>JALIZF010001938.1:617500-1222500 GCA_029948255.1 Telmatactis stephensoni
CACTCTATTGTAGATAGTTATCCAATTTGGATTTAAATTTAGCTAATGACTTCGTGTTTACTAGATCAGAGGGCAGACAATTCCACTCTGATATTGATCTTGGAAAAAAGGAATACTTGAAAACGTCCTTGGAAACTTTTGGTATCCTATGCTTGAATGAATGACTATTGCGAGTTCTTCTTTCGGTATTTGGTATTAAATATTCTTCTGGTTTGATATCTAGTAGATTATGACTTAATTTGTACATTAGTGTCAGCCTGTTTTTCTTTCTTCTTGTTTCCAGTGAGTCCCATCCTAATTTTGCAATCATGTCTGTAACACTTGCTGTTTGGTTTGTTTGTTTTTCATCTACCGGGAATCTTGGTAAATATCAGTTAGCATAGGAGCGATCTCATCTGCATATTTCTTGAGGAACCAGGGAGGAATGGCATCTGGTCCAGAGGCTTTGTTGGGCTTCAATAATGATAATTGCTTCGCGACTGCATTCACGGTGATAAACAGACGATTGATGTTGGGTTTTCTGTCATATCCAGCGTCAGGAATGTTGGAGAGGTCTTCTTGCGTAAAGACATTTGAAAAATGTTTATTGAGTATTTCAGCTTTCGAGTTGTTATCGCTAATTACGGAGCCATTTACTTCAAAGTCTGCAATCTCAGGGTCTTCTTTTTTCAGTTGCTTGATGTACGACCAGAATCTCTTTGGATTTTCTTCAATAGCTTAGATAAACGAAGAGAATGGATCAAATTAATATACCAGACACGCCATGATATCTTGAAATTATACAAAAGATATAATTGTATAAAGTGAAAGTTGATAGCACTTACTATCAACCCGATAGAAGAGAAAACTGTATCCATAATTAGGTTAATAGCACTTACTAATGCTTAGATATATAGAGTGCTTACAATATATCCGTGAAAATCTTTGTAAGGAATTGCAGCACTAATTTGCACTGATTAAATAATAGAAAACAAAGGATTTAATTTCGCGCTATTTAGTATAATTTAGTTCGCTAACTTTTTCACGGATATATTGTAAGCATTCTACTTTAATTGTAATTGAATAGCAATAGCAAATTGTAGATTAATAATATGCATACAAAAAATATCGTCGCGCGCCACAAGTTTCCAATCATGAGAACAAATATTATGTTCACGTCTTCCGGCTTAAGAAACAAAATGTTTTTTTTTTTCTGGAGAATATTGTTTATTCTCATCAAAAAATATTACAAATTTAAGTTTAAGTTCATCGTCCATTTTAGGGACCGCCCATTCTTTATCGGGGAAAGGGGGCGGAATTTAGTGTTGGGGGTAAAAAAAGTTTAAAAAGGGGGGATCATAAAAACAAACAACAAAATTAAAACAAAAAGAACCTCTAATCATAAGAACTATATTAAAGATGTGACATATTGGTACAATTTTATGAAAAAATATGAACTTCATATTTCGTAACTGGATGCTCCAAGGGCGGATTCAGGGGGTGTCCATAGGTGCACCGGACACCCCCCCCCCCCCCTCCCAGGCGCCGTATTTATACATATTTTTTTCTATAGGCTTCTTGTGAGATGAAGTCATCAGGTTCTATTGTTAGGAGGCCACCATCTTGGATGTGACGTTATGTCTCAAGAGGCACTTGGGACATCCCCTTTGCAAAATCCTGGATCCGCCCCTGTGCTCTATGGTCTTCTAAGTCTATTTTGAAATAAAAATGGGGGTCACCATTCTCGTTTGCGAGATATTTTGTAAAACATCCTTATAATAGGGCTAAAAAGACGTTTTTTCGAAAGAAATGACATTTCTCGAAAGCTTTATATTTATCGGTAAAATTAGCTGAAGAGTTTGATTTCAAGACGACTTCCAAAACGCACGTAGTTCCATATTTCCACAACAGAGTTACAGATATTGGTAGAGTTCTGTATTACTTTAACATGATTCATTGCTTAGCTAATTAGCGACTGTAATTAAAGTGGGACGACGATGAAATTTGAAAATGACTTGAAACTCGGTTGAACGTATCTATATGGCTCCTATATAATCACACAGCAACATATTATGTTTACATTCAAAAGAGACAGATCAAAAGTATCAAGTATATTAGCATCTAAATACTCAAACCTATTGTTCTTTTGGCTTTTAAATCCAAATTTTTCGGTGATAATGAGCTTGAAATGCAGAATGTTTGGGAAAGTAATTCAGTTCATATGCATTTATTGTCATCATTGAGTTACTTCATCTAGGAATAATCTATTTCCAATTTTAACCGATTTTGATCGTCGTCCCCCTTTAAGATTACCTTGTTGTTAAAAGTTGTTATTTTTGTTTGACTTTCGGTTCCAGCCATATTTGTTATTGAAGCCTAAATTTGTCACATTTTGAGGTCATGTAGCACGAAATCGAGTATGTGACCCCCTCTTTATTGCATATTTAAACGTTCATGATGTAAAGAACAACCACACAAAATTTGAGTTAAACGACACTTCTCTTTCTGTTTCAAGGAAGTTCGCTAGCTTTTTTCACACGCATCTTTACAGCGACCTCAAAGTTGAAGAGCGTCAGGTTTCGGTCAGTTAAAATCGTTAAAATCTTGTGATTTCTTTGTCTTTTTCACCAATTAAAAGGTGTTTAAACTTCTTGGACAGGAGTTTGAACTTTTTGCATCGATGTTTCATCAATTTGCACTGGTGTTTCATACTGAATACTTCTCAGCCAATCAGATGTGAGAACAGATGTGAGAATGCATTTGCAAGTATATCATCAAGGCTGGTAAAACACAGACAAAGGGTGAAAAAGATGGGGAACGCGCTCTGAAAAAATGCGGCGCTAAAACATGATACAGTGTGATATAAAAAATGCGGCCGCACAAAGTTTGTGATTTGATGATTAGCATAATAGCCTGCTTGTTAATGATATACACGAAAAAAATTATCGATGCTGACTGGCTAAGAGCAGTGCTGTTTCAAGAAAATTTAGCGCAAAAATAGGAAATTTGGTGTAGAGAAATGGAAATTTCATGCAAATTTGATTTTTCAATTTTTGTCATAGGCAGCGTGAAAAATTGAAGTTGTTTTAGCTCTGTTACCTTGTTGTAAACATTGTCTAGCATCACAACTATGCATATTCTGTTCAGAAAGAAACGATTTTGATAGGAGAGAAGGCGAAACAGTAGAGGATTTTCTTGTGTTTTTGAATAAAACTTTAGCTGAAATGTGCACTGAAATCATTTATCTCAGTCAGCTCGTGCAATTTGGAATAAATTTGAACTCGTGGGACTTCAAAACGGTTTAAATGAAATCGTACGATTTTCTCATGCTATTCAGAATACATTTGAGCTCATGAGTTTTCAGAGAGTACAAAGTGGCATTTGCTTACGGCCAGTGCAATTTTGTTTCTCTTTGAAATCTCACTCGTTCAAATTTATTCCAAATTGCAATCGAAATCATATGATTTCCTATATCTCCTATACATACAACATCCTAATTCAATTACTTTTTCTTTTTAGGAAACGAAACAATGATTACTACAATAGAGGTCTGGAAACTCAGGCTCTTTATTCACATGTGTGTGGTATGTGCAGATTTTGGTTTTCTCAATTTAAATGAAGATGAACTGATTTGCTTGATTGAAGAATGCTTGGCTGTGGCTGTTTTTCTAAAGGATATCATCACTCAGAAAATCAGTTATATATTACTGGTTAGGCTATATCGAAAAATTCATCAGATAGAGAAAGCAATTGAATACTGCAAAAAGCGTCTACATATTGCTGATCAAATGGACGACATAATCGAAAAACTTGCGGCCTACGACGATTTAGGAAATGCTTATCAATTACTGGGTAATTTCTACGAGTCAACCAAATATCACGAAAAGTGTCTAAACATCGCTAAAGACATTGGACATAAAAAAGGAGAAGGAATCAGCTATGAAAACTTAGGAAATGACTATCATTCGGTCGGGAAGTATTACAAGGCAATAGAATATCACGAGAATTGTCTTAGTATTGCTATGGAAATACGAGACAGGAAAATGGAAGGAACAGCTTACGGTAATATAGGAATTGCCTATCAATTACTTGGGAAATTTGAAAATGCAAAGGAATGTCAAGAAAAACATTTGGATATCGCTATGGAGATATCGGACAGAGAGGGAGAAGCATGTGCTTATGTTAACTTAGGAAACATTAATCTTTCTTTAGGGAAATACCACAAGGCTATTGAATATCAAGAAAAGAGTCTTGTCATCGCTCGTAGGATAGGTGACAGAAAGAGAGAAGGGTCAGTTTATGTAAACCTAGGAAATGCCTATCAATTATTAGGAAAATACCCAGAGGCACTTGATTACTACGAAAAAGCCCTCAAGATTAAAATAGAGATAGGCGATAAGAATGGCGAAGGAACGGTTTACGGAGGCATAGGGTCAACCTATGAGTCATTAGGGAAATACCCAGAGGCAATTGAATATCAAGAAAAGCGTATGCTCATCGCTAAAGAGATTGGTGACAGACAAGGAGAACAGAGTGCGTACGGAAACTTGGGAAATGTTTATAAGGAATTAGGAAAATACCATGAAGCAATCAAGTATCAGAAAAAAAGCCTCAGCATTGCCATTGAGATAGGTGATAGAGAAACTGAAGCAGGAAACTATGTAAACTTAGGAAATACCTACCAGTGTCTTGGTAAATATCAAAAGACAATTGAATATCACGAAAAGGGTCTTGATATTGCTATCGAGTTAGGTTTCAAAAGAGGAGAATTATCTGCTTATATAGGTCTAGGCAATGTGTATCAGTCACTAGGGAAATATAAGAAAGCAATTGAATATAACGAAAAGTGCCAATGTATCGCAGTAGAGATTGGTGACAGAAATGGTGAAGAGGTGGCTTACAGTAACATAGGGAATAACTATCAGTTCTCAGGAAACTACTATAAGGCAATTGAATATCACCAAAAGTCTCTGAACATCGCTGTTGAGATTGGACATAGAAGAGGAGAAGGTGGCGCTTACGGAAATTTAGGAAATGCCTATCAGTCACTGGGGAAATACTACAAGGCAAAAGAGTGTCAGGAAAAATACCTAGCCATTGCGATGGATATAGGAGACAGAAGAGGACAAGCATATGCTTTTAGAAACATAGGAAATGTGTATCACTCTTTGGGGAAATACCAAAAGTCAATTGAATATCACGACAAAAGCCTAACCATCGCTATGGCTATAAATGACAAAGATGGAGAGGGAAAGGCCTTTGCAAGCTTAGGGCGTGTCTACGAGGTATTAGGGAAACATCAGGAGGCAAAGCAATATTATGAAAAACATCTTAGCATCGCTATGGAGTTAGGTGATAGAGCAGGAGAAGGAGGAGCTTACGAAAAGATAGGACATATCCATAGGTTATATGGTGAATACCAAGAAGCGATTGAATGTCACGAAAAGTGTTTGAACATCGCTGTTAAGATCGGTAACAGACGGGAAGAGGGGACTGCTTATAGCAGTTTAGGACTTGTCTATCACTCATTAGGAAAATACTACGAGGCGATTGAATATCAAGAAAAGTCTCTTGGCATCGCTAAGGAGATTGGTGACAAACACAGAGAAGGAATTGCTAATGGCTGTATAGGAAATACCTTTGAGGCACTAAGAAAGTACCAAGAGGCCATGGAGTATTATGAAAAACTATTAAGTATTGCTGTTGAGATAAATGAAAAAGATACACAAGGAAAAGCGTATTTTTGTATCGGTAAGTGTTATTATGGTGTCATAGATGGCGGCAAGAACTTTATCGCATACATTTTACTTATGTTTTGAGGTGGCATAATATTTTTGCTTTGTTTTTGTTTATTTGCTTTCTTTTGTTTTGTTTTGATTGGTAGAAATTGAATTGGCACAGAAAAGTTACATTTATTCATTAATTTTATCCAAAATTGTAAAAAAAAGTTTTTAGGCGGCCAGTGTACAGTGACAAATGGGTAACAGTCAAAAGCTCGCAAAACTGTCTCAACTGTGATAGTGACAGCAAAAACACACAAGTGATAGTACATAGAAGACAAACTTGCGTACTGTATTTAAAAAAATAGAGTAATTATTACCCTGGGTGCCAGACATTTGGTACGAGTTACGTTTCGTAAGAATTATCTGACAAGAATTGTGACAGAAGCCAAATCTAAGGCACCCAGTGTAAGTAATGATAGAAAATGCAAAAAGATCTGTCGCCTTTTGCTATATATAAACATATATCGAAGTCGAAATTAAAATTGGACAGTTTCCAATATTTTATCCTTACTCCCTAGCGTCATGGTTCTATAAAAATAACATTAGAAACTATCAATTATTCCTTCATACACTTAAATATACGTTTGTAAGTGAGTGGTCAAAAGCGACATCACTTTTACATTCATTCATCGCAGTTATCCTATATTCATTAGGACGTTGCTACGTATCAATGGCAAAGCAGAAAGACAGCAATCAACCTGCCAACATGAAAGAAGCAGAAAGTCACCTGAAGAAGAGTATACAATCTTTTGAGTCATTATTTGATGACCTGGAGCAAGACCAATATAAGATATCAATTGTGGAAACGTTCATTGAAGCGTACTGGACACTTGCACATGTTTATGCTCAGACTCAACAGACGGAAGAAGCACTTCTCGTGTCAGATCGTGGACGAGCACGTGCTCTGAGGGATCTTATGACTTTGAAATACAGAATGAATAAAGAAACGACATCAAAAAGTGGTTCCATTGATGTTACCGATATTGAGGTGATTTTGTCGACTTGTAATTTCGGCATTCTGTTTTATGCTTTACCAAGAGATGACTTGACTGCTCATATTTGGGTTCTAGCACATCACAGTCCAATATATTTTCAGCAAAGTGAAATCAAAGCATTTGAATCCTCGTCGTCTGAGGATAAAACAGAAGAAATTGATGAGAAATCAATCTTTGATCTTGTGAAAAAAAGCTACGACAAAATGAAGGTCAGGGAAGGAATAAAGTGTGAAGACAGGTCGCTGGGTTTACTCGAGGCTGAAGACCAAGATATTGAAAACGAACCTGTGTCATCACAAGTTGCAGAGCAACACACCAAAAAAGGAAGAGGAATTGGCAAAGAGGTCAACAAAACGGATGCTCGATGTATATACGACGAAGATCACGACGAGAAGCCGTTGGAATTGCTATATGATGCATTAGTTGCTCCGGTAAATCACAAGCTTGTCCAGGATGAGATTGTCATTATTCCTGATGGAGCTTTGTACATGGTGCCTTTCGCAGCTTTCCAGGATCCCAAGACAGGACAATTTTTATCGGAAACCAAGCGCATTCGCCTGGCCCCTTCTTTAACTACTTTAAAAGTTCTCCAAGAATCCCCCGACGATCAACATCACAAGTCAGGCGCATTAATTGTTGGAAATCCTGAAATTGGGAAAGTCAAGTTTGAAGGTAGTGAAAGATCGTTTACAGATTTACCTGGTGCAGAAGATGAAGCTAAAGAGATTGCCAAACTACTTGGAGTGGAGCCATTGACGAGAAGACAAGCAACCAAAGAAGCAGTCATCCAAAAACTACGGCTTGGCGTGTCTGTTGTCCACTTTGCAGCACATGGAAGTGAAAATGGACAAATTCTTCTCGCTCCGTCTTCTTCGATAGCCACGAACAGCATTCCAGAAGAGCAGGATTTTATCTTGACAATGAGAGAGGCACAAGATAGTGGTATCCGAGCTCAACTTGTTGTGCTGAGCTGCTGTCACAGTGGTCGTGGTGAGATCAAGTCAGAGGGAGTTGTTGGGATGAGTCGAGCTTTCCTTGCTGCAGGAGCTCGTGCTGTAGTAGCATCACTGTGGGCCATTGATGACAACGCGACTAAAGTATTCATGTTGAAGTTTTATTCTCATTTAAAGAGAGGAGAGAGTACAAGCAAGAGCCTACAGCAAACAATGAAAGAAATGCGAGAAACTGAGAGGTACAACGAACCAAGGAACTGGGCTGCCTTCTTTCTTATTGGTGATGACGTCACCATCAGTGTATAACTTGTTGTTTAAGTAGAACAGTGATTACTTAAATAGAAGACAAATTATATTAGGAAATGACTCATGTGTCCATTTCAGAGTAAGTTCATGTGTCATTTTTGTGGTTCTTAGATTACACGTGTGCAATGTTGCGTTTTGATTGGAGGGATCGATTTTGATGTGATATTTCAAAGCCGACAATGAGGACTGGACGGGATTTCAAGTCCGCGCAATTAGTTCCAGTCCGAGGCGCAGCCGAGTCCAGTCCGAATTGGAGGCTTTGAAATGACTTCTCATGCTCATTAATTATTTGGGAGGAATCTTTTTCCAGATTTTTCCAAATTTTTCCCATCTGTCTATTACAACATATACTGTCAACCAATAGTTTCGTATGAATTGCTCACTATAAAACTTCCAATCATTCCGTTTAAAGTTAAAGTTGAGAAATTATTAGATTTTTAGGAGCTAATATTTCGAAGTGTGATGAAAGTAAGCGTTACATAGAAAAATAGGGAAAGTGAACTACTGCTACTTAAGGAACAATTGCAACAATGTTCCAGTGTCCTTAGACTTGAAATTTTTTCAAGTCCAAGGACACTGGAACAGATTTCAAGTTCCTGTTTGAGAGGACTTTCCAGGGTTTCAAGTATCATCACGAGGTCAAAATCGGAGTATTTAATTGGCTGGCTACCTCGTGAATAATCAATGAGTATGAGAATACTTTGTAGTTAATAAGTATTCAAAAACTAAACTTTACGTGCTTACAGGGTCTCGAGCGTTTGAGCAGTCAAAGAATCACTGTCAACCTTGGTCCTTTGCGAGTCGGACGCATTACGGAAGCGATTTTTGGTCAGTTTAGCAGAAATTGGTGCACTGCTGTTTGAACCGCTACACTCTGTGTTATTGACAACTTTACTGAATTATAAAAACATAATTTACCAATCGTAGTTAATGCTGTAAATAGAAGGTAAATTAATAATTTGTCAAATACTATGTTTATACTTTATGTAATCGTCCGTAAAGCCTTATTTAGGCTGTATCTTTGACCATTCAGTTCTCACAAGTCATCACGTCCATGTGAGACCGATCGAGTAGACCGTTGTGTTTACTTTGTTTCTGAGAGAATTGCAACGGATCTTTAACATTGAGCCACTTCGCTTTGTTTTGAATTTTATAGAATAGAGATCTAAGAATGATTTTATGCCGAGTTCGACTACATCTGTGAGCGTAAAAGTGTGATTTTTGAAAAAGCATTGTCCGGCTGTGTTCTGACATTGACTCTGAATGGGCTCTCCGAATGCTTACTTTACCAAATGGATCTTTTGCGTGCTTGACTAAAACTTATTACATATCTTATAATATAGAGGGCAAAATTACTTGATTCTAATTGGCTAATAAAGGAGGGCTTTTTTCCTTAATTCGGGGCCGTATTACTCGCACGCGATTGGTCGTTGGTCGCCTAGCAACATTCATACCATGAATGAAAAACGCTCACAAGTTTACTTGAGACGGCCGGTGCTGGTTTTGGACTACAAAATTTCTTCTTGGGAGAAGTTTTTGAAAATTTCAAAAGCTTTTAGTATAGTATAAAGAACGAGAGAGAGTGTTTTATCGGATATAAAGATCCGAGCCGTAGGCGAGGATCTTTATACCGATAAAACACGATCTCGAGTTCTTTATACGGCTTAAAAAACTCCAACACATATTAGAGTTGTTCTCTAAAAGAAATTCAAAAATATCTTCATTTATCTTGGAGAAAATCGAGGTTAAAGTTGATGTAAATTAGGCCGAATCTTTATCAGATATAGACACTCGTCACGGTGGCGATTTTCATTGTGTTTGCCTTATGAATTATTAATGAGTTTTTTAATGTTCATACAAGACTTCGAAACAATTCTTCGCTGTAAATGAGCGGACTTTCAAGGTATTTGAGATAGTTTTATGAGTGACTTTTTGGAGTTCTGTTGTGTCGAAGACTGTCGCATGTACAATGCTACCAGTTTTGTACTGCAAAAATTACTTTTTTGGAGTGTTTTAGGACGCTTCATAAGTTTTTATCTTCATATAAGATTTCGAGACAACTATTTATATGAAATGAGCTGATTTTAATTTTAAAGTTATTAAGCTAATGTTAGGCATAAAATTTTGATTTTTTGCTGTGCATTTTGACACTCGGTCGGTGGTCACATAGAGAACGAAAAACTTATTCCAGCTGAGAATTTGCAAAAATATATACAAGAAGATTGTAAACAGTTCAGTTATAAACAGAAATAAAGTAAGTTTTGAAACTGTTATGTCTTTTTTAATGTTTTCTTGGGCTTGAATTTGTTGGGCTTTGTATGTTGTCGCTCTACCTTGATTCGTTTGTTTTGTTTTCATGTTTACGCTACGCGTTCAACTGATTAGAAATCATAAAATGTCACAAAGAAAAATTTTGCCCCTATATTAAAAACAAGTAATCGAATGGTTCCTCGTAAAGTTAAGGATTACTTCACTCGTGTTTTCAAAGTTTTCAAATTTCGGAAAACTAACACTCGTGAATTAATCCTTAATTTTACTCGGCCCCATTCGATTACATATACAAACTAGTCTACCTAATAGGTACCTCGGTGCTACCTTGGAAATACACTTTGCAAGAAAATGCAGTGGTCTCACCATTTTGTTATGGAATTTTAGCATGAATTGCCCGCTATTTTGTAAGCTGCAAGGGCTAGCTACATCATGAATTTTTACAACGAAAATGGTTGCGTCGCAACCAATAAATTACAAATTTTGGGTTGATTTCGAGTTTTTCTGAGCTGTTAATCAGTTCTTTTTTTTTTGGGGGGGGGGGGGGGAGCTTATTTCAAACCCACCAATCACTGAACGAGTTTGTCAAAAATGCACTCCCATGAATGATGAACAGCTTAGACAAGACAAAAACATTGACGTTGGAGGTTGCGATGCAACAAATTTCACTGTAAAAATATTAGTTAAAAAGGTGGATGGAATTGGAAAATAATAAAGTAGTCATGAGAAAAATATTTCATGTTGTCAAGTGCATAATAGCTCATTAATTATGCTCCAAGTGATTTTTCGGTTCGGTTGTCCCCTGTACAATCGTGGAAGTGAAAGTAGTGATGAGACAGGTATAATTTCAACTCAGTTTATTAATTAAAAACAATACATCTTATCAAAAAATATAAACTATTGAATATTCATAAAAATATATTTATCTCATTAATTATATTTAGATTCCAAAAATCAGTAGTACCCTATAATATATTCTATTTAACAATAGAAATATAAACTACTTAATTACGTACATATTTTTGAAAATATATACTAATTTTATCCAATTGTATATTCAGTTTGGATCATAGAAATGAGTACGAGCATTAGTAAAAACTTACAACAAAAATTATAACTATTGATTGCAAAAATTATTTGTTACAAAATAATAGATTTGCTTCAATCTACGTGTACCTTTCGTCTTGAATATATTATTAATCTCGATACGTTGCTATAAATAAAAAAGAAACATGTAAATAAATAATAAAAGCAATAAAGAAACATGTAAATAAATAATAAAAACAACATAGGCAATTACCAAAGGAATAGAGAGGAAAACAACAATTAGTTCCAGATCGACCAACAATACGGTTGAACGCATTGCATTGCATCGGGTCGTGAGAGATCTGTCACTGAGTCACAATCCAAAGTAATCTTGCCTAATAAAGGCCATCGAATATAATTATTGGGACTTATTAAATATTCTCACTTCGTATGGTCGTATATAAATAGGTAAACAATAATCAAACAATAAAGAACCTCCTCCTACGGTCATGTCATACCGTATGCAGATTTCAACACAGAAATAAACAAGAAATATTACAACAAAACTCGACAGAAAAGTCTTGAAAGAGCATTCAGCGTCTGAGTTTTAAATATAAAATGAACAACGACGACAAAGACACATAAAAAGAGTTGAATACGAACAGAAATACACACTAAATCACCAACAGACTTACCCCCACTTTTGCCACGAAAGGAGAGAAACCCACGAGGTCACGATGGCTTATATACGCGCAAGGGATGATGGTAAAAAACAGATGCATTCTAGGTAGAAACCGAGAATTTAGCCTCTCTACAGATTAGGGTTGCTGCCTTGCTCGCTCGCTTCAGGCTCGCTCGCTACGGCAACAATAATACATTGCATTCCTCTTGATCCCACTTGTTGATAAGATACCTACCACTCGTACGTTTTAATTTTATTGTTTTATCTGGTCACTTAGCATTTCCAGGTTCCCCCATAGTGACTTAATGATGCAAGCTAAGGGACTCTTGTAGTAGCAAATGGCTCGAAAAAAAGAATTCAGGCCACGCTGTTCGCTCATCTATCGAACGGCCCAGAATTCAACAGGCGTCACTGGAAACAACCAGCCTTCAGTGTTTTGGAACAGCGACAGTTTCCTTGACAATGCCTTATTTGGAGTCGGAATAATTTTTAAATCGTTTTCCTTTGAAAAATGGCCAAAATAAATAGAGAACAACGTTATCGAGAACAAGGCCGGATATGTTGCCGATCTTGCGGGTTTTAATCAAAGTACTGTCTGCGAGATTGAATTCAAGGGAACAATGAGCCACTGATTTCCTTGTCAGATTATCGAGAAGTCAATCGATCATTCTGGTGTAATAATACACATGAAAAAAATTCTCGACGCTCATTGGTTGAGGGCAGTGCAGTTCAAATGTAATACCAGTGCAAAAATCTGTCACACCAGTTATGCAAATTACATATGAATATACAGGTCCAAAAATCACTTATTTTTCTTGTTCTGCTATTGTAAATATTAACAAGCATTACATATACGGAGTTTTTTACTCATTAAAGAACATGTATGTCTGAAAAAGGGGCAAAAACTTTGAGGATCTGGTTGACAGTTAAATTAAATGTTTGATGACTTGCGCGTGCTACTGACGCCATCACATCTAGCCTTTGATTAAAATTTGTACATGGCATAAAAATTCATTATTCTTTGGACGCGTGAATTATCGCACTCTAACAGGTGTACATTTCGCTCGGAGTCAGTCTAGTTTGTCATAAGCCTTAGTCAACTCTGTCAGAGCAATGAAAATCTTTGCAGGTTTGAGTCTAGTGGTTGCTACTTTGCTTCTGTGCCTGGAAAGGACGAAGTCAGAACATGACAAACACAGCTGAGAAACACCACAATATATGGCACTAGAACAAGCTACGCTTCGTGCATGTGCAGGATAGAGCGTGCCATTCAGTAAGGAGAACTGTTCTAACTTGCATGTACGTGCCCGTTCACAAGAAAGAGAATGTCCCTGTGTAGTAGGGATAACTTTTTGTTTTGTGTCTCCCAGGGAAAAGGAAACAAAAGAGTTATTCCTACTACATAAGGGCACCCTCTCTCGTGTGAACGGGCCCTTTATCATTAAAGCGTCTACAGATATAAAACAAGAAATACTAGAGTGAGACCGAAAATAGAACTGAATTGGTGATATCAACGCTTTACGAATTGATAGCATTACCGTTATATTATTTATTTATCTTCTTTTCGCTTTTGGTTTCAGCTGCTGTATAAAGATACCATCGCACATGTTATTTACTTTATTTACTCGTTTTAGCGCCGCGGCGCTTATTCTGGGACGGCGCTAATTCGAGGGCGGCGTTTATTAAGAAATCATAAGGCTTATAAATGATTTAATAAGTGAAGCATTGCCTGATTATGATTGCATGACAATCAATACCAAAATGTACTAAGCGCTGATTGGCTGCAGTTTGATCACCGTGGTAACGGTTGGCGGGAATGCGTTCTAAAAATAACTGGATTGGGAAAACGCCCCTTCAAAGACCAATAGAGCGATTTATACGAGACCTTCTATAAGGCGCAAACCTTTTCGTATAAACGGCAATTTTAGTCTCAGATGTGCCTTAATTATCGAGAAACAGCTTTCTGAATGAGCGCGTCTTAGACTAAAAGTGCCGTTTATACGGAGAGGTTCGCATCTTGTATAAGGTCGTATAAGACGTGGTAAGACGCATCCTCTTTTGGTCTCGTCAAAAAAATGGCCCTAACGTGAACTTTTAAACACAACCCTAAATTAATATATGTATAATATGCAAGCTATATTGGTTTGACAGTTCAAGACTAGTTTGTACATAACCATTTTTATCAGTAACTGTCAAAAGAAGTGTTCCCTATCCTCCTGGATTTTTTTCTTGTTCATTTTTTCATGATTTTTTGTTCTACATTTTCACATCTCTTCATGTCTTGATTTCGTTATTTCTATCTCACATTATATATTTTTGATTTGAAGTGTTCACTGCGTTCTGCTGTATTTGTGATGCGTGTTTGCAGTGTAAGCTGTATTCTTTTTGAACTCGAAGTTAATACTTTGGTGATAAATGTACACAAAAGTTCCTTCTTTTTGTACTTTTGGGACAGTTCAATAGACAAAATCGGTCTCAAAAACGTCTTGCGCAGTTTACTTAATCAAATGAAATTTCTACTAAAACAAAACAAAAGATCAATAGCAAACTGCTATTGAGATTGAGATAAAGGAAGAACAATTGTTGATTCGGTTTGGTTAAAATACTATATAGCTTATTCACCGCATGCTGTGATAACCAATAAACCACTCCACTGCAATAATGTTTTCGTTAATAAAGTCACCGATAATCTGGACAATAGTATTTACTATTCTTGCGTCGATCCAAAACACAGACTGAATTCATGTTGAAAGAAAAATCATTATACGCTGCCATTAGACTAATGCATGTCAACAGAACACGATCCGGCTCACTGCTGGCTAAACAGAACTTAAACCGCAAATCAGTGATAAACGCTAGTCCTTACACTTACCATATATGGAAAGTGTTCATGAATTGTCGATTCATTTAACTGATGAGTTGCTGTATAAGAATAGCGTCGTACATGTTATTTATTTACTTTTTCCAGGCAACGTAGCTCCTCCCGAGCTAGATTTTTCCAGGAACACTTGCCACTTTATCATTGTCATCGTTGCCATGGTTTCCATTCTTAGCAACGCCCTCATTATTCACGTTGTCAGGGTGAACCCGCACATCGCACTACGGCTAACTATCTCATCGTCAACATGGCGTGTGGTGATCTATGTGCGACTCTCGTTACTGCTATGGGAAGGATGTACGTTGTAGAGGAAGGAAGTTATGGTTGGTGGCTGGTGCACTTGGAGAGTTTTTGTGCAAGTCACTGTTAGCTTCCTTTTATGTTTCTATGCTTTGTTCTGTGTTCAGCTTTGTTGCTATAACCGCTAACCGATTCCTCGCAGTCACTCGCCCTCTCAAGTACAAAATACATTAATCATGGTCCAAATTCATTATCCCTGTTATTTGGCTTGCTTCCTTTGCTGTTCCTGCCAATTACGTATACACCAAGGTAAAAATGTGCGTTTGGCCACAAGTCGGTAAGAGCTATATTGCAATGTGGGACATTCTGAATTCGACGCAATATTTATTCTCTGCCTGGGCTATGTTTTGCCACACGTTGCCATGGTAATTCTTTACACTGCTATTGGCTACGAACTCTGGACGAGGCAAGTCCCCGGAGAGTGGGCGCAAAAAGAAACCCGACTGCCCAGAGAACAGCCAAGAAAGTCTGTATTGTCCTGGCATTTGACATATCCTGGGGTCCAATATTCCTTGGTAAAGTTTTTCAGTGAGGCATTGTATTATGTAGACGGCCACCTTAAGTATTTGATGTATTTGGCATTTAAGATGCTAATGATCTCTAATGGGACATTCAACGCTTTGATCTACGCCATATTTAATGAGAACTGACTTTAGACGAGCATTTCAACAAGTTTTGATCTGCAAGCCTTTCATATCAAAGTTTTTGACAAAGTAGATGTCATATGAATGGTACTATCTACTTTACGTTATGGAGATACGGAACGCTGAGAACGGTCAAGATACGCACTGAAAATACAGCCTGTTATGAACTGCCATCAGTTGATAGCCCTAATCTCAAAGTCAAGTTACGGAATCCGTCTCTCGTGTAACCGTAGTAGTCTGTTTCCTATGTATTTTCAAATTCCTTCGGTCCACGAAGAGCTTCGCTAATATGCTCATCATATCAATAAAACGGAATTATTGATATGATGAGCATATTAGCGAAGCTCTTCGTGGACCGAAGGAATTTGAAAATACATAGGAAACAGATAGAAAATTCACTAAAACTGAAGAAGAAAACAACGCGCGCCAAACATTTGTCACATTTCCGTTTTATTGATATGATGAGCATATTAGCGAAGCTCTTCGTGGACCGAAGGAATTTGAAAATACATAGGAAACAGATAGAAAATTCACTAAAACTGAAGAAGAAAACAACGCGCGCCAAACATTTGTCACACTGCGTGTCCGCTCGCTGTTCGTCTGCCTTTTAGTGCGCACACAAAGAGGTTTAAACTGCGCGCTTGCTTACTACCTGCAGCACGAGTGCACGCCCTGGTTTCATTTACGAGGAAACCAGAGGTGTTCTGAAGGTTTTCCTAGAAAATGTGATTCGTGATGCTGTGACGTACACCGAGCATGCCAAGTGCAAAACAGTGACGGCGATGGACGTGGTATATGCTCTCGAACGTCAAGGACGAACCTTGTGCGGATTTGGAGGATAGGTTATTAGAATTACATTCGTTAGTACAGTATGTACTAAGAAACATTGTGTTGTGGCTTGTCATATGGACGCTTAATTAATAAGTTGATTTATTGATCGATTAATTAACGTGTTATTTCTGTATATAATGCGTCTCATATACGCTAAGGGCACGAATTTCTAGATGTGTAAATACTAAAATAAAAGATGTGATAAGCGACAAGTCTTTACTGACGGGGTATATTTCCATTATGGAAGTTGTTCTTGAAACTGTATAAGACCTGTAATTTACAATGAATTTACAAACTAGTGATCACTGTTTATTGTATTTATTTTGTTTATGCTGATTTATCAGAAGGGAACCGCTATATCTGTATGTGCTTCTAAATATTTTGATTTGATGTAATTCAGTTTAAGATAATAAGTATCAGTGAGTTGAATTTAACTTTTTGAAATATCAAGTAAAGCAAGACAAAAGCCACTATGGATATAATCAGCTTGTAGAGATTTAAGTAGGGTGAGAGAAAAATAGGACTGAAAATATCCATCCTCTGAACCCAGATAAATTTGTAAAACCATCTCAGTTTTTCACTGTTATGCCTCCCATCCAAATAAAACAGTCTAAGGGCCGGTTCACATGACGACATAATCATAAGCATAAGGGTTTTTTTACCGGTTCACACGCGCAACATAACGTCATAAGCATAAGCATAAGCATAAGAAAATGGAAAAGTTTTGTTTCCTTGTGCTTATGCTTATGACTATGACTGCTTATGTAGTCGAGTGAACCGGGCTTAAGCTGCACGCGAGGTGCGTTTTCAAATTTCTATGAATTTATATAAAAAATGAACAACGAAGAGAAGATAAAGACTTGTAGCAAATATCTACAATCCTGACAAGATTGTAGCTTCTTCTCGTGCTGTTCTTTCGAATTTAAGATGTCCTAATAGGGATCATCAAAGTGTTCACGGTGTTAAAAACAGCAATAAAGCATTCATGCTGTTGCCTAAAATTGTCTATATATATTAATAATGATCATTATTATTACTATCTCTTCGTCATTTTACAGTTCAAGCTCGCAAAGAGTAATGAATTAATTTTGCTGTCAAGAAAGTTTTAGCCGTTTGATTTTGGGCAAAATCAGTCGTTTTCAAAGCCCCTTACACCACCCCACCCCGCCCCACAAAGTAAACATGCCCCAAATCCCGCTCCCTGCTATTGTTGCCCATCAGACAACACTGGGAAACCGCACTTTTACGTTAAAGAATTAAGAACAAACTTTCACTTTGGGACGGGTTTCAGCGAGAGAAATTGAAAACAACAACAACAACAACAAAACAGAACAAGAAACAAACAAATAAAACAAAACAGGACAACAACAACAAAACCTGAGTCATTCGAAATTCATTTATACTCAAGTACGTTAAGGCCTGGGATGCGATTTGCCCAAAATAGACTAGGCGCATTTTCGAAAAATCAGACACCTGGGGGCATTTTGGGGTAGAGGCTGGTAATATAACTATTCTAAACTGATTTTTCATGCTGAATGCGAATCGGACAGTTATTAAAACGTATTCTGCAATCTTATCGTGTAAATGACGTATTTTGTGAATTGCTACAGTCATTTCATACTAACGGCTTTTTCACGTAATTCCAAAAGTTCCCAAACTTAAAAACAATGACCATAACTGGAAAGAGCATATCAAAATCAGTAAAACTGTGAAGTTTGTATAAGTTGAAAAATCAAGGAGATACAAATTTTCAAAAAACCAAAATTTGTATGAAAACACTTGTTGTTATGCAAGAGATACCAACAAATATCGATTCGAATAGCTACTTCAAGGATCTTCAAGAGAACAACTCTCTTTAAGAAGCACATTCATGAATGTCTATTTGGTGTTTATGTTGTACACAGGGTCCCCTATACCTTTTAATTGCGTGAAACGTGAATGGCTGATTTATTTTGACGTGAAACGTGATTTAAGGTCTAAAATATTTGGGCGTCCACGTGAAAGTAACTTTTGATTTTTTTGTGAACGTGAAAGAGATTTATAATTATCCGTGAAGCGTGAAAAGACCAAATATTTTCGTGTAGTGAACCGTAGACTTACAGTTTACTTCGTTTATAATATTATCAGTGTACCAAGTAGTTCTAGGGCGCTGAGTGATGAACTAGGACGTTGTGGAGAGGAGCATGCCAACCAAGAATGGTAGACAACACACTGTCATATTGATTGCAAAGATCTTGTAAATGTAATAATACGTGCAGTAACTGACATAAAGATGAATCAGCACAATCACGACGTGAAGAGCTTGTCAATAGAGCAAAGCTTGCGATAAGAAAGAAACAACTTGTTCTGAAGGCAATGGCTTGTTGAACAGCGTAATGATAAGATATGACCTGATGACAGGATCACGAACGAAAAATAATTACTCGTAAATGACTCATGGTAGGGTCATGACATCGTGTACAGTCAAACTAGCGATTTTTATCATAAGTGAAGTGCTGCGAGCAGTATATATGCGATTTCCTTAAATTTGGTAATTTTGGTAATTTTGCCAAATTAGGTCTCAAAGGACAACTATTAGAGTATAAACAAAGTCAAACCTTATCATTATATAAAGGTTCAAACGCACGGGCTCGGGTTTGCATTGAAATTCAAGACCGAGGGCCGCAGGCCCGAGGTCTTGAATTTCAATGCAAACCCGAGCCCGTGCGTTTGAAGTGGTTTAAAAACTAACCAAACCCTATTTTTATTGTTTCAATGCAAAAATTCTGGAAATAAGAACTCAAATCATCGGATTTGAGTTATAGAATCAAATCCGAGTTATATCGAGTGATTTATATTTGCATTAAATTAACGTCGAACAATAGCTAAAACACAATACAATACAATACGTTTATTAGTAATTCCCAGAGGAGATTTTGAATACTAATTTACAAAATGTGTGTTGAGATAAAGCTTCTTAAAATTCCATCATGGTCAACGATTTACCATAGCATAGTGGTAAGTGAAGGGACTAAGATTCAACGGGTTGAGGGTTCGAGGCTCGGTAGGGTCGATGCGTAAGATATCATTTGCGATTTTTTTAAGATCAGAATAGTCAATTCCTTAAATTTTAAGACTTTCTGACTTCTAGTGTGTGTCTAAAATCTCAAATGCAGTGCATTGAAGGTAAAACTTCTCAAATGTGTGTAATGTGTGTATGGCATGACTAGTAACTTGGTAAAAAACTTGATGCAGGTCTTGAATTCAAAATTCAAAACCTGTCCCGGGTCTTCCCCCGAAATTCAAAACCTACATTAAACAATGGAAATAGAGTGTGGTTAGTTTTTAAATAACGTAAATCTTTGGAACAGTTCGAGTACATTCAATCAATATCTGATTTGCAATGTACCGATTCTATTTATAGTCGAACGGGAAGGACTTGAGCACACATAGCAGAGCTAAAAGTTTGTCTTTGCCGAGAAACATCAATACATAGTTCGTGACCTCAGTTGATGCATGTTGATGACTCCTACCACGAATGAATGATATTCTGTTTCTCATGATAATAAATATAACCAGAGTTATCTATTAACTGACAATTCACCTTACAAGAACGACTACTCGAAAACAATCAGCTCTAACGAGAGTCCGAATGACGCTATTATTAAAGACATTACAGCACGCTTGAGTAAGTTCAGAGTCTCTTTACTTAATCAGTTGTCAGAGTCAGTGGTGACAGCATCACTGCCTCAGCTTCCACCAAGGTTTCCAAGCACCAAACGTCAATCAGCTCTAACGAGATTTTGAAAACGTGGTATTTGTACTATAATTCATTTTTGTATGATTGCCGGGTACCGTTGGTCCCTCATATCAGTCATCAGATGGTCTCTCATTTTGATGACGTTTTGTGACGTAAAAAATCATCGTTCGCCCAAAAAATCTACATGCTTTTGAGTACTTTCAGTCCAGACTCCTATTAAATTCAGACACAGGAACCCCATCGAGATTAAAATAGTCTAACATATCAAGAAATCGTTTAGCATAATTGTCAGTCTTGTCATCAACATGGAAATTAAAGTCATCGGCTATCAGTAATATAGTTTACCAGGAGAAGAAATCACACTATCCAAGTTTCTGATTGAAAGTGCCTTTTTTCAGTCAAAATCGTTCCTTTGTGATCAAAATATGCATAGTTTTGGTGCTAGATAATGTGAACAACAGCAGAACTAATAAAACTTTGATTTTAACGCTGTTTTTGAAAACTCAAATTTGCACTAAATTTTCTTTTTACGAACCAAATTTTCTTTTTCTAAATTTCCTTAAAACAGCACTGCTCTTAGCCAATTTGTATCGAGAAATTTTTCATGTATGATATTATGATCATGCCGCACGGAAGTAGAGTAAGACGAAAATCTGCATCCAATCAAATAGCCCAACCGGGAATTCACTTGGCGCGCACGATTAAGAAGTTTCCCTCTCTTCTTTATGCTTCTTGTAAACACTCTAAGTGCTCTTTGAGTATTGCGGTTTAGTGCGAGCCCCGTCCTGAAAACTTCCCACTCTTGTAGTAAAGTCATTGAATACTTGACGAAATAAGTCAAAATCAGTCCCCACAGCTTGTTACAACGGAAAAGAAGGTCGTCATTCAAAGACAATGTTAGTATATAGAGAAATCACAAAGACGATTTTCGTGAGGAAACTGACCCCCAAGTGTTTTTAATGCTCATCAACTAACGCTACATGTTGCACTTGTTTTAACCTTCTAGTAAATTAAACTTTCATTATTGCATGCATTAGACGTTAATCATCATAAATAGTAATGATTACTCCACATTTAGAAAGGGTTGGGGTTACGGTTGATAATCGACCATTGTTAGGATTGACAAAAGTTAGAAATAAAATGAAATGGTAAAAAAAATGTCAGATACAAATTAAAAAAATATTGTCAAACGATTTAGATTTGCCATTTTACTTTGCTTAATACTCGTGAAACGTGTTGAAATCTTTGTGCTTGGTTGCCTTGTGGTAGAGCTTACTGCATCAGGCAGTCTTGAGAGAAGCCAGTGTATCATTGGGGAAACCCATCACAGTAGGGGACTCATACCAGCCTTCACCCAACTTCTTGTCCAGTCCTTGAAACTGAGGTTTGGTATACAGGTGCCATGCCTTTTTTGGCCAGATGATCATGGACGATGCACCCTGAGGATGGCCGACAGGAAAATCTTTCGAAATATCAAAAGCCTTTTCCGTGTATTCCTGTAAATAAGAAAACGAAAGTTAGAATGATATGATCCGTTAATATGGCTCAACCATGTTGATTGCTAACTCTAAAAAGAAAAAGCAATGAACAGCATGCAGTCGTGTTTTGTGGTGCCATCTGGCGTTGTTCTAGAGTGACCATTCTCAGAAACTGATGTGAGAGAATGGTAGAAAATCAGTACATAGACTCATGAGCAGGCAAATGGCCGAGCTAGCAAAGTGGCAACTGACCACGAGAATATGTGCATCCTCATAGGCTGCTGTGGCAGAGCGCTGGCCCTCCATCTCCAAATGAACTTCAATTCTCAAATAGATAGTCATTTATCGCGTGGAGTTAATGCAAACATTTACCTTGCGTTGTCCCCCATACCAAAAGTGCTCAAACACCACGCAGGTATCCTCGGTGTTTGCAAATCGGTAGATGGAGGCTGGAGGCCAATCCAGTGCATACTCTTCCACTGGGCCCTTGAAGATCCTGATAGCATCTTGACCACTCTCGCCCAGCTTTCCATTATAGTTAACATGTTTGTACAAGATCCAGATGCCTTTGGTAATCGTCACTTTGGAAAACGGAGCTCCATCGATGGCGATGTCCGGGTGTGATTCATCGTACGATTTGGAGAGACCAGAATCAGTGTAGAGTGTAAGCGCTTTCTGCTCGGCCATATCTAACAAACTTGAGAAAAAATAATCATGATAAGCAATATTTAAACTAGCACAGTATTAGCAATGGCAGCAAATTATTCAGTTCAAACACTGAAGTTTCGATGCATTAATAATCTTAAGCTTGATGTACTTACCGTTGGAATAGTGTGTAGTTGAGGAACGATAATTTCAACTGCAAATGATGGTTTGAGATGATTGTTTTTATAGCTTTGAAAACGGGTTGGTCCAAGCATAAGAGGCGGGACAATTTAGGTTATTTTGAAGTTCGAAGTATTCAAAGCATCTGAACCCTCTGTAGCTGTCAACGAAATTGAATTGTTTTTGATTTTTCTATCTATGATTGATCAAGGCATAATAGGCGGAGCAACTCAAGTAGAGTTTTCCTATTGAGCAGAATTATCACTTGTATGGACATTTTTTCTGTGTAATTAATTTCACTATTTGCATCACTTCCAGAACATTAGAAACACGCGAGCCATATCTTTTAGTTACGGACGACATTCTCTTCCAGAACATTCCTTATCTCAACAATGGTGTGCACGCATCTAATGAAATTGTACAAAATATCTAGTAACTAATAGATAGTCATATTTTGTGACTAATAGTGTGAAACATTGTGCCGGAACGCAGGCGCTAGTCGTCAGGGATGTTGCGAAGTACAAGCGCATACAGATATGCACTCAGCTACAATGTTTGCATTATTTTAGAGCAACTCTTTAGAGTGATTTTCTTCGGACTGTGAAACAATTACTAATAGTAAGTGTTTAATAGTGTCTAATAGTTGTATTGCAACAAAAGAAAACAATGGGTGCAGAGTCTATTAGTGTCTATTAGCTTAGTAACTATTTCACAGTCCGGTGAAAATCACTCTATATGTTAATCAAGAGTAATAATATTTTTAATATATTCCATATTTCCCTGATATGAATTCAAGGGCTGTATCAAGATATTGCCCTTGAATGAGGATTTTATACAGATATTGCCCTCATCCAATACTTTCTAAGGTCATCTTACAAAATTTCTACTGATCCCGAAATCATGTACTAAGTAGCAAATTTGGTGAAAAATATGGGAAGCAAGGGTGGCCTATCGGTGACAGCGCCGGTCTGTGACCTCTGTGGTCCCGAATTCGATTCCCGGACGGGGCACTGACATGTGGCTTGAGTTTCTTGTTCGTTCTCTCCCTTGCTTCGAGGGTTTTTCTCCGGGCACTCCAGTTTTTCCTCCCTCAGTAAAAATAAACTAGTTTCGATCGAAGCTGTGCTCCGTCTTCAGTCATGGGTCATATGGTCGCTGCTACGTGTGTGTGTGTGTGCGTAACTTTGTATGTAAATGTGTAACTGTCTCGTATTGAAAGCGCACTTGTATACGGCACCGTTGAGCTGCGCCCTTCGTAATTCAGCATTTATGCTGCAAGGAAGAATGACGAGCTACACCAAATTTATTTTAATATTTTATTTATGTAAAAATAAGTCATTTATCGGCCTTCAGCTCGTGGTTAATTATGTGATATGTTTACCGAGGGCGCTGCCCGATGATCACGTCTGTATAGCAAGACCTATTCATAGTTCTTATTTTGTGACTAATAGTATGAATTAAGCATTCGCCCGGAACGTAGGCGTCAGTCGCCAGGAATGTTGCGAAGTACAAGCGCAGATAGAGTGATTTTCATATCATCGGACTGTGAAATAAACACTAGCTGTTGTTAGTGTGCCGGTAATAGAGGGATTTTAATCTGATTCTCAAATAGTTACTAATAATACACGCAAGTAAATCCCAATTCCATTTTCCTTTTGTTGAATTTTGACTGCTATACACTAATAGCTAGTTAGAGTGCTTACACTTAGAGTGATTATCATCGGACTGTGAAACAATTACTAATAGTCAGTGTTTAATAGTGTGTAATAGTTGTATTGCAACAAAAGAAAACAATGGGTGCAGAGTCTATCAGTGTCTATTAGCTTAGTAACTATTTCACAGTCCGGTGAAAATCACTCTAACCCGTGAAACACTAGCTGAATGTAAGTGTGTAATAGTTCAATAGACACAAAAGAAAACAATGGAAATATGGTCTACTAGTAACTAGTAGTCTACTAACTATTTCACGGGTTAAGTGTAATCACTCTAGTATTTCACAGTCCGATGAAAATCACTCTAGTCAAATGAGAACAAAAAAGCACAATAAAATTAGGGGTTACTAATGTGTATTAGTTTAGTATCTATTTCGCGGTGAAAATCACTCGACTGGATGCACTCGATGCACTCGGGGTCACCGCATTCTTAGACCGACGCTTTGACCACTCGACCATGCTGCCTCAGGAGAAGAACAAAAGGAGGAACAAAGATTAAGTATACCAAGCTTTTAGTCTGTTATGTTTAAGTTCATAAGTGAAGTTACTTTGGACAACGTTTTCGCATAAAAATGTATGCAGCAACACATGTCAGGCAAATCGGCGAAATGGTCTGTTTTTGCTCGTTGAATTAAATGAATACCTTTCACTCGTATAGAAGCTTTAATTTAACAGCTCAATCTTAATTCGTTTGGAATCAGCTTGTTCGTCAATGTGAAACAGAAGCGGATGCAGTTAAGCAGAGACCATTTTCAGTCTGTATTATACCATAGCGATTGCCTTCACAACACGAAGAACGAAGCGAAAGCGTTTGCCACTTTCATTCATCTTAATTAGGGTCCGATTATATGAACCGGGTCAGTCCGGTTCAAAAAAGCGGGTCCTTAGCTTTTACACCCTTCACTAGTTTACACTATCCTTTTGACTCCGGTGTTTGTGTAGACTCTCTTACAAGTCGACCATTCTTATTCTTTATTGAGGTAAAGTGCTATTTTTTCGCAATGTTTCAAAACGGCACAAAATAAACAGCGGCCCTGACGATTTTAAGTCTGTGTCAGTAATGCAACAGTGAAGATCTAACTAAGATCAGTGTTTATATATTGAACAGTCAATGAAATACTCATTTGTAGAAAAACATTTCAGCAAATTCAAACTATAATTTAGACCGAATTTTGGTGAAGACTTGAAAATAATCCGCAAAGTACAAGTGTGTGTTCATACGAAAATGCGCATTTTCCAAAACGTACATAAACAAATAAAAGAAGATTGCCATCAGTAACATTTTGGTTGAGTTAATGCGTACGTTTTTAATCGTGCGCGCGTCATCACAGATGAGGTTCCCGTTCTCGCTAGAACGTCAGTCGAGGCTTTCTCACGTTCTAGATTTCATCTATGACGGCCCGCGCACAAACAAAAACGTACGCGTGACGTCCGTGTTGACAAAAACGTCTCATGCTTAAGCTGCCTAATGACAGAGTTGACGTCCGTCTAAGAGCAAACATCGAATTAAGTCTAGGTGGTCGCGTTGCGGCGGAATGATAAGACGAGAAAACGTGATATGAATGTTAACCACTGGAGCATTAACGATAAAAGCAAATATGATTAAAATGATTTCGTATGGGATATCAAAATGGCATAAACCTGCGACCAAAACCAAAATTTACAACATAAAATGTCAGCCGAAGCAAGAGCCTAAAATAATATAGCCATTTTATTAAAGTTTGCCTAGAAATAAAGATGCTAACTTATATATATACTAGTAGGACGATAACACAAAATGATGATGGCTGTTGGGCAAGCTTGGTGAAATCAACAAATAGGATGCCGAAGACATGGTACCATCCTAGCTAAAGAGTAAATGTTATTATATGTCAAGTCGATGTCGCCCCAATCAAGATTTCATAGCGATAAGGGATTTTTAACATACATTCCAAACGAATTGATTGTTTGAAATATATAATGGTCTATCTGATTCTAAAAAAATGTTTTCAAGTGAATACTTTTAAGTGAAGTACAAATTCGATAAATGCATCCGGTGGAATAGTGCTAAATGAAAGGGTTAGGAAATCTTGGGGCCAGAGGTGAAGTCCCGTTGAAAATTATATAAAATCTGTAATCGGTCTTTTTATGAAGAAAAAAATAGTAACCTATTTGTATTGTTTTCTTTTGTTTTGATTAGACTAATAGACACTGACTATTAGATTTTGTTTCACGGATTAAGTGCCATCACTCTAGAGTGATTTTCATCGGACTGTGAAATAGTTACTAAGCTAATACACACTAGAGTAATTTTCCGTCGTCTGTGAAAAGGAAACGACTATTTAGTTCGTACTAGTCATTTAAGAACAAAAGAAAACAATGGTTTTAGAGTCTACTACTAACTATTAGTCTGCCTATTCTTTCACAGACGAAGAAAAATCACTCTAGTATATAGATCCTAATTTAGTTGTTTCCTTTTGTTGAAATTTGACTGCTATACACTAGAGTAATTTTCATTTGACCATGAAAGAAAAATGACTACTTAGTTTGTAGTAGTTGATAAGAAACAAAAGAAAACAATGGCTTTAGAGCCTACTACCAACTATTAGTTTGTCTATTCCTTCATGGTCAAATGAAAACCACTCTAATAGCTAGTTAGTATTTCACAGTCCCATGAAAATCACTCTAACAATCACTCTATCTGCGCTTGTACTTCGCAACATTCCTGGCGACTAACGCCTACCTTCCGGACGAATGCTTCATACTATTAGTCACACAATGAGAATTAAATATGTCTTGCTATACGTGAAGGTTATCGGCTTGAATCGGGCTGCGCCTTCGGTGAATAGATCACATAACCACGACCTGAAGGCCGATAAATGACTTATTTTTACATTGGTGAGGTTTTCAAAAACAGAAATTTCATAAATGTATAAAACAGAGAAATTTATGTGTTGTTAAATTATGGCAGTTCATGGCAAATATGCGCAGTAAACCATACAAGTGCACCAAATTAAATTATTATACAATATGTTCCGTATTTCCCTGGTCATTATGAATTCAAGGGCTGTATCCAAATATTGCCTTACATGCGAGGGCTTTATACAGATATTGCCCTCGTCCCACACTTTCTTAGGTCGATCATCTACATTTGGATATTAGACTTAGACATTTTCTACTGATCCCGAAATCATGTACTAAGTAGCGAGTTGTATTGGCGGATATATGGCGTGCAATCTAAGTGCAGGATTCGAGCCCGAGACCTTCTGCATATACCAATCCCGCTTTTAACTTCTATACTACTGAGCTAACTGATGGATAACTATCAAAAAATTACTATTACGTTAATCTATTGATTGGCATATATAGAGTGCTCTAAAAGTGGCTGAGTCGAGTGCATATCTGTATGCGCTTCTGTATGTACTTCGCAACATCCCTTGCGAATAACGCCTGCGTTCCGGCACAATGCTTCACAATATTAGTTACAAATTATGAATAACTATTAGTTACTAGATATTTTGTACTATTTCATTAAATGCATGCATTCCATTTGTTGAATTTAAGAATGTTCTGGAAGAGAATGTCGTCCGTAACTAAAAGATATGGCTCGCGTGTTTCTATTGTTCTGGAAGTGATGCAAATAGTGAAATTAATTACACAGAAAAAATGTCCATACAAGTGATAATTCTGCTCAATAGGAAAACTCTACTTGAGTTGCTCCGCCTATTATGCCTTGATCAATCATAGATACAAAAATCAAAAACAATTCAATTTCGTTGACAGCTACAGAGGGTTCAGATGTTTTGAATACTTCGAACTTCAAAATAACCTAAATTGTCCCGCCTCTTATGCTTGGACCAACCCGTTTTCAAAGCTATAAAAACAATCATCTCAAACCATCATTTGCAGTTGAAATTATCGTTCCTCAACTACACACTATTCCAACGGTAAGTACATCAAGCTTAAGATTTTCCATGCATCGAAACTTGTTTGAACTGAATATTTTGTTGCCATTGCTAATACTGTGCTAGTTTAAATATTGCTTATCATGATTATTTTTTCTCAAGTTTGTTAGATATGGCCGAGCAGAAAGCGCTTACACTCTACACTGATTCTGGTCTCTCCAAATCGTACGATGAATCACACCCGGACATCGCCATCGATGGAGCTCCGTTTTCCAAAGTGACGATTACCAAAGGCATCTGGATCTTGTACAAACATGTTAACTATAATGGAAAGCTGGGCGAGAGTGGTCAAGATGCCATCAGGATCTTCAAGGGCCCAGTGGAAGAGTACGCACTGGATTGGCCTCCAGCCTCCATCTACCGATTTGCAAACACCGAGGATACCTGCGTGGTGTTTGAGCACTTTTGGTATGGGGGACAACGCAAGGTAAATGTTTGCATTAACTCCACGCGATAAATGACTATTTGAAAAGGTCAGCAACTGTTACTGAAGAAGGCTAGAAATTTGGCGGCAGAAACGTCTATTTTTTGTCTGTTATAAAATTTCAGTCAGTGACAACAGTATTTATCTTTAATCCCAACGAATCCTGCCAGTGACTACGCTATATTCAAGGTCAGCACTCTTCCGGTAGCAGTTTTCTTTTAGATGGGCATATTCTCGTGGTTTGCCACTTTGCTAGCTCGGCCATTTGCCTGCTCATGAGTCTATGTACTGATTTTCTACCATTCTCTCACATCAGTTTCTGAGAATGGTCACTCTAGAGCAACGCCAGATGACACCACAAAACACGACTGCATGCTGTTCATTGCTTTTTTAGAGTTAGCAATCAACATGGTTGAGCCATATTAACGGATCATCATTCTAACATTCCTTTTCTTATTTACAGGAATACACGGAAAAGGCTTTTGATATTTCGAAAGATTTTCCTGTCGGCCATCCTCAGGGTGCATCGTCCATGATCATCTGGCCAAAAAAGGCATGGCACCTGTATACCAAACCTCAGTTTCAAGGACTGGACAAGAAGTTGGGTGAAGGCTGGTATGAGTCCCCTACTGTGATGGGTTTCCCCAATGATACACTGGCTTCTCTCAAGACTGCCTGATGCAGCCATAAGCTCTACCACAAGGCAACCAAGCACAAAGATTTCAACACGTTGCACGAGTATTAAGTAAAGTAAAATGGCAAATCTAAATCGCTTGACAATTTTTTTTATTTGTATCTTTCATTTTATTTCTTACTTTTGTCAATCCTAACAATGGTCGATTATCAACCGTAACCCCAACCCTTTCTGAATGTGGAGTAATCATTACTATTTACGATGATTAACGTCTAATGCATGCAATAATGAAAGTTTAATTTACTAGAAGGTTAAAACAAGTGCAACATGTAGCGTTAGTTTATGAGCATTAAAAATACTTGGGGGTCAGTTTCCTCACGAAAATCGTCTTTGTGGTTTCTCTAATAACACTAGAGACCTTTAGCTCCACGTAAACGTGAAACCGCAGACAGCGGAGAGGATCAGGTGACCTGCTTTTTTCGCGCCTGGCGACGCACGTTTGAGACTTAAACGTGAGCATGACTTTCCGCGTTTACGGTAAACGCAAAATGACTGACTTTTGAATTGGAATGTAAATGTCAGATGCGATAAAAGCAGGTCACGTGATCCTTTTCGCGATCTGCCGTTTCCCGTTTACGTGACTAAAGGTCTCTACTGTCTTTGAATGAACCTTCCTCTCAGTTGTTATAACAAGCTGTGGGGACTGATTTTGACTTATTTCGTTATGTATTGAAGGACGAGTTTACTACTGAAGAGTCCGAAGTTTTTGACGGGGCTGGCACTAAACCGCAATACTCAAAGAGCACTTAGAGTGTTTACAAGAAGCATAAATAAGAGAGGGAAACTTCTTAATCGCGCGCGCCAAGTGAATTCCCGGTGGGACTAAATTGTTAGAAACAGGATACAGTTCAATTTTCGTCTCCCCTACTCACGTGCGTCATGATTTGAAACCTGATCATAATATTAGTATAGGAAATAATATGGTTACGAGTGCAATTTAGAATAAATTTGCACGAGTGAGTTTTCAAAGAGTTCAAAATTGCACGAGCCCGTAGGGCGAGTGCAATTTGTGTTCTTTGAAAACTCACGAGTCAAATTTATTCTAAATTGCACGAGTAAACCATATTATTTCCTTTTAATAATATACATGCAAAAATTCAAGCAAAATTTTCAAGTTTTCTCTAGCTTTTCAGTTGAAAATCAGGTTAGCGCGCGCTCAGTGTTCGAAAGCGACCTGACGACGTTGTCACCAAGCGCGCGCTCAAGGAAAAAATTCAAAACTTTTCACCCGAAACTTGGGCACTTTGTGACATTTTTCTTGCATATTTACGACAATTTTGGAAACAAATCCCGCTAAAAGTGTTTTATAAATTGTTCCTTTGATGAATAAAAAGAAGAATTTGACGTTTTAGTGCATTTTGACTGTTTTCTGCCAAAAGAAATTTGCACTAAATTTCCTTTTTTTGGCACTAAATTTCCTTTTTTCTGCACTAAATTTCCTCGAAACAGCACTGCTCTTAGCCAATCAGCATCGAGAAAATTTTGCATGTATATTATTATACAAGGAAAATTTTGGCTGAGAGCAGAGCTGTTTTAAGGAAATTTAGTGCAGAAAAAGGAAATTTAGTTCATCAAAAAGAAAATTTAGTGCAAATTTGAGTTTTCAAAAACAGCGTTAAAATCAATATTTTTTAGTTCTGCTGTTGTTCACATCATCGAGCACGAAAACTATGTATATGCTGATCACAAAGGAACGATTTTGACTGAAAAAAGGCAAAAAAGTTGAGGATCGATTAGGTTGTGTTTTTGAATGAAGTTTTAGCGGAAATGCGCGCGCAAGTAACGCATCACACGTCATCGAGCGCGCGCTCAGGTTTTACTCAAAAATGTTCGCTCATTTAGATGAGAAAAAAACTCGTTTGTTTCTATAATTTTAATTTTTCATGTATATTATGAATAGGGAATCATATGGCTTTCCCGTGGAATTTGGAATAAATTTTCAACTCAATCGTTTTCTTTCAAAAAAGCTCAAATCGCCTAAAGGCTCGTGAAACACCATTGAAATCCAACTATTTCAAATTTATGACGCACAAGAGTAGGGTAATTTCAGCACACTGGGCGTCCTCTTTCACGTCACGACGTGTTGGCTAAATCAATTAAATGGCTCTGATGTGCGTGATGTTGGTCACGCCGTACTAGCGCCGGAGCTGAAAATTATGTGCATAGATAACAGAAAAATTATTATGTATAGAGTCTAGTAGTAGAAAAAGGCATGTTAGTGCAGGAATATCGTGCACAAAAAGGCAGAATTGTTCAGTTTTTTGCTAAAAGCATGAAAATTGGCATGATGATAGAAGGTAACACGCTGACTAATTTCTGATGTAGCGCCACGCCCAAAAATAAATACTTTCAGTTTTACACATGTGGAATTAATTTTCACCTAAAATTAAATACAATTGTTGCATTAACTAGTTGTTTCTTGAAATGTGATAATTCTTTACAAGTACTGTTCCTTCTACCTGACTGACTATAGTGCCCCACCCTATTCCTCGTACTTCCAGTTTTATGTTAATGGCTTTAATTAAATTCAAAATTACTGAATGTAACCGTTTTCTACAATGCTATAACTAACAACTAATCCGATTTTGTCTAATGATGTATGCCCTTTTCATTTCTCATGCACTGCCACACCCTAAACTTAGTACTGCCAGTATAGATACATAGGAACTGAATACCTCAAGTCTCTCAAATTTCAAAATTATTCACCTTGTTTTAAGGACGTTCGCGGGCAAATGAAGTTGCACCTAGATTTCGTTGTTTTTTTGTCTGGACATACTACATAATATACTTGTTCAAAAAATAAAATAAAAAGTGGGGGTCACCGTGTTCGTTTTTGCGCTATATGCTCACAAAGTAATGCATCTCGAGAAGAAAAGATGCGCGCGGCAAGCGAAACATAAAGCGTGAATTAAACGCATTTAGAAAATGGTGAAAATAAATCAAGCTCCATAAAAAGCATATCAAAATACGAATTGTTTTATCAGTAACATAACGCTAATAACTCAAACACATTATCAAGGCCGTCAATTGATGTAATGCGTGATAGCCCTCCCCCTAGGGTCACCCTACCTTGAGCGTTTACATGGCTTAAATAAGCAAAAAGCTGACCCTCCAAGGAGGGTCACCCTACCTAGTCGGTAGGGTAAACTTGATCAACCAAGAAAAACAATAGGTGACCCTATCTCCATGTAAACAGGCCCTAAAACAGTAGGGGTATGAACAAAAACGTAGCTAATTTGCATGCGTAACGGTAAGAAACCTCATTTCCATATTTTATGTTTTTATATGGAATAATTCTATTGAAAATTTTACGAGTGGTCATTTATTCCACATTGCACGATAAAATAATCATGTGATTATTTATTACAATAGTTTCAAGTTTCAGTTTCAAGTTTCACATTTATTCACTCAATACAATAATACAATACATTTGATTCATAAATATTCTCAATATTCTTAGATATTAAGTTCAATGGATTAGGTTAGAAATATTTAGAAGATAAGTGGTTAGTAAGGAGATGGCGAAAAGAGGCAACTGATTTAGCAGACTTAATTGATAAAGGTAAGAAATTCCAGAGTTTAGATCCAGTAAATTGAAGCGAATACCGTATTGAGTTGTATTAACTTTATTCAAGTAGATATTCAAATTTGACGATTGTCTCGTGTAATATGAATGCTTTGTCGAGACAAAATCAAAAAAATTGGAAAATGCGAGAACTGAAGAGTGATAACATTATTAAATTTAAGAAGATTTAGAGTTTTGAATAAGGATTCAGAACGAGCTCGAGGGTCAGCAAACATGATTATTCTGACACATTTTTTTGAATAATGGAGATCGCATTTAAATAAGAAGGATAAGTGAGACCCCAAACTTGAATTCCATAAATAAGAAAGGGATAGATCAAAGCATAATAAATAAGCATAACAAGAACATCAGAGAGAATTGTCTAGTGTTCGTTCTACAAAATGGGAGACGATAGGCGGAAGCTGATCTAGTGTTATACGAGTGAATTTGCCTATTCAGTGGAAATATATCTTTAAACTGTTTGGAAGTAAAGAATTTGCATAGGAATACATAAATAGACCTAACTGTACAAAACGAATATCAAGAACTGATTTAATAAGCCGAGCGCTTTGAAAAGAGGATCTGTGTGAGCATCAAATTTAGATCTGCTTACAATTCTAACGACACGTTTCTGTAAAATAACAAGTCGATGAATGTTGGTTTCATATGTTAACGCCCAAATCATATTACAATAGTAAAGATAAGGAAAAATTAACGAGTATTACAAAGCTAATAAAGAACTCTTAGGTAAATAGAAACTAGATCTATAAATTATTCCGATTGATTTTGAAATTTTGTTTGCAATATGTGAAATATATGGTTTCCAAGTTAGCGTATCATCCAGAATTACTCCGAGAAAAACAGTTTCATTGACTTGATCAATTTGTTGATTATTGATGGCTAGCTGGATTCTAATATTTAGGCGTTTTTGACGTGGACCAAAAACTATGCACTTCGTTTTCTTAAGATTAAGGGAGAGCGTGTTAGCTTTTAACCAATCCGAAATTTTCGCCAATTCAGAGTTGAGGGTACTCGAAAGGTGAACTATGTCTTTTGTCTTTTGGAGAGAAAAATGCTTGTATCGTCAGCAAAGTTCAAGAATCTTGGAAGCGTTGATGATATCATTAATTGCTGCCAAGCGAGCGAGCCTAAGCGAGCGAGCGCCGGCAGCAGTCCTAATTTTGTCAATACGTCCAATTTGAGAATGCGGTTACCCTGTGGATTCAACAAACCGGTTAAAACCAGTTTTAAGTTCGATAGCAGTTCACCAGTAAAAACAGTAAAAGTACTACGAAACCGGTTTGGAAACCGGTTCTACGCACTCACATGTGCTTTTTGGTGTTTTGACATCTGAAGTTTCAGGTTATATACTCTGTAGCTAAAAAGGCCGTTTATTTTTGGTAAGTATTACCATTTAAAGACATATCTACTTTCTAAATTGTAATTAAGAGTCAGTAGTCACGAGCAACGTGAGTGTTGGCTGTACGAACTTCTGTTTTATCAGTACTTTTCTATTTCTAATTATAAAACACAAAGGGATTCCACTTTCATAGAGAACATAAAGCAATATTAACTATAGGATACAACTAGAACAATATTACTCAAACAGTTCACGGAGTACTATTCCTAACAATCAACTGATCAATATCAAATGCTAATTAATTTTACAAAAGAAAATTCTCATACCCGGAGCACCTCAGTTGGTGGCATATTGTTTTTACTTCATCATTTGTTGTCTAACTGGGATTTTTTCCATAATTTTAGCTGAAATGCTAAGCATCACACAAAGAGCACTGCCTCCCTTTAAAATCCTTTTGGCAGCACTCACATAAACATTGCATAAGACTAGTTTAGCCATCTGATAATTTGAGAAAGCGGTCACTCTGTGGATTCAACCACCTTCTAAACCGGTTAAAACCAGTTTTATATATTCGATAGCAGTTAGCCAATAAAAACAGTAAAAGTACTGGGAAAGTTGAAAAAATCTGTTCGCAAACCGGTTCTAGGTTTTTCTACAGTATTTGGAATTCCTGCTTTTAGTGGTTTGACTGAACTTTGTGCAAAGGAAGATCGTTTTTCTTTGGTACGAAAAGCCAAATTTAATAAGATTTCTTGAAAGTTTTTGCTTAAATGTTAAAAGCATCCCACATAAGGCTGCACTCACAGCACTCACATAAGCATTGCTTAAAGTTAGTATATAAAATAAAGAAAAGGGGTCCCAGTATGAAGCCTTGAGGGACCCCACAAGAGACTCTTCTGGATAAGGGAGAATGTCCATTAAAATCAATATAGTGAAATCTGTCTGAGAAATAACTTTTTGTCCATTCTAAGGGTAGACCACGAATACCATAATAGATACCTTACGATTGACGTATACGACAAACCGGTAACGACAGACGGCAAAAATTGCTAGTGACTTTGATTTTAATTACATTTTGCTCTAATTCTTTTAAGGATTAAAAAACAATCCAACAAGCAAATAAAGAGCAAATCTCTTAATGACAGAAAATACAAATATCTTTTTTTAAGTGCAAAGACGGCTGAGGACAGACGGATAAAGTTTGCCGTTTGACGGTTGTCGTCGGCCGTAAACGTCAATCTTAAGATCTCTAATGTTGAAGTTTGTCGAAGAGAATATGATAGTTGACCGTATCGAAAGCTTTCGAAAGGTCGAGGAAAACTCCGACTGCAAACTCACCACGATCAAACGCAGATGAGACTTTATCGTAGTCAAGTCAATTAAAGCTAATGAGGTAGAGTGATTTTTCCTGAATCCATATTGATTGTTACTGAGTATATTGTATTTATTCAAGTAGTCTATAAGTCGGTTATATACAACCCTTTCAAGAAATTTCGAGAAACAGGGAAGCACCGAAGTAGGTTTATGATTAGTAAACAAGACCACGTCACCAGATTTGAAAATAGGGATAACCGGCTACTTTCATCTTGTCGGAGATAGTGCCATGCGCAAGTGATAAGTTTATGATATGAGTTAAAGGTTCTAAGATGCTATCTATAGTATTTTTAACAATTGACATCTGTATACAGTCATGACCGGAAGTTTTTCCAGTTAAGAAACTGCTAGCAATAGTTTTAATTTCATTTTGGGTAACGGTGAAAAAAAAAAAAAGAGATCGATTCGGAGAACGATCCTTGCAGAAAAGAGCGATGCGAGGAAGATGTCGATATATTCCCTTTGCTAGAGTAGGTCCAATGTTTGAAAAGTATTCACTGAACCTGTTTGCAATTTGTAGAGGGTCCGATATTTCACGATTTTTGACTTTAAAAACAGAAATAGCCTTAGATTTCCATTTCTTTTTGTTGAGAATTCAAAAGTCTCCATGTGACACGAGTGTTCGATTTGACTTCATTTAGCTTTTTTTCGTCGGTAGTAGGATTTTTTGGCAATACGCAGAGAGTGGTTTAGTTTATTTTTGAAATTTTTGTAAGATTTTTCGTTATCTATACTCAAATAAAGACAGTAGTTCTCTGAATCGAATTGCTTTTGAGTCTAAATCCCTTGTTTAGACTTTGGCGGTAGTTTTGACTACATAAGTTTGCGTCGTAACAGGCAGCGCAAATTTGTATCGCAACTTCTAAGGATTAAGGGGCTGTTACACTGTGCAATTTTCTCAGCAACTTATCTTGCAACAGCATTGTGAAACAAGTTGCTGGAGGATTGCACAGTGTAACAGGAGTTGTCTCGCAATTTTTTTGTTGCGCGTAGCATTGCACGAAGTAGAACTCGGGTCACCCCTCCAGCAGCTTTCCTTACAATTTTGAGGCCCGTTTTCTACGAGCGCATGCGCAATTTCTCATTTCGGTCTGAGGAGCTCTGGGTACGAGTAAAATATTGCAAGTTGCTGGAGAACAGTTGCACAGTGTAACAGTGCCATAATTTTCTCAGCAACGTGTTTCGCAACGCCGTTGCGAGACATGTTGCTGAGAAAATTGCAGAGTGTAACAGCACCTTTAAATTGGCGCGATACATGTGGTATGTAGTCCTCTATGCCTTTATACTTGATTAAAGAAATAGGAAAAAAATTATCTTAAAATTTTGGATTTATGACCAATTTTTATTATAAAGCTACTTTTAAAAAGCGTCTGATATCTCGAATTATTAGATCTAATTCGCAAAAAAATCATTATCGGTGCAAAGTTTAAGGCTTGAAGACAAATTAAATGGCTACAAATTTCTCAGAAATCCGACAAGGTTTTGATGTAAAAGACATGATTGAAATTCATTTCTGACAAACAAATCAATAGGTACGGGTCACCTTAAAGAAATCTAGCGCAAAAACGGCTATAATGACCCCCATTTATATTTCATTTTTGGGATAAGCAACTCAAAAATGTTACTGTGTGAAGTTTTATGAGAATTCCATGTTGAGTTTTATTTCCACGGAATTGCCTTAAATACTTTAACAAAGGCATTAATAATAATTAAAAGAAGAAGAAGAAGAAAAAGGAAATGCAAATATACAAAACGAGAAAATAGCAAATGGATTCATGTATATCTACATCTACATCTTTATTGTTGATAAAATCGTTAGATATCACATCAACTTTAAAAATATTTGTGCATGCATATATATAATTACTAAAAATAGATAAGTTTAGGAACTGTTAATTTCGAATAAATAAATAACTAGCAAAATAATGCTTTAGAACTGAAAAATACTTATTTCTAATTGATATATTGTTCTTATTGATAACATTCTAGGCATGCAGGCACTCTATTGTAGATATATAGTTATCCAATTTGGATTTAAATCTAGCTAATGACTTCGTGTTTATTAGATCAAAGGGCAGATAATTCCACTCTGATATTGATCTTGGAAAAAAGGAATACTTGAAAACGTCCTCAGTTGGAAACTTTTGGTATCCTATACTTGAACTAGACGTACAATGGTGCGTTTACTCGTGCCCAGCCCAAGGAATTGAGCCAGCTTGGGATACCTGTGGTCTTACATAAGCTAGATGCCAAAGCTGCATGGTCTTTGGCAGCCATCAGTTTATTTGCTTGGTTTCCCATCCAATTTGTAATATTTTCAAATAATAAAATTTAAGTGTCTAATGTATTCTAGAGTTACTTTGCAGATGAAAGAAAAAGGACTATTTGGTTTGTATTAGTGATGTTGTTACTGAAAACAAAAGAAAACAAAAAGATTGACAGTCTGCTATTAGTTAGCCAGTTCTTTTACTAGCAATGGAATGTGCTCGATTGCCTAAGCATCAATTTGGGGAAATATATATCAAAATTTCTATGCACACACATTCCAGCTGACTTTTTTTTCTGGGGAAGGGAGAACAGGATAATCCAGAGAAAAGGGGTAATCCTGCACTACCATTAGAATGAAGCTTGTGATTTGTTCAAACATTTCAGTAAAAAAAAATGTGGATTATGATGAACAATGCCTTTTGTTCTACATTTAATCTCTCTCCTTTGTTTTGTTTTACCATTCTTTGTTACTTGAACAAATCACAAGCACTCTTCTGACCGTGCACAGTGTATGGAAGGGATAAATACCGAGAAGCGAGGCTTTTAGCCATATACATCCCGAGGGCCGTAGGCCCGAGGGATGTATATGGATAAAAGCCGAGCTTCGAGGTATTTATCTGCCTTATTATATGATTGAGGAGGTTTTCACACAAAAGCGATTCAAAAAGACGATCACTAATTAGATCATTGTTACCAAATTCCCAGAAGGAAACCTTAAATAATTGTTTTTCAATTCTATTCAGAGAAACACTAACGAACTTCATGATAACACACAAAAGATTTTTTTGTTGAGAAGATTCCATCAGTTAGCTCAGTAGTATAGTGGTTAAAAGCGGGTACAGGAGTGCAGAAAGTCTCGGGTTCGAATCTCTGTCATTTATCAAAGACTTTTTTTCCACCAAAAATCGCTACTTAGTATATTTCTAAGAAAATTTCTAAGTCTTGATGTCCACACATAAATCATCTAAGGAAGTATGAAACGAAATTATAAATTCAAGTGATGTATCTAGATAACTCCCGGGAATTATAAATTCAAGTGATTTATACAGATACATCTCGGAGAAGCTCTATATACAACCCTTGAATATATAATCATCGTGAATTAAGTGATATAAAGTCCTTTGAATAACAAAGAAAACAGACTCAATCATATAATAATACTTGAGAAAAGCTCCAGAAACAAGGCAGAAAACAAATCTTTCAGCATTTAAGTTTCTCATTAAGTGATTTATTGCACCAATCTTCCTTTTATACATCTTCCTCATGAAAGACAGAGGTTATCATACAAACTTGGCTAATAAATGAGATACACCTCCCTGAAAACTTATTGTGTGAATAATTTCTATACAGTTTCAAATAGATGTACGCAACAAAGACTTAACACAAAAATGTACTATAATAGCTTAGAAGTAGAATATCAAAATGAAATAAAAGGCATAAATTCTTGATAAGTACAACCAAACTCTTGGTTTGGGCTCCCTGTGGTTGCCTATTCTTTTGTGATATATTTCAAAATCAGCAAACTGGAAATATGAACGCTCTTGACTGCACAAGGAATATAATTCCAGAACTGATAACTGATAAAATTATTCTTTAAGTACCAAAGCGATTTTTAGTACCAAACACAAATATCTTGACGAGTGAAAGACACTTTAGCCGGCTTTTAGTAAATCAAATCGAACATTCAACTGCCTCGAATTAAGAAAGTTTTGTCAGTAACATGAAAATGCCAGTCATCTAAAAATTCCAAGTCTAAACAACAGAGGGATATAAATGTCTCAAACCAGCTTAGTCATGTTTTAGAAAGCGAGATTTGCAAGCTAACATTTGAATATATCGTCGATTAGTAAGTAAATTTTGAATGAAGAAGCTTGAATTTACCTTGATTGAGACTCACGAGAGACTCCTATAACGCAATGGCTCGATCCGACTGCATTTATAGTGAAGTTTAAGTTACTAAACATTCCTGACTCGTGAAAATAACTCTTTTGCTCAGAAAGTTTACTGCTTTGCTTCGATTGAGGCAATATTAAGTCAAACTGAGCTGAGTCATGTTGTCGCGATGGAACGTGCATGGCCTCGTTTCCATGCCTACCTAATTTGCATACACATTTGCGACTACGAACATAGATAGATAGATTAGATAGATAGATAGATAGATAGATAGATAGATAGATAGATAGATAGATAGATAGATAGATAGATAGATAGATAGATAGATAGATAGATAGATAGATAGATAGATAGATAGTAGTATAACAAGCTTTATTGGCATGACCTTACATACAGGTATTGCTAAAGCATTTACAATCATAACAGCAACATATGGATAAAAAGATTAATTTACAATCATTGATTTCTATAATTGATACAATAGTAATTATACATTACTATAATTATAAAATTTATCAAATTTACAAAATCAATTACTCATAGATATATGTGAAACAAAATTGTTTATATGTCAATATAAAAAGATTATATATAAACTATACGGCTAATATAAGTTTGAACTATTGCTCATTTTCTGAAAGTTTGTCTTCACGAAGTTTTAAACATTTTTCAATAAATTTTGAAAGATAATAATTTGTACTAGGATTGCGTGAATTAAACAATCTATATGTATATTCTGAATAATCATAAATATCGAGATTTCTACAATTAATTTTTTCAAAAAATTCTTTTCGTAAATTATCATACAAAGGACAATGATACAACAGATGCATTTCAGATTCAGTGGCATTATTATTGCAAAATTTACATTGTCGGAGATGCGTTTGTATTTTTTCTTTAAAATAACGACCTGTTTCGATTGCTAATTTATGATTACTAATCCTAAATTTTGTAAATTTTTTCCTTTGATCAAAATGTTCAATTTGATTTAAATAATCTTCAGGTTCATAATTGTCTTTAATTTGTTTGAAAAATTCAAGTTTTTTAGAGTACGACAAATCAACTTTCCATTTTTTAAAATACTGATCTTTCATCCGAGATACAAATTCTTCAAGTGATTTGTCCGTTATTATATTGTTTTCAAATTTACACAGGTCACCTAAATCATAAAGTGAAAAATGTTTTGAAGATTTGTGTGAAAACTTAATTTATCACGTGAAAATAGTGATTTTGATATAAGAAATGCTTGTTTTGCTACTGCATCATCAGGTAAAGTGATCAAATGATTATAAAATTTCAAAATCAATTTGTCAATGAATAATTTTAATGGAAATCTTCCAAGCTCAGATCTGCAAGCAATATTTGAAGATGTTCTATTTACACCAAGATAATACTTACAGAAACGGAGGTGAACTTTTTCTGTTTGATAGATAGATAGATAGATAGATAGATAGATAGATAGATAGATAGATAGATAGATAGATAGATATGCTTTATTCGCATGACCTCAACATTTACAGGTATTGCTAAAGCTATATATTATGATTACATTAAGATTACAAGATAAAATATGAAATATATTTTTTGACATAATTGTTTTGATATTATGACAAGAAACATTTTCTTTTATAAACAAACTGGAACAATAATGTAATATAAATTTCTAAATATAAACTAATGAGATGAAAAAAATATATATTTTTTTAATGAAAACTACACTATTAATGTGAGGAAATTGATGAATATTGATGAGACTATTTTCAAATGCTATTCCAATGGAAGGAAAACTTACTTAATATCTTTAGAAATTTCAGCTTTACGAAATTTAAAACATTTGTGTATATACTTTGAGAAAAGTTGTATTGTTTTTTCATTGTTGGTATGAAATAATTCGTTTGTGAACTTCAAATGATCAAATTGTACGTCATCTTGAAAATTAATTTTATCAAAAAGTCTTTCCGTAGAGCTAGCTAGCTAGCTAGATAGATAGATAGATAGATAGATAGATAGATAGATAGATAGATAGATAGATTGATAGAACCGGTAAACCTAGACTCGTGCCGGCCTACGGCCTGGGCACGAGTAATGAATGACTATTGCTAGTTCTTCTTTCGGTATTTGTATAGGAAATCGCACGATCTTGAGTACAATTCGGAATTAATAGGTACGAGTAATGTTTTGAAAGTTCTCAAAATAGGACGAGCCTTTAGGCGAGTCCTATTTGAGAGTTTTCAAAACATTACGAGTAACTATTAATTCTGAATTGTACGAGAAGATCGTGCGATTTTTTATTTATAATACACTATCGTTGCCATAGCGACTTAATAGGTACTCTACAGAGTACAATTAACGATATAATTGTACTCCTCTCGTCCAATCAGAATCGAGTAATTTTGTATAGTGTATTATAAGGTATTAAATATTCTTCTGGTTTGATATCTAATAGATTATGACTTAATTTGTACATTAGTGTCAGCCTGGTTTTCTTTCTTCTTGTTTCCAGTGAGTCCCATCCTAATTTTGCAATCATGTTTGTAACACTTGCTGTTTGGTTTGTTTCCATCTACCGGGAACAGTTCCACTTTCAATAGAATCTTGGTAAATATCAGTTAGAATAGGAGCGATCTCATCTGCATGTTCTTTTAGAAACCACGGTGGAATAGCATCAGGTCCAGAAGCTTTATTAGTCTTCAATAGTGATAACTGCTTTGCAACTCCATTAATGGTGATAGACAGACTGTCAATGGCTGGTATTCTGTCATATCCATATCAGGTATGTTTGATAAGTCTTCTTGAGTAAAAACATTTAAAAATTGATTACTTAGTATGTCAGCTTTTGATTTGTTATCGCTAATTATGGAGCCATTTATTTCGAAATCTGCAATCCCAGGCTCTTCTTTTTTCAGTTGTTTAAATAATGACCAGAATCTCTTGGGGGTTTTCTTCAATAGCTTAGATAAACGAGGAGAATGGATCAAATTAATATACTAGACACGTCATGATATCTTGAAATTATACAAAAGATTTAATTGTATAAAGTGAAAGTTGATAGCACTTACTATCAACCCGATAGAAGAGAAAACTGTATCCATAATTAGGTTAATAGTACTTACTAATGCTTAGATATATAGAGTGCTTACAATATATCCGTGAAAAAAATTTGTAAGGAATTGCACTAATTTGCACTGATTAAACAATAGAAAACAAAGGATTTGGCGCTATTTAGTACAATTTAGTTCGCTAACTTTTTCACGGATATATTGTAAGCACTCTACTTTAATTGTAATTGAGTAGCAATAGCAAATTGTAGATTAATAATATGCGTACAAAAAATATCGTTGCGCGCCACAAGTTTTCCAGCTTAAGAAACAAAATGTTATATTTTTTTCCGGAGAACATTGTTTATTCACATCAAAAAATATTACAAATTTAAGTTTGAGTTCATCGTCCATTTTAGGGACCGTTCCGCATTCTTTATCGGGGAAAGGGGGCGAAATTTAGTGTTGGGGGTAAAAAAGGTTTAAAAAGGTGGGGATCATAAAAACAAACAACATGGCCTTTAAACAAAAAGAACCTCTAATTATAAGAACTATATTAAAGATATGACATATTGGTACAATTTTATGAAAAAATAAGAACTTCATATTTCGTAAGTGGATGCTCCAAGGGCGGATCCAGGGGGTGTCCATAGGTGCACCGGACCCCCCCCCCCCCCGTACTTATACATATTTTTTTCTATAGGCTTCTTGTGAGATGACGTCATCAGGTTCCATTGTTAGGAGGCCACCATCTTGGATGTGACGTTATGTCTCAAGGAGGCCTTTGGGAAATCCCCTTTGAAAAATCCTGGATCCGCCCCTGTGCTCTATGGTCTTCTAAGTCTATTTTGAAATGAAAATGGGGGTCACCATTCTCGTTTGCGAGATATTTTGTAAAACATCCTTATAATAGGGCTAAAAAGACGCTTTTCCGAAAGAAATGACATTTCTCGAATGCTTTATATTTATCGGAAAAAATAGCTGAAGAGTTTGATTTCAGGACGACTTCCAAAACGCACGTAGTTCTATATTTCTACAACAGAGTTACAGATATTGGTATAGTATTACTTTAACATGATTCATTGTTTAGCTAATTAGCGACTGTAATTAAAGTGGGACGACAATGAAATTTGAAAATGACTTGAAGCTCCGTTGAACGTATCTATATGGCTCCTATAATCACACAGCGACATATATTATTTATATTCAAAAGAGACAGATCAAAATTATCAAGTATATTAGCATCTAAATTGTGAGTAAATGACGTCATTTACTCAAACCTATTGTTCTTTTGGTTTTTAAATCATGAATTTTTCGGTGATAATGAGCTTGAAATGCAGAATGTTTGTAAAGTAATTCAGTTCATATGCATTTATTGTCATCATTGAGCTACTTCATCTAGGAATAATCCATTTTGAATTTTGACCGATTTTGATCGTCGTCCCCCTTTAAGATTACCTTTGCATTTTGCCTAAAACATATTCTTTTTGCGAGAAAAGGTGTAATTATTTGTATTCAGTTTCCGGTTACAATCATATCTGTCATTGAAGCCGTAATTTGTCATATTTTGAGGTCATGTAGCACGAAAACGAGTATGTGACCCCTCTTTATTGCATATTTAAACGTTCATGATGTAAAGAACAACCACACAAAATTTGAGTTAAATGACATTTCTCCTTGAGTTTCAAGCAAATTCGGTAGCTTTTTTCACACACATCTTAACAGCGACCTCATTTCATCAATTAAAAGGTGTTTAAACTTCTTGGACGGGAGTTTGATACTTTTTGCATCGATGTTTCAACAATTTGCACTGGTGCTTCATATTGAATACTTCTCAACCAATCAGATATGAATACACACATGTGAGAATTTTGGCAAGTATATCATCAAGGCTGGTAAAACACAGAAAAAAGGCGAAAAAGATGGGGAACGCGCTCTGAAAAAATGCGGCGCTAAAACATGATACGGTGTTGTTAACAGGAAGATATAAGAAATGCGGCCGCACAAAGTTTGTGATTTGATGATTAGCATGATAGCCTTCTTGTTAATGGTATACACGAAAAAAATTATCGATGCTGACTGGCTAAGAGCAGTGCTGTTTCAAGAAAATTTAGCTTAGAAATAGGAAATTTGGTGTAGAGAAATGGAAATTTAATGCAAATTTGATTTTTCAATTTTTTTCGTAGACAGCGTGCAAAAATTAAAACTGTAATAGCTCTGTTGTTGTACACATTGTCTAGCATCACAACTATGCATATTCTGTAAAGAAACGATTTTGATGGGGAAGAGGACATTTTTGTGTTTTTAAATGAAACTTTGCACTGAAATCATTTATCTTTCTTGTGCCATTTGGAATAAATTTGAACTCGTCGGATTTCAAAACGGTTTTTAAAAATTCATTTAAAAATGAAAACGTACGATTTTCTCATGCTATTCAGAATACATTTGAGCTCATGAGTTTTCAGAGAGCACAAATGACATTTGCTTACGGCCAGTGCAATTTTGTTACTCTTTGAAATCCCACTCGTTCAAATTTATTCCAAATTGCAATCGAAATCATATGATTTCCTATACAAATAACATTCTAATTCAATTATTTTTTCCTTTTATTTAAGAAACAAAACAATGTTTACTACAATAGAGGTCTGGAAACTCAGGCTCTTTATTCACATGTGTGTGGTATGTGCAGAGTTTGGTTTTCTCAATTTAAATGAAGATGAACTGATTTGCTTGATTGAAGAATGCTTGGCTGTGGCTGTTTTTCTAGAGGATATCATCACTCAGAAAATCAGTTATATATTACTGGTTAGGTTATACAGGGGCGCCGGAACCGGGGGGGCTGGGGGGGCTGTAGCCCCCCAGCATTTTCGAAAATTATAAACATTTTATGATAAAATGAAAAAAAAATTACAACGAAGAACAATAAAATACAATGTTTGCTTTAATGGGTTACCTGTGTAATTCTTTCTACGTCATTATGACGTGTCGAGTCATGCGTATTACGCGAAGGGGGGAAATCGTAAGGCAGACGTTTTGAAGAGTGCATATCATATCAGCCGATCTATTAATAATTCTACTAGTCTATATTTTGATGTTAAGGCTACCAGATTTAGTACTGGCAACCATATTCCAGTATTTAACTACGTATGAAAAGATTTCAGTCGTTGCTTTGGTTTGCAAAGGATGGCGTAATATAGTTTTCAATTCAACAGTATGGAAAATTGTTGACTTCAATTGGCAGCGAAAAGCGAATATATTGATATTGAAGAAGCTTGTATTTCCTGGGACTTGTACTGTTCTTTTAAATGAATGTGTCTACCTGTATTGGAGGGAAGTATACAATGTATTGAAAGGATGTAGAAGACTTGAGCGTTTAGCACTATCGTTTATTACGAAGCAAGGTAACACGATTCTTGATTTGCATGGTTTAAATATTTGTCATCTACGTTATCTTGATTTAAGCAATTGCAACTTGACTGACTCATTATTTGAACTTGTTGCTTCATCCTGTAAGTTTTTGAGGGTGTTTATGATTCAAAATTCAAGAGGTATATCTCAACATACACTTAATACTGCACACTTCAAACAGCACTCTCGATTGGAAATATTTAATGTTGCTCACATGCCTGAGGCACTGACACTAGAATGCATCTTAAATTTGCTGGAGTATGCCAACAGCACTGTCTGCATTGATATCCGTGGCAATCATTTAACTAGTGAAGAACTTGATGTCATCTTGACAATCCACCCAAATGGCTTAGACAGGATTGTTGACTTAGAAGATTACTGTCACATGCTGTATTGAGGATGCTGGTACTCTTTATAACTCTGTAAGTGAACTAAGGTTTATTATGGCACAAAGGTCCTTAAACTCTTTCTTTCAAAAACTGCCTAAATCAGATGCTACTTCATCCAGCAACGAGCCAACTCCGTTATCTATATCTATTGAAAGCACATCGACGTTAACTGCAAAACCGGTAAATGAACAAACTGGCGGTGCGGAAGAGCATATTTGCGAAGAAAGACCATTAAGAACCATTAAGACCATTGAGAATCCAAACCAGCCATCAAGCAACTACAAATTCCCCAAAACAAAGTTTGGCGGCCAAGGCCGTTCAGCACAATGCTCGTGGTTTAACCAATACCCATGGTTACATTACAACCAAAGTGAAGATTCACTTTATTGCTACATTTGCGCTAATCAATTTCACAAAGGTAACTTAAAATGTACTGCAAACATTGATCAGGCATTCACGACAAGAGGTTTTTCAAATTGGAAAAAGGCATTATCGAAATTTAAAACTCATCAAGCTTCACAGTGTCACACTACATCTGTAGAACTTGAACTCGTTATTCCAAAGACAAACCATGATATTATAGATTTAACCAATAAAAACTATCAAAAAGTTAGAGAAGAGAATCGACGTTGTCTAGCTGTAATAATGGAATCGTTAAAGTATCTTGCAAGACAAGGAATACCAGTTAGAGGTCATGATGACGATGAATCGAACTTTATCCAACTTGTTAAGCTTCGATGTAAAGATGTAAATGTCTTGGAGGACTGGATGAAGGATAGAGGCCAAAGTTATTTGAGCCACGAAATTCAAAACGAATTGTTGAGTCTTATGTCAACTCATGTACTCAGAAATTTAGTGAATGACATTGGAGACAATTTCTTTTCCATTATCTGTGATGAGTATGCAGACATAAGCAACAAGGAACAATTAACTTTTTGTCTTCGATGGGTTGACAAGGATTTGAATGCGTATGAAGACTTCCTTGGATTTTATCAAATCCCTGACATTGGAGCAAATACAATTACTACTGCTATTGAAGATGCTTTAGTGCGCTTTTCCTTATCTTTTGACAAATGCCGTGGACAGTGCTATGACGGAGCAAGCAACATGCTCGGTAAAAAAAATGGGGTTGCGCAAAGAATTTTAGAGAATCATCCAAAGGCATTTCCCACACACTGTCATGCTCATTCTTTAAGTCTGGGTGTAAAGGATACGGTCAAGTCTTGCGCGATTCTGTCCGAAACAATTAACACCTCAAAAGAAATCGTTACACTAATCAAATACTCACCAAAGCGAGAAGCCATGCTAGGTGTAGTGCAAGATAATATAGAGGGTGAAGTTGATGACGAATATAGAGCTCCAGGTGTGGTGACATTTTGTCCCACTAGATGGACAGTAACTGCTGCGTGTTATAAACGAATTCTGGATAACTACGCTTCACTATTACAAGTCTGGAGGATTGTCTTGACAGTAACTTACAGCCCGACGTTAGGGCACGTGTCATTGGCTGTCAGGACACAAATGAGATCATTCAATTTCTTCTTTGGTCTAAATTTGGGTCAGCGCCTTTTTGCCCACACAGACAACCTTGCAAAGTCACTACAATCACCTGGCCTTTCAGCCACAGATGGGCAGAATTTGGCTCGTCGCACAGTCAGCACCCTACGAAGTATACGAGATGATCAATCGTTTCAGTTACTATATGAAAACATACTTCTAAAGGCCCAACAACGTCCCTCAGTAGGTGAACCCACTTTGCCTAGAAAGAGGCGTGCACCTACTCGTTATGAAATTGGATCTGCGGAGTCTTCTTATCCCAGCACACCTCAAGATCACTTTCGGAGAATCTACTTCGAGTCAATTGATCTTTTGGTTACTGCTATACAAGAACGTTTCAACCAACCCGCTTTTCTAATCTATCAGACCTTGGAAGATCTCCTGCTCAAGACGGTCAGAGGAGAAGACACATCGACAGAATGAAACTGTATTATCAACCTTCACTACAGAGATATCTGAAGCAGTACTTGAAGCTCAACTGGCAACATTTAAGGTCATAATGGGTAGTAAGGACGACCAGATGAAGTGTTTTAGCGACATTTTAGAAAAAGTAAAGTCGCTGAATGACCATGAACGGTGCTTTATCAACCAGGTAGTAACACTGTGTAAAATAATGCTCGTAAGCCCCGCTACAAGTGCAACAGCAGAACGATCATTTTCCACTGCAAGGCGTTTAAAAACATGGCTGCGTTCACAGATGCGGCAGTCAAGATTCAACGATGTGTCCATCCTAAATACACACAAGAACAGATTAGATGACCTCTCTCTCGTGGATATTGCCAATCAGTTTATTTCCCTTAATGAAAATCGTAAGAGGAATTTCGGAAAAATGTCTCGCGCAGACTTCTAGGATAGCTGGATTGTAGCTGGATTCACGTAAAGTTTTATAACTGTTCTCAAAAAACATTTTGAGATATTAACAAAGGGTATATATTATCGTTCTAGTTTTCACGTGTAAATGTAACGTTACATCAACTTTATGAAACAATTTGCCTATCTTGAGATATTTTTAAATGTTATCAGCAGTTATACTATATGCGTATCAGCATAAGCGCACATAAAAAATTGGATTTCGCAGATTATTCTAGATTGTGCACAGTATTTGATAGTTGTTATGTATAACGTCTTTGGTTTTGTTTCATGATAAAAGCTCTTCGTATTTTCCTATAATGTAATTCATTAAGAGTTATATTTACTGTAAAATAAAGCTTGTTTAATAAAAAAGGATTTCTTGACCACAATATCAATTAATCTTCTTAGCCCCCCCAGGGCCAAAAACGTTCCGGCGCCCCTGTTATATCAACAAATTCATCAGATAGAGAAAGCAATTGAATACTGCAAAAAGCGTCTACATATTGCTGATCAAATGGACGACATAATCGAAAAACTTGCGGCCTACGACGATTTAGGAAATGCTTATCACTTACAAGGTAATTTCTACGAGTCAACCAAATATCACGAAAAGTGTCTGAACATCGCTAAAGACATTGGACATAAAAAAGGAGAAGGAATCAGCTATGAAAACTTAGGAAATGACTATCATTCGGTCGGGAAGTATTACAAGGCAATAGAATATCACGAGAATTGTCTTAGTATTGCTATGGAAATACGTGACAGAAAAATGGTAGGAACAGCTTACGGTAATATGGGAATTGCCTATCAATTACTTGGGAAATTTGAAAATGCAAAGGAATGTCAAGAAAAACATTTGGATATCGCTATGGAGATATCGGACAGAGAGGGAGAAGCACGTGCTTATGTTAACTTAGGAAACATTAGCCTTTCTTTAGGGAAATACCACAAGGCTATTGAATATCAAGAAAAGAGTCTTGGCATCGCTCGTAGGATAGGTGACAAAAAGGGAGAAGGGTCAGTTTATGCAAACCTAGGAAATGCCTACCAATTATTAGGAAAATACCCAGAGGCAATTGATTACTACGAAAAAGCCCTCAAGATTGATATGGAGATAGGCAACAGGAAGGACGAAGCAAGGGTTTACGGAGGCATAGGGGCTACCTATGAGTCATTAGGGAAATATCCAGAGGCAATTGAATATCAAAAAAAGTCTTTATTTATCGCTAAAGAGATTGGTGACCGACAAGGAGAACAGAGTGCGTACGCAAACTTGGGAAATGTTTATGAGGAATTGGGAAAATACCATGAAGCAATCAAACATCAGAAGAAAAGCCTCAGCATTGCTATTGAGATAGGTGATAGAGAAACTGAAGCAGGAAACTATGTAAATTTAGGAGCTACCTTCAAGTCTCTTGGTAAATATCAAAAGGCAATTGAATATTATGAAAAGGGTCTTGGTATTGCTATTGAGATAGGTTTCAAAAGTGGAGAATTATCTGCTTATATAAATCTAGGCAATGTGTATCAGTCACTAGGGAAATATCAAAAAGCAATTGAATATAACGAAAAGCGCCGATGCATTGCTGTGGAGATTGGCGACAGAAATGAAGAAGATGTTGCTTACAGTAACATAGGGAACATCTATCAGTTGTCAGGAAACTACTATAAGGCAATTGAATACCACCAAAAGTCTCTGAACATTGCTGTTGAGATTGGACATAGAAGAGTACAAGCACATACTTTTAGAAACATAGGAAATGCGTATCACTATTTGGGGAAATACCAAAAGTCAATTGAATATCACGACAAAAGCCTAACTATCGCTAAGGCTATAAATGACAAAGATGGAGAAGGAAAGGCCTTTGCAAGCTTAGGACGTGTCTACGAGGTATTAGGGAAATATGAGGAGGCAAAGCAATATCATGAAAAACATCTTAGCATCGCTATGGAGTTAGGTGATATAGCAGGAGAAGGAGGGGCTTACGGAAAGATAGGACATATGCATAGGTTATCTGGTAAATACCGAGAAGCGATTGAATGTCAAGAAAAGTGTTTGAACATCGCTGTTAAGATCGGTGACAGACGGGAAGAGGGGACTGTTTATAGCAGTTTAGGACTTGTCTATCACTCATTAGGAAAATACTACGAGGCAATTGAATATCAAGAAAAGTCTCTTGGTATCGCTAAGGAGACTGGTGACAGACACAGAGAAGGAATTGCTAATGGTGCATAGGAAATACCTTTGAGGCACTAAGAAAGTACCAAGAGGCCATGGAGTATTATGAAAAACTATTGAGTATTGCTGTTGAGATAAATGAAAGAGATACACAAGGAAAAGCGTATTTTCATATCGGTAAGTGTTATTATGGTGTCATAAGAACTTTATCGCATGCATTTTACTTATGTTTTGAGGTGGCATAATATTTTTGCTTTGTTTTTGTTCATTTGTTTTCTTTTGTTTTGTTTTGATTGGTAGAAATTGAATTGGCACAGAAAAGTTACATTTTTTCATTAATTTTATCCAAAATTGTAAAAAAAAAATGTTTTTAGGCGGCCAGTGTACAGCGACAAATGGGTAACAGTCAAAAGCCGCAAAACTGTCTCAACTGTGATAGTGACAGCAAAAACACACAAGTGATAGTACATAACAGACAAACTTGCGTACTGTATTTAAAAAAATAGAGTAATTATTACCCTGGGTGCCAGACATTTGGCTCGAGTTACGTATCGTAAGAATTATCTGACAAGAATTGTGACAGAAACCAAATCTAATGCACCCAGTGTAATTAGTAATGATAGAAAATGCAAAAAGATCTGTCGCCTTTTGCTATATATAAACATATATCGAAGTCGATGAATAATTGAATGTAATTGGACAGCTTGCAATATTTTATCCTTACTCCCTAGCGTCATGGTTATATATTAAAAATAACATTAGAAACTATCAACTATTTCTTCATACACTTTAATATACGTTTGTAAGTGAGTGGTCAAAAGCGACATTACTTTTACATTCACTCATCGCAGTTATCCTATATTCACTAGGACGTTGTTATGTATCAATGGCAATGCAGAAAGACAGCAATCAACCTGCCAACATGAAAGAAGCAGAAAGTCACCTGAAGAAGAGTATACAATCTTTTGAGTCATTATTTGATGACCTGGAGCAAGACCAATATAAGATATCAATTGTGGAAACGTTCATTGAAGCGTACTGGACACTTGCACATGTTTATGCTCAGACTCAACAGACGGAAGAAGCACTTCTCGTGTCAGATCGTGGACGAGCACGTGCTCTGAGGGATCTTATGACTTTGAAATACAGAATGAATAAAGAAACGACATCAAAAAGTGGTTCCATTGATGTTACCGATATTGAGGTGATTTTGTCGACTTGTAATTTCGGCATTCTGTTTTATGCTTTACAAAGAAATGACTTGACTGCTCATATTTGGGTTCTTGCACATCAACGTCCATTATATTTTCAGCAAAGTGAAATCAAAGCATTTGAATCCTCGTCGTCTGAAGATAAATCAGAAGAAATTGATGAGAAATCAATCTTTGATCTCGTGAAAAAAAGCTACGACAAAATGAAGGTCAGGGAAGGAATAACGTGTGAGGACAGGTCGCTGGGTTTACTCGAGGCTGAAGACCAAGATATTGAAAACGAACCTGTGTCATCACAAGTTGCAGAGCAACACACCAAAAAAGGAAGAGGAATTGGCAAAGAGGTCAACAAAACGGATGCTCGATGTATATACGACGAAGATCACGACGAGAAGCCGTTGGAATTGCTATATGATGCATTAGTTGCTCCGGTAAACCACAAGCTTGTTCAGGATGAGATTGTCATTATTCCTGATGGCGCTTTGTACATGGTGCCTTTCGCAGCTTTCCAGGATCCCAAGACAGGACAATTTTTATCGGAAACTAAGCGCATTCGCCTGGCCCCTTCTTTAACCACTTTAAAAGTTCTCCAAGAATCCTCCGACGATCAACATTACAAGTCAGGCGCATTAATTGTTGGAAATCCTGAAATTGGGAAAGTCAAGTTTGAAGGTAGTGAAAGATCGTTTACAGATTTACCTGGTGCAGAAGATGAAGCTAAAGAGATTGCCAAACTACTTGGAGTGGAGCCATTGACAAGAAGACAAGCAACCAAAGAAGCAGTCATCCAAAACCTACGGCTTGGCGTGTCTGTTGTCCACTTTGCAGCACATGGAAGTGAAAATGGAAATTCTTCTCGCTCCGTCTGCATCGTCAGCAACGAACAGCATTCCAGAAGAACAAGACTACATGTTAACAATGCAGGAGAGTACACAGAGATCGGTGTTAAAGCACAACTTGTTGTCTTGAGCTGCTGTCACAGTGGTCTAGGTGAAATCAGGTCAGAGGGAGTGGTTGGAATGAGTCGAGCCTTTCTTGCTGCAGGAGCTCGTGCTGTTGTAGCCGTCATTGTGGGCAATTGACGATGAAGTTACCTTGAGCTTCATGGTCAGCTTTTATACGTATTTAAAGCAGGGAGAAAGAGCGAGTAAAAGCCTGCAGCTAGCGATGAAAGAAATCAGAGAAGAAGGTTGTGATGAACCAAAGTACTGGGCTCCTTTCTTTCTTATTGGTGACGATGTCACCATCAGTGTATAACTTGTTGTTTAAGTAGAACAGTGATTACTTAAATAGAAGACAAATTATATTAGGAAATGACTCATGTGTCCATTTCAGAGTAAATTCATGTGTCATTTTTTGTGGTTATTAGATTACACGTGTGCAATGTTGCGTTTTGATTGGAGGGACTGATTTTGATGTAATATTTCAAAGCCGACAATGAGGACTGGACGGGATTTCAAGTCCACGCAATTAGTTCCAGTCCTAGGCGCAGCCGAGTCCAGTCCGAATTGGAGGCTTTGAAATGACTTCCCACGCTCATTAATTATTTGGGAGGAATCTTTTTCCAGATTTTTTCCAATCTTTTTCCATCTGTCTATTACAACTTACTGGTCTGTAGCAAATGTTTGGGGGACCGAGAACGAGTGCTTTGATTGGTCACTTCCGGTCACTTCAGACTGTGTTGTTGTTTAGTTCCTTTTGGGAAGCGAATGAAGAAATTTGTGCAAAAAAAGGACGTGTAAATTTTAAATCTGGTATTCTGTTCTACAGCGAATGTATATTCCATGGCTTGGAGACGTTGCTTAAGAAGGCTGAGGCGTTTTACTGTGATTTTTGTGGATTTAGAGGATCGTGAACTTTGTAAGCCGACTAACGCGACATGGCGCGTACAAACTAACAAACTCCAACTATCAAAACTTTCACGAAATTTTTCAGCTTACCTGAATGTGAGAACTCTTCCATTCAGTCCCAGTAAGTACTACCAGCCAGTCCTACGTGGCTTAGGCAGGATATATTCTAGTTCTCATAAAAATCACACAAGATTTTTGCACTTTTTCGGATAATTGTCTTTGAAACTTTATCAAACTTATGTTTGATTTACGGCAAACTACAGGTGAGTAAATTGTCTCATTTTTGGTTCAATGCACGAATATGACTTCAGTTTTGGGAAAAATAAGAATAATAAGTTCATATGATTCTTGCTATAGTAATGTGAAAAGTTTCTTATTATCCGTCGCTATTTTTTTCCTCTGTAAATATGAATCAACAAAGTTTGAAGTTTTGATTTTACATGTGCTTCATTCACCAACCAAAGTTTTTCAAAACGCCGTTCTCCGGCCATGTACCCTGAATCTCGATATGGCCGTGTAAAGTATGTCGCTCAACAATTGTTGTGGTGCTTAGGCTATATATTATATCCTCAGGAATACAGGTTTACGAGTAGAATCGCCATAAAATATCGTCGGCGGTCGTCTTTGATCTCGTTTCTTCGTCATTTCGAGCAACGGCTTACAAAGTTCACGATCCTCTAAATCCACAATAATCACAGAAAAACGCTTCAGCCTTCGTAAGCAATGTCTCCAAACCATGGAAAATACAAATACTGTAGAATGGAATGCCAAATTTAAAATTTACACGTCTTGTTTTGCACAAATTTCTTCATTCCCTTCCCAACAAAAACAAAACAACATCACAATTCTGAAGTGACCGGAATTGACCAATCAGAGCGCTCGTTCTCAGTCCCCCAAACATTTGCCACAGACCAGAACTTAGTATTCACCAACATAAGGGCTATTACAAATCCTGCATTCTGATTTTTCCAATTTTTTTCCATCTGTCTATTACAACATATACTGTCAACCGATGGTTTCGTATGAATTGCTCATTATAAAACTTCCAAACATTCCGTTCTGGTGAATGAATTCGCTTGTCGCTTAGTGGTTAGGGAATGAGATAAGAGAGTTAGGCTAGATTAGAGGTTCGGGGTTCGAGTCTCGGTAGGGTCATGAAAAATTTGGAACGTTTTTCAATGCATTTAAAGTTAAAGTTAGACAAATTATTAGATTTTTATTTCGAAGTGTGAAAAATAGGGAAAGTCAACTACTGCTACTTAAGGACCATCTGTTCCAGTGTCCTTGGACTTGAACAAATTTCAAGTCAAAGGACACTGAAACATTGTTGCAAATGGTTGCAACAATGTTTCAGTGTCCTTTGACTTGAAATTTGTTCAAGTCCAAGGACACTGGAACAGATTTCAAGTTCCTGCTTGGGTGGACTTTCCAGGGTTTCAAGTATCGTCACGAGGTCAAAATCGAAGTATTTAATTGGCTGGCTACCTCGTGAATAAATAAATTTTTACCAAGAGGCTTGTAAATGCCATTTTAATTAATGTAATTTTTTTTATTAATAGGGCACGCTTTAATTGGAGCCCAGCTCTGTTGCGTGTCCCTCACCTTTATATATTTTTTATCTTTATTTATTATTTTAATTGTATTTTTATTTGTTGTTTTAATTTGGTGAAAGTTTAGTAAATAAATAAATAATTTAATAAATGTTTGACATTCTATTTATCGCTGAAACAAAGATCGAAAAGACAGTTTCCTCCGCCTTGTTATCGCACCCTGGATACTCCATAGCCAGAAGAGATCGGGCTAAAGGTGCTGGTGGTATATTGGCCTACATGAGGGCAGATTTGTCTATATACAGAAGGAAGAAGCTTGAGCCTTCTGATGTAGAAGCAATCTGTTTGGATGTAAAAGATAATAATAAGAGTCGCTTCATGGTATGTGGTTGCTACAGATCGCCTGGGAAATGCAAGGAAAATGACTTCTTAACATCATTATCATCAACAGCTGAGCAGATGTTGAGATCAAGGCAAGAGCTTCTTTTGGTGGGTGATATGAATATGGACATTTACTGTAACAAGGAGGAAGGTCGCTCCCCTAATAGTAACTTAGATGACTTTTGTCAGAGATTTTGCCTGGTAAACAAAATCAGTGACCCAACTCGAGTCACTGATAAATCCAAAACACTTCTCGATGTTATTCTATCAAGTCATCAAGAACGCTACTCTACAGCTGGATCTTTGTCTCTGGGAGTAAGCGATCACGACCTGGTCTACATCGTCAGAAAGAACAAAATAGCACGTCCTCCACCTCGTCTCCTCGAATACAGAAGTATGAAGAACTTAGATATTGAAAAGTTTCTTGTTGATTTGAGAAATGTGCAATGGGATACTTCATTCATACATGAAAATGTGGATCAAGTCTGGGAGCACTGGAGTACACTCCTAAAGAATATTCTGGATCAACACGCTCCAATCAAGAGAAAGTGGGTTCGTAGTGACCAGCTACCATGGATAACTCCTCAAATTCAACGAGAAATTGCTCTACGGAACAGGTTGTTCAAACGTCACAAAAGGAATCCATCACTAGTATCATGGCAGGCTTACAAAACTCAGCGCAACAAGGTTACATCTTTAAAGCGCACTGGCGTCAAAGAATTTTGTTCAAACATTTCTGCTTCTAAACAACCTGGAATATTCTGGAAAAAAATGAAGCCACTTCTTCCTAACTCTGGTCAGAGGACTAAGGAGAACATAATTCTTATTGAGAACGATAAAGTCATAGCTGAACCCAAACCTGTTGCTGAAGTATTGAATGACTTTTTTATTAACATCGCCGTGACTGATGCCTCTGATGATACCGGTAACGATTTCCTTGAGCATCCAAGTGTTAGTTCAATAGCCCGAAGACAGCCCATCGAAAACTTCACTTTCCAACCAATCAGCACTGGATACATACGAGGAATCCTAGATCACCTTAACCCCAGAAAAGCTGTCGGTGTAGACGGTATCACACCTGGATTGCTGCGTCTGTCTGCTCCAGTTCTTGCCAAAGAGATCACTAAGTTGATAAACTTCACCATATCAACCAGTTCCTGGCCATCAGAGTGGAAATCAAGTAACGTGACTCCAGTCTTCAAGAAGGACGACGACACACAGAAATCCAACTATCGGCCGATCTCCATTCTACCAGCGATATCTAAAATCTGTGAAAAAGTTTTGTACGACCAGATTTACGATGCTATACAACCTCATCTTTCTTTGAACCTATCTGGCTTCCTTAAGACTCACTCATGCTGCACTGCCCTCTTAAAGATGGAAACAGGTCTACTAACAAAGCAAGCTTTTGGCATTATTGTTCAGTATGTAAATGATTTCAAGGATGCAATAGTATATTACTATGGATGGAAAGTGCAAATCATAAGCCTTGAAGACCAAATCTTCTTGACATTAATGAAAATGCGCCAAAACTATACTAATTTACATTTAGCACAACTGTTCTCCTGCAGTGTTGCCACTGTTGCAAATGTTGTCTTAACATTTCTTCATGTTCTTCACGAGTTACTGTTCACAGACATGATACAAGGCTCAATTCCATCTAAAGATAAGAACAGATTAAGCGCACCTTCTTCATTCTCCCAATATTTGAGCTGTAGAATTATTATTGACTGCACAGATGTTGAATGTGCCACCCTAGGGCTTATGAGTGATCAAAGCTTAACCTACTCTACCTATAGGGGTATGAACTCGTTTAAAGTCCTGGTTGGAGTTGTGTAATAGTTTACCCTACCCCCCACAGTAACTGCTGACATGCGCAGTAGTAGAATATATACACCTCGTGCGAGTTTTTGTCTTGTACTTATTACTGAAGCATTAGTAAAGGGCTTTGGTGCTTTTATTGGTGTTTTATTCGCTTTGAAAGATACAAAGGGGATCTTTAAAGATGCTGTTAAGTACCGCATGTTACATTTGGTGCCGTGACCAAACTTTTAGTGGATGTTTTTGAAGGAAAAACTTGGATTTATCCAACAACAAACGCACGATGGCCGACGTAGACGAAAGACAACTACAGCTTGAAAGCGAGCTGTACGCTCTTTCCCTGGCTAAACTGACCGAGTTAGCTGAGCATCTTGAAGTTCCTGTGACAAAGTATGACGAGAAGTCAAAGATAATTATGCTAAACGTACTTAGAGAGCGTATTATCACCGTAATTTCGGAGTTTGAAAGTGATGCCGCGAAGCTAGAGAAGCTAGAAGCCATATCGAGCGTAATACACGACAAACCGCCGCCGCTAGAAGAGCAACACAACGCAAATACAGGTAAAGATACCTCAGATACTACCGATAATATAGTAAACCAGTCTGAAAGTAGTCAAGCATCTGCAGAAGTGCAAAATGTGACCAAAAGTTTTAAGCAACTAGACATGTCTAAAGTATTCAGACGTGACTTCAAAGTCAAAGGACAGATCGGTTCGCCGGGTGATTGAAATGCACATCTCTCATTTATAAGCCTTGTACGTCAAATAGAGTTTGCTGTAAAGAAAGGATATGATGAAGAAGAGATTGTTATTCAGTCAATTTGTCCCGGTTTGCCATTGCGATCGTATTTGGAATCCACACCCGATCTATGTTTACCTCGACTACGTCAAATTCTTCGTTCTCATTACCGTGAGAGCAATGCAACTGAATTGTATCACAAACTGTCTTCCTTCACACAGTCACCACAGGAAGATGGATCAAGCTTTTTGATGCGTGCCTTGGAATTACGACAAAAGATTATATTTGCCTCGAAGGAAGCTGATGTTGCTATTAAATACAACGAAGAGTTAGTTCAGTCTCAGTTCTTACATACCATTGATATGGGATTACTCAGTGACGGTGTAAGAATTCGTATTCAACCCCTACTGAAGAAAGACAAAGTGTCAGATGAAGAGTTGATTAGAGAAATGAACATTTCAGTCTCTCAGGAAGCAGAAAGGAAGAGTAAACTGTCCCCAAAGAAACCTTGTGAGCCTGAAAAGCCAAGTAAGTCATCACCTCAAGATCCACCTACAGATAAACCCAAGAAACCTAATGTTGTAGACACTCTATTGTCTGAAATAGAATCTCTCAAAGGAACTGTCAATGCTATGATGGCAAAGCAGCAACAATCACAGCAGTTGAATGTCTTCAAACGCTCAACTCGTAAGCCTAGACTATGCTCTACATGTGAAAGCCAGCAAAAGGAGACATGTGATCACTTGCTTCTATTGCGGAAGTGGCGAACATTTCGCTAGGGGCTGTCGCAAGAGGCCTAGAAGTAACCAGGGAAACCGACCGAGGCCACCGCCGAGGGACAAGTAGGAGCCGCATGTGAGAACAAGTCCCAGTATAATACTTGTTATTGTTGTTTCAAAGTTGCTGTTTGTTTAAAAGAATGTAGTTCATGTCACTCAGTGAGATATTGCTCACCACAATGTCAGAAAAATCACTGGAAAGAACACAAACCGTTATGTTCAGCTATTAATTACTTGGAAACCAAAGATACTGTACAGAACTCAAATAACATTGACAATCACAAAGATGAATTTTATACAACACATTTGACTCCAAAACAACATGTCTCAGTAGTTAATTTGATGGGTCAAAGATGTATGGTGAACTGTTTACTCAATAATGTCAAGACATCTGCTTTATGGGACACAGGAGCCCAAGTATCCATTGTCTCTAGGAACTGGTTAAATTTACATTTACCCACAGTGGAAGTTCAACAACTGGATTCATTATTGGGAGTTGCAATTGACCTTTGCGCAGCGAACGGAACTGTCATTCCTTATGATGGATGGGTGGAAATTGACTTTTGTCTTTTAGATACATGTAAGCAACCTGATGAGTCAATGACAGTACCATTCCTGGTGTGCAGTAATGATCTTGAGTCTCCACTCATAGGATACAATGTTATAGAAGAGCTTATTAAAGCCAAGCCAACAGATATAAATCATCACCAGTCCATACTACAATCGCTAAGTCATAGTTTTACAAACACTAACACTGAAAAAGCTGAAGCACTTGTTAACCTCATTCATTCAGCGGATGAAACAACTGAACTGTGTTCAATCAAGTCTGGAAAAAGGAACACTGTTATACCTAAAAAGAGTTCAAAGGTTATTGTTTGTAGAGTGAATGCTGGTCCCATGAACAGATCACAACCTGTCATTTTTTAACCTGATGAGGAACAAGTATGGCCAGATGGTTTAGAGTTCAGTCACAGTCTTCATTCATTACATCGTGGCTCATCATGCAAAATAAAAATTACTGCTGAAAACACTACTGATCATGATATTACTCTCCATCGTCACACTAAACTTGGACGATTACAACTAGTCAAATCTGTAACACCACTTGAAGTGCAATTTAAGGACTTTCCTGAGACTTCACAGGAAAATGGAACTTTGCAATCAAAGGAAATAAATGTGCCTACTCTGCAAAAGGACAATGGAAGCCAACCACACGAAGAAACATGGATACCAAATGTTGATGTTAGTCATTTGTCAGAAGAACAACAAACAGTTGCAAAACATTTGTTACAGGAACAATGTAATGCCTTCTCAAAAGATGACAGTGATATCGGTCACATCAGTGATTTCGAAATGGAAATACATCTCTCTGATTTTAAACCTGTTCAAAAGACATATACATCTATACCTCGTCCACTGTATCCAGAAGTCAAAGCATATATTGAGGACTTGCTTAATCGCAATTGGATTCAGGAGTCAAAGTCTTCATATTCGTCACCAGTCGTCTGCGTTAGAAAAAGGGATGGTGATTTAAGGCTTTGTGTTGATTTTCGTGAATTGAACAGAAAGACCATTCCTGACAGGTTTTTCATGGTTTACAATTCTTGACCAAGGCAAGGCTTACCATCAAGGAACAATTCACCCTGATAGTCGACATCTCACCGCCTTTGTTACTCCTTGGGGTTTATACCAATGGTTGCGGATACTGTTCGGGTTAACAAATGCCCCAGCATGTTTCCAAAGATTTATGAAACATTGTCTACACGGACTGCGTGATGAAATGTGTACACCTTACTTAGATGATGTGATTGATCATCAAAGGTCTTGCTGTTGATGATCATATTGAACATTTGAGAAAAGTCTTAGAACGTCTACAATCTCATGGAGTGAAACTGAAACCTAGGAAATGTGAACTGTTTCAAAAAGAAGTGCGCTATCTAGGAAGAATCGTCTCAGCAGATGGGTATAGACCTGATCCTTTGAAAGTTGAAGCTGTAATTAAGCTTAAGGACTCTACACCTAAAACTGTTGGCGAAGTTCGTAAAATTCTTGGCCTTCTCGGATACTACAGGAGATACATTGCTCATTTTGCACGTATTGCCAAACCAATATTTGATCTTGTGAAGGAAACCAAAAGAACTGTGAACAATACAGGAAAACAGAAACCAGCTATGTCAAAGACTGCAATAAAACACCCACCAGAAAGCAATGGAATACTTGATTGATTGCCTGACAACTGCACCTATCCTAGCGTACCCAGATTACAAAGAACGCTTTATCTTACACACTGATGCATCTACACATGGATTAGGAGCTGTTCTGTACCAGAAACAAAAAGGACTAATGCGTGTAATTGCTTATGCATCCAGGACACTTACTACTGCTGAACAAAGATATCTGCACTCAGGAAAACTTGAATTCTTAGCCCTCAAATGGTCCATCTGTGAACAATTCAGGGATTATTTATATTATTCACTAGGATTCACTGTATACACAGATAATAATCCTTTGACATATATACTAACATCTGCCCGCTTGAATGCTACAGGACACAGATGGGTTGCTGAACTTTCCGACTTCCACTTCGACATCCGTTACAGACCTGGAACTTCAAATGGTGATGCTGATGAACTTTCAAGAATGCCTCTCAACATTGAAGAATTTATGAATAGTTGTACACAGGCGTCATCACAAGAAGCAATTCTGTCACACATTTCTATGATCAATGCCAGACACCAAGGTGATATTACATGGATATTATCTGTCACTGCTAATATGGATTCCATTACTACATACTTACAGAGTGTGGAAGGCAATAATAATAACATCAACAAAGTGAGTATTCAGAAGCTAAAAGAAGACCAGAGAGCTGACAAAGATATAAACAGAGTCATTGAATACAAGCTGACTGGCAGATACCCTACAAAGCAAGAACGTAGGGGTGAGACAGTAAACACTAAAACTCTAATGAGAAACTGGGACAAGCTTAACTTAGGAACTGATCATGTTTTAAGACGTAAACGTGACGATGCATTACAAATTGTACTACCCAAGAAATACCACAGAACAGTACTAAAACAACTTCATGATGACATGGGCCATCTCGGTTCCAATCGTGTACTTCATCTATTGCGGGATAGATTCTTTTGGCCATTTATGCAAAGAGATGTGGAACATTACTGTTCAAATATTTGTAACTGTCTTAAACAAAGGGGACCTAATGTTGTTAACCAAACAGAAATGCAGCACCTGACGTCATCCCAACCATTTGATCTAGTTTCAATTGACTTTTTACATCTGGAACAGTGTAGTGGAGGCTATGAATATATTTTGGTCATAGTCGACCATTTCACGAGGTTCGCCCAAGCTTATGCTACTCGTTCAAAGTCAGCCAAGGCAGCCGCTGAAAAACTTTTCAATGATTATATTCCTCGATTTGGTATTCCGGGAAGGATACACCACGATCAAGGCAGAGAATTCGAAAACAAGTTATTCCAATGCTTGCAAAAGTATTGTGGTGTCATCAGCTCAAGAACATCTCCATATCATCCTGAGGGAAATGGTCAAGTGGAAAGGTTTAACAAAACACTGCTTGCTATGTTAAGAACATTACCAGAATCCCACAAGTCTAAGTGGCGACTGCATATTAACAAGGTAGTCCATGCTTATAACAGTACTAGATGCGATGCCACTGGATTCTCCCCATTTTATCTCCTATTCGGACGACATCCAAGACTCCCAGTAGACATCATGTTTGATATTAAGTAACCTTCAACACCAGTCAGTCACTCAAAGTATGCAGATGAATGGAAGGAAGCAATGTCTGAAGCATACCAATTAGCACAACAAAAGTCACAACAACTAATGGCAAAGAACAAGAAGCTTCATGACCAGAAAATCAACACTGCAACTCTGCAACCAGGCGACAGAGTATTGGTCAGAAATCTGAGTGAGCGTGGTGGTCCAGGTAAACTACGAGCACACTGGGAAGAAAAAGTCCACGTAGTAAGAAGAGAACTTGATGGTCTACCAGTTTATGAGGTTATCCCGGAGTATGGACGCAACCAGAAAAGCCGAACCATTCATCGGAATCTCTTGCTACCATGCAACTTCCTACCAGTTGAACAACCCCTAGAGATAAGACCACCAACCCCAAGACCAACCACGGTTGTCAGTCAGATCAACCATTTACAGGGGGCAGTGATTCTAGTGAAGCAAGTGACTTGAGCGACTCAGATGATGATCCAGAAGAGAGCAACACGGACACTGAACCGCAGCAGAGACCACAGAGACAGAGAAGAGTTCCCAGACGCATGACATATGATGTTCCTGGAGACCCAATAAGCTACCCTGTACAAACCCATGCTGTATATGTGCCTATGCTCAACTACTGGTATCAACAACCGTATACTTACAGCAATTGGACATTACCATTTCGTGTATATGGAGAATATGGATAAACACAGATTATTACAACACAAGAAACATTATACTGTTCAAAATTGTTATGTTACAGAAAGACATTCAAGCATGAGAATACACTATGATGTGTAATTGGAATACAGATGTTCTATTCATCTTGTGTAAAGACTTTGTTTAGGAAATCAGTGTATACAGAACAGAGCATTAAGAGATTTGTAATTCAGTTGTCAGGCCTGATCACCCTGACAGTTGTTAATGTAACTCAGAATTTTTTTTTCCTGTCAAGTCTGGATGTACACACATTTTGTTTTTCAGAGGGGGAGAATGTAATATTGTTTACCCTACCCCCCACAGTAACTGCTGACATGCGCAGTGTATAAGAATAACCATGTGCTCGAGTTGGGATTAAACAAGTCTTTAAAATTGTGTAAAAGTACTGTTATGGACTTCGTTAAACAATGATCTGAAAGACCGTAAATAAGGAGTGTTACAAATGTCAACAACAGCAAAACACAGGCATTCTCCGTTGGCCCATGCAAGTACGACTATGGACTTTATTTGGACAGCACTAAGATAGACATTACTAATAATGTTAAGATCCTGGGGGTAACCCTGGATAGTAAACTTAATTTTAAGATTCACATCTCTGAGCAACTTAAGAAAGCTTATGCTAAGGCTGCTGCTTTGAGGCGAATTAGAAGATCTTTGCCCATCGATAAGATGATTATGCTATACAAGGCGTTTATTCTTCCACACCTAGAATACTGTGGTCCTTTAATGCTAGGTTTAGGTAAAGTTCAAAGCGACCGACTAGATAACGCTAATTATTATATTCTTAGATCTGTGTTAGGCTATGGTAAAACTGTTCCATATGAGCAGATATTAAGTACCGTCGAACTATCTAATCTCAAGAAACGACGTATCTATCAGTCAATGGTATTACTTTATAAGAGTTTATATGGAGATGGTCCTCAGTATATAAAGAATCTTTTTAGCTTTAGAAAAACACATTATAATCTCAGGGGAGATGGATATAAGCTAGCTATACCTAGGTTTAACTTATTATGGAAGAAAAAATCATTTAGCTATATGGCTGCTAACGTTTGGAATAGTCTTCCAAACAAAGTTCATAATGCAGCGAGTCTAACTGAATTCAAAAGCAACCTTAAGAAAGCCATTCTTTAGATTCTTCAGTTCCATTTATTTTCTATAATTATTGATAATTTCATACCATTTTTTTCTATATTATGTTTCCAAGTTATAATTAATTTATGTTGTTCACACACGTTCGTATTTTGAACGAGTTTCTAGCTCCTGGACGATACGTGTTTAAATCAGTAAAAAAATAAATAAAATAAATAAATAAAAAAATTAATGAATGAATGAATATGAGAATACTTTGTAGATAATAAGTATTCAAAAACTAAACTTTACGTGCTACAGAGTCTCCAGAGTTTGAGCAGTCACAGAATTACTGTCAACCACAGTCCTTTGCGAGTCTGACGCATTACGGAAGTGATTTTCGGTTTTACCAGAAATTGGTGCACGGCTGTTTGAAGCGCTACTATAATTCCTGCGATATTCTAGCCAGCAGTTTCTCAGAAACATCCGCGCACGCGCATTGCAAAGGAAATGAAGCTCAAATGGCTACGTTGTTGTTTTCAGCCAGGGAAATTTTCGACTGGAGTAGGCCATTTGCACGATGGCGTCATTTTACTACAATTACCAGAATGCTCTGCGAATTTTCTACTTTCTTATTCAGATTTTTATTCCCTTTTGAGAATAGTAGAACAATTGGCACTAATTACTTTACAAAAGAAAGTGGGCAAAGCATTCTGGTAGTTGTAGTATATGACGCCATCATGCAAATGGCCTATTGTCATCAGATATCTTTGTACTGTTTTTATTTTCAAATTAAAGACTATACAATAGACCATTTCACGATTGTCGTGGCTCAACCTCAGCCTCGACAGTATGTAATATATTCTTTAGAAATTGACTGTAGCCCATGGTAATGTAAGGAATGTACACATCAACAAACAATCGAAACACTTTAAAATTCCACGGGCTGTAGTCAAATTCTAAAGAATATATTACACGGTGTCGAGGCTGAGGTGGAGACACGACAACCGTGAAATGGTCTATTGCGGCTTTACTTTTGCAATTTTTCAAGAGGTCGCAATACTCGTATTAGTCGAAACTTTCCGTCACTATGTGGAAACCTGGAAATGCTAAGTGACCAGATAAAACAATAGAATTAGAACGTACGAGTGGTAGGTATCTTATCAACAAGTGGGATCAAGAGGAATGCAATGTATTATTGGATATCTAATAAGTTTTAGTCAAGCACGCCAAAGATCCTGGTAAAGTAAGCATTCGGAGAGCCCATTCAGAGTCATTGTCAGAGCACAGACAATGCTTTTTCAAAAATCACACTTTTACGCTCACAGATGTAGTCGAACTCGGCATAAAACTGAACATTCTTAGATCTCTATTCTATAAAATGCAAAACGAAGTGGCTTATTGTTAAAGATCCGTTGCAATCCTCTCAGAAACAAAGTAAGCACAACGGTCTACTCGATCGGTCTCACATGAACGTGTTGACTTGTAAGAACAGAATGGTCAGATATACAGCCTAAATAGGGCTTTACGGATGATTACATGAAGTATAAGGGTGGTATTTGACAAATTATTAATTTACCTTCTATTTACAGCATTAACTAAAATTGGTAAATTATTTTTTATTCAGTAAAATTGTCAGTAACACAGAGAATAGAGAGAGCTTTGCCGTTTCAGATCTATTTTGTGTGCGAAATTGGCAAGCGACCAATCTTACATCTTTCCAGATCTTTGAAGTCACAGGTAACAATATAATCCATGTTTGTATCCCTTCGACCTGGTGATAGTTTTAGTTTGTCTTATTGTGCCAACTTCTGAGTTAATCCACGTTGAATTCCTGGTTTGATTTTACTAAACAAATGGCGCCATAGATCCACAGCCGTCACAACAGAGCTATTAGTTCCATATTTTCGTTATTTTCGTCGATATAAGACAATTACACTTTCAGGCAACAATTTTGATTGGTATAGTGAAGGCTTTTAGTACGTAATAAGGCAGCAGCTTCAACTCCCTATCTGGCTGGACCGTACGCCATCACTGTCAGATGTGAATGATGAGTTACCATAGAAACGCGGTCAAAAATCAGCCGCTGACTTAAAAAGAGTGCAGGCTTTATCTCGCGTCCCAAGAGGGAGCTAAGGTTTAATCATTCTGTAACTTGAGTCCATTTTTAAGATTTATTTACAACTTCAATACAACTTCACTTCTGACTACTTCAAGCGAGTACAGATTTGATGGTAAAAACTGTGGTTAAACAATTAAAGAAAACAAATTACAATACGATAAAACTAAAGAAGAAAATGAGGAATGACTTACGTCCTTGCGGATAGAAATTCTGTTTGAGGTAGAGAAAGGTGAGTAACTTTACAACTGACAAACTTAAAGGACGTTCCTCTTACGTCGATCACGTTGAACTCTCCGTCGTCCCTAGGGCGACCGGAAGTGTAAATGAAACGAACGGAAATGAACAGTTCAATTCTATACTAGATAGTTATTTTAAACGTCACACTTTAGAATACTGCAAATGTAGCCGGTTCAAACAGCCGTAGGTGGAGCCTTTGTTCAGCGGATCAGCTGTGGAGGTGTGAAATCTTTAAGTTCCCGACTGATGGGTTGTAAATTGACAGTAATTAACTCCTTGACCAAGTCATGTACTTATCACACACAGGTACTTGATAGATTTTGAGCACATTTTACACTGGAAAGCATGAAATAGAGCTAGTTATATTAATATTCATTTACAGTAAAAAGTCAATTAGTTTAAAATAAAATGCATTATTACATGGCTAGATAATTTCCTGGATTCTGATTGGCCAACGCATGGTTTGTGTTTAGCCATATCCGGACCGCTGTCCCGGATGAAAAGAAAAGTTTGCGTTCGGCAATTGTTTTAGCGGGACTTCTCAAAGCCGGTACTTCTCGTTGCGCTCGTTCCGTAATGTCAAGACCTCGGTCTGATATTTTCTCATACAGACCGAGCAAACGAGGTTAATAACCCTTTAATAACGAACATTCTCGACTGCTCAATATTTTTGACTTCTTGCCTTAAAAATAGTAGAACCAAATAAATTAGACTCTTGGGAATAAGACAGTAGTTCTCTGAATCATTTGCTTCTGAATTCGTGTGGAATTTCAGGGCTGTTTCAAATGACCGTATCCAGAATTATTATATGATTGAGTCTGTTTTCTTTGTTATTCATAGGACTTTATATCACTAAATTCACGATGATTATATATTCAAGGGTTTTATATAGAGCTTCTCCGGGATGTATCTGTATAAATCACTTGAATTTATAATTCCCGGGATTTATCTAGATACATCACTTGAATTTATAATTTCGTTCCATACTTCCTTAGATGATTATTTATGTGTGGACATCAAGACTTAGAAATTTTCTTAGAAATATACTAAGTAGCGATTTTTGGTGGAAAAAAAGTCTTTGATAAATGACAGAGATTCGAACCCGAGACTTTCTGCACTCCTATACCCGCTTTTAACCACTATACTACTGAGCTAACTGATGGAATATTCTCAACAAAAAAATCTTTTGTGTGTTATCATGAAGGTCGTTAGTGTTTCTCTGAATAGAATTGAAAAACAATTATTTAAGGTTTTCTTCTGGGAATTCGGTAACAATGATCTAATTAGTGATTGTCTTTTTGAATCGCTTTTGTGTGAAAACCTCCTCAATCATATAATAAGGCAGATAAATACCTCGAAGCTCGGCTTTTATCCATATACATCCCTCGGGCCTACGGCCCTCGGGATGTATATGGCTAAAAGCCTCGCTTCTCGGTATTTATCCCTTCCTTATATTGAATTGCCATGCGCATTAGAATACGATCTGTTAATATTTCACTATTACCATATAAGGAGTCAAAACAAACAAATCTTGCCGCGTGCAGCACGTATGCATACTTCGACCGATTAAAGAGAGTGGTGAAAGATCTGTCTGTGGGCTAACATAGAGAAATCGCTGTAAAAAGATTTTGAAATGTCAGATTTTATGGATCAATTTGCTACTAACCGTCTTGCGAGAACAAATAACAAGGATTCCGAGTGCTTTGGAGGCATAATCCTCTTCTTATTTTATACTTTTTGAGCAATTTTTACACGTTAACCCACGCAAGGACTGTTCAAAATCAAGGTAATAGAAATATGGTGTTGATCAATGCAGTCAATTTGTTGTAATTTATGCGTCCGGACAGTAGCATGATATGATCTAAATCTGTTCGCGTCCTCTACAAGCAATTAAAGACTTATTGATTCCTTTTCGACTCAGGTATACGATATATTAGTTTGAAGCATTGTATAATAAATAAATGATCACAGATTAATCAAACAAAATTGTAGTGAGGATATGTTTTTATTATATTGATAAAATGATTAGATATTACAGTTTTTATTTTAGGCATACAACTGCAACTTAATTATATTTTGTTGCGGTAAACGATTTTATGAAGTGGGTTAGATTTAGGGAAGTGTAAGTAAATTAGTTTAAGGAAGCGTTTATCAATATTAGTTTCCACGTTTTTGCTGTAGGGTGGATTAACTCTTTCCCTACTGCCTCCTCCTACTGAAAATCGTTCCTTCAGGAACGATGGAGTTATAAAATTGTAGCTTTGTTGTTCTTAAAATTAGTGAGACGATTATCATATAGTGAAGACTGCAGTCATTCAAAAGTCGAATGGTAGCAAAACTTGTGCAACTAGATAGAGACTTTGAGACTCGTGGCTTCTTCCAGTTCACAAAACCAATAAAATCCAAATACAGGCTTCTCAAAATAATAGCCCTTTTACCCCATTAGTTTTCTCTGAAATCGTTATTTAGTATCCAAATTACAATTTTAAAGTAAAGTTCAGTCCTAGTACTTGTCATACAGCTAAGTTATTTTCTCATCAGTCGAACACCGGGCACAGGGACAAGCATTTTGCACACGAATGCCATTTTTTCAACGACCACCACCGCAAAGCATGATGGGAATCCAGCTGCCAGCGACAGCACTTCACTCCTTTCCTAAGAATTGAGCTTTTTTATATAATTCTAGAGTCATCGGACCCTACAGGCCAAATATCACTTTCCTGACATCTGTAGGACGTGAAATATTTGAGCCTTGCCTTGTTATGGTGCCATCGTCTTTCTCTATGAAGCTCTTCAGGATAATCATTTCGAAAAATTCCCTTTCTTGAAATAGCGAACTTTTCTCACATTTCTTCGTGGATTATCCAAGTACTGAACTCAGTTTGTCGAGACAGTGCGACTTAGGCTGTCACAGGGCTTAATGATGCCCTCCAACTTCTTCATAGATCAAGAAATGACTCTAAAAAGCTCAATATTTACATGAAATTCCAGGAAAATGGCGCCATCCTGAACGATCTTGACGTCTTGCTAACAAATTCTTGTTGTCAATCAAAAATATGAGCCCCCAGCAATCGTGCACAGCAGTGATTTTCACAGGAACTCCAAAACTCAAAAGAACTAGGGGAGGTTTTCACTAGGCCTCAAAAATACAAGAGTTTTTGCCTGATTTTGTCCGTAGGGAAAGGGTTAAACCAGCTGATGTTTCGTCGTCGACTGTTGTTTTGTTTGCGTGAGGTATGGTTGTCGGATGGTTTATAATTGAGATCGTAGCTGTATCCACTTTTGTTTAGTGCCTCTTGGTATGCATAACATAAAAACTGTAATATCTAATCATAACAAATCAGTACTGAATAAACAAGAACCTGACCTTGTTAATACTAATAGCTGCAATTGCCGCAAATCTAACTCCTGCCCTATGGAGGGATCATGCCAGAGCCAAAACATTATCTATCAAGCAGAAATAACAACAGCGACTACAAAAGAAACATACATTGGTCTTTGCGACACAGCTTTTAAACTACGCTACAGAAACCACATATGCTCTTTCAAGAACAAACGGTACAAACATGCGACCGAACTTAGTAAATACATCTGGAAACTAAAGGAAACGAACATTGACTACACAATTAAATGGCGAAAAATCAAACAAGCTCAATCTTACTCAAATATCAATAAGAAATGTAACCTATGTTTGTGGGGAAAATATTTTATAATTTGCAAACCACAAATGTCAACTCTGAATAATAGAAATGAACTTGTATCAAGTTGTAGGCACTCAAAAAAATTTCTTAAAACGCATGACTATAAATAACATTATGTAACCTAATGTATACATATACATTGTTCATAGTTTCCATCTAGTTTCGTATTGGCCCATTTGTAATCACGACTTTTTACTACTTAGAGAGAGGCCCTTATCGCCTGGTTCTCTATATATCTTTACATGTATTTGTTTGATCATGAATTGACAGATGCCTGATGATTGCTTCGGCATGAAACTCTGAATAGCAATGAATGGTATAACTCAACTCCATTAGTCGTCTTCCTTATGTACTGCTCTAGTTTTAACTATTGAGCACTCTTTTAGTCGATGTGGACTTTATTTTGATACTTCTTTATATATATATGTATATATGCTTGCTATTTACATGGGTTCTGAGTCTAAAATCACTTAAAATAAAGAAACGATAACTCTGGCTCTGAAGACTCGCAGTCCAGGGTGGCGTCGCCGTCGCTGTTTGAAACGTTGTCAACCCCCAGTTGTTGTGGTTACTGGCTTTAACACACTATGTCATGGGCTGCGTGCGTTCGGAAATCCCCGAAGTAGACACGAAGTGTCAATCCGAAAGGTATGCGAACCTCGTGCGCTCGTCCGAGGGTGTTTAAGTCGATTATTAATAATCAAATATAGGCTTTGTGGTTATAAAATATATCTCTTCATACCAAATTGTTCACTTTAGTTCATAAATGTATCTGTAAGGGAAACGTTTGACCAATTTTCGATAAACATAGTGTTGAAGAAGCCGTTCCAATGAAATAGGAAACCCTAGGTTTAGAAATAGAAAACAATAGGTGCTCATTGGTCCGCGACGATGGCGCCGCTCGAAGATTGTTTAAGCAGAAAAAAGTGTTTTCTGGTCAGTTATGATGTTTCTTAGGCCTAGGGCAAACGTCGAATCTAAGTCGCGTCGAATACATTTAAAATAGGTGCGACAAAGAGTCGACTTCATTCCAGCGTGGTAGCAAACGTCGCACCTGTGCCGAACCGCTGTCGCATTATCCGACTTGGCAAGTCGAACCCATGCTAGAGTCGAATCAATTAATTTGAGTCGAATTTAATTGCAGCAAACGTCGCACCATTCATGCGTCTATTTCAAAATAAATACGTTCGACGAATTAAATTCGACTAAGATTCGACGTTTGCCCTGGCCCATACTCTTAGAGCACTCAAAGAAGTACTGCCAATACATTTTTAGCATTTTACTTGGAAAAAGCAATTCTTTCAAGATTTAGCAGGGAGGGTACTAGCTGATTGGCAAAAGTTAGTCGTAAGGTAAAACTGGCATGATCGCAAAGTTGAGGGGGTGGTGATCTTCAAGAAAAGACTAGAGAAAGTTGAGTTAGGATAGCTAGTCATGGAGAGTGGTTGACGGACAGCTCATCTCGGGTGGCCAAGTTTCGTCCCGCGGCCTGTCACGTGATCTTGCTAGTCTTGAAATTGGTCCCAACCCTAATTTAAGCTTAATCCCTACCCAAGTTACCCCATCCCTAAAAAACTTCTGAACCCTAGAATCTTAGACCTAATCCTATCTTTGAACTACCTTATTCTCACTAAATTTAATTCGCGAGTATTAAATTTCGCGAAAATTCAAGCGCCATATTTCGCGAGTATTAAATTTCGCGATTTTGAGAGGAAATTTGAATTCAAGTGTATTAAATTTCGCGATTTTTTGTGAATCTTTAATATGTAGCTTTGGCATCAGAACTGGTAACAGCTAACGTGATCGTCATCGTAAACAATAATATTAACTAAACATAACAAAGCATAATGTACGGTTTTCCACAGTCTAAAATACCCAGTCCATCTATATTTACAATTCTATATTATAAGTTCCATATAAACTCCTAAACATAACGCAGAGACATGTAGAATAACAGTACCAAACAACAGCTTGAATTTCATTATTACTTATTAACATTATATATATAGACAACATAAAGCAGAGACATGTAGAATAACAATACCAAACAACAGCTTGAATTTCATTATTACTTATTAACATTATATATATAGACAACATAAAGCAGAGATGTGTAGAATAACAGTACCAAACAACAGCTTGAATTTCATTATTACTTATTAACATTATATATATAGACAACATAAAGCAGAGACGTGTAGAATAACAGTAACAAACAACAGCTTGAATTTCATTATTACTTATTAACATTATATAGTATTAAATTTCGCGAGTTTATTTTTCGCGTGTCCTATATTTCGCGAGTATTAAATTTCGCGATTTTTTCAAAATCGCGAAAATCGCGAAATTTAATTAATACTCGCGAAATTTAGTGAGAATAAGGTAACCTCAACCCCAACTTTTACCAGGAGTTGTCAAATACCCTGGTCACCCTGGTCGATGCTAAAAGCCATGTTGTGGTTTTTGTTAATTAACGATTACTGTCATAGCAGTCCGGACGTGTGGGGGCTGCTACACAGGTAGTCCAATCTTTGATCGATATATTCAAATATAGAAATTTATCGAAAATAAAATAAATCACATCTTTTACCTGTATTTTTAGTGTTCTATTGCATTCTTTGTGGTTTTTGGATGGTTTGGTTGCATTTTAAGGCGATTTAGAGGAGGAAAGGGGAATGTATTGCATTTCCCAAAGCAGTCAGTTTGTCCAGGATCGTTGTTGACATCATTCTTTGTCCTTTTTTGCATTTTCGTTTCTTTATCTATATTTGGATTTGAGGCCAGTAACCACATGGCCTCATAGAGGTCAATTTTTTTTGTAATCCGATCCTTTTCATTTGAGCGACATTGCGTAAGATCAGTTACAGCGATACACTTCATCAGCGGACTTAAATTTCCGGTTGAAACAGCCGTGGCTATATAATTTAGTGTTAGTTTCATGCTCGAGGTTCGTATTTCGTAGCAAGCGTCTCTGGATCAGCCAGCGTGGTCTGAGTAAGTAAAGTTACTCTATTTTTATGGTCTAATTAGCTAAGTTTTTCTCTTTAATTATCCGATGAAACATGCCATTGTGTATTCTTGAGTTTTTCGATCTCTATTGTATATTCGTTATATTCGGATCTGGAAACTCTATAGTCGGGCCTTTCCCTCTAGGCCAATGTTCTACACAAATATATGTGTCTTTTGTGATGTTTTTCACGCTAACGTTTTCTCTGGAACAAGCATTTATCCACCGTTTGCACCTCTCGAGATCTTGTGTCGGCTTCAAGAATGGCAGAATTTGCCTGAATTTGCCATCTCTCGATTCGGGTAGTCTATCGGGATATCTGGAATCATTTCTACAATTTCCCCCAACAACAGTGCTTCGTACCTACCATTTTCAGGTGGAAAAGCGTATTTTTCGACGTGGATAGCACTCATTCGCATACAAATTACTGTAATCTGTCGCTTTGTTTGTCCGAGTCACGCTAGGGGGCTAATTATGCAAAGCTATTTTTAGTAAGACTGCGCAGCGCTATTTCAATTGATCTAAAGTTATAGTTCAATGAGCATGAATAGCGTTCGTAATTGTTTACAAGATTTATATTAAGAGGTCAATTAGACCTAATCTCAGCTCTATATTATATATTTAGTGCTCGGAGATCATCAGTACAATAGGTTTACAAGTATATTTCTTGTTAGATTCTTCGCAAAACGGCTTATTCTGACAGTTACTGAGTACTTTAAGTAATATTGTCGCTAACTAGCCGTTTCGAACAGAAAGTGAGGTGCTGCGAGCTAGTACTCATATACTGTATTATTCAAAATGTTTTCAAACAGGTTGACTAGTGCTTGTACAAGTTTTAAGAGATGTATACTACATTTTATTCAAATTTATTACTTTTTCAAACAATCACAGTCTTTATTTAATAGCACTGATTATAAAACTAACTGATTAAAGTTATCTATAAAAATATGAATCGAACCCTGTTTGGCGGATAAATAATACTTTTGTATTACAGAACATCTGACAAAGAATACATGTAAATGTTGTTTTGGTCGAGAGCTTAAGCAGCAGACGTTTTTAAGCCACGGACGGCAACCGGAAGTGATTTCGTTATGAATGATGACGTCACACGGTCAGCGACGTCAAGACAAGGTTTTCGCCGTCGGTGTTGACAATCAAAAACGCGAGGAGGTAGGTAGGGTTTATCCGTAATAAATCGCTTTTTTAGTCGATTATTCTTGTTTTACAGTTTTTACTTGACTATAACTAGCTATATTTCAATAATTTCAATAATGAAATATTTTTTGTGCTCTTTTATCACTAGTTGTTGTCGAATGGCTTGTTTACTTTTTTTGTCATGATGAATATTGCAAGTGAAAGCCCCAAAAAACAGAGTAAGTTTATTTGTACGAAATCCTTTCTCTTTTCTTCTACTTTGTTATATAAATTTTCTACTTTTATTTACAGAAATGTTTCGATGTTTATCACTAGTTGTTGTCGAATGGCTTGTTTACAGAAATGTTTCGATGGACTGGACGAATCAGCATAACATCGCACTGTGCCGTGAAGTACTTGTAGTTGATCCTTTTCAGGCAAAGAAAGAGACAACCAAAAGATAATTCTTGTAACAAAACTGAGGGACTTTTGATGTATGTTCCTCCAACGGCACTATCAATTCCTCTTCAGATATCAATCCATCGCCATAAGTGATCTCAAGAAGGACTCTTGTGTCCTTAAATACGGCATTTTTTATAAAATTTAAATCCTCAAATTGTAAACAAACAAAGCTGACAGGCGTTATTCGTCCGTGCTGCACCCGGGAGGGGGGAGAGGGGGGGGGGGGGGGGGGGGGGAGATACTCCCTTATATTTGCTATACGGGTATGTGCCGCGCTATAGGGTATAGTTTTTCGGCTTTTAAATCTGGGGTAGGGTATCCTTTTTTGACATTTTGTCTGGGATAGGGTATGGTTTTTGTCTGGGATAGGGTTACAATTTGGTCGCTTTAGTCTGGGATAGGGGTAGGTTTTGGTCGGTTTTAGTCTGGAATAAACTACGCTTTCTGTCAACAAAGAAACAATGTAAATTCTATTCAAAAGTTAGTAAATATCGATTTCAATCATAGAATAATGAAGAATGGGATAGGGTATACATGTTGGGGTTTAGTCTGGGATGGGGTGTACCATTCTTAGGTTTAGTTGCTTGGGTAGGGTATGAAAAATTGAAATTTTAGGTCTGGGATAGGGTCAGGGTTTTGAGGTCCTGGCGGCACACTCTTACCCAAGTTGGGGTGGTAGTACGGGGGAGGGGGGGAGGTTACTGCACGCTCGCGTCTGCTTAACCAGAAAATTCGCGCCAAAATCCAGTCTTCCCTCGGTGTTCTGACATTCGTGTTGACAAAAACGTCTGGTGCTTAAGGTAGTTCGGGATTCATGAATTTTTACGATAAACTTGCCTTCAAAATTCCTACAAAGAAAGAGGGGCATAGGAGGAAATAAAATGTAAAATAAAAATGGGGGGTCACTGAGGTCACTCTTGAGATATGAGGGGGGATATGTGGGGTGTTTGGGGATCTTTTTACGAAAAATGGCCTCGCAATATTCGGTTAAATTATAAGAATTTTGGAACAATCAAATGTATTTAAAAGCAAACAAAATGATAGCCTTGGAACTAAGTTGTTGCCAAACAATTTGCAAAGAAGCGAAAGATCAACAATAATATGCGAAAAATGGCCTTCTAGAATACACGTCTTTAGAGGATCAGACAGAAAAATGATAAATTTACTCAAAATCGATACGATAGAAGTATCCTTTTTTTTCTTTATACGAAAAGTTTATAAAATTGTGAGCAGAAATCAATCATAAAATCAGGGGGTCACCGCATTGTTTAAAGAGTTAGAGAAGAACAAAGGGTAAAAATCTTCGAAAACGAACACAAAAAATCAGCCATTTTAGCGTTGTTCTCTGCTCCTTTTCGACTCATAAAAATTCGCTAAATTTTATAGTTCGAGCTTTTTCTCCTACTTTACACGGTGCACAACATGTTTTGATAAATTTGTTTGCAGAATCTGGTCGATAAAATAGTATTTTTGTTTACCAAAAAAACGAATTTCTTCGGTTTTCAATCGCTGACTCACTAGTGCCCAGACTTCCCACGGACAAGCGAATGTTCTTTAATAAAAGTACGCGCGCTCGAATGCGCGCGCGAGATGCGCAGTAGCAAGGGTCCCGAACTATTCTTGGTTTTCACGTGACGTCATAAAAAAATTACACGCTTCATATAGATCATTTAAAGTTGGGTCTACAGTATGTTCTTTATATCCATTACAGAAAGTGTTCCTGAATATTTGAGCTTTTTCCGTTGTTTGGTTTTCGAGTTATCAGAGGTTAAAATCCTGTCACGCAATATTGTCACGCGTATTCAACAGACGTAAAACAGACAAATTTGCTATAAATTGCGCACATTTGGGTTGGTCTATGAATTAAAGTTTTGTTTGTAAGACATTTGTATGAAGAAAGACGATTTAACTTTCATTTTTATGTGGTTTTGACACTTCGTATTTTGTCCGCCATGTTGGTGTCGCTCAGAGCGACACCAACATGGCGGCTCCATACATTTCTTACTAAAAAATGAGTTTATGAAATTATTAATATCTTTACAGAAAAACTCTTTTGGGCTCAAAATTTCTTGGACTTATGGAGCTTTACTTGCTCTTTACAAATATATACATGGATTTTACTCAGGGATGTGAAATCCGCTAATATCCTGGTGCCCCGTAGAGTAACACCAATCTCGAAGTGCCATACATTTCTTACTAAAGAATGAGGAGTTAAAATGTCAATATCTTCGCAACAAAAACTCATTTTGACTAAAAATTTTGCTGAGTCACATAGTTTTATGCGCTCTTTTGAATGAATGATATTTAATTTCACCAAGGGCACTGGAAATTTTTCGATGACGTAGGTGAAAACCAAGAATACCTTAAGAAATATATTATCAACTAGTGGTTTCTAACCAGAACTGCATGAAGTGAAGTGCTGCGAGCAACGTTATCTACGCGCGTGATTTGCACATTATTATAGACATAATAAAATAACTCTTGAAGGAGTTAGATGGCTATAATAGTTTTTTGGATATAATAATAATAACAACAACAACAATAACAACAATACTGATGATAACATTTAATAAACTAAAAATGATAAGATAAGAAAAGATAAGAGTAAACTAGCTAGAGAGATCATTTATATCTAAAAATATATTATTTGATGCAGGAATGTATGAAAAAGAAGTTGTTTTCCTTCATAATTTGGTTTGTAAAGTCGTTAACATGCAAGTCCAAAAAAATATTGTTGAAATGTTAAGTATAGACAAGAAAGTTCTGAAGTGATAAGACAACTATGGCACACAATTTACGACAAACTTGACAAAGATAAGTTATATAAAGAGGCCAAACTTTTTTAAAACAGTGAGCAAGCAATAGTCAGAAAAAATTACCTACATTAAGTATATGAAGTTATAGCAATTATTTCCTGGGATTGTTGTGGAGATTATTCCAAAAGAGTCTCATGTTTGTATCATCTACATCTCTTGCTAAAACGGCGTGTTTGCAGTGTTTGCAAAGTCGGCGAATCTATCGAAAACATTTATTTTCCGAAACAAAATAAAATACACACGCATATGACATGAAACAAAGAATTTAATGTGTAGATACAGAACAGTTTTTACTCTGTCAAATGGTTCAATATAATAGGTACAGACCTGAAAAATCATTCGTCAAGTTCAATCCACGTACGTCAACCTCGCCATAATTTTCATCTCGATCGAAAGATCGAAAGGATTTGGTGTCGTTTTTTAACTTTTTGAAAGAGTTGTCCTCATTTCTTGAATTTTTCTTAACATACAACTTGTATGAAGACATTTAGAGCAAAGAAGGTACAAATTCGTTGGCTTCTAGCAAAGAAAATGGAAGTTTTTGAGTCCAGCAGTCACGGCAAGCTTACCGAACGGAGGCTTGTTGCTAAAAACAATTTTGACTATCAAACAGACCGTTGAATTACAACACAGGAATCCCAAACCCACTAAACGGGGACTAACCCGATTCACAAACGTTGAGGATGGTGAACCTGTGCTGTGACTAATACAAACCCTTCAGCTAATTTTACCGATAAATATAAAGCATTCGAGAAATGTCTTTCACAATTCGTAACTGGATGCTCTATTGTCTTCTAAGTCTATTTTGAAATAAAAATGGAAGTCACCATTTTCGTTTGCGAAATATTTTGCCGGTAAAACATCCTTATAATAGGGCTACAAAGAAGGTTTTCCGAGAGAGGGCTGGGCGAGAATATCACTATCTATCGCTCCAAATTTTCGAAAAGGTCGGAAAATACTCACAAAGTCGTAACTCTGTCACATCATCGCGCGCGTAAACTATGAATTTGATTGTCGCGGAGAAGAAAAGGTTTGATTTCAGGACGACGACTTCCAAAACGCCCGTAGTTCCATATTTGCACATATTCTTGGTTTTCACGTGACGTCATCAAAAAATTACACGCTTCATATAGATCATTCAAAGTTGGGTCTACAGTATGTTCTTTATATCCATTACAGAAAGTGTTCCTGAATATTTGAGCTTTTTCCGTTGTTTGGTTTTCGAGTTATCAGAGGTTAAAATCCTGTCACGCAATATTGTCACGCGTATTCAACAGACGTAAAACAGACAAATTTGCTATAAATTGCGCACATTTGGGTTGGTCTATGAATTAAACTTTTGTTTATAAGACATTTGTATAAAGAAAGACGATTTAACTTTCATTTTTATGTGGTTTTGACACTTCGTATTTTGTCCGCCATGTTGGTGTCGCTCAGAGGCGGCTCCATACATTTCTTACTAAAAAATGAGTTTATAAAATTATTAATATCTTTACAGAAAAAACTCTTTTGGGCTCAAAATTTCTTGGACTTATGGAGCTTTACTTGCTCTTTACAAATATATACATGGATTTTACTCAGGGATGTGAAATCCGCTAATATCTTGGTGCCCCGTAGAGTAACACCAATCTCGAAGTGCCATACATTTCTTACTAAAGAATGAGGAGTTAAAATGTCAATATCTTCGCAACAAAAACTCATTTTGACTCAAAATTTTGCTGAGTTACATAGTTTTATGCGCTCTTTTGAACGAATGATATTTAATTTCACCAAGGGCACTGGAAGTTTTTCGATGACGTAGGTGAAAACCAAGAATTGGTACAGTATACTTTAAAATGATTCATTGTTATTTAATGTTTATTTAATGTATTCGCCCAAAGGCGGGTAAATTTACAATAGGACTCAAGGTCCCCTACAAGGTAAATTACCCAAGTAATGATGGGATTGATTGCTTAGCTTAGTGATTGTTGTTAAGATTACCTTTGCATTTTGCTTAAAACATATTTTTGCGAGAAAAGGTGTTATTTTTATTCAGTTTCCGATTACAATCATATCTGTCATTGAAGCGCGGAATTTTGTTATAATTTGAGGTCAGTAGCACGGAGACGAAAGAATGAACAATTTTGATGAGAAAAAAGGTGAAACAATAAAGGATATTTTTTGTTTTTTGAATGACACTTTAGCTGAAATCTGCACTCAAATCATATATCTATTTAGTGCAATTTGGAATATATTTGAACTTGTAGGATTTCAAAAATGTTTTAATTGAAATTGCACAATTTTCCCATCATATTCAGAATACATTTGAGCTTATGGGTTTTCAGAGAGCACAAATTGCACTTGCTTACGGCCAGTGCAATTTTGTTTCTCTTTGAAATCCCACTCGTTCAAATTATTCCAAATTGCACTCGACATCAGGATTTCCTATACAAGTAATATTCTAATTCAATAATTTTTTCTTTTCAAGGAACGAACCAATGATTACTACAATAGAGGTCTGGAAACTCAGGCTCTTTATTCACATATGTGTGGTATGTGCAGGTTTTGGTTGTCTCAATCTAAATGAAGATGAACTGATTTGCTTGACTGAAGAATGCTTGGCTGTGGCTCTTTTTCTAGAGGATACCATCACTCAGAAAATCAGTTATATATTACTGGTTATGTTGTATCAACAAATTCATCAGATCGAGAAAGCAATTGAATACTGCAAAAAGCGTCTACACATTGCTGATCAAATGGACGACATAAACGAAAAATTTGCGGCCAACGAAGATTTAGGAAATGCTTATCACTTACAAGGTAATTTCTACGAGTCAATTAAATATCACGAAAAGTGTCTAAACATCGCTAAAGACATTGGACATAAAAAAGAAGAAGGAGCCGCCTATGGAAACTTAGGAAAAAACTATCAATTATTGGGGAAGTATTACAAGGCAATAGAATATCACGAGAAAAGCCTTCGTATTGCTATGGAGATTCGAGACAGAAAAATGGAAGGTATAGCTTACGGTAGCATAGGAGTTGCCTATAGATTTCTTGGGAAATTAAAAAATGCAATAGAATATCAAGAAAAACATTTGGATATTGCTATGGAGATATCGGACAGAAAGGGCGAAGCAGGTGTTTATGTTAACTTAGGAAACATTAACCTTTCTTTAGGGAAATACCACAAGGCTATTGAATATCTGGAAAAGAGTCTTGGCATTGCTCGTAGGATAGGTGACCGAAAGGGAGAAGGGTCAGTTTATGCAAACCTAGGAAATGCCTATCAATTATTAGGAAAATACCCAGAGGCACTTGATTACTACGAAAAAGCCCTCAAGATTGAAATAGAGATAGGCAACAAGAAGGACGAAGCAACTGTTTACGGAGACATAGGGGTTACCTATGAGTCATTAGGGAAATACCCAGAGGCAATTGAATATCAAGAAAAGCGTATGCTCATCGCTAAAGAGATTGGTGACCGACAAGGAGAACAGAGTGCGTACGGAAACTTGGGAAATGTTTATGAGGAATTAGGAAAATACCATGAAGCAATCAAGTATCATGAAAAAAGCCTCAGCATTGCTATTGAGATAGGTGATAGAGAAACTGAAGCAGGAAACTATGTAAACTTAGGAAATACCTACCAGTTTCTTGCAAAATATCAAAAGGCAATTGAATATTACGAAAAGGGTTTTGATATTGCTATCGAGATAGGTTTCAAAAGAGGTGAATTCTATGCTTATATAGGTCTAGGCAATGTGTATCAGTCACTAGGGGAATATCAGAAAGCAATTGAATATATGGAAAAGTGCCAGTGTATCGCTGTAGAGATTGGTGACAGAAATGGTGAAGAGGTGGCGTACAGTAGCATAGGAAATAACTATCAGTTATCAGGAAACTACTATAAGGCAATTGAATATCACCAAAAGTCTCTGAACATTGCTGTTGAGATTGGACATAGAAGTGGAGAAGGTGGCGCTTACGGAAATTTAGGAAATGCCTATCAGTCACTGGGGAAATACCACAAGGCAAAAGAGTGTCAGGAAAAATACCTGGCCATTATGATGGATATAGGAGACAGAATAGGACAAGGAAAGGCTTATGGAAACATAGGAAATGTGTGTTTCCCTTTGGGGAAATACCAAGAGGCAATTAGATATTACAAAAAAGACCTAACCGTCGCTATGGCTATTAATAACAAAGATGGAGAAGGGGTGGCCTACGCAAACTTAGGAAATGCTTACCGGGCATTAGGAAACAATCAGGAGGCAAAGCAATATTACGAAAAACGGCTTAGCATCGCTATGGAGTTAGGTGATAGAGCAGGAGAAGGATGGGCTTACGGACACATAGGAATTATCCACGAGTCATCCGGTAAATACCAAGAAGCAATTGAATGTCACGAAAAGTGTCTGACCATCGCTGTTGAGATTGGAGACAGAAGGGGAGAGGGGCACGCTTACGGCAATTTAGGACTTGTTTGTCACTCGTTAGGAAAATACTACAAGGCAATTGAATACCAAGAAAAGTGTCTTGACATCGCTAAGGAGATTGGTGACAGAAAGAGAGAAGGGGAGGCTAATGGATGTATAGGAAATGCCTACCAGGCACTAAGAAAGTACCAAGAGGCCATGGAGTATTATAAAAAACTATTAAGTATTGCTGTAGAGATAAATGACAGAGATGGACAAGGACAAGCGCATTTTCATATCGGTAAGTGTTATTATGGTGTCATAGATGGCGGCAAGAACTTTATCGCATACATTTGGCTTATGTTTTGAGGTGGCATAATATTTTTGCTTTGTTTTTGTTTATTTGTTTTGTTTTGTTTTGATTGGTAGAAATTGAATTGGCACAGAAAAGTTACATTTTTTCAATAATTTTATCCAAAATTGCAGGAAAAGCTTTTTAGCCGGCCAATGTTCAGCGACAAAACACCAACAAATGTGTATCAGTCAAAAGCTCGCAAAACTTTGATAGTGGCAGCAAAACACATATTAAATGATAGTACATAAAAGACAAACTTGCGTACTGTATTTCAAAATAGAGTAATTTTACTCTGGGTGCCAGACATTTGGCTCGAGTTACGTTTTGTTAAGAATTATCTAACAGGAATAATAATCTGGCAGACAGTGTATAGCAAATGCAAAAATACCTGTCGCCTTTTGCTATATATTTGACAATTATTCTTTGAACTGGGAGAGGTGAATAGCGGTGCGTCGAGGTAAATATTCCTAAAACCGCTATTCACGGATAGTGAAGACAATAATTGTTTTAGTATATACCAACTCCACAGTCCACCAACATTTTAGGATTCATAAAACTACATTATGTTTAGAAATGTCTACTTATTTTTGAAATAATAACAAAGCGTGACAAAGCGCGCGAAAGTTTATAATCCTCGTTTGCAGACTCTCGATCAAGGAAAACGTTTGGTCTCTACAGATACTGTCAGTAGCTGCAGTCTTTACCTATTTTAGTATGTTTCTTAGTACTTTTAAACGCATTCTTGAATAAAGGACAACTTTAATCCTTCCAAACAAACAGAAACACTGGATTCGATGAACTTTTTCGCGAGAGATCGACTGTCACTTCTACAGCTGCTCTTTTTGAGCTTGCTTCAAGTCTTACCTAAAAATGTTGTGTTTGTTGGACAAACTTTTCAGTCCAGGCTTTTTAAGGTCCTTTGGAGACATCTCAAGATAATTGTTTGTCTCAGTAAATTCTGGAAAACTTGTGGTTATTATGGACAAAAACTGAAAAATGCTGAGTCATGCAATCGGCTAAGGTATAAAGCCAATTATTATAAAATTGTTTCCGTATTTATTTCGTATAAATGTTCTCCAAATGATCAAGATTTTCTAGTTACCTTTTATTTCTAAATCTATATTGCTCAAAAAATCTATTTAGGAATGAAAAAGCCGAGTAAATTTAACAGAAAATTTGCAAAATCTTTGAATAACTTGACTACATTGCATGATGACAACATGTGCAGCTTGCTTCTCTGTCAATACACTTCAAAAGCTTTTCAAACTGAATAAATGTCGAAGCTTTCTTTAGTTTTAGAAGATTGTTATGATTTTGTTTTGGTTTTTGTATTTTTTTTCTTTGAAAAGCTGTATATCCCGAGCTTGGGAAGTAGATATATTCTCATATTCCGAGATAGCGAGCCAATAGAATTGCTCGATCTTACGAGGATGTGAAGTTGGTATCAGATATACTAAAAACATATATCGAAGTCAATGAAGAAATTATTGGATAGCTTCCAATATTATCCCTATTTCTCCCTAGCATCATGGCTTCATAAAACAACACTAGAAACTATCAATAATTTCTTCATACACTTAGATATACGCTTGTAAGTGAGTGGTCAAAAGCGACATAACTTTTAAAATCATTCATCGAAGTTATCCTTATAATTATACCACCAGGAAGTTGCTATGAATCAATGACAATGCAGAAAGACAGCGATCAACCTGCCAACATGAAAGAAACAGAAAGTCACCTGAAGAAGAGTATACAATCTTTTGAGTCGTTATTTGATGACCTGGAGCAAGACCAATATAAGATATCAATTGTCGAAACGTTCATCCACGTCTACAAGACACTTGCACGTGTTTATGTTCAGACTCAACAGACGGAAGAAGCACTTCTCGTGTCAGATCGTGGACGAGCACGTGCTCTGAGGGATCTTATGACATTGAAATACAGAATGAACAAAGAAACGACAAAAAATAGTGGTATCATTGGAGTTAGCGACATTGAGATGATTTTGTCAACTTGTAATTTCGGCATTCTGTTTTATGCTTTACCAAGAGATGACTTGACTGCTCATATTTGGGTTCTAGCACATCACAGTCCAATATATTTTCAGCGAAGTGAAACCAAAGCATTTGACTCCTCGTCGTCTGAGGATAAATCAGAAGAAATTGATGAGAAATCAATCTTTGATCTTGTGAAAGAAAGCTACGACAAAATGAAGGTCAGGGAAGGAATAAAGTGTGAGGACAGGTCGCTGGGTTTACTCGAGGCTGAAGACCACGATATTGAAAACGAACCTGTGTCATCACAAGTTGCAGAGCAACACATCAAAAAAGGAAGAGAAATTGGCAAAGAGGTCAACAAAACGGATGCTCGATGTATATACGACGAAGATCACGACGAGAAGCCGTTGGAATTGCTATATGATGCATTAGTTGCTCCGGTAAACCACAAACTTGTTCAGGACGAGATTGTCATTATTCCTGATGGCACTTTAAACATGGTGCCTTTTGCAGCTCTCCAGGATCCCAAGACAGGACAATTTTTATCGGAAACCAAGCGCATTCGCCTGGCCCCTTCTTTAACCACTTTAAAAGTTCTCCAAGAATCCCCCGACGATCAACATTACAAGTCAGGCGCTTTAATTGTTGGAAATCCTGAAATTGGGAAAGTCAAGTTTGAAGGCAGCGAAAAATTGTTTACAGATTTACCTGGTGCAGAAGATGAAGCTAAAGAGATTGCCAAACTACTTGGAGTGGAGCCATTGACAAGAAGACAAGCAACCAAAGAAGCAGTCATCCAAAAGCTACGGCTTGGCGTGTCTGTTGTCCACTTTGCAGCACATGGAAGTGAAAATGGACAAATTCTTCTCGCTCCGTCTGCTTCGTCAGCAACGAACAGCATTCCAGAAGAGCAGGACTTCATCTTGACAATGAGAGAGGCACAAGATAGTGGTATCCGAGCTCAACTTGTTGTGCTGAGCTGCTGTCACAGTGGTCGTGGTGAGATCAAGTCAGAGGGAGTTGTTGGGATGAGTCGAGCTTTCCTTGCTGCAGGAGCTCGTGCTGTAGTCGCATCACTGTGGGCCATTGATGACAACGCGACTAAAGTATTCATGTTGAAGTTTTATTCTCATTTAAAGAGAGGAGAGAGTACAAGCAAGAGCCTACAGCAAACAATGAAAGAAATGCGAGAAACTGAGAGGTACAACGAGCCAAGGAACTGGGCTGCCTTCTTTCTTATTGGTGATGACGTCACCATCAGTGTATAACTTGTCGTTTAAGTAGAACAGTGATGACTTAAATAGAAGACAAATTATATTAGGAAATGACTCATGTGCCCTTTTCAGAGTAATTTCATGTGTCGTTTTTGTGGTTCTTAGATTACACGTGTGCAATGTTGCGTTTTGATTGGAGGGATTGACTTTGAATGTTTAAAGGCCAACATTGTGAACTTGACGGTATTTCAAAGTCCGCGCAATTAGTTCCAGTCCGAGGCGCAGGACTTTGAATTACAGTCAAGTCCGAATTGGAGGCCTTTGAACGACTTCTCAAACTCATGAATTATTCGGGAGAAATCTTTGGTCAGATATTTACCCATTTTCTTATAACGAAAATATTGATTAATGGTTATGCACGCATAAAAGTTAGTTTCTATAAGATTTCAAAAAATTCCTTTCTGGTCAACGAGTTAGCTGGTGGCTCAGTGGTAAGCAATAGAGATTAGTAAGTTAGTGGTCGAACTGAATCTCGGTACTTGTTATAATGAAAATATTTCAGTAGTCCTAAACGCTTTTAAATGATAATGTAGATAAGGTACTATGTTTTTCTGAGCTAATATTTCTAAGAGTCACTATAGAAAGCGGTTACCAAAGTACATTTATGATATAATATAGATGGAATAAAACACCCACGGATTGCATGTCTGGAAATTATTTCCAAGTCCAAGGACTTTGAAATCATTTCGATTTTTCAAAGTACTTTAGAGCGGACTTTCCGGGGTTTCAAAGTTCATCATGTGACCAATTTGAGACACCTGGTTGGTTGATTACCTCATGAATAATTAATGAGTTTGAGAAGTAATATTTCAAAGCCGACAATGAGGACTGGATGGGATTTCAAGTCCGCGCAATTAGTTCCAGTCCGAGGCACAGCCGAGTCCAGTTCGAATTAGAGGCTTTGAAATGACTTCTCATGCTCATTAATTGAGGGCAGTGCAGTTCAAATGTAATACCAGTGCAAAAATCTGCCACGCCAGTGCAAATTACATATGAATATACAGGTCCAAAAATCACTTATTTTTCTTGTTCTGCTATTGTAAATATTAACAAGCATTACATATACGGAGTTTTTTACTCATTAAAGAACATGTAAAGTGGCAAAAACTTTGAGGATCTGGTTGACAGTTAAATTGAATGTTTGATGACTTGCGCGCGCTACTGACGCCATCACATCTAGCCTTTGAGTAAAATTTGTACATGGCATAAAAATTCATTATTCTTTGGACCCATTAATTATCGCACTCTAAAAGGTGTACATTTCGCTCGGAGTCAGTCTAGTTTGTTATAAGCCTTAGTCAACTCTCTCAGAGCAATTTGCTACTTTGCTTCTGTGCCTGGAAAGGACGAAGTCACAACATGACAAACACAGCTGAGAAACACCACTATATATGGCACTAGAACAAGCTACGCTTCGTGCATGTGCAGGATAGAGCGTGTCATTCAGTAAGGAGAACTGTTCTTGCATGTAAGTGCACGTTCACATGAAAAGAAAACCAAAGAGTTATTCCTACTACATAAGGGCACCCTCTCATGTGAACGGGCCCTTTATCATTAAAGCGTCTACAGATACAAAACAAGAAATACTAGAGTGAGACCGGAAATAGAACTGAATTCGTGATATCAACGCTTTACGAATTGATAACATTACCGTTATATTATATATTTATCTTCTTTTCGCTTTCGGTTTCAGCTGCTGTATAAAGATATCGTCGCACATGTTATTTACCTTATTTACTTGTTTTAGCGCCGCGGCACTTATTCTGGGACGACGCTTATAAATGATTTAATAAGTGAAGCATTGTCTGATCATGACTGCATGACAATCAACACTACATTTAGGACACGACACAGGAAACCCGGCTTTATTCAGCTATATTTCTATACTTTATCGAAACGCTAATATTGGGATTCCTGTGACATGAGATCATTAACTGTACGATCGCCATCCGGTAAGCATTTTACATGAGCGTGTAATATAAAAGCCGTTCGTAAACTGATAGGGAATTAAGTTATTGACTTTCGTAACGCATTCTCTAGTAATCATCTATTTTTGAATGTTACTAGACTGAGTGCGTTACTGATTCGAATATAATCTCCATATCAAGCTACTGTTTCAAAGAACGCCCGATCTCATATACCACAGGAATCCCAATATTAGCGTTTCGATAAAGTACAGAAATATAGCTGAATAAAGCCGGGTTCCCTGTGGTGCAAAGAACACCTAGTGGTTTTAGCTAATGTTGTTGTCGTTATTGTTGTTGCTAAGGTCAAGGCTGCTTCGGTAATAACTGAAGGATAAGAAAAATCATTATACACTACCATTAGACTAATGCATGCCAACAGAACACGATCCGCCTCACTCTTGGCTAAACAGAACTTAAACCGCAAATCAGTGATAAACGCTAGTCCTTACACTCACCATATATGGAAAGTGTTCATGAATTGTCGATTCATTTAACTGATGACTTGCTGTATAAGAATAGCGTCGTACATGTTATCTATTTACTTGTTTTTCCAGGCAACGTAGCTCCTCCCGAGCTAGATTTTTCCAGAAACATTTGCCACTTTATCATTGTCATCGTTGCCATGGTTTCCATTCTTAGCAACGTCCTCATTATTCACGTTGTCATGGTGAACCCGCACATGCGCACTACGGCTAACTATCTTATCGTCAACATGGCGTGTGGTGATCTATGTGTGACTCTCGTTACTGCCATGGGAATGATGTACGTTGTAGAGGAAGGAAAGCTATGGTTGGTGGTTGGTGCACTTGGAGAGTTTTTGTGCAAGTCACTGTTAGCTTCCTTTTATGTTTCTATGCTTTGTTCTGTGTTCAGCTTTGTTGCTATAACCGCTGACCGATTCCTCGCAGTCACTTGCCCTCTCAAGTACAAAGTACATTCATCATGGTCCAAATTCGTTATCCCTGTTATTTGGCTTGCTTCCTTTGCTGTTCCTGCCAATTACGTATACACCAAGGTAACAATGTGCGTTTGGCCACAAGTCGGGAAGAGCTATTGCAATGTGGGACATTCTGAATTCGACGCAATATTTATTCTTTGCCTGGGCTATGTTTTGCCACACGTTGCCATGGTAATTCTTTATACTGCTATTGGCTACAAACTCTGGACGAGGCAAGTCCCTGGAGAGTGGGCGCAAAGAGTAACCACTGCCCAGAGAACAGCCAAGAAAGTTACTCGAATGATCGTCTGTATTCTCCTGGCATTTGACATATCCTGGGGTCCAGTATTCCTTGGTAAAGTCTTTGGGGCATTGTATTATGCAGATGGCCATCTTAAGTATTTGATGTATTTGGCATTTAAGATGCTAATGATCTCTAATGGGACATTCAACGCTTTGATCTACGCCATATTTAATGAGAACTTTAGACGAGCATTTCAACAAGTTTTGATCTGCAAGCCTTTCATATCAACCTTGAGAAGTGTTCAAAACGTGTTCAAGACACACAAGGTCAATGACGAAAGTATTGCTAAAACCAAGTACACCACAGGAAGCCCAGTAGGGCTGCAAGGCATGTCAATTACTGCAGACAATTCAAAGGGATAAACATCACTATGAACGTATCATCAGTAGAAAGCACAATAATGCCGTAAAATCGCATGAGGTTTACACGTTAAAGTTTTTGACAAAGTAGATGTCATATGAATGGGTACTATCTACTTTACGTTATGGAGATACGGAACGCTGAGAACGGTCACGATACGTACTGAAAATACAGCCTGTTATGAACTGCCATCAGTTGATAGCCCTAATCTCAAAGTCAAGTTACGGAATCCGTCTCTCGTGTAAACGTAGTAGACTATCCTTTGCCGTTTTATTGATATGATGAGCATATTAGCGATGCTCCTCGTGGACCGAAGGAAGTTGAAAATACAGAGGAAACACATAGAAAATTCACTAAAACTGAAGAAGAAAACAACGCGCGCCAAAAATTTGTCACACTACGTGTTCGCTCGCTGTTCGTCTCCCTTTTAGTGCGCACGCAAAGAGGTTTAAACTGCGCGCTTGCTTACTACCTGCAGCACGAGTGCACGCCCTGGTCTCATTTTCGAGGACACCAGAGCTGTTCTGAAGGTTTTCCTAGAAAATGTGATTCGTGATGCTGTGATGCTCAAACGTCAAGGACGAACCTTGTACGGATTTGGAGGATAGGCTATTAGAGTTACATTCGTTAGTACAGTATGTACTAAGAAACATTGTGTTGTGGCTTGTTATGTGGACGCTTAATTAATAAGTTGATTTATTGATCGATTAATTAACGTGTTATTTCTGTATATAATGCAAGTCTCATATACGCCAAGGGCACGAATTTCTAGATGTATAGATACTAATCTCATGTAAAATATGTGATAAGCGGCAAGTCTTTACTGACGGAGTATATTTCCATTATGGAAGTTGTTCTGAAACTGTACATGTAAGACCTGTAATTTACAATGAATTTACGAACTAGTGATCACTGTTTATTGTATTTATTCTGTCTATGCTGATTTATAAGAAGGGAACCGCTATATCTGTATGTGCTTCTAAATATTTTGATTTGATGTAATTCAGTTTAAGATAATAAGTATCAGTGAGTTGAATTTAACTTTTTGAAATATCAAGTAAAGCAAGACAAAAGCCACTATGGATATAATCAGCTTGTAGAGATTTGAGTAGGGTGAAAGAAAAAATAGGACAGCTTTTTTTCTTTTCCACTGAAAATATCCATCCTCTGAACCCAGATAAATTTGTAAAACCATCTCAGTTTTTCACTGTTATTCCTCTCGTCCAAATAAAACAGTCTAAGGCCCGGTTCACACGACGACATAATCATAAGCATAAGGTTTTTTTTACGGGTTCACACGCGCAACATAACGTCATAAGCATAAGCCGCATAAGCATAAGCATAAGAACATGGAAACGTTTTGTTTTCTTATGCTTATGCTTATGACTATGACTACATTGCTTATGTCGTCGAGTGAGCCGGGCTTAAGCTGCATGCGAGGTGCGTTTTCAAATTTCTATGAATTTATATAAAAAATCAACAACGAAGAGTAGATAAAGACTTGTAGTAAATATCTACAATCCTGGCAAGGATCGTAGCTTCTACTCGTGCTGTTCTTTCGAATTTAAGATTTCCTAATAGGGATCATCAAAGCGTTCACGGTATTAAAAACGGCAATAAAGCATTCATGCTGTTGCCTAAAATTGTCTATATATATTAATAATTATCATTATTATTACTATCTCTTCGTCAAAGAGTAATGAATTAATTTTGCAGTCAAGAAAGTTTTAACCCTTTGATTTTGGGCAAAATCGGTCATTTTCAAAGCCCCTTACACTACCCCACCCCGCCCCACAAAGCAAACATGCCCCAAAACTCGCTCCATGCTATTGTTGCCCATCAGAAAACACTGGGAAACCGCACGTTAAAGAATTAAGAACAAACTTTCACTTTGGGACGGGTTTCAGCGAGAGAAATTGAAAACAACAACAACACAGAAGAAGAAACAAACAAATAAAACAAAACAGCTAGACAACAACAACAAAACCTGAATCATTCGAAATTCATTTATACTCAAGTACGTTAAGGCCTGGGATGGGATTTGCCCAAAATAGACTAGGCGCATTTTCGAAAAATCAGACACCTGGAGGCATTTTGGGGTAGAGGCTGGTAACATAACTATCATGAACTGATTTTTCATGCTGAATGCGAATCAATGACAGTTACCAAGACGCATTCTGCAATTTTATACGTGTAAACGACGTATTTTATAAATTGCTACAGTCATTTCATACTGTTTTTTTTCATGTAATTCCAAAAGTTCCCAAACTTAAAAACAATGACCATAGCTGGAAAGAGCATATCAAAATCAGTAAAACTGTTAAGTTTGAAGGATATAAGTTGAAAAATCAAGGAGATACGAATTTTCACTGAAAAAAACAAATTTTGTATGAAAACACTTGTTGTTATGCAAGAGATACAAACAAATATCGATTCGAATAGCTACTTCCAGGGTCTTCAAGAGAACAACTCTCTTTAAGAAGCACATCTTCGATTTCTTAATTCTATATAGCATGAATGTCTATTTGGTGTTTATGTTGTACACAGAGTCCCTATACCTTTTGCATGAAACGTGAATGGCTGATTTATTTTGACGTGAAACTTAACTTGATTTAAGGTCTAGAATATTTTTGCGTCCACGTGAAAGCAACTTTTGATTTTTTTGTGAACGTGAAAGAGATTTATAATTATCCGTGACGCATGAAAAGACCCAATATTAATATTTTCGTGAAGTGAACCGTAGTCTTATTTACTTCGTTAATATTAACAGTGTACCAAGTACTTCTAGGGCGCTGAGTGACGAACTAGGCCGTTGTGGAGAGGAGCATGCCAACCAAGAATGGTAGACAACACAGTGTCATATTGATTGCAAAGATCTTGTAAATGTAATAATACGTGCAGGAACTGATATAAAGATGAATCAGTACAATCACGGTGAAGAGCTTGTCAATGGACGGCAAAGCTTGCGATATTAAAGAAACAACTTGTTCTGAAGGCAATGGCTTGTTGATGGACAGATTGCAGTAAACAACGTAATGATCAGCTGATATGACCTGATGACAGGATTACGAACGAAAAAAAATTACTCGTAAATGACTCATCATCGTGTACTAGCGATTTTTATACGTGATTTCCTTAAATTTGAAAATTTCTTTAGCAAGATGATGGCCAACTGAAATTAGGTCTCAAAGGACCTATTAGAGTATTAGAGTATAAACAAAGTCCCCAAACCTTATCATTATAAAACGTAAATCTTTGGAACAGTTCGATTCAATCAATATCTGATTTGCAATATACCGATTCTATTTATGTTCGAACGGGAAGGACTTGAGCACACATAGCAGAGCTAAAAGTTTGTCTTTGCCGAGAAACATCAATACATAGTTCGTGACCTCAGTTGCCGGCATGTTGATGACTCCTTCCACGAATGAATAATATTCTGTTTCTCATGATAACTAGACGCACACGTGCGTTCACTCGTGCCTATGCCTGGAGCCCTTTTTAAGAGAGGCTCCAATGACCGGCTCCGTTCGTACTCTTCCCCTAGCCGTTTCACGCATTCTTCACCATTCCGGGAAATAGCTAACCGTAACAAATGACCTTTTTTGAATCGGCTAACTTAAACTAAAAAATATCTTGATTAGTTAGTTTGTCTGTCAACAGCTATTAGTGCCTTTGTCTTTCTATTATCATGCATAGGTATTAGATATCTCCAACATGCAAAAATATACCAGTTTTATATTCAACTTCTTATTTCACTATATATCTCAATTGTTTGCTGTAAAGACTTCTACAACGACGTTTTTGACACAATAACAAAGCGTGTATTTTTTCGGCGTTCATGTTTCAGATGTTTTATCTATTACGTGACCAAACGCATCAGGTCAAATAGAGCCTTGATTCCATGAAAATATATAAATAAATTGTCTGGCCAGAATTGTGTTAAAATTCATTACAAAAACGTCTCAAGATCTCTTGAATGCTTGAATGAAAAATATAATTGACTTGCCTCTATATGCGTTCGTTTAGCAACATGTAGGGTGAGAAATTCGTAGATTTCCAGCTCAAAGGAATTGTTACGAGTCGCGAGAGCTTCAGTTTTCAAGTACTCCATCGGAGTTCGATATTTGGTCAAAGTATTGGAGATCAAGCTCAAAATAACAGCCCATTCTGAAGCTCTTATAAGTGTCTAGGTATATCTCGAGTTAAAAGCTCCATTTTCTATTGTCTCACTGCTGGAAAAGCCTGTCTCTGAAAGCCATTTTTTGGGCTGTCCGCCATCTTGCATTCCTAAAGTTCCTGACTGGCGTTCACTTCCAAGACCTTCGAAGAGTTCGCACTCGCTCAAAGGTGATGAATGAAGGGCATTGTTTCTTGCGCTCTGAACCAATCAGGAGCTTTAACACGTGACCGATTGCGCAAGAAAGGCCTCTTTCTGTCGACGACCATAGGAAAAAAAAAACAGTTGCATTTTATAACCCGTTCCCGGCCTAAAGGCCTGGGCACGAGTAATAAACATAACCAGACTGTTGACCTTACAATATGAGAACTCAAAATCAAAGTCAAAATCGGTCCCCACAGCTTGTTACAACGGAAAAGGTCATTCAAAGACAATGTTAGTGTATAGAGAAATCACAAAGACGATTTTCGTGAGGAAACTGACCCCCAGCCCCGTCAAAAACTTCGGACTCTTCAGTAGTAAACGAAATAAGTCAAAATCAGTCCCCACAGCTTGCTATAACAACGGAAAAGAAGGTCATTCAAAGACAGTGTTATTAGAGAAACCACAAAGACCATTTTCGTGAGGAAACTGACCCCCAAGTGTTTTTAATGCTCATAAACTAACGCTACATGTTGCACTTGTTTTAACCTTCTGGTAAATTAAACTTTCATTATTGCATGCATTAGACGTTAATCATCGTAAATAGTAATGATTACTCCACATTTAGAAAGGGTTGGGGTTACGGTTGATAATCGACCATTGTTAGGATTGACAAAAGTTAGCCGGAAATAAAATGAAATGGTAGAATGATGATCTGTTAGTATGCGGGCTCAACCATGTTGATTGCTAACTCTAAAAAGAAAAAGCAATGAACAGCATGCAGTCGTGTTTTGTGGTGGCATCTGGCGTTGCTCTAGAGTGACCATTCTCAGAAACTGATGTGAGAGAATGGTAGAAAATCAGTACATGGACTCATGAGCAGGCAAATGGCCGAGCTTAGCAAAGTGGCAAACCACGAGAATATGTCCATCTAAAAGAAAACAGACTGCTACCGGTAGAGTGCTGACCTTGAATATAGCGTAATCAGGATTCGTTAGGATTATACTTATAGATAAATACTGTTGTCACTGACTGAAAATTTATAACTGACGTTTCTGCCGCTAAATCTCTGATCTAGTCTTCTTCAGTAACAGTTGCTGACCTTCCATCTCTAAAAATGAACTTCAATTCTTAAATTGACAGTCATTTATCGCGTGGAGTTGTTTTTATAGCTTTGAAAACGGGTTGGTCCAAGCATAAGAGGCGGAACAATTTAGGTTATTCAGTTTTAAGTTCGAAGTATTCAAAACATCTGAACCCTCTGTAGCTGTCAACGATATTGATTTGTTTTTCTATTTTTGTATCTATGATTGATCAAGGCATAATAGGCGGAGAAACTCAAGTAGAGTTTTCCGATTGAGCAGAATTATCACTTGTATCGAAATTTTTTCCCTGTAACTAATATCACTATTAGCATCACTTGCAGAACAATAGAAACACGCGAGCCATATCTTTTAGTTACGGACGACATTCTCTTCCAGGAAATTCCTTATCTCAACAATGGTATGCACGCATCTAATGAAATAGTACAAAATGTCTAGTAGTTAGTCATATTTTGTGACTAATAGACGACTTTCAAAAATGGCGGGCTTATTGTTCACGATACCGAGGCCAGAAAGGCCTCAAAAATCAACATCGTATCAAATGATTCTAAATATATAAAAATTATCCTGTAAAATGCACACAAAATAGGTATTTTAAAAGGAAAAGGAACACATCGTCTTTGATAGCAATAGAAGTGTCGCCACGCTTATTTTCTGGTAACAAGGCCTTTCTGGCCTCGTTCTCATGTACTAGGCCGCCATTTTTGAAAGTCGTCTATAGTGTGAAACATTGTGCCGGAACGCAGGCGCGCGCTAGTCGTCAGGGATGTTGCGAAGTACAAGCGCATACAGATATGCACTCAGCTACAATGTTTGCATTATTTTAGAGCAACTCTTTATATGTTAATCAAGACTAATAATATTTTTAATATATCCTATATTTCCCTGATATGAATTCAAGGGCTGTATCAAGATATCGCCCTTGAATGAGGATTTAATACAGATATTGCCCTCATCCAATACTTTCCTCTAAGGTCATCTTACAAATTTTCTACTGATCCCGAAGTCATGTACTAAGTAGCAAATTTTGGTGAAAAATATGGGAAGCAAGGACGGCCGAGCGGTGAGAGCGCCGGTCTGTGACCTCTGTTGTCCCGAATTCAATTCCCGGACGGGGCGCTGACATGTGGCTTGAGTTTCTTGTTTGTTCTCTCCCTTGCTTCGAGGGTTTTTTTCTCGGGTACTCCAGTTTTTCCTCCCTCAGTAAAAAAACGAACTAGTTTCGATCGAAGCTGTGCTCCGCCATCAGTCATAGGTCGTATGGTGGCTGCTACGTGTATGTGTACGTAAGTTTGTATGTAAATGTGTAACTGTCTCGTAATGAAAGCGCACTTGTATACGGCACGTTGAGCTGCGCCCTTCGTAATTCAGCATTTATGCTGCAAGGAAGGGTGACGAGCTACACCAAATTTATTTTAATATTTTATTTGTGTAAAAATAAGTCATTTATCGGCCTTCAGCTCGTGGATAAAAAAAGTGAAATATTTACCGAGGGCGCTGCCTGATGATCACGTCTGTATAGCAAGACCTACTTATAGTTCTTATTCATTATGACTTATAGTATGAATTAAGCATTCGCCCGGAACGTATAGTCGCCAGGAATGTTACGAAGTACAAGCGCAGATAGAGTGATTTTCATATCATCGGACTGTGAAATAAACACTAGCTGTTAGTGTGCCGGTAATAGAGGGATCTAATCTGATTGTGAAATAGTTACTAAGCTAATACACACTAGTAGATCCCAATTCCATTGTTTCCTTTTGTTGAATTTTGACTGCTATACACTAATAGCTAGTTAGTATTTCACCCTTTCGCCCTGCGGGCTCGTGCAATTTTGATACTCTTTAAAAAACACACTCGTGCAAATTAATTCCAAACTGAACTCGAAACCGTATGATTACCTATACTAATAGTTCAATAGAGACAAAAGAGAACAATGGAAATAAGCCGGGTCTACTAGTAACTAGTTGTCTACTAACTATTTCACGGCCGGTTAAGTGTAATCACTCTAACCCGTGAAACACTAGCTGAATGTTAGAGTGATTACACTTAACCCGTGAAATAGTTAGTAGACTACTAGTTACTAGTAAACTTTATTTCCATTGTTCTCTTTTGTCTCTATTGAACTATTACACACTAAAATTCATTCATTTAGTGTTTCACGGGTTAAGTGTAACGACTCTAGTGTGTAATAGTCCACACAAAATATAGAAAACAATGGAAATATGGTCTACTAGTAACTAGTAGTCTACTAGAGTACAAACACTAAAAGTGTGCAACATAAATAGTACTAAATAGTACTAAATTATGCAAATTCTTTTGTTTTCTATTGTTTAATTAGTGCTATTTAGTACTAAATACTGCAAAGTATTGCACACTTTTAGCGTTTGTACTCTAACTATTTCACGAGTTAAGTATAATCACTCTAGTCAAATGAGAACAAAAAATCACAATAAAATTAGGGGTTACTAATGTGTATTAGTTTAGTATCTATTTCGCGGTCCGATGAAAATCACTCAATGCACTCGATGCACTCGGGGTCACCGCATTCTTAGACCGACGCTTTGACCACTCGACCATGCTGCCTCAGGAGAAGAACAAAAGGAGGAACAAAGATTAAGTATACCAAGCTTTTAGTCTGTTATGTTTAAGTTCATAAGTGAAGTTACTTTGGACAACTTTTTCGCATTAAAATGTACGCAGCAACACATGGTAGGCAAATCGGCGAAATGGTCTGTTGTGCTCGTTGAATTAAATAAATACCTTTCACTCGTACAGAAGCTTTAATTTAACAGCTCAATCTTAATTCGTTTGAAGTCAGCTTGTTCGTCAATGTGAAACAGAAGCGGATGCAGTCAAGCGGAGACCATTTTAATTTCAGTCTGTATTGATGCCATAGCGATTGCCTTCAGCACGAGGAGCGAAGCGAAAGCGTTTGCCACTTTAATTCATCTCTTAACTAGGACCCGATTATATGAACTGGGCCAGTCCGGTTCAAATAATCAGGCCCTTAGTTTTTTAGCCCCTTCACTAGTTTACACTATCCTTTTGACTCCGGTGTTTGTGTAGACTCTCTTACAAGTCGACCATTCTTATTCTTTATTGAGGTAAAGTGCTATTTTTTCGTAATGTTTCAAAACGGCACAAGTCTGTGTATAATGCAACAGTGGTTATCTAATTAAGATCAGTGAATATATATTAAACAGTCAATGAAATACTCATTTGTAGAAAAACATTTAAGCAAATTCAAACTAAAATTTAGACCAAATTTTGGTGAAGACTTGAAAATAACCCTCAAAGTTTGTTGGTTTGTTGGGTACAATTTCCTTCTTTCTTTCTTTCTTTCTTTCTTTCTTTCTTTCTTTCATTCTTTCTTTCTTTCTTTCTTTCTTTCTTTCTTTCTTTCTTTCTTTCTTTCTTTCTTTCTTTCTTTCTTTCAACAATATTTATACAGGTATGTCCAATTCAGCCTAAGGCTGGTTTAAATGGAGTCCTGATATAAAGAAAAAACAAAAAATACAATACATTTACACGTATAACAAGACAAAGAAAATAACAAAAAAGCTAATAATTTCATAATGAGTTTCTGAAGTGATTCTTGAGAGCCTTTTTAAATTTTACAATATTTGTTTCTTTGCGATATTTAGGTGGTAACAAATTCCATGTATAAGCTCCATTTATTATGAATGAATTTTGATATTTCGTGGTGCGAGCTGGTGGAGGTCTAAGCAAATCTTTATTCCTAGTATTATAATTATGTACGTCAGAGGAAAACCTAAATTCGCGTAGTAAATATTCTAGTGCTAAGTTATTCAGACATTTGAAAACCTGCAAGTGTGTGTTCATACGAAAATGCGCATTTTTCAAAACGTACATAAACAAATAAAAGAAGATTGCCATCAGTAACATTTTGGTCAAGATGAGTTGCGTTTGGAAATCGACCCCAAAAACGAATTATAAGATGTTTTTAATCGTGCGCGCGTCATCACAGATGAGGTTCCCGTTCTCGCTAGAACGTCAGTCGAGGCTTTCTCAAGTTCTAGACTTCATCTATGACGGCGCGCGCACAAACAAAAACGTACGCGTGACGTCCGTGTTGACAAAAACGTCTCATGCTTAAGCTTCCTAATTACTGAATTGACGTCCGTCTAGAGCAAACATCGAAAGTCTAGGTGGTCGCGTTGCGGCGGAACGATAAGACGAGAAAACGTGATATGAATGTTCACCACTGCAGCATTAACGATAAAAGCAAATATGATTAAAACTATTTCTTATGGGATATCAAAATATCATAAACCTGAGACCAAAACCAAAATTTACAACAGAAAATGTCAGCCGAAACTCAATGAAAAATAGAAGCAAGGACCTAAAATAATATAGCCATTTTATTAAAAATTTGCCTAGAAATAAAGATGCTAACTTAAATATATATATAATAGTAGGACGATAACTGACATGGCGAAATCAAGAAATCGGATGCCGAAGAAATCAAGTAAAACATGGTACCATTCTAGCAAAGAGTAAATTTTATTATATGTCAAGTCGATGTCGCCCCAATCAAGATTTCATAGCGATAAGGGATTTTTAACATACGTCCCAAACGAATTGACTGTTTGAAATACATAAACACTGATCTAAGTTAGACAACCACTGTTGCATTATACACAGACTTAAAATCGTCAGGGCCGCTTTTTAATTTGTGCCGTTTTGAAACATTGCAAAAAATATTGCACTTTACCTCATAAGGGAATAAGAATGGTCGACTTTCAAGACAGAAGTTCAAGCTCGAAGTCTCGTTTGGAAACTTGCACTGTCAATCAAATCACTCGAACAATACAAATAGCGATTTGCAAGGAAAATTTATATATAAATATAAACTTTAAATGTATAATTAAGTTTTATCGTAAATTTAAGGCATTTTTCCTTGGGGAAAAAAAATTGATTGACGTCCGTGTGAATGCAAGTTTCCAAAGGAGACTTGGAGTTTCACAGGTCGCACTTCAACGATAACGGTAGTAATGTGAAGTACAAATTTGATAAACGTATCCGGTGGAATAGTACTAAGTGAAAGGGTTAGGAAGTCTGGGGGCCAGAGTTCAAGTCCCGTTGAAAATTATATAAAATCTGTAATCCGAATTTTTACAAAAGAAAAACAAATAATTATATTTTTAGGATTTATAACTGGCCTATTTGCCTAACATGTGTTGCTGCACCCCCTACATGGATTTTTATGCGAAGAAATTGTCCAAAGTAATTTCACTTATGAACTTAAACATAACAGACTAAAAGCTTGGTATACTTAATCTTTGTTCGTCCTTTTGATCTTCTCCTGAAGCAGCATGGTCGAGTGATTTTCATCAGACCGTGAAATAGATACTAAACTAATACACATGAGTAACCCCTAATTTATATGGCTGTCGTTAAAACGCGGGGTGCGGATTGCGGATAGATTTTTGCGGATTGCGGATTGCGGATAGATTTTTGCGGATTGCGGATTGCGGATAGATTTTTGCGGATAGTGTCCAAAATATGATAAAAATAATTATAAAATTAAAGAGTAAGTAATGATAAACAACAAAGAATATCGAAATATAAAACGGCCAAAAGATTTTTTTCTGTTTTCTTGTAATAAACAACAAAGAATATCGAAATATAAAACGGCCAAAAGATTTTTTTCTGTTTTCTTGTCTGCTTTATAATCTGTCATCGTGATTCAGATAGCGAGTTTGTGCGGGTCAAGAAGCTAGCAGCGTTTTGTGCAGTTTGCTAAAAAACTTGTTTTGAAACATTTCAAGATCATTTTTAGAATAATATCAAAGAAGTAATTTTGATCTTCAACTTCAAAACCTCTCCAAAAGTAAAGGAACACTAAGGTCATTTGTTTCTGATCACCGTGACAAACCTTGCGCGTGACAGCCGTACATAGGATTTGCAAGTCAGTGAATTCGATCCATGTGACAAATGCAATATTTACTAGGGCCTACTTTTTCTTTTAACGGGAAATTTTTTATTTCTTTTTTTTTTCTATTGGTTGCATACACTCTTTCTTTATAAGTATTCCGACAACAAGACCATGGACGACAGGATAGATGAAGCCCCGGCCAGTAGAGGTTTCCGCGGGATACGGCCCGGGAGGAGGGGGGGGGGACTCCGATCGTAAATGGACGGGGATGCTCGTCGTACCTTTTAGGGGTCAAAATCTGCAATCTGGTACCTTTTAGGGTGCCTCAGACTTAAATGGACTACCAGAGACATAGATGGTACCTTTTAGGGACTGTTTTGGGGTAAATAAACTACCTAAAATAAGCATGAAAAGGACGATTTCGATGATCTGAATTGAATCTTCAAAGCACATCGATAACAAAGTGTTTCATTACTTTAATTCTTTATTATTGTTTTTGAATTGGTACCTTTTAGGGGTAGAAATGAATTGTTGAGCATCCCCGTCCTCTTATATATAGGAGTCCCCTCCCCCGGGGGATACGGTAAGAGTATATAGGGTGCTTTCCATTTAGTGGAACCAACCGGCCAGAACGGCCTCGTAATTTCTTAGGACTGATTCCAGCCAGAGCTAGGAATTGACATGTACCATTTAAGAACTGGCCGTTCTGGCTGGTTGGTTCCACTAAATGGAAAACACCCTTAGTCAGCAGAAAAAATACAGCCGGATATGGGATATCTTAAAATACTGAAGATCAGAATATTGACGAAGAGCTGTAGGGAAATTTGTCCCAAAATTAGTATAGATACAGAATGCTAAATGGAGTCGTTATTGTTAAAAGCTCACAAAGCTAAAACTTAACAGAGACGTTTTATTTACATCCGTGAGTATTAACCTTTAAAACGTACCTCTCACTTGGATTGAAACTGGTCACGCAAGGTTTGTCACGGTGATCAGAAACAAATGACCTTAGTGTTCCTTTACTTTTGGAGAGGTTTTGAAGTTGAAGATCAAAATTACTTCTTTAATATTATTCTAAAAATGATCTTGAAATGTTTCAAAACAAGTTTTTTAGCAAACTGCACAAAACGCTGCTAGCTTCTTGACCCGCACAAACTCGCTATCTGAATCACGATGACAGATTATAAAGCAGACAAGAAAGCAGAAAAAATTCTTTTGGCCGTTTTTTATTTCGATATTCTTTGTTGTTTATCATTACTTACTCTTTAATTTTATAATTGTTTGGAATTTTTGGACTAATATTATATTTCGGACACTATCCGCAAAAATCTATCCGCAATCCGCAAAAATCTATCCGCAATCCGCACCCCGCGTTTTAACGACAGCCAATTTATATTGTGATTTTTGTTCTCATTTGACTATTAGAGTGATTTTCATCGGACTGTGAAACAATTACTAATAGTCAGTGTTTAATAGTGAAGCAGCATCACCTATCTGCACTTGTGTTTGCAACATTCCTGGCGACTAGAGTGATTTTCATCGGACTGTGAAACAATTACTAATAGTTAGTGTTTAATAGTGTCTAATAGTTGTATTGCAACAAAAGAAAACAATGGGTGCAGGGTCTATTAGAGTTTGACTAATGGTCGCGGGTCGCGGGTCGCGTGTTCGATGTCGCGGGTGCGGGTGGTTGGTCGCGGGTGCGGGTAGGATGGTCGCGGGTGCGAAATTCAAAAAAAATAAAAAAGACAAAAGACAAAAAAATAAAAAAATAAAAAAGGGTAGAAAAATCGAAGTACAAAAAAAAACAAACCCAGGATTCACGAAATTTAATATTTCCAAATCATCCTGCACTGTAGTAACTCGATCCGCTTACTTATTCAGCCGTCAGACAAATAACAATACTTCCTGCCGCCTGCAGCATCTAGGAAAACTGTTGTCAATCTGTCAATATTCATTTTGAGGGCTTCTTCTTGTGTTTGATGTTTATGTGATGACTCCGTGTTTGACCCTACAGTACTTGAATGTTTTCTCTGTGCCGTGACAACTTAAAAACTGACCTAGACATTTGCTCGTGTGTCGAATAAACCCGGATTCATTCTTGTTATTCATTTTTAGCAAACATATCTTAATTCCATAGGTTTGTGACTACCCTGGGCTCCAGGGGTTTATTATTCGCTTTCTTTAGAGAGTTGCTTTCTTTAGAGAGTTCTTCTCTGTGACGGCTCCTATCAAGTAAATAAAGGTCGGAACGAGACGATAAACCCCTGGCACCCAGGGTAGTTTGTCACGGTCTGTGATCGGTACAACTAAAAATTCTTTGATATGTGTAATAAACAAAACTGTCATCAAAATTGTAAAACATTTGTTACGCTGTGCATGACAAAGTCAAATCAGCTACATTGTAAGATGTACTGACATAACTGGTGCCCGAGGGACTGAGATATACTGAACCTTCAGGCATTTGAGCGATAAACGCTATCTATCATCAGTGAATTGCGTAAACTATTAAAACCAATTAAGTAGAGGATTACAGCAACACAGTTGTCCTTGTTAACAGTGTATCATGCACTGGCAAAAGTTTATTAAGTTTATGAAATTCTAAATAAGCGAGAAAATCGAGTAACACAATTTAACAGGGGCGGTAAGGGGTTTTCTCGTGAAGCCTTTTCAATACTCCGTGAACCGTGATCCGAGCAAAATAGAAGCCGTGATTCGTGCTTCAGCCCACAGCCATGACCCGTGATGTGATGCCTATCAAAAGCACATGTTAAACTAAAGTCGAATGACGATGACCTGGACATCGTTTAGACCTGTAACTTATTTTATCGAAATAGGTATATAGCGTCTCATACCCTATATGCATTTTCAGTGATCGTTGATTTACTTAAACTAATAATCAATATCCAGTGTTTTAGGAATGATTTCCCTTGAAGGTCCTTAAAAGTCATGGACTTTATTTGTCACACCACAGAGTTATTCTATTAACTCTGGTTACACTAGTAGAAACTGCTATGCTAGCATGATTTGAATACGGCTACGTGAGCTAATGTAGTCTTGTTGATTAGTGTCAAAAGAATTGTATTGCACCAACGGAACTCTAACCTTTCCGTCAAACACTGGGTTTTTGCGCCTTATGTGATCATAGTCCAAATGATAATAAGTGTTTTGAAAATCAACAGAAAAAACAGGTTGCCCTGTCGTCTGATCCCGTGGAATAAATCGGCGGTCGCAGTGTTTGATGACAACATTCGTAGCATACTCTGACATTGTTAGGCAAAATGATTAATGTGTATGGATGGGGGGACAAACCAGAATGCCAAATTGATAAAGGAAATTGGTGATGTGCTGCACACTGCACCTGAAACAGGTGCATTTACACGGCATGATTGTGATGACATGATTGTGATGTTAGGTGGATAGGAAGATGATTGTGATGACATGTTAGGTGGATAGGAAGATGATTGTGATGACATGTTAGGTGGATAGGAAGATGATTGTGATGACATGTTAGGTGGATATGAAGATGATTGTGATGACATGTTAGGTGGATAGGAAGATGGTTTGAATGGTGGGATCAGCGTAGAACTTTCATCTTTCGTGCCTTTTCCCCAAGTTCCGCTCCAAGAATGAACCTTGCCGAGGTCATTCATGCCGGATGGGCACACCGTGACCGTTCGAATCTGTCCCTGCTTGATGCTGCCCATGCTTGAAGCAGAGCTGAAAGCATTTGAGAAGGGAACTACGAAGGGAGGCAGTGGCCCAAGTTATAAAGAACTGCGCCAAAGGAGTCATCATCAGGAGGTTTCACGAGCTGCTCGGTTAGGTCAGGAAATTGCCAAACTAAGAGGCACACTGGTAGATCCCTCTTCATCTCATCGTCCTCCACCACCACCGAGGAAAAATAACAAAGGGAAAGGTGGAAGATCAGCCACCCGAGCACAACAAAAACAACAGCAACAAGGTCCAACAACAACAACAATGGCACCGATCACAGACCGTGACAAACTACCCTGGGTGCCAGGGGTTTATCGTCTCGTTCCGACCTTTATTTACTTGATAGGAGAGTCACAGAGAAGAACTCTCTAAAGAAAGCAACTCTCTAAAGAAAGCGAATAATAAACCCCTGGAGCCCAGGGTAGTCACAAACCTATGGAATTAAGATATGTTTGCTAAAAATGAATAACAAGAATGAATCCGGGTTTATTCGACACACGAGCAAATGTCTAGGTCAGTTTTTAAGTTGTCACGGCATAGAGAAAACATTCAAGTACTGTAGGGTCAAACACGGAGTCATCACATAAACATCAAACACAAGAAGAAGCCCTCAAAATGAATATTGACAGATTGACAACAGTTTTCCTAGATGCTGCAGGCGGCAGGAAGTATTGTTATTTGTCTGACGGCTGAATAAGTAAGCGGATCGAGTTACTACAGTCCCGGCTACAGTGCAGAATGATTTGGAACTAGACGCACACGTGCGTTCACTCGTGCCTATGCCTGGAGCCCTTTTTAAGAGAGGCTCCAATGACCGGCTCCGTTCGTACTCTTCCCCTAGCCGTTTCACGCATTCTTCACCATTCCGGGAAATAGCTAACCGTAACAAATGACCTTTTTTGAATCGGCTAACTTAAACTAAAAAATATCTTGATTAGTTAGTTTGTCTGTCAACAGCTATTAGTGCCTTTGTCTTTCTATTATCATGCATAGGTATTAGATATCTCCAACATGCAAAAATATACCAGTTTTATATTCAACTTCTTATTTCACTATATATCTCAATTGTTTGCTGTAAAGACTTCTACAACGGCATATTTGACACAATAACAAATCGTGTATTTTTTCGTTCATGTTTCGGATGTTATATATATGAATAAAAGACGTTACGTGACCAAACGCGAAATACAAGGTCAATGGAATCTAGTTTCATGCCATTCCGATATTAAATTAAAATTCACTACAAAAACCTCTCAAGATCTCTTGAATGCTTGAATGAGGAATATAATTGACTTGCTTCTATGTATGTTCGTTTAGCAACATGTAGGATGAGAAATTCGTAGTTTTCCAGCTCATAGGAAATAGTCGTTATCGCGAGGGCCTCGGCTTTCAAGTACTCCATTTAGAGTTCGATATTTGGTCAAAGTATTGGAGATGAAGCTCAAAATAACAGCCCATTCTGAAGCTCATATAAGTATATAGGTATATCTCGAGTTAAAAGCTCCAAATTACATTGTTCTACTGCAGGAAAAGCCTGTCTCTGAAAGCTATTTTCTTTGAAGTCGGCCATCTTGCATTCCTAAAGTTCCTGGCTTGCGTTCGGTGTCGCTTAAAGGTGATGAATGAAGGGCATTGTTTTTACGCTCTTAACCAATCAGAGGTCCCTCAGGACGAACACAGGAAAAAAAAAAAAAAAAAAAAAAAAAAAAAAAAAAAAAAACATTTGCAGTTTATAACTCGTTCCCGGCCTAAAGGCCTGGGCACGAGTAAATATTAAATTTCGTGAATCCTGTTTTTTTAGTTTTTTGTCTTTTTTTTTTTTTTTTGAATTTCGCACCCGCGACCATCCTACCCGCACCCGCGACCAACCACCCGCACCCGCGACATCGAACACGCGACCCGCGACCCGCGACGATTAGTCAAACTCGGTCTATTAGTGTCTATTAGCTTAGTAACTAGAGTCGTTTTCATTTCACCGTGAAACATTACTAAAACAAATACATAGTAGTTGTTGGTGATAGGTAGTATTACACTAGACTATAAGTCAAAGGAACCATAGGCAACAATCGTAAAGTTTTCTTTTCTTTTCATCAAAAAAACAAAACAAAAAGAAAAACAAATATATAGAGTGGTTTTCATAAACCCGTGAAATAGATACTAAACTAATACACATTAGTAGACCATAATTCAATTGTTTTCTTTTGTTCTTATTTGACTATTACACATTAACTGCTAGTATTTATTTCACGGGTTTATGAAAACTACTCTAACGGCATGAATATGTCATATGTCATTAAAGTTTTCTTTATTCACCATTTCTCTGATTATTATTAGCACTCTTCAGTTCAGGTCTCCTTCTGACTATTACAAACTATCACACACTACTACAAACTAGTTAGTCATGTTCGTTTCACGGTCAAATGAAAACGACTCTATTTCACAGTCCGGTGAAAATCACTCTAACGCCGCCTACGTACCTCGAGTATATTAAGGCCTGGGTCAATCGTTAATTACTTAAAATTCGGATAAAAATTATTTTGAAGACATCGAACATCTAAATCAACTTTTTTCCTCAATAAGTTACTAAACTCGACGTCCTTAATTTTTTGAGGGTACGTTTATGATGTCACGTGACCTGATGACGTCACAGTGATCAAATATTGTGTAGTAAACTTCAAAGCAAAATGCGGTCGCGGGTATTACTAAAGACTTCAAAGTAACCATGCTTAACTGTGAGCCTGGATGTGCTTCACAACATACAGCCCGAAAAACTTGTCATCCACTTTACATTGTTGAGTTTTTCCATTTTTTTAAAAAATAAGTAAAAGTCACGTGACCTGTTTTGGGCTTTATCTCACTAAAGAAAAATTGTAGTCAGGTTTTCCGGGTTGTTTATTTGGAAGCACATTAAGGCTCATAGTTAAGCATGGTTACTTTCGAGACTGGGGTTATACCCACGACCGCATTTTGCTTTGAAGTTTACAATACAATATTTGATCACTGTGACGTCATCAGGTCACGTGACATCTTAAAAGTACCCTCAAAAAATTAAGGACGTCGAGTTTAGTAACTTATAGAAGAAAAACGTTCATTTAGATGTTCTTTGTCTTCAAAATATTTTTTTATCCAAAATTTATACAATTAGCGATTGACCCAGGCCTTAATATACTCGAGACGTTCCGGACGAATGCTTCATACTATTAGTCACAAAATAAGAACTAAGTACGTCTTGCTATACGTGAAGGTTATCGGCTTGAATCGGGCTGCGCCCTCGGTGAATAGATCACATAACCATGAGCTGAAGGCCGATAAATGACTTAATTTTACATTGGTGAGGTTTTCAAAAACAGAAATTTCATAAATGTCTAAAACAGAGAAATTTCTGTTGTTGAATTATGGCAGTTGACAGCATGTCAGAAACATGCGCAGTAAACCATACAAGTGCACTAAATCAAATTATAATTATAGTGAAATTAATTACACAGAAAAAAATTCCATACAAGTTTACATACATTGCTCAATAGAAAAACTCTACTTGAGTTGCTCCGGCTATTATGCCTTGATCAATCATAGATACAAAAATCAAAAACAAATCAATTTCGTTGACAGCTACAGAGGGTTCAGATGTTTTGAATACTTCGAACTTAAAAATAACCTAAATTGTCCCGCCTCTTATGCTTGGACCAACCCGTTTTCAAAGCTATAAAAACAATCATCTCAATTAAACCAACATTTGCAGTTGAAATTATTTCATCAACTACACACTATTCCAACGGTAAGTACATCAAGCTTAAGATTTTCCATGCATCGAAACGTGTTTGAACTGAATATTTTGTTGCCATTGCTAATACTCTGCAACTTCAAATATTGCTTATCATGATTATCTTTTCTCAAGTTTGTTAGATATGGCCGAGCAGAAAGCGCTTACACTCTACACTGATGTTGGTCTCTCCAAGTCGTACGATGAATCACACCCGGACATCGCCATGGATGGAACTCCGTTTTCCAAAGTGACGATTACCAAAGGCATCTGGATCTTGTACAAACATGTTAACTATAATGGAAAGCTGGGTGAGAGTGGTCAAGATGCCATCAGGATCTTCAAGGGCCCAGTGGAAAAGTACGCACTGGATTGGTCTCCAGCCTCCATCTACCGATTTGCAAACACCGAGGATACCTGCGTGGTGTTTGAGCACTTTTGGTATGGGGGACAACGCAAGGTAAATTTTTGCATTAACTCCACGCGATAAATGACTATCTATTTGAGAATTGAAGTTATTTTTAGAGATGGAGGGTCACCGCTCTGCCATAGCAACCTATCAGGATGCATATATTCTCGTGGTCAGTTGCCACTTTGCTAGCTCGGCCATTTGCCTGCTCATGAGTCTATGTACTGATTTTCTACCATTCTCTCACATCAGTTTCTGAGAATGGTCACTCTAGAGCAACGCCAGATGGCACCACAAAACACGACTGCATGCTGTTCAGTGACTTTTTTAGAGTTAGCAATCAACATGGTTGAGCCATATTAACGGATCATCATTCTAACTTTCGTTTTCTGATTTACAGGAATACACGGAAAAGGCTTTTGATATTTCGAAAGATTTTCCTGTCGGCAATCCTCAGGGTGCATCATCCATGATCATCTGGCCAAAAAAGGCATGGCTCCTGTATACCAAACCTCACTTTCAAGGATTGGAAAAGAAGTTGGACGAGGGCTGGTATGAGTCCCCTGATGCGATGGGTTTCCCCAATGATACACTGGCTTCTCTCAAGACTGCCTGATGCAGTAAGCTCTACCACAAGGCAACCAAGCACAAAGATTTCAACACGTTGCACGAGTATTAAGTAAAGTAAAATGGCAAATCTAAATCGTTTGACAATATTTTTATATTTGTATCTGACATTTTTTTGCTATTGCACTTTATTTCTAACTTTTGTCAATCCTAACAATTGTCGATTATCAACCGTAACCCCAACCCTTTCTAAATGTGGAGTAATCATTACTATTTACGATGATTAACGTCTAATGCATGCAATAATGAAAGTTTAATTTACCAGAAGGTTAAAACAAGTGCAACATGTAGCGTTAGTTTATGAGCATTAAAAACACTTGGGGGTCAGTTTCCTCACGAAAATGGTCTTTGTGGTTTCTCTAATAACACTGTCTTTGAATGACCTTCTTTTCCGTTGTTATAGCAAGCTGTGGGGACTGATTTTGACTTACTTCATATGTATTGAAGGACGAGTTTACTACTGAAGAGTCCGAAGTTTTCAGGACGGGGCTGGCAGTAAACCGTAATACTCAAAGAACACTTAGAGTGTTTACAAGAGCGCATAAAGAAGAGAGGGAAACTTCTTAATCGCGCGCGCCAAGTCAATTTCCGGTTGGACTATTGTTAGAAACAGGATACAGTTCAATTTTCGTCTTCCCTATTTACGTGCGTCATAATTTGACACCTGATCATAATATTATACAAGGAACATTTTGGCTGAGAGCAGAGCTATTTTAAGGAAATTTAGTACAGAAAAAGGAAACTTAGTTTATCAAAAAGAAAATTTAGTGCAATTAAAAAAAAAACAGCGTTAAAACCAAGTTTTATTAGTTCTGCTATTGTTTACGTTCATGCATTATCTAGCATGAAAACTATGTATATGCTGATCACAAAGGAACTATTTTGACTGAAAAAAGGTAAAAAAGTTGAGGATTATTAGATTGTGTTTTTGAATGAAGTTTTTTTACAACACTTGATACTAATCTCGCGATCTGATTGGTTGATTAGAGCGTGTCAATAAGAGGACAGACACACTGCTGACGTGTTTCAGCGCGCGCGCTCGTTCTGTTGCCCCGTTTGAAAACGATTTTTTAACTTTTATCTCAAATAATTGTTGTAAAAAACGAATTGAAGATGGTTTTGAGTTGTCTGTCCTCTTATTGACACACTCTTCACGCCATAAAATGTTCAAAACTTTGCAGTGAAACCACTCGCTGCACTCGCTGCGCTCATCACACGTCATCGAGCGCGCGCTCAGATTTTACTCAAAAATGTTCGCTCATTTAGATGAGAAAAAACTCGTTTGTTTCTATATTTTTTCATGTATATTATTAATAGAAAATCATATGGCTTTCCCGTGGATTTTGAAATAACTTTTGAACTCAATCGTCGGATTTCAAAAAAGCTTGAATCGCCTAAATGCTCGTGAAACACCGGTGAAATCCAACTCCTTCAAATTTATGACGCACAAGAGTTGGGTAAGACGAAAATTAAACTGTCATCGGTCATTTCGAAGTCGTCAGCGCACTGGGCGTCCTCTTTCACATCATGACGTGTTGGCTAAAGCAGTTAAATGGCTCTGATGTGCGTGACGTTTACGTCGTACTAGTGCCAGAGCTGAAAATTATGTGCATAGAAAACAGAAAAATTATTATGTAGTAGAAAAAGGCATATTGATCTCACTCAAACATGGCTGAAAACATTCCAACTGATCATGACCTACTTTTTTCTTACATTCACTTTCTATAGCTAATGGTCTTACTTATAAGCAATTTTTTATGATTCTTCGACTCTTTTGGAAAATGTGATCTCTTCTTCACAGGCTCAATTGCTAAATCAAACTAGAGCAGTTTAATTCATTAACCCATGAAATATACTTTAGCGTATTTAGTACTATTACAACCAATTTCAGTTATTTCTCCGGGGGATCTCTCATAAAAAGGGGGCGGTGGTCCTCGTCGTCCCTTTTAGTGTTTGAAATCAGTGTTTTGGTCTCGCTTAGGGTGATAATGACAAGAATTCCCACCAACTGAGTTTTGTGGTTCCTTTTAGGGTATAAGACGGCCCTTAGTCTGTGGTATAAGATCAACAACAATGCTACTTTTAAGATTGATTGATGCGAGCGAAGCGAGTAGCAACCCTAATCTTGATGGGTACCCTGTGTTTTATGTGAACGAGAAGAACTGGACATACTAGGTGGTTAAAATCTCGATCGCTTTCTTGACACGCGATAATGGATCGTGACGTCATAAACACGAACTACCTACTTACTCGCACATCCAGCATGCATCACGTGCATATATCGACATGTGCAGAAGATATCCACTACGCAGCCTCGTGGTCGTTCCTGTTGTCATTTGCTTCGTCAATTGAAGACACACAGTTGAAGTAAGCTCATAAATGTCCAATAATGCAAACGGTCCGGCTCTATATGTCCGTGGAAATATTCATCAAGGTCATGAGCAGTTTAGTAACATTTCTCGAGGGAGGCAATGTTCGTTTATGAGTTTTTCTGCACTTTTATGTGCTCAATTCTGTCCTATTACTCAATGGCGTCGTTCTACTGTTGATGACATACTGGTCCAAGGTGACAAAATGTATCTAAATGCTTTTGAAAGCCATATAATCCCAGATCAAGAGCATATTTCTCTAAACTATTTGCCTAATGTTATTTCTTCGCCTTTTGATTTCGATAGCACTAGTGTATCGTTAAGCGAAACGTCTTTGGGGACAACACAACATAACTTGCCTAGCTGGCAAAGTCAAACCTTGAAATTTAAGGTGGCTCGACCCAATTTTCAAATAGAGCTACCAGTCGTCTTTGAGTGAATACTTTTACTACCGTTATCGTTGAAGTGCGACCTGTGAAGCTCGAAGTCTCGTTTGGAAACTTGCACTGACCGGTCAAATCACTCGAACAATACAAATAGCGATTTGCAAGGAAAGTTTATATATAAATATAAACTTTAAATGTATACTTAAGTTTTATCGTAAATTTAAGGCTCGAGATCGAGCCTACGGCTCGGATCTTTATATCCGATAAAACACTCTCTCTCGTTCTTTATACTATACATATAAACTTTAAATGTGTACTTACGTTTTATCGTAAATTTAAGGCATTTTTTCTTGGGAAAAAAATTTGATTGACGGCCGTGTGAATGCAAGTTTCCAAAGGAGACTTGGAGTTTCACAGGTCGCACTTCAACGATAACGGTAGTAATGTGAAGTACAAATTTGATAAACGTATCCGGTGGAATAGTACTAAGTGAAAGGGTTAGGAAGTCTGGGGGCCAGAGTTCAAGTCCCGTTGAAAATTATATAAAATCTGTAATCCGAATTTTTACAAAAGAAAAACAAATAATTATATTTTTAGGATTTATAACTGGCCTATTTGCCTAACATGTGTTGCTGCACCCCCTACATGGATTTTTATGCGAAGAAATTGTCCAAAGTAATTTCACTTATGAACTTAAACATAACAGACTAAAAGCTTGGTATACTTAATCTTTGTTCGTCCTTTTGATCTTCTCCTGAAGCAGCATGGTCGAGTGAATTTCACCAGACCGTGAAATAGATACTAAACTAATACACATGAGTAACCCCTAATTTATATTGTGATTTTTGTTCTCATTTGACTATTAGAGTGATTTTCATCGGACTGTGAAACAATTACTAATAGTCAGTGTTTAATAGTGAAGCAGCATCACCTATCTGCGCTTGTGTTTGCAACATTCCTGGCGACTAGAGTGATTTTCATCGGACTGTGAAACAATTACTAATAGTTAGTGTTTAATAGTGTCTAATAGTTGTATTGCAACAAAAGAAAACAATGGGTGCAGGGTCTATTAGTGTCTATTAGCTTAGTAACTATTTCACAGTCCGGCGAAAATCACTCTAACGCCTCCTACATTCCGGACGAATGCTTCATACTATTAGTCACAAAATAAGAACTAAGTACGTCTTGCTATACGTGAAGGTTATCGGCTTGAATCGGGCTGCGCCCTCGGTGAATAGATCACATAACCATGAGCTGAAGGCCGATAAATGACTTAATTTTACATTGGTGAGGTTTTCAAAAACAGAAATTTCATAAATGTCTAAAACAGAGAAATTTCTGTTGTTGAATTATGGCAGTTGACAGCATGTCAGAAACATGCGCAGTAAACCATACAAGTGCACTAAATCAAATTATAATTATAGTGAAATTAATTACACAGAAAAAAATTCCATACAAGTTTACATACATTGCTCAATAGAAAAACTCTACTTGAGTTGCTCCGGCTATTATGCCTTGATCAATCATAGATACAAAAATCAAAAACAAATCAATTTCGTTGACAGCTACAGAGGGTTCAGATGTTTTGAATACTTCGAACTTAAAAATAACCTAAATTGTCCCGCCTCTTATGCTTGGACCAACCCGTTTTCAAAGCTATAAAAACCATCATCTCAAACCAACATTTGCAGTTGAAATTATCGTTCCTCAACTACACACTATTCCAGCGGTAAGTACATCAAGCTTAAGATTATTAATGCAGCGCATCGAAACTTGTTTGAACTGAATATTTTGTTGCCATTGCTAATACTCTGCAACTTTAAATATTGCTTATCATGATTATTTTTTCTCAAGTTTGTTAGATATGGCCGAGCAGAAAGCGCTTACATTCTACACTGATGTTGGTCTCTCCAAATCGTACGATGAATCACGCCCGGACATCGCCATCGATGGAGCTCCGTTTTCCAAAGTGACGATTACCAAAGGCATCTGGATCTTGTACAAACATGTTAACTATAATGGAAAGCTGGGTGAGAGTGGTCAAGATGCCATCAGGATCTTCAAGGGCCCAGTGGAAAAGTACGCACTGGATTGGCCTCCAGCCTCCATCTACCGATTTGCAAACACCGAGGATACCTGCGTGGTGTTTGAGCACTTTTGGTATGGGGGACAACGCAAGGTAAATTTTTGCATTAACTCCACGCGATAAATGACTATCTATTTGAGAATTAAAGTTCATTTTTAGAGATAAAGGGTCAGCGCCCTGCCATAGCAACCTATCAGGATGCACATATTCTGGTGGTCAGTTGCCACTTTGCTAGCTCGGCCATTTGCCTGCTCATGAGTCTATGTACTGATTTTCTACCATTCTCTCACATCAGTTTCTGAGAATGGTCACTCTAGAGCAACGCCAGATGGCACCACAAAACACGACTGCATGCTGTTCATTGCTTTTTATTTTTAGAGTTAGCAATCAACATGGTTGAGCCATATTAACGGATCATCATTCTAACTTTCGTTTTCTGATTTACAGGAATACACGGAAAAGGCTTTTGATATTTCGAAAGATTTTCCTGTCGGCAATACTAAGGGTGCATCATCCATGATCATCTGGCCAAAAAAGGCATGGCTCCTGTATACCAAACCTCACTTTCAAGGATTGGAAAAGAAGTTGGGCGAAAGCTGGTATGAGTCCCCTGATGCGATGGGTTTCCCCAATGATACACTGGCTTCTCTCAAGACTGCCTGATGCAGTAAGCTCTACCACAAGGCAACCAAGCACAAAGATTTCAACACGTTGCACGAGTATTAAGTAAAGTAAAATGGCAAATCTAAATCGTTTGACAATATTTTTATATTTGTATCTGACATTTTTTTGCTATTGCACTTTATTTCTAACTTTTGTCAATCCTAACAATTGTCGATTATCAACCGTAACCCCAACCCTTTCTAAATGTGGAGTAATCATTACTATTTACGATGATTAACGTCTAATGCATGCAATAATGAAAGTTTAATTTACCAGAAGGTTAAAACAAGTGCAACATGTAGCGTTAGTTTATGAGCATTAAAAACACTTGGGGGTCAGTTTCCTCACGAAAATGGTCTTTGTGGTTTCTCTAATAACACTGTCTTTGAATGACCTTCTTTTCCGTTGTTATAGCAAGCTGTGGGGACTGATTTTGACTTACTTCATATGTATTGAAGGACGAGTTTACTACTGAAGAGTCCGAAGTTTTCAGGACGGGGCTGGCAGTAAACCGTAATACTCAAAGAACACTTAGAGTGTTTACAAGAGCGCATAAAGAAGAGAGGGAAACTTCTTAATCGCGCGCGCCAAGTCAATTTCCGGTTGGACTATTGTTAGAAACAGGATACAGTTCAATTTTCGTCTTCCCTATTTACGTGCGTCATAATTTGACACCTGATCATAATATTATACAAGGAACATTTTGGCTGAGAGCAGAGCTATTTTAAGGAAATTTAGTACAGAAAAAGGAAACTTAGTTTATCAAAAAGAAAATTTAGTGCAATTTAAACAAAAAACAAAAAAAAACCCAGCGTTAAAACCAAGTTTTATTAGTTCTGCTATTGTTTACGTTCATGCATTATCTAGCATGAAAACTATGTATATGCTGATCACAAAGGAACTATTTTGATTGAAAAAAGGTAAAAAAGTTGAGGATTATTAGGTTGTGTTTTTGAATGTTTTTTTACAACACGTGATACTAATCTCGCGATCTGATTGGTTGATTAGAGCGAGTTAATAAGAGGACAGACACACTGCTGACGCGTTTCAGCGCGCGCGCTCGTTCTGTTGCCCCGTTTGAAAACGATTTTTTAACTTTTATCTCAAATAATTGTTGTAAAAAACGAATTGAAGATGGTTTTGAGTTGTCTTTCCTCTTATTGACACACTTTTGACGCCATAAAATGTTCAAAACTTTGCAGTGAAACCACTCGCTGCACTCGCTGCTCTCATCACACGTCATCGAGCGCGCGCTCAGATTTTACTCAAAAATGTTCGCTCATTTAGATGAGAAAAAACTCGTTTGTTTCTATAATTTTTTCATGTATATTATTAATAGAGAATCATATGGCTTTCCCGTGGAATTTGAAATAAATTTTGAACTCAATCGTCGGATTTCAAAAAAGCTCGAATCGCCTAAAGGCTCGTGAAACACCGGTGAAATCCATCTCCTTCAAATTTATGACGCACAAGAGTTGGGTAAGACGAAAATTAAACTGTCATCGGTCATTTCGAAGTCATCAGCGCACTGGGCGTCCTCTTTCACGTCATGACGTGTTGGCTAAAGCAGTTAAATGGCTCTGATGTGCGTGACGTTTACGTCGTACTAGTGCCAGAGCTGAAAATTATGTGCATAGAAAACAGAAAAATTATTATGTAGTAGAAAAAGGCATATTGATCTCACTCAAACATGGCTGAAAACTTTCCAACTGATCATGACCTACTTTTTTCTTACATTCCAGGGACCGCGGAGCACCTTCAAAAGTGGGGGGGCTGCAGCGGATCTAGACCTTTTAAAAGAGGGGTACACCTTTTTACAAAACACGGCGGGGGCGTAACTTCCTCAAACGCCCTTTTAAAGTAACATCGCAGGGCTTTAGCAAGCCATAAAATTCTGCGAGGCAAAAACAACTTATATTATGATTATTCTTTTCCGCGAGCGTAGCGAGCGCGAAATTTGAACTAAGGCGCGTCAATTTCATTAACAATTTCGATAAAACCACCAACAACAAACATTTAGAAAGTAAAGCTTTGGGAAGTTATATTGTCCTATACGTTTAGACAGAAGATAGAGAGAGTGAGAGAGAGAAAGAAATGGTTGATTTGTAGCTCAGACATAGAATACAATTAGCTCTTAGGAACGCCTAGCGCGAGTCGCTCGGCAAAACTTTTAAAGAAAAGTACGTTACGTACAACCTTTCTTTGATTGACTGACTTGAGAATGACAAAGTTCATTTTTTCCTCGCGTGGCGTCATTTACAAGATTTCTTCTGCAGTTTCTAGCCGGCACTGCCCAGCTTTTCCTCAAAAATATAATGGTCCATTGACTAAGTAGACTACCCGTTCGAAATTACTTATGAAACACGGTATTGCAAGAGTTTTAAAAGTGGCGTAACTTATTACATGAATATGGACATCATTCAGTGATATTGCAGGTGCTCCTTTTAAAACTGTGGTTTGTACACAAACTTCAACCAATTAATTTTTTTACGCAAGTCAGTGAGGGGGCGCTGTACCCAGCTACACTAGCTGAAAACATTTAGTCGACATCGCTCTTTTGTATGATTATAGATGGAAGTTCAGTTTTCTTGTAACAAATTAAACGTTTGAAAACAAACAGCTAAACGACCGAGAGACCGTGCATGAACTGAAATCCCCCCATAAAACGCTGGCGCATTTCACTTCTCTATCAAGAAACCATGACCAGAGAAAAAGTCAATTATAACCTTTAAAAACAGTATTAGTCAAATTTTGGAACAAACATTTTTAATTTTTCATCGCGAAAAGTGTGGGGGGGGGGGGGGGGGGGGGGGCTATAGCCCCCTCAGCCCCCCGTCTCCGCGGTCCCTGCATTCACTTTCTATAGCTAATGGTCTTACTTATAAGCAATTTTTTGATGATTGTTCGACTCTTTTGGAAAATGTGATCTCTTCTTCACAGGCTCAATTGCTAAATCAAACTAGAGCGGTTTAATTCATTAACCCATGAAATACACTTTAGCGTATTTAGTACTATTACAACCAATTTCAGTTATTTCCCCGGGGGGATCTCTCATAAAAGGGGGCGGTGGACCTCGTCGTCCCTTTTAGTGTTTGAAATCAGTGTTTTGGTCCCACTTAGGGTGATAATGACAAGAATTCCCACCAACTGAGTTTTGTGGTCCCTTTTAGGGTATAAGACGGCCCTAAGTCCGCGGTATAAGATCAACAACAATGCTACTTTTAAGATTGATTGCTGCGAGCGAAGCGAGTAGCAACCCTAATCTTGATGGGTACCCTGTGTTTTATGTGAACGAGAAGAACTGGACATACTAGGTGGTTAAAATCTCGATCGCTTTCTTGACACGCGATAATGGATCGTGACGTCATAAACACGAACTACGTGCACTTACTCGCACATCCAGCATGCATCATGTGCATATATCGACATGTGCAGATATCCACTACGCAGCCTCGTGGTCGTTCCTGTTGTCATTTGCTTCGTCAATTGAAGACACACAGTTGAAGTAAGCTCATAAATGTCCAATAATGCAAACGGTCCGGCTCTATATGTCCGTGGAAATATTCATCAAGGTCATGAGCAGTTTAGTAACATTTCTCGAGGGAGGCAATGTTCGTTTATGAGTTTTTCAAATCTACTCCTCCACTTCCAGAGTCATGTAGACAACCGCTATAAGAAATGTCTTGTAAATACGATGGTCGATCGCGCATATCGCCTATCTTCATCCACTGAAGCATTTTCTACTGAATGTGCAAAGCTTCGTCGTATGTTTTCTAAACTGGGCTATCCCACCATCATCGTTGAATCAACCATTCAGAGATTTTCGCAAGACCAAATGCAAGGCAAAGAAACTTCAAGTACCGAAGAAGAAAAATCACCACCCGTTTATTTAAAGATTCCATTTAAAGATCAAGCATCAGCTGACAGAGTTCGTAAGGAACTGTTTTCTTTAAACTGTAAGACTGGCACCAATGTCAAACCAGTTTTCACGAGTAAGAAGCTGGATCAAATCCTATCAACTAAAGAGTCAAAACCTTCAATAGTAAACAATCAGCGCGTTGTATATTTCTTCAAGTGTGACTTGTGCGATGCAAGTTATGTCGGGTATACCGCCCGACACCTACACAACGAGTCACTGAACACAAGAACTCTGCTATTGGTAGGCACTTATCATCACAACATGGCAAGGACAATACATTCCCGATTGATCATCTTTTCAAAGTCCTGAAAAAATGCAACAACAAAAGGGACTGCTTGGTCTATGAAATGCTATTCATAAAGGACATTAAACCTAGCTTAAACACGCAATCAGATTCGATTCGTGCTAAACTATTCACTTAATTGCTATGAATTGACTTGACTTTTCCTTTGGGTTTACCCTTAGGAATAGCTCATTATTGTATTCCATTGTTCACCTTATATTTATATTCGTCTTCATTTTTACTTTTTTGACTTGATAATGACGTTATGTAACGTCGAAACGTCGTCTTAACTTTTTAAATATTTTTATTGCTCTTATGGAATTTAAGAGTTTTAAGAGTTTTATAGCGTTAAATTTTTGCTGTAAAGTTTATACCAAACCTCTACTTATATGAGTTTTTCTGCACTTTTATGTGCTCAATTCTGTCCTATTACTCAATGGCGTCGTTCTACTGTTGATGACATACTGGTCCAAGGTGACAAATGTATCTAAATGCTTTTGAAAGCCATATAATCCCAGATCAAGAGCATATTTCTCTAAACTATTTGCCTAATGTTATTTCTTCGCCTTTTGATTTCGATAGCACTAGAGTATCGTTAAGCGAAACGTCTTTGGGGACAACACAACATAACTTGCCTAGCTGGCAAAGTCAAACCTTGAAATTGAAGGTGGCTCGACCCAATTTTTAAATAGAGCTACCAGTCGTCTTGAGTGAAAACTATTTGTTCATGAGCAGTCTGATGGTAAATTAAGTATTGCACCCTTACCAGACAAAGATCAAAGTTTATGATGACGTATGTTATATGGAGATCGGCGATATTATGGCGACGCCTTAAAAGGATTCCCCTTTTTACACATTCTCGATTTTAATGAGTTCTAGGCTTATTCTTGAAAAATGCTCTTGTGATCAGTCTTGTAGTTAACATCATTGCCTTTAGCTCTAGCGAATTAAATCAAATTCTGAGAGAGCGTTTTCGAAATATCATCGATGAGAGATTTTAATTGCAAAAATCGAGCGTAAACAAAACAACTTTTTAAATCTCCTACAATTAAAAAGAAAGTAGCACATCGAAGTTAATTTTTCATCTCAAATTGTTGTAAAGATATCAAATTTGGCTACTGAAAGAGACGAGAGAAATCACATTAACTCTTACAGTAATGCACAGATAACATTTCCATCATGCAATCGAGAAAGCATTCTGCTATTCACTATTTCCATGACAAATACAAAACTATTTCGTTACACACGAAACTAGACGCACACGTGCGTTCACTCGTGCCCCTGGAGCCCTTTTTAAGAGAGGCTCCAATGACCGGCTCCGTTCGTACTCTTCCCCGAGCCGTTTCACGCATTCTTCACCATTCCGGGAAATAGCTAACCGTAACAATTGACCTTTTTTGAATCGTCTAAGTCAGTTTGTCTGTCAACAGCTATTAGTGTTTTGGGTATTAGATATCTCCAACATGCAAAAATATACCAGTTTATTCAACTTCTTATTTCACTATATATCTCAATTGTTTGCTGTAAAGACTTCTACAACGGCATATTTGACACAATAACAAATCGTGTATTTTTTCGTTCATGTTTCGGATGTTTTATATATGAACCGGAGACGCACACGTGCGTTCACTCGTGCCCCAGAAGCCCTTTTAGGAGAGGCTTCAGTGACCGGTCCCGTTCGTACTCTTCCCCGAGCCGTTTCACGCATTCTTCACCATTCCGGGAAATAGTTAACCGTAACATAAATACCCTTTTTGAATGGGCTAACTTAAACTAAACTAGACGCACACGTGCGTTCACTCGTGCCCCTGGAGCCCTTTTAGGAGAGGCTTCAATGACCGGCCCCGTTCGTACTCTTCCCCGAGCCGTTTCACGCATTCTTCACCATTCTGGGAAATAGCTAACCGTAACATAACTTAAACTAAAAAATATCTTGATTAGACAGTTTGTCTGTCAACAGCTATCTTAGTGTTTCCCTTTGTCTTTCTATTATCATGCATGATATCTCAAACATGCAAAAATATACCGGTTTATTCAACTAATTCTTATTTCACTATATATCTCAATTGTTTGCTGTAAAGACTTCTACAACGGCATATTTGACACAATAACAAATCGTGTATTTTTTCGTTCATGTTTCAGATGATTTATGTATGATTATAAAATATTTGAGATATAACGCGCGCGCTGATTGGCTGGCTACCATGTTTATATCAGAGGACAGAGACATGGCTCGCTCAAAAAACGTCGAAAATATTTTATAAAAGCAATATAAAACGATTGCTTATGTTTCTGCACTGTGATATAAACACTCTGGAAGATGTAGAGCACTCGAAAAGCAAGAGAAACACTCGGCTACGCCTCGTGTTCCTAAGCTTGCTTTTCTCTTGCTCTACATCTTCCATCGTGTTTATATCACAGTACAGAGACATGCGCGCGCGTTTTATATTCCTTAACTAGACGCACACGTGCGTTCACTCGTGCCCCTGGAGCCCTTTTTAAGAGAGACTACAATGACCGGCTTCGTTCGTACTCTTCCCCTAGCCGTTTCACGCATTCTTCACCATTCCGGGAAATAGCTAACCGTAACAAATGACCTTTTTTGAATCGGCTAACTTAAACTAAAAAATATCTTGATTAGTCAGTTTGTCTGTCAACAGCTATTAGTGCCTTTGTCTTTCTATTATCATGCATAGGTATTAGATATCTCCAACATGCAAAAATATACCAGTTTTATATTCAACTTCTTATTTCACTATATATCTCAATTGTTTGCTGTAAAGACTTCTACAACGGCATATTTGACACAATAACAAATCGTGTATTTTTCGTTCATGTTTCGGATGTTATATATATGAATAAAAGACGTTACGTGACCAAACGCGAAATACAAGGTCAATGGAATCTAGTTTCATGCCATTCGGATATTAAATTAAAATTCACTACAAAAACCTCTCAAGATCTCTTGAATGCTTGAATGAGGAATATAATTGACTTGCTCCTATGTATGTTTGTTTAGCAACATGCAGGATGAGAATTTCGTAGATTCCCAGCCCATAGGAAATAGTCTTTATCGCGAGCTGCTTCCTTTCAAGTACTCCATTTAGAGTTCGATATTTGGTCAAAGTATTGGAGATGAAGCTCAAAATAACAGCCCATCCTGAAGCTCTTATAAGTATATAGGTATTTCTTGAGTTAAAAGCTCCAAATTACATTGTTCTACTGCAGGAAAAGCCCGTCTCTGAAAGCTATTTTCTTTGTCGTCGACCATCTTGCATTCCTAAAGTTCCTGGCTTGCGTTCGCGGTCGCTCAAGGGTGATGAATGAAGGGCATTGTTTGTACGTTCTTAACCAATCAGAAGTTCCTCAGGACGAACAGAGAATAAGAAAAAACATTTGCAGTTTATAACTCGTTCCCGGCCTAAAGGCCTGGGCACGAGTAAATAAAAGACGTTACGTGACAAAACGCGAAATACAAGGTCAATGGAATCTAGTTTCATGCCATTCCGATATTAAATTCAAATTCAGTACAAAAACCTCTCAAGATCTCTTGAATGCTTGAATGAGGAATATAATTGACTTGCTTCTATGTATGTTTGTTTAGCAAAATGCAGGATGACAATTTCGTAGATTCCCAGCCCATAGGAAATAGTCTTTATCGCGAGCCGCTTCCTTTCAAGTACTCCATTTAGAGATCGATATTTGGTCAAAGTATTGGAGATGAAGCTCAAAATAACAGCCCATCCTGAAGCTCTTATAAGTATATAGGTATCTCTCGAGTTAAAAGCTCCAAATTACATTGTTCTACTGCAGGAAAAGCCTGTCTCTGAAAGCTATTTTCTTTGTAGTCGGCCATCTTGCATTCCTAAAGTTCCTGGCTTGCGTTCGCAGTCGCTCAAAGATGATGAATGAAAAGCATTGTTTTTACGTTCTTAACCAATCAGAAGTTCCTCAGGACGAACACAGAAGAAAAAAAAAACATTTGCATTTTATAACTCGTTCCCGGCCTAAAGGCCTGGGCACGAGTAAAAATATCTTGATTAGTCAATTTGTCTGTCAGCGGCTATTAGTCGACATGCAAAATATTACCAGCGAATATACCAGTTTATTCAACTTTTTATTTCACTATGTATCTCAATTGTTTGCTGTAAAGACTTCTACAACGGCGTTTTTGACACAATAACAAATCGCGAATTTTTCCGTTCATGTTTCGGATGTTTTAAATAATAAAAGACGTTACGTGACCAACAAGGTCAATGGAACCTAACCGTTCCATGCAATGGTCTGCACTAGAATTCCGTATTAAAATTCAGTACAAAAACCTCTCAAGATCTCTTGAATGCTTGAATGAGGAATACAATTGACTTGCTTCTACATATGTTCGTTTAGCAACATGTAGGATGAGAAATTCGTAGATTCACAGCTCATAGGAAATACTCTTTATCCATGTTTATCGCGAGGGTTCTCTTTCAAGTACTCCATTTAGAGTTCGATATTTGGTCAAAATATTGGAGATGAAGCTCAAACTAACAGCCCATTCTGAAGCTCTTATAAGTATATAGGTATACCTCGAGTTAAAAGCTCCAAATTACATTGTGCTACTGCAGGAAAAGCCTGTCTCTGAAAGCTATTTTCTTTGTAGTCGGCCATCTTGCATTCCTAAAGTTCCTCGCTGGCGTTCACTACGGAGGTGATGAATGAAGGGCATTGTTTTTTACGTTCTTAACCAATCAGGGGTGTAACACGTGACCGATTGCGCAAGAATGCTGCATTCTCGAGACGACCACAGGAAAAAAAAACATTTGCAGTTTATAACTCGTTCGCGGCCTAAAGGCCTGGGCACGAGTAATAAAAGACGTTACGTGACCAAACGCGAAATACAAGGTCAATGGAATCTAGTTTCATGCCATTCCGATATTAAATTAAAATTCAGTACAAAAACCTCTCTAGATCTCTTGAATGCTTGAATGAGGAATATAATTGACTTGCTTCTATGCATGTTCGTTTAGCAACATGTAGGATGAGAAATTCGTAGTTTTCCAGCTCATAGGAAATAGTCTTTATCGCGAGCCGCTTCCTTTCAAGTACTCCATTTAGAGTTCGATATTTGGATAAAAGTATTGGAGATGAAGCTCAAAATAACAGCCCATTCTGAAGCTCTTATAAGTATATAGGTATATCTCGAGTTAAAAGCTCCAAATTACATTGTGCTACTGCAAGAAAAGCCTGTCTCTGAAAGCTATTTTCTTTGTAGTCGGCCATCTTGCATTCCTAAAGTTCCTCGCTGGCGTTCACTACGGAGGTGATGAATGAAGGGCATTGTTTTTTACGTTCTTAACCAATCAGGGGTGTAACACGTGACCGATTGCGCAAGAATGCTGCATTCTCGAGACGAAAACAGGAAAAATGTGTGAAGAGCAAACGTCAACTCGCAGCACTTTACTTTCAATTTGAAATGGCTAGTTACTCGTGCCCAGGCCTTTAGGCCGGGAACGAGTTATAAACTGCAAATGTTTTTTTTTTCCTCGAGGCTTTCTCACGTTCTAGATTTCATCTATGACGGCCCGCGCACAAACAAAAACGTACGCGTGACGTCCGTGTTGACAAAAACGTCTCATGCTTAAGCTGCCTAATGACAGAGTTGACGTCCGTCTAAGAGCAAACATCGAAAGTCTAGGTGGTCGCGTTGCGGCGGAACGATAAGACGAGAAAACGTGATATGAATGTTAACCACTGGAGCATTAACGATAAAAGCAGATATGATTAAAATGATTTCGTATGGGATATCAAAATGTCATAAACCTGCGACCAAAACCAAAATTTACAACAGAAAATGTCAGCCGAAACTCAGTGAAAAATACAAGCGAGAGCCTAAAATAATATAGCCATTTTATTAAAGTTTGCCTAGAAATAAAGATGCTAACTTATATAGAGAGAATAAGTGAAGAGGTGTTCTGTCCAACGATGCACTCCCAGTAAAAGGATCCTTGAGGATTCACAGTCTGCACTTCATAGAAATATCTTGAATTTAGTTGAAAGAGAAGGCAGGCAACTTCTAATGATGCTAACTTATATATATACTAGTAGGACGATAACACAAAATGATGATGGCTGTTGGGCAAGCTTGGTGAAATCAACAAATAGGATGCCGAAAACATGGTACCATCCTAGCAAAGAGTAAATGTTATTATATGTCAAGTCGATGTCGCCCCAATCAAGATTTCATAGCGATAAGGGATTTTTAATATACATCCCAAACCAATTGACTGTTTGAAATATATAATGGTCTATCTGATTCTAAAAAAATGTTTTCAAGTGAATACTTTTAAGTGAAGTACAAATTCGATAAATGCATCCGGTGGAATAGTGCTAAATGAAAGGGTTAGGAAATGTTGGGGCCAGAGGTGAAGTCCCGTTGAAAATTATATGGTTACTACTTTATGTATGCCACCATGAAATGGAACTAATAAGCCTATATTAAAGCAATTACTTATATAAAATCTGTAATCGGTCTTTTTATGAAGAAAAAAATAGTAACCTATTTTTATTGTTTTCTTTTGTTTTGATTAGACTATTAGACACTGACTATTAGATTTTGTTTCACGGATTAAGTGCCATCACTCTAGAGTGATTTTCATCGGACTGTGAAATAGTTACTATTTTCATCACTTCCAGAACAATAGAAACACGCGAGCCATATCTTTTAGTTATGGACGACATTCTCTTCCAGAACATTCTTAAATTCAACATGGAATGGAATGCATGCATTTAATGAAATAGTACAAAATATCTAGTAACCAATAGTTAGTCATACTTTGTAACTAATATTGTGAAGCATTGTGCCGGAAGGCAGGCGTTAGTCGCAAGGGATGTTGCGAAGTACATACAGAAGCGCATACAGATATGCACTCGACTCAGCCACTTTTAGAGCACTCTATATATGCCAATCAATAGATTAACGTAATAGTAATTTTTTGATAGGTATCCATCAGTTAGCTCAGTAGTATAAAAGTTAAAAGCGGGATTGGTATATGCAGAACTGAGGTCTCGGGTTCGAATCCTGCACTTAGATTGCACGCCATATATCCGCCAATATAACTCGCTACTTAGTACATGATTTCGGGATCAGTAGAAAATTTCTAAGTCTAATATCCAAATGTAGATGATCGACCTAAGAAAGTGTGGGACGAGGGCAATATCTGTATAAAGCCCTCGCATGTAAGGCAATATTTGGATACAGCCCTTGAATTCATAATGACCAGGGAAATACGGAACATATTGTATAATAATTTAATTTGGTGCACTTGTATGGTTTACTGCGTATATTTGCCATGAACTGCCATAATTTAACAACACATAAATTTCTCTGTTTTATACATTTATGAAATTTCTGTTTTTGAAAACCTCACCAATGTAAAAATAAGTCATTTATCGGCCTTCAGCTCGTGGTTATGTGATCTATTCACCGAAGGCGCAGCCCGATTTAGGCCGATAACCCTCACGTATAGCAAGACATATTTAATTCTCATTTTGTGACTAATAGTATGAAGCATTCGTCCGGAAGGTAGGCGTTAGTCGCCAGGAATGTTGCAAGCACAAGCGCAGATAGAGTGATTTTTAGAGTGATTTTCATGGGACTGTAAAATACTAACTAGCTATTAGTGTATAGCAGTCAAAATTCAACAAAAGGAAACAACGAAATTGGGATCTATATACTAGAGTGATTTTCCTTCATCTGCATGTGAAAGAATAGGCAGACTAATAGTTAGTAGTAGACTCTAAAACCATTGTTTTCTTTTGTTCTTAAATGACTAAATAGTCGTTTTCTTTTCACAGACGACGGAAAATTACTCTAGTGTGTATTAGCTTAGTGAAATTAATTACACAGAAAAAATGTCCATACAAGTGATAATTCTGCTCAATAGGAAAACTCTACTTGAGTTGCTCCGCCTATTATGCCTTGATCAATCATAGATAGAAAAATAAAAAACAATTCAATTTCGTTGACAGCTACAGAGGGTTCAGATGTTTTGAATACTTCGAACTTAAAAATAACCTAAATTGTCCCGCCTCTTATGCTTGGACCAACCCGTTTTCAAAGCTATAAAAACAATCATCTCAAACCATCATTTGCAGTTGAAATTATCGTTCCTCAACTACACACTATTCCAGCGGTAAGTACATCAAGCTTAAGATTTTCCATGCATCGAAACTTGTTTGAACTGAATATTTTGTTGCCATTGCTAATACTCTGCTAGTTTAAATATTGCTTATCATGATTATTTTTTCTCAAGTTTGTTAGATATGGCCGAGCAGAAAGCGCTTACACTCTACACTGATTCTGGTCTCTCCAAATCGTACGATGAATCACACCCGGACATCGCCATCGATGGAGCTCCGTTTTCCAAAGTGACGACTACCAAAGGCATCTGGATCTTGTACAAACATGTTAACTATAATGGAAAGCTGGGCCGCGAGAGTGGTCAAGATGCCATCAGGATCTTCAAGGGCCCAGTGGAAGAGTACGCACTGGATTGGCCTCCAGCCTCCATCTACCGATTTGCAAACACCGAGGATACCTGCGTGGTGTTTGAGCACTTTTGGTATGGGGGACAACGCAAGGTAAATTTTTGCATTAACTCCACGCGATAAATGACTATCTATTTGAGAATTAAAGTTCATTTGGAGATGAAGGGCCAGCGCTTTGCCACAGCAGCCTATGAGGATGCACATATTCTCGTGGTCAGTTGCCACTTTGCTTGCTCGGCCATTTGCCTGCTCATGAGTCTATGTACTGATTTTCTACCATTCTCTCACATCAGTTTCTGAGAATGGTCACTCTAGAGCAACGCCAGATGACACCACCAAACACGACTGCATGCTGTTCAGTGACTTTTTTAGAGTTAGCAATCAACATGGTTGAGCCATATTAACGGATCATCATTTTAACTTTCGTTTTCTTATTTACAGGAATACACGGAAAAGGCTTTTGATATTTCGAAAGATTTTCCTGTCGGCCATCCTCAGGGTGCATCGTCCATGATCATTTGGCCAAAAAAGGCATGGCACCTGTATACCAAACCTCAGTTTCAAGGACTGGACAAGAAGTTGGGTGAAGGCTGGTATGAGTCCCCTACTGTGATGGGTTTCCCCAATGATACACTGGCTTCTCTCAAGACTGCCTGATGCAGCCATAAGCTCTACCACAAGGCAACCAAGCACAAAGATTTCAACACGTTGCACGAGTATTAAGTAAAGTAAAATGGCAAATCTAAATCACTTGACAATTTTTTATTTTATTTGTATCTTTCATTTTATTTCTAACTTTTGTCAATCCTAACAATGGTCGATTATCAACCGTAACCCCAACCCTTTCTAAATGTGGGGTAATCATTACTATTTACGATGATGAACGTCTAATGCATGCAATAATGAAAGTTTAATTTACTAGAAGGTTAAAACAAGTGCAACATGTAGCGTTAGTTAGTTTCCTCACGAAAATCGTCTTTGTGATTTCTCTAATAACACTAGACCTTTAGCTCCACGTGAACGTGAAACCGCAGACAGCGGAGAGGATCAGGTGACCTGCTTTTTTTCGCGCCTGGCGACGCACGTTTGAGACTTAAACGTGAGCATGACTTTCCGCGTTTACGGCAAACGCAAAATGACTGACCTTTGAATTGGAATGTAAATGTCAGATGCGATAAAAGCAGGTCATGTGATCCTCTTCGCCGTCTGCCGTTTCCCGTTTACGTGAAACTAAAGGTCTCTACTGTCTTTGAATGAACCTTCCTCTCAGTTGTTATAACAAGCTGTGGGGACTGATTTTGACATATTTCGTTATGTATCGAAGGACGAGTTTACTACTGAAGAGTCCGAAGTTTTTGAAGGGGCTGGCACTAAACCGCAATACTCAAAGAGCACTTAGAGTGTTTACAAGAGCGCATAAAGAAGAGAGGGAAACTTCTTAATCGCGCGCGCCAAGTCAATTCCCGGTTGGACTATTGTTAGAAACAGGATACAGTTCAGTTTTCGTCTTCCCTACTCATGTGCGTCATGATGTGACACCTGATCATAATATTATACAAGGAAAATTTTGGCTGAGAACAGAACAGTTTTAAGGAAATTTAGTGCAGAAAAAGGAAATTTAGTTCATCAAAAGAAAATTTAGTGCAAATTTGAGTTTTCAAAAACAGCGTTAAAATCATTTTTTTTAGTTCTGCTGTTGTTCACTTTATCTAGCATCAAAACTTTGTATATGCTGATGACAAGGGAACGATTTTGACTAAAAAAAGGCAAAAAAGTTGAGGATTATTAGGTTGTGTTTTTGAATGAAGTTTTAGCGGAAATGCGCGCGCAAGTAATGCATCACACGTGCACGTCATCGAGCGCGCGCTCAGGTTTTACTCAAAAATGTTCGCCCATTTAGATGAGAAAAAAACTCGTTTGTTTCTATAATTTTAATTTTTCATGTATATTATGAGTAGGGAATCATATGGCTTTCCCGTGGAATTTGGAATAAATTTTCAACTCAATCGTTTGCTTTCAAAAACGCTCAAATTGTCTAAAGGCTCGAGAAACACCGTTGAAATCCAACTCCTTCAAATTTATGACGCACAAGAGTTGGGTAAGACGAAAATTAAACTGTCATCGGTCATTTCGAAGTCGTCAGCGCACTGGGTGTCCTCTTTCACGTCACGACGTCACTGCTGACTGATTTCTGATGTAGCGCCACGCTCAAAAATCAATACTGCCAGTTTTACACATGTGGAATTAATTTTCACTTAAAATTGAATACAATTGTTGCATTAACTAGTTGTTTCATGAAATGTGATCATTCTTTACAAGTACTGTTCCTTCTACCTAACTGACTATAGTGCCCCACCCTATTCCTCGTACCGCACTGCCACATCCTAAACTTAGTACTGCCAGTATAGATACATAGGAATACCTCGTCTCTCAAATATCAAAATTATTCACCTTGTTTTAAAGTCAAGGAGATAGAATAATAGACGGATATGATTGGAACAACGCAATTTGAACAAAATGCAACCATGGCAACGCCTTTTTGAGTACTTCCAGTAATAATACTTTGGAATTCATTATTGGGGTTAGTGGGATTTATTAATTTTGGATTATGGAAAATCTAATATTTTTAAGGTAAGAATATTTGACAAGGGAGAGGGCATTACAGTTCTCTCCTAGCAATCACTAAGTTGTATAATTTCAATAACTTCCCAAACGAATTAATTCCATTTGCAATCGCCTCCACAATCACACATGGCTGTGCACACGAGCTGCAATTTTGCACATTTTTATTTTGCTGACATTTACATCTGGTCGGGTGGCTACACATTTCCAAAATCTCTTGCTTAGTTTTCACACAATTGCGTCAATTCAATCTATTCGGTCCGCCTTTGTCTACTGCCAAGTGCGGCGCAGAGGGTAGCTGCAACGACTGACTCAGCTTGATAGGCGGTTCTCTTAATGTGTTTTTGGTGGAGTGCTGCAGATGGGATGCTGCTCCCATTGACTTGGCTTTTTTGAAAACATTTCCTTCTATAAAGTCAATAACTATTTGGCAAAAGTTAGTTTAACTGTACAGTAGTACAACAAACTACTGCAGTAGACTGATATATATTTCCAACTGATCTTTACTTACAGAATCTTTCAAGGACCGTTCATGTGTTTTTTTTTTTTTTTTTTTTCTTCTTCTGCAAACAATACCTTCTAGTCTCCAAGGCAGAGATTTTCCCGAGAAAAGACATTTGATTGCAGCCCGTGAAGGCAAAGAAATGAAACGTTGAAGTTTTACTTCGAAATCGCGGGAAGTTGGTGCGCAGATCTCCAGAGCCAGAGGCTCGTGAAAAAAGCAATTGAAGATGGGCCCTTTTCACCCGCTTTTTACCGGTGCTCCAAGGGTATTTACAGTATATTAAAGCTACACGGAAAGAACAGAAGTCGAAACAAGGATAGGAAGTCACTGATGGGGATCAAACTTGGGACCTCTCGCACTAACCAACTGTGCATTCCTTGCTCCTAAAAGTCGTGGAAGCCATGGAAAGCAGGAAGTGCAGCTGCTTTGCTAGGACCTAGTGCTCTGAAAACTTCAAGAACTGCAATAATGTGGAAAAATTTTTCTGCGCCCTCTCCAAACATGGCGACTACCAACACCACATCAGTGTCCAGAGTACGGGTAAGGAGTTTCGGAATTGCATAGTTGACACAATCCTTACAAATGAAAAAAAAAGCCTTGAGTCTGATTCCCCTTGAGTGCATGTTGCCAATAGAGTGAATTCCCGTTTTACATCACACACTAATTCTTGTCCAAAAGAAGAAATCAAAGTGTATATTTTCAGGCCACTTGATGACTTTAATTTGCAAATTTCAGCTAAAACTAAAAAACCCTCAAAAACCTAAGGAATCCAGCGAATTCCCTTTCAACACTAATTAATTTTTCTCCAACCGAAGAACTCAAGTGTTTCTTTTTGGGCAATATGATGGATTTGCAAATTTCAGCTAAAAGTAAGAAAAAGCTAGCTCAATACCCTAAGGAATCTTTCCCAGTTGCATGGTATAAGAGTACTTGTTGGCTCTATACACGCTTTGGCTGCCTATGACTTTGTTTACTTGTAGATATGGTCTGTGATTTGAGGCTATCAGTGCTGCAATATTCGCTCCACATTACATCAACCCTGGAGACATTCTGTATTAAACTGGGTCTTCACAGCCATGTGTAATTGACTAGGCTATTATGAACGGGTTTTCTTTATGTGGAAAATTATAAAATAGTGAGAATAATTGTTCGTTACGAGTGAAGTGCAATAACAATGGTCTTTATGCAGGAATCCCTATGTTCAGAAAGATGTCAGATTGCCATATACTCAAACCTAATTCCAGATCATCAATTCCAAAGTATTATTACTGGAAGTACTTTCGTAAAAAGACGTTGCCATGGTTGCATGTTGTTCAAATTGCGTCGTTTCAATCATATCCGTCTATTATTCTATCTCCTTGACTTTAAAACAAGGTGAATAATTTTGATATTTGAGAGACTTGAGGTATTCCTATGTATCTATACTGGCAGTACTAAGTTTAGGATGTGGCAGTGCATGTGAAACGAAAAGGGCATACATCATTAGGCCAACTAGGATTAGTTGGTAGTGATAGCATTGTAGAAAACGGTTATTTTCAGTAATTTTGAATTTAATTAAAGCCATTAACATAAAACTGAAAGTACGAGGAATAGGGTGGGGCACTATAGTCAGTTAGGTAGAAGGAACAGTACTTGTAAAGAATGATCACATTTCATGAAACAACTAGTTAATACAACAATTGTATTTAATTTTAAGTGAAAATTAATTCCATGCACATGAGTAAAACTGGAAGTATTTACGTTTGGGCGTGGCGCTACATCAGAAATTAGTCAGCATATTGCCTTCTATCATCATGCCAATTTTCATGCTTTTAGCAAAAAACTGAACAATTCTGCACCATATTCCTGCACTATATTGATCTCACTGTAACATGGCTTACCACCGTGTGCATAATTACGCGTCCCGCCGGACTAAAGTCTCGATTGGGAATTTGGTCAATAGGCTACCGAAAACCAGACAGAGGCGGAGTTTTCTATACAATGTCTGTACACTTTGCTGGCTTCCCGGTAGCCTATTGACCAAATCCCAGTTGAGACTTTAATCTGGCTGGACGCGTAATTTTGCACACGGTGGTAAGACTAATGAAAACTTTCCAACTGACCTACTTTTTTCTTACATTCACTTTCTACAGCTTTTAGACTTTATATCAAAATTTCTCTTTGTTAATGAGCTTGAAATACAGATTTTTGGAAAGAGGGCAGCTATTTATTTAACTACATTCATCTTCAGATAGAAATAATCAGTTTCAATTTAATCAATTTTCATCCAAGTGGGCCTTTACAAAAATGTAAAATTGAGTTCAAATGAGGCATATCTCATGAAAAACAAGGCATAAACTAACGTTCCTTACAGTGTCATGCTCGTCCATGTTTGTCGAACAACTGAAGCCATGCCATTCAACGTCAACTTGATCCTTTATGCAAACTTATTAGTTAATATGTAGCCAGTGTGTAAGCCATTGCACGGACGTTGAAAATGGAAAAAATGGACGACTAACAATATCATCTAAAAACACAAGTCCAAAATCGGAAACCCAAAAAACACAAGTCTAGTCTCCTTTGCAGCCGTTTTTAATTTTGTGTCGTCACGCAAGGCTTACGACACAAAAAACGGCTGCGAAGGAGACTTACACAAGTCCCGCCCTGGGGGGAGTCCCGCCACAATCGGAAATCTAACTCGAAATCCAACTCGAATATCCCATTCGAAATCCAACTCGAATCCTAACTCGAAATCCTACTCGAAATCCAACTCGAATCCTAACTCGGAAAATAGCTATCCTCACTCGAAAGTATTTTTCGACTGCAACTGAAGTTAGTGTATAATTAAGCCTGTACTTCCGGGCTTATCCGTCTTCTATCAATCCTCTGATCTTGAAGTTGTTTTATAAAATGGCGTAAAAACGGAATCAGAAAAGCCAGTATAAGAAAACCCGCTGCTGTGTAGAAAACTGGGTGATAGGATCCTGATAAGTCAGCTATCCATCCTAAAATATAATAGAAAAATGTTAATTTTGCCTTTGGTCAATATCAGAAAAGCGGCTAGTACAACCAGTACAATTATGAAGGAAACTGACCAGTTGTAATTAGCTGTTAGTTAATGAGTTAGTTAATCATTCAGTCAGTCGGTCATCAAGTCAGTCGATCAAATTGTTTGTTTGTTTTCAGTTGGTTGGTTGGTTGGTTGGTTTGATGGTTGCATGGTTGGTTGGTTGGTAGGTTGGTTGAAGGTAGGTAGGTTGGTTGGTTGGTTGGTTGGTGGCTTGGTAGGTAGGTAAGTTGGTTGGTTGGTTGGTTGGTTGGTTGGTTGGTTGGTTGATTGGTTGGTTGGTTGGTTGGTTGGTTGGTTGGTTGGTTGGTTGGTTGGTTGGTTGGTTGGTTGGTTGGTTGGTTGGTTGGTTGGTTGGTTGGTTGGTTGGTTGGTCACATTCAGTCTGCGCTTTCGATTAACTGACCTGCAAATCCTGATGCAATGAAGATTACTATTCCACAAAAGAAAAACAACCACCCAATGCCATGCTTGGGATATATTGACATTATTTGGCAAAACGTAGCAGTAAAATACACAGCTTCACAAAGTCCTTGGATTACAGCATAAGCATACAGATATCCAAGTTGAGATGCTAGCGGAAGTAAGACGTAAGCCACTGCCAACAAAAGAACTCCAAATTGAAAAATATGGAAAAATGACACCCGCCCAGAATCGCACAGCCTTCCCGTCAGGATTCGAGTAGGGACCGACACACAACCAGTGATAAAATACATCCATGATGACTTATGACTTGATATTCCAAGTTCGTCGGCGTATTTGATCTGGAAAGAAAATAAGCGTGAATATGCCTTATTAGATGCAAAGCATGAAGTTACTAGAGTAACACTTACATATGGGCGCCACCTGACAAAAGGAGACGGTGACAAATAGACAGGGCACATTTTCGAAAAATCAGATACCTGGAGGCATTTTAGGGTAGAGGCTGGTAACATAACTATTCTAAACTGATTTTTCATGCTGAATGCGAATATGGCTGTTACCAAGACGTATTCTGCAATCTTATACGTGTAAATGACGTATTTTGTGAATTGCTACAGTCATTTCATACTAACGGCTTTTTCATGTAATTCCAAAAGTTCCCAAACTTAAAAACAATTACCATAGCTGGAAAGAGCATATCAAAATCAGTAAAACTGTGAAGTTTGAAGGATATAAGTTGAAAAATCAAGGAGATACGAATTTTCAAAAAATCGAAATTTTGTATGAAAACACTTACAGCTATGTAAGAGATACAAACAAATTAACATTCATATTCGGATTTAGGATGAAAAATTCGTTTAGAATAGTTATGTTACCAGCCTCTACCCCAAAATGCCTTCCGGACTTTTTGCGATCGACTTTTTCAGTTTTGCGCCTTGTCTATATTGCTATTTGGCAAATTTACTAAAGTTCGATATTTATTTTTATATGACAACATTTTCGCAATTAGGTGTAAATGGCACCTACCAAATGCTGCGGGATCATGTAATGTCCAATGTACATCATTGAATTCATTATAGTCACAAATATAAATACAGGGCTTTTTAGCATAGAAAAGTCGAACGCTTCTCTGATTTTACACCACCAACTCCTTTTGTTTTCTTCTTCTTCTGTTTGAGGACTGTCATCTTCACATGGAATATTTTTCCTGGAAACGACAAGTCCAAGAAAACTAGAACAGAGATTGATGCCAGCCAGCGCCATCAACGCTTTTCTCCAACCCAAGTGCTCCACAAGTGCTTGTGTAACAGGACTCATAACTAAAAGTCCAGCTCCAGGTCCCAGTGACCCTATCGCCGTGGCAACATGTTGATGTTTATCAAAGTACAATGGAACCACTAGAAAAGCTGCGATGTATCCCAGGCAGGCTCCAGTTCCTAACACGAAACCATATGAGAAATAAAGGATGTACAAGTTTGTGGCAAAGGAAGATCCTAGAAGACCGAGTGCGCATGTCAGTCCACCAACAGAAATGACTAGACGGCATCCAAAGCGGTGAATCAGCTTGGACGACAAAGGACCAAGGAAAGTCAAAAACCCGAGGGCAAATGCTCCAGGTAAGGCTGAGAATATCAAGTAGACGAAAAAATATGATTGCTAACTAATTGAACTGAGTAATAAGTAGTTGATATTTAAATCATAATTATAACCAGTACCAACGTAGTTAAGTGGTGTCAACTAATGGGATTATTATAGCTTATTGCGTTTCGTTTAAACTTTCTTCGGACAGCTTGGATTTAGTTTCTCGATGTTTGGAACCTCCGATCCAACACTCGCTCTCGTTTGTATATTAACTGACAGAGTTTGATTGTAGTTAACTTTGGTTCAGGGGTTGAAAAGGCGTTGGGTCAGGAAGCGGCCGTTCTTAAATTGATCACGATCGGCCTAAATCATTTCTATCACTTCTTATATCAGTACACCCAATCTTTTGCACAGTTTCGATCAGTTTTAGATCACTTATATAAGTTGCTCCTGTATTGATGTGACAAGCCTGAGTAGTCACGTAATGGCAAGCAGACAGTCCAGATCAAACGTCAAACGTCACCGTTTTAGATTCCAAGCAATTTTACGCGTTTTTTGACCTAAATTTTTAAAACGACATACAAGGCGTTAATATTTAGGACTTTGGCTTTATATGAATTTTGGAGAAATTCGTATCAACGGATTTTGAATTATTCGAGCCACAATTTTTTAACCCCCAAAATAACAATTTATTGCCAGGTTTCGACTCAATAATTTTAAAATCACAGCAGTATGACAACTCTTGGACTGTCTAAATGTTGTTCATATATCAGAATACTTCTCAACAAATTAGTTGAATGTCAAAAAGTGCTTTGGATCTCCGTCAGCGTACGCCACTAAGACATGAAATTGGGTTGAATTTTATCAAAATTTATGCAAAAACGTTTAGTGCTCCAAAAGAAAAATCTCTCGGTCAACTGTTTTCTCCCTTTGGTAAGAAGTGGTCTGATATATGAGCAACGTATTGACAGTCGAATAGTTGTCATGCTGCTTTGCTTTTAAAATTATCGAGTCGAAACCTGATAATATATTGTTATTTTGGGGGTTAAAAAATTGCGCCTCGAATATTTCAAAATATGTTTATTTCTCCAAAATTCGTATGCTACTAGCCAAAGTCCTAAATATTAGCGCCTTGTATGTCGTTTTAAAAGTTTAGGAAAAAAACCACGGCGTAAAATTGCTTGGAATCTAAAACGGTGACGTCATCGTTTCGTCGCTATGGTAACCCCGATGTGAACAAAACACATACCATTAAAAACTTCAGTCTTTATGTAGTAAGTGAACGAAAGGTCATAACGAAAGGTCAAAGCCATTTCAAGTTGACCGGTCGAGCACTAGAGAAATTGTAGGAAGCCTCCTTAAAACCTTCCCTTAATTAATATCCAATCAGATTCCATCAAAGCAAAGCTGTTTACATAACTTTCCACATCGTTGTACTTATTATTCTGTCCAATCCTTGATAAATCATTACTTGAAAATGACGCTGAAACGTCGTAATTTAGTGTCGCTTATTTTTATAGTTTTAAAATACGATTTAACCGAAAATTGGCCAAAACGTCGATATGAATTAAGGCGACTTTGTGCTATTTAAGGCGACTTTGTGCGACTTAACTCGACTTTAGGGCCGAAGTAGGCCTAGGGATCGAGGGTTCCGGAGCCGCTTGTACTATACTTGGGTCGTGACCAGGGGCGGATCCAGGATTTTGCAAAGGGGGTGTCCCAAATAGGCCTCTTTGGAGATGAAGTCACATCCAAGATGGCGGCCTCCTAACAATGGAATCTGATGACGTCATCTCGTATGGCGCTAGGGGGATGTCCAGTGCACCTATGGACACCCCCATGGATCCGCCCCTGATGATGATTTAAGAAAAAATGGCCAAAAAGTCAACAGGACTTAAGGCAACTTTGTTCGATTTAAGGCAACTTTGTTCGATTTAAGGCAACTTTGTGCGTTGTAAGGCGACCCTGTGTGACTTTAGGCCCGGAGTAGGCCTACTCACAGGACTTTGCAGCTGATCAAACTGTTATGTAATCAGGCAAAATAACATTTAGAAGCCACATAGAAAAATACTTTTGAGTTCTTCTCGATATTTGGATTGAACATTTGATCTCGCACTGCCTCTGGTTTCTTTCCTCACCTTGCCCTACATTGAGTTTTATGCATTAATAATCATGAACCATGAAAACGGTCTCTATTTCGCGACACTTGGAGTCTTGGAGAAATGTCACATTATACTTGAACTCACTTTAATCAGTTTTTCAATTTTACGGCAATCAAATCCGTTTGTTTGAGACCTAACTTTTGCAATTATTTTCTACTTTTTATTGTATTTTTTATTATTTTTTCACCCAAACGATCATTACCTGTTTTGGCTTTCCCAGCTTGGAATTCGTCCAGTATTTTAGGGAACAATATTCCATAACAGTAGGCAGTTCCAACATGAAGGATACTAGCCAGTGAAGTACATATGCTCACAAGCCAGGAGACTTTAGTGTCAAAGCGACGTGTTGTGGAAACACCCGGAGTAGAATTACAATTCTCTACTGCCATTAAATCACTTTTATCCCTCTGTACATGAAAAAAAAGAACTCAAATGAATACGTGTGTGCTGCAGTAAAGTTGAGTGGCATACAACTAAGAGAAACCAGTTGAGTTTAGCAGTGGATTCACGAGCAGCATGAAGCATAAAGCTAAGCATAATGTTAAGACACGGGCTGTAGGAGAATGTTTGTTTTGTGAAGAGTAAAATACTTGATGCTGTAATAATGCAAAACTTGTCACTAACTTCCTTCTAACGACTCACTATATAAAATTCATCACACTGAAATGTTACTGGGTAGGAAAACAGCTGAGTCGGTTTCAGTTTCAATTTAATAGTGTCATCGTAATTCAGCCAATGACTTTTCCGTATTGCATGCCACGTGACAAATTGTCATGCCTTGAGCTCGATGCCACTTGTTACGTCACCTAATTTGCCTTTCTTTTTTGTCCAAGGTGAAAGTTCTTTTGGAAACACGAATGAATGTTCACTTTGAACAAAGAGTCTTAATTAGGGCAAGCGAATAAAGTCTGTGCAAAATTCATACACTCGGTTGTTGTTAACCTTGAAACTGGTTCATGCGCTTAATTCACATACTTCACTAAGTGCTAACTGGTCAGCGGTCACGTTTAAAAGTAATTGTTATGTAAATGAGTATTGGCACAAAACCCCGTACACGTGCTATGCAAATCAGTTCTTCCTTTCGTGCTTCAACGAGTAAGGTCAGTGTTAGTCCATTGTATTACTTCTGATTTTCTTCTATTCTCGATGTTTTATCTTATCAAATTCGCTGATATGATGCTTTCAAGCAATTTCTAATTACACTTCAATCTTTTCCTAGCTTTAAAATGACAGAGGCAGAGAAAATTGTCCCAATCATGGCACAGCAAACAGTCACCGCCGAAGTACACGACTCTTACGATACACACGGCGAAGAGGACGACTTCGACATCCAGGAATTAAAGAACCAGCTTAGAATAGACTCCATTCTGGAAGCAATATACGCTCTTAGCGACAAAGTCGCCAAGAGGCCTGCAGAAACTGAACACGAGGTTCCAGCAAAGCGGGCAAAGCTTGTTTCGGAACAACAACAAAGTGACTTCGACCCGTCCATTCCAGTAGCGACAGAAACAAACCAAAATTCCGCCGAAGGCGAGAATTCGGAGGATTTCATTATCCCTTCTACATTTGAGGAAAAAGACTCGTTTGGGCCAAACGTGAACGACATGCTGGCCAACCGGATAAATTCCGCCAGTACCACTAAGCCAATTGAAGGTAAAATGAAAGAACTAGAGGAAAAGTACAAGACCCCGCAAAATTGCGGACAGCTCGTTGTACCAAAGGTCAACCTCGAGTTGTGGTTCGACTTCCAGAAAAGTGTAAGGGTCATGCAAAGACCTAGCACTCCAGGAAGTCCAGAAATATATTGTGAAGTCCGCTCAGCCGCTCCTAATTGCCATGGACAAAGTCCTGAAGGCCAACAGTAAAAAAGATAAGCTTGACCCAGCACGCATCCTTCCTGAGCTGGGGGACGCCATGTCTTTCCTGGGACACGCCTGTTACCAGGTATCCATGAAACGACGTGAATGTTTGCGTCAACACATCAACAAGCATTACCAATCGGTTTGTAGCAAGAATACTCCCATCTCCATGTGGCTATTCGGGGATGATCTTGCAAAAAACATCAAGGATATAGGAGAGGTCAATAAGATTTCCAAGAAAGTATCACCAGCTCCTCCTAAAGATCAGCATAGGACAGATGGACGTCCAAGCAATGCCTCCTCTCGTGGCAAAGGGTTGTCTTTTTTACGGTATCGAAGAAACTATGCTCTTGGAAGAAAAGGACACGGAACCTCAGGAGACTACAACAGTCCCAGCACATCAACTCACTCAGCAAGCACAACTCAGAGAGACAAGAACAGACAAGGTCAGTCCAATTGCTGGGAATTTAAGCCGGCATATTGGAAACTGGTATAAGATCACCACTGATCCATGGATACTCGAGACAGTTTCAGACTGTTTCAGGGTATCATCTCGAATTTGAACACCCTCCTTTTCAACTCTATTGTCCAGTCCCTATCAACTTCTCCGTGTCAGAATCGGAGCTGATTGAATCTGAAATACAGTCTATGCTTGAAAAGGGGGCTATTCAAAAGGTGCAACCTTGTAGAGATGAATTTCTCTCGAATCTATTTCTAGTCCCAAAAAGGTGGTCAATCTTAAGCCTTTAAATGAATTTGTACAAAAAAATCACTTCAAAATGGAGAGTATTCAAACTGCCATAAGCAATTTGAACCAAGGTGATGTTATGGTGTCCCTTGACCTAAAGGATGCCTATTTTAATGTTCCTGTCTTTCCAGCCCATCGTAAATATCTGCGCTTTCTAGTTTTTTTATGGGATGGCAATACATATGAATTTACTTGCCTGCCCTTTGGGTATAGCCTGGCTCCACGGGTGTTCACTAAAATCTTGAAACCATTCACATCCACCCTTAGATTCAAGGGCATTCGCCTGACCATATTTATTGATGACATTCTAATCATTGCAGAATCCCATTAATCAGTGTGCCAAGCACACTTATATTTAGCCCAGAATACCATAGAATCTCTGGGCTTTACAATTGACATGAAAAAATCTCAACTACCACCAACAACACGGATCCGTTACCTGGGGTTTGAACTTGATTCAGTCTCTATGAAACTCTATCTCCCTCCAGAAAAGGTTACTAACTGAAATAATAGAGGCATTTCAAACATTGAGAGGGATCAAACATCCCACATTGAAACAAGTAGGTCATGTGACCCTCCCAGCAGTGAGGTATTTGCAACTGCATTACCGATCTATTGAACTGTGTAAATCTCGACAATTGCAGAGAGGCTTGGACTACAATGATATCACTAGCATTGATGACCAGGCTCACAGCGACTTATTATGGGTCTCCTCTAATATTGCCCAATTCAACGGTAAACCGATTCATGACAAGACACAAATTTCCATGTAAACAGAATGCAGTAAATGTATAGTGGGCAGGATGATTCGTCTACTAGAATGATCCTAGTCATGCTAGGATGACCCTGACAAGGCCAGTTTTCATTCTGAAAAAGCTCATACTCAGCCTGCTTCCCAGATACATGCGCCTCGCTCTAATTGTGTAATCATGATACCAATGTAAACGTTCATAGCGGTACAAGCTATATCAAAGTGAGTCCGATCATTCACCGCTCCATTTTAACGAATTTATCATTGCGTTTTCACATCATTTGTACATCAAGGCCATTTTAAAGGGTACGAACACTTATTTCTGCAAACATCTCAATAATTCAAAGAAAATAAATTTGTTGAGCAGACCTAAAAAAGATTAAAAACTATAGCAAACCTGAATGTCAATTCTTCTTTCGGTGGGTACTTTGTTATGCTTGGTTTGAATAGAATTTGCGCGGTCAGAACAATCCAGATTTGCATATTTCATTTCAACAAAGTGTTATCCATGGATAAAATGAGCTCATGCGGAGAAATTTGCCGCCAAGATAGATAGCTTGCATATACATAAAGATTAAAAAAATTAACGGAGTGATAAAAAAATGTCTTTTTGTAACCTCAACTGACACAGAAATGGGATAAAAAGAAAAAGATTAAAATGTATTGGTATTTTCTATCTTATTTCATACATACATACATACATACATACATACACGCGTACATACCTAAACCTTGACCTAAACTTTTAAAATGACATACAAGGCGTTAATATTTAGGACTTTGGCTAGCAGCATAGGAATTTTGGAGAAATTCGTATATACAGATTCTGAAATATTCGAGGCGCAATTTTTTAACCTCCAAAATAACAATATATTATCAGGTTTCGACTCAATAATTTTAAAAGCAAAGCAGCATGACAACTATTCGACTGTCAATACGTTGCTCATTTTTCTTTTAGAGCACTAAACGTTTTTGCATAAATTTTGATTTAATTCAACCCAATTTCATGTCTTAGTGGCGTACGCTAACGGAGATCCAAAGCACTTTCTGACGTGCAGCTTTGTTGAGAAGTAGTCTGATATATGAACAATTCAACATTTAGACAGTCCAAGAGTTGTCATGCTGCTGTGATTTTAAAATTATCGAGTCGAAACCTTACAATAAATTGTTATTTTTGGGGTTAAAAAATTGTGGCTCGAATAATTCAAAATCCGTTGGTACGAATTTTTCCAAAATTCATATGCTACTAGCCAAAGTCCTAAATATTAACGCCTTGTATGTCGTTTTAAAAGTTTATATCAAAAAACCCGTAAAATTGCTTAGAATCTAAAACGGTGACGTCATCGTTTTGTTGCTATGGTAACCTTGATGTAAACAAAACACACCATTAAAAACGTCAGTCTTTATGCAGTAAGTGAACGAAAGGTCATAACTGTGGGTGCTTTCATGTAAGAACTATACAGCCATTTCAAGTTGACTGGTCGAGCACTACGTGAGGACGTAGACAGGCAAAAACGAAAATTAAAACGATCGTGTGGTCGGCTTAGCTGTTTTCATTTTACTGAAAACATAAAACCAAAGCGTTTTCGTGTGGACAGGGCTTACTTGTAAGTCTTGTGGCGGGGCCGGCCAGTCAAGGCACAGTTGCTTCAGTTGCGACTTGGGTTTCGTTTCTTGTGTAAGCCTCTCTAAGGTCCAAAACACATTTAAAACACCAATTGCATTCCAGGTTTTAGGGGCAAAATAACGCCATGACTTAAGGCCATTCTTAGTCGAGTTAGGTAAATTTAACATAAAATCTCCTCTTAAATAGTTATACTTAGATTGTCGAGTTGAAATTAAATCTATAATAGCTTGTGGTGCCCTGTTGTGAAGACACTTGTCTATGGTTAACATCATATCTTGAATTCTTCTATTTTCTAGACTAGTGATACCCATCTTAGCTAAAAGATTTTCATATGAAGATTGTTTATCTTTCTATACATAACGAAGAGCTCTTTCATTTACTTTTTCTAGTTTAGCAGTATTTCTTTTACCGCAATGATGCCATACTTGACTACTATAATAAAAATAAGGCAGTATAAAAGCGCGATACAATGCTTTTTTAGTTTTAAGTGGTAGAATACTTTTTAACCTGTTCAGAGCATTGATTTGTGCGCTAACTTTGCGGCAAATGTCAGAAATATGATAATCAAATTTCAATTTATTGTCTAATGTCACTCCTAATAATTTGATCTTGTCATTTGTTGTAATCTTTTCTTGGCCACACTGTAGGCTGAGTTCTTGTTTGCAGTTACCAAGAACCATGGCTTGATATTTGTCTGGGTTGGCTTTTATCCCGTTTTCTTTGAACCAGGTAGAAGTATTTTCTAGATCTTGGTTGAGTGCTTTCTCAACAGTAGAAGGACTATCATGCGAATGATAGATGTTGGTGTCGTCTGCGTAATTGTTTGGGATTCCTGTGTGAACCCCCCTGGGGACCCCCGAGAGGAGAGCAGAATTGAAGTATTTTGTTCCCGTGTGACCGCTCGGAAGCGGCAAGAAAAACAGGTTCCAGTTACATCTTTATTTCTTTTAGTTCGTCGTAGGAGCTAACGAATTTGTAAGTTATACAACATTTGAGTTTAAGTATACATGTGATTTTTGCTAAATAATTTTATATGTAATTTCTCTAGTTGACTTTGTTTCTTCATAACGCGTGAAGACCTCATGTCACATGGCTAAGACTGATGTAAAGTGCAAAAATAAACCCTATGATGAGCTGATGCTTCTTAAACTATAAGTAACCTTACGCCACGATAAGGCGAAACAGTCAAAAATTCGACAATCGAAAGAAGCACGCCGGCCGAACTGAGGTAAACAAGATCGAGGACAACCGACTGCCGTAAACGAGCGACTGACCGTCTTTGAAGCTGTAAGAAATCTCAGAAGGCAAGTAAATCAACCAAAGAAGACCTCTAGAAGGCAAATCAGATGTAAAAGTCATATTTCAAGCTGTTAGAAATACGAAATTATCAATTCATTTAATTGTTCTTGGAAAATAAAAAATCCCGACAAAGTCATACCGCGTGGGGAGCACGAAAACGAGGCTGGTGAAATTTGCATAAAATTTGCATCTTAACCGGAAGTTCACCAAAATGCCGTCCAAAACCGACGTAAACACCCTCATTGGAAAAATGAGGAACTCTTTGAAAAGTTTCTATGAATTATCAGAAGAATTTGAAGTATTATTTGCAACAAAGCCACAATTAGAGAGAATCAAACCTCTGTTTGATGAAATCGAAGCACGATACAGAAACATAAAGAAAGAACAAGAGGCTATTTGCAATAAATTGTTGAAAGCTGGAGATGGTGATGATCGTCTGAAGGATATAGAAATCGCTGGATCTAAAGTAAAAACTGACTATTTCCAATTGACACAGAAGTTCGCCGTATATGAGAAAGAGTGCGATCAGCAAGCTAGTGGAAACAAAACGGTTCAGGAACAAGCTAGCGCCAAGTCAGAGTCAGCAGCTGTAGAAGCTATGACAGCCGCAGTGTCCAAAATGGCAGAAGTCTTAGGATCAAAACCTAATGCCAGCACCCTAGAGAGACTGCCTGTTCCCACGTGGGATGGTAATCGAAGAACGTACGCCACCTGGAAAAAGGAGTTTAATCATGCAATGAAAAAATATGGACAAGATCCGGACGAACAGTTACAACGATTCCGTAAGGCAATGCCAAAGAACTGCTGGTGGAGTGAGCAAGTGAAAACATGTAAGAGTATCAGTCAGGCGTGGGAGATTTTGGACGTCGAATTCGAAGATAAGCGAAAGTTAATGGACTGTCTCCTAACGGAGATTAACAATTTGAAAGCCATAAAGAGAGACTCCAAGTCACTTATTATGTTTGCAACATCGATTCAGAGATATGTTAATGATATGGAAGATAACGGTTGCTCCGTGAAGAGCGCTAACGAATCCCCGTTCTTTATGTCACAGCTCTTGTCTAAGCTGGATTCCAGAGATAACGTAGATTTTGGCAGAGAAATGAAAAGACAAAGTAAAGAAGAGAATGTGGAAAACCTTGTGGATTGGCTTCACCAGGAAGCAAGTCTTCGTTCCAGAGGAAAAGAAGACGACAAAGTGACAACACAGCGAGTGGTTTATCAAAGAAGATCAGAGAATCACGTGACTTCAACCTCTACACCTGCGCAAGACGATGAGACCTGTCCGTTAGGTTGCATAGACAAGCATTTGCTGCCAGCATGCCCCGTCTATCAAAATTCAACCGTAAGTCAAAGATGGGACGCAGTCAAAAAGTACCAAAGATGTAGGAAATGTCTTCGAGCATCGCATCATACCAACGACTGTAAAAAACCGGATGGTACGTCTTGTGGGAAATGCAAAAAGAACCATCATCGTTCTCTGCACAACGAAAAGAAAGATGTTCCAAGTTCTAACACTCCTCACACAACAAGTGAAGGAGTTGCTTCAGATAACAACAATTTACAAAGTAATGCTACAGACCGAGAGACCAAACTCAAGACGATCGCAGGATTGTGCCCTGTACAAAAGGTGAAAGTTCTTAACGCTGATGGAGAGTTCATCGAATTTCTAGCCATGCTAGACAGCGGCTCAAATACAAGCTTGCTATCGAAGAGAGCTGCCAAGCAACTTGGACTTACAGGTCCGACAACCCACCTCACAATGAATCTTGCTGGAGGGAAAACTAAGTCAGAAGTCTCGACCTTCCTCCAAATTACACTGGCTTCGATTGCTGAAGAAGATATCCAAAAGACACTTCAAGTCTACTCAGTAAGTAAACCTTGTAGCAACGCAAAGACAGTTTCAAGAAGTCTAGTAGAAGAATATGCTCATCTGAGACCAATAGCTGACAAGCTCCATCTATCAGGTGGAAAAATTGACCTACTTATTGGAACGGACTTTGCAGAAGCATTTATTGATATCCATACTCGCTCAGGAGAGTCTGGAGAACCGATTGCCAAAAGAAACTGTTTTGGCTGGTACGCCCTTGGACAGTTTGCTTCAACAACGTCAGAAATGGACATGCCAAGTGTTCAATCCATAAATGTCGGTACTGTAAGTGCCGTAGATGATATAAAGAAACTACTTCATCAAGATCAAATAGGAGTTAAACCAACCAAGCTATGCACGTGCTCAGAGAACACTCTACGAGAAAACAAGTTTGTTAAGTCTGTTTCGAACTCAACAACCCTAAAAGATGGACGAATTCATGTCAAGATGCCTTGGAAAGAGAGTGGACCTCCGAAGCATAGTAACTATGACATCGCGCTTAAGAGAATGCACTCATCGGAGAAGACTTTCAAGAAAAAAGACTGCTTTGACGTCGTAGAGGAGGAAGTTCAAAAGCTGGTCGATCAAGGATTTGTTACCAAAGTGTCACCAGAAGAAGTAAAGCACGATGAACCTGAATGGTATCTGCCCCTTCAGGCCGTATTTACACCCGAGAAGTCAACAAAAGTACGACTCGTGTTCGACGCTTCCGCGAAAGGCCACGATGGTCTATCGCTGAACGACCATTTAGAAAAAGGACCAAACTACATCAACAGCCTGACAGATGTGCTTTTAGCTTGGAGATGGGACAATGTTGCCTTTTCTGGCGACATCCGAAAAATGTTCAATCAAATCATGGTTCACCCTAACGATCAAGTTTACCATAGATTTCTCTGGAGGAAAAATCCGGATGAATCACCTACCGTCTACCAATGGTGTAGACTGAGTTTTGGCGATAAAGCAGCGCCCGATATCGCCACAAATTCAATCAACGTGTTAGCCAAAGCCTCAGAGGAGGAGTTTCCAGAAGCCGCAAAAGAGCTTCGAGAACATGCATACGTCGATGATATTGCTGCATCGAGACCAAAGGCCATCCAAGCCAAACAACTCACCAGAGACATAGAAGATATACTCGTGAAGGGACAATTTCAGATCAAAGAATGGCACTCGAACAACAAGGAGATTGATCAATCAGAGAAGGAAGAGTCTGTGGATTTACTCGGTCATCGGTGGAATAAAAAGCGCGATACGTTCTCTTTCAAGAAAGACGAAATTATTTCTCATCAAGAACACTTGACAAAGCGGAACTGCTTAGCACTACTAGCCCAGCTGTGGGATCCCATTGGCCTAGTTTCACCGGTAACAGTCAAGTTCAGGATAGATCTACAGGAGTTGTGGAGTTCCGGATTTGGCTGGGATGAAATTTTACCAGAGAGCATCCAACGAAAATGGAGAGAAAGTGTACAGATCATGAATCACCTTCTGCAGTTGAGTTTTGATCGTCAAATAAAACCTCACAATGCTGTCGGTCAACCTGAAGTCCATGGGTTTTCAGATGGGGGAGAGCTAGCCTTCGGTGCAGTGCTATACCTTAGATGGCAGCTGTCAGATGGATCTTACTGCTGCAATCCTGTGATGATCAAATCGTTCGTCGCACCTTTAAAGAAGAAATCAATACCTCGACTTGAACTGCTAGGTTGCCTAGCGCTTGTTCGAATGTATGACGCTTGTTCGAAAGCATTAGACTTTGCACAGATCAAAGATTGCCGAAGAATTCTCTGGGTAGATTCTTCTACAGTGTTGTCATGGGTCAAAACCCCACCTCGTGAATTCAAGCCATTTGTGTCAGCGAGAATTGCCGAAATCCAGGAGACTGTTGGAGTAGATGATTTCCAGTATGTAAGATCTAAAAGTAACCCTGCAGATGCGCTTACGAGAGGCATCGATCGAGAAAATCTCACTAACTGGCTGAAAGGACCTGCCTTTCTGCAACTTCCCGAGTCTCTATGGCCAGAGTTCAAAGACACAACGAATGATCAGGACAACAAAGTACAGAATCCAGATATCAAGAAGGAAAAGAAAACCATCAAGGAAACTAAAGAACATGTGGACTGTACAATAATCAATTATCGACATTTGGATGCAGACACTTCTAAAGGAAGAGAAGAAAATCCAATCCTTGCGCATCTACTAAAGAACTGTTCTTCTTATTCTAAGATCAGAAGAACCCTTGCTTATGTAAATCGTTTTGTTCGAAATGCCAGACAGAAAGCTAGAGTAACTGGTCCGATCATGGTTCAGGAGCTGAAAACATCAGAGCAACAACTTTTAAAGTGGTGCCAAACCCAGTTGAACTTGAAACGACTTCAATATTTAATACCAAAGGAGGATGAGAATGGTTTACTTCGAGCACATGGCCGTCTAGAGACAATTACAAGTCTTCCAGAAGACGTAAGGAATCCAATTCTGCTTCCAAGCAAACACAAGTTAGTACATTTACTTCTACTCCATGTGCACAACAGACGTGGCCATTGTGGTTACAAAAGTCTCATCCATGAATCAAGAAAAAAGTTCTGGATCATTGGGATTCGTGGAACTGCTAAAGCTTTGACGAGAGCTTGTATCCTGTGTAGGAAGCTGCGCAGAAAACCTCTCGAGCAACTGATGGGACAGATTCCAAATCTAAGAACAGCAGTTGGCCATCCAGCATTTACGAACACGGCGTTGGATATGTTCGGTCCATTACATATTCGTTTGAATAGAAAGACACTGAAAGAAGCTCAAGGCATTATTTTCACGTGTATGACAACACGTGCAATTCACCTCGAACTTGTAACTGATAGAAGTTCAGACACTTTTCTCATGGCTTTTCGAAGATTTGCAAGTACTCGGGGACACCCCAAAGTTTGTTACTCGGATTGCGGTACCAATTTCATTGGTGCTCAAAACTACCTTAAAGAAGTAACCCAAAACTGGGACATGACCAAGATAAAGAATACCCTTACCGAAGATTTCAACTGTGACTTCACCTGGGAGTGGAACATTCCTCATGCAAGTCATCAGAATGGTGTGGTAGAGTCACTAATCAAGTCTGTGAGACAAGCTCTCAACGCTACCTGCAAGAACCAGACTTATACAGAAGAACAGTGGAGAACAATCCTTTCAGAGATCACTTACTTAGTCAATGGACGTCCGCTATACCCTAGTTCGGATGACATTTGGGAACGACCACCAATCACTCCAAATGACATTCTTGTTGGTCTTCAAAACCCAAACCCTCAGCCAGAAGCCGAAGATCGGGTCAACCCAAGAGATTTACTCCGAAGTGCTCAAAGTCGAGTCAGTGAATTCTGGAAGTGTTGGATGAAATACTTTGCGCCAAACCTTCTTCCCAGGAATAAATGGTTTCGTACTAGGGAAAACGTCCAAGTTGGTGATTTAGTCCTAGAGCTCGATCCAAACCACAGAAGATCTCAATGGAAAATGGGTCTGATTGTTAACACATATGCTGGAGCAGACGGACTTGTCAGGAAAGTCAGGATAAAGACCAAGACTGGCGAGTACGACCGCCCTATTCACAAGTTGAGCCTCATTGCTACCAACCAAGAACTCATCAACAAAGAATAGAACATTCTAAGATACTCAAAAAAGAACGCTATTTAGTATTCATTTGTTAGTTAAAGAACATTGTAGTTAGTTGTCGTTGCTCAATTAGCAAGTATGCAAATTTCCGCACTGCAGAGGAGTGTTTGGGATTCCTGTGTGAACCCCCCTGGGGACCCCCGAGAGGAGAGCAGAATTGAAGTATTTTGTTCCCGTGTGACCGCTCGGAAGCGGCAAGAAAAACAGGTTCCAGTTACATCTTTATTTCTTTTAGTTCGTCGTAGGAGCTAACGAATTTGTAAGTTATACAACATTTGAGTTTAAGTATACATGTGATTTTTGCTAAATAATTTTATATGTAATTTCTCTAGTTGACTTTGTTTCTTCATAACGCGTGAAGACCTCATGTCACATGGCTAAGACTGATGTAAAGTGCAAAAATAAACCCTATGATGAGCTGATGCTTCTTAAACTATAAGTAACCTTACGCCACGATAAGGCGAAACAGTAATTAAGCATTTTACAATCCTTTAGTGCATACCCCAAGTCATTGATAAAAATGTTAAACAACATAGGACCCATGATGAATCCTTGAGGTACTCCTTTAAACACTTCTTTCCAGGCGGATTGTGATCCTTGAAGTTTTACCCTTTGGAATCTAGATGAGATGTCAGCGAGATGTAGCTACGTATAAGTGACAGCGATTCGTCTTGCATGCCATAGTACTTTAGTTTGTCCAGAATGAGATCGTGTGATAAGCAATCAAAAGCTTTGCTTAAGTCCATTGCAGCTGCCCCGATGACTTTATGGTTGTCTATTTGGCAGTGCTGATGGGCAGTCGTGATGCTTACGGTATGCAAACTGTGATTGCGGAAAATTGTTTCAAAGTACTCCGACATTTGTATGTGTAGAATTTTCTCAAAGACCTTGGAAAATGCTGGAAGGATTGTCACTGGTCTATAATTTACTTTATCTAAAGAAGAGTCTTTCTTGTAGTATGGTAGAATTTCTCCTCTTTTCCAGGTATCTGGGACCTCTGATCTAGCAATGATAACATTGATAAGATCGCTTAACGGTTTAGCAATGAATGCAGATGACATTTTAACGAACTTTGGTGGAATGAAATCATGTTATCATTGTACATTTTGCTTTCTATTGTAGCCCAATAAAGCTGTTAAAAACAAAAACAAAAACAAAAAACAAAAATAACACCTATAGTTTGCATTACTTTCTAAGCTTCGTTAGTAATTAGCAGTAACGCGAAACAAAGCTCTGCTACCCAGGGGATGTAAAATGTTCACGGCTCCTACAAAAAAAGAAAACGAAAAAAAATATATATATAGAGAGAGAGAGAGAATGAAAAAGATGCGGGTTTTTTTTGTTTTTGTTTTTTTTCATTTATGCGAGCGTTTGGGTTTCCTGTGGAATCCACTATTTAATTTCACATTTCAAGGTCGCCCTTTAACAGCCAACAAAAGTAGTTTGACGGGTGACCCATGAGTGTAAGCCCCGTGTTAAAGTAAACTAGACGCCTAATAGGCGTTCACTCGGGCTACACCTGTGTATAGTACTTGGGGAGAAATGGAGAACAGAAGTCGATGGAAACCAGTTTGACTTGTCAGTGTCTTTTGATTGCAAAAATGCATGACAAATACTCCCAGACTAGAACACAAATTATATTGGGGAGAAAGTAGTTTGTACATAATTATACCACATCATGGTGGTTATTAATATACTGCTGGTCTTTTTATCATGCCAGACATATACAGTAAACAGTCTGCATTATTTTGTAAATGCCTACCAAATGATCCAATATGATCTATAGATAATACATTATAGCTCAGACAATTTAAATTTCTATTCTGTACTTTTTTACTTTGATTTATGGAAACAAAACTTACAAACTGTGGCAGACTGTTTCGATGTCCAAGTTAAAATGATTTGGATATTGCTGTTGTCACATTGGTAGATTCTAAAAGTACCACAGTTACCTTTCTATGAAATCATTTCAGTTTCTTAACACAACTTTTCAATACATGCATTACCATGTTTTTAATATGGAGCAGATCAATGATTATAACAGTAGTCAGTTGCTGATCAGATTTATCAGATTTATCAGATTGATGTGCACGGAGGAGCTATATATGGTATCGGTACTGACCATATATTGTATGACATTACACTTCTTCAAATAAAGCATCAATGCTTGATTTGAAGAAGTGTAATGTCATACAATATATAGTCAGTACCGATACCATATATAGCTCCTCCGTGCACATCAATCTGATACTACTACATACAGTAATATCTTCAATTCAATCCACTTTATCTTGTTTCTGTGAACATGGTTGCACAAAGCTTGTACAAATTTGTGGTTGAGTATCACTTTTCATTGATTGAAAATATCATTTTGTACATTCTAAAATTATTCTTCAATTGTTGCTAATATAAGGTCTCATAAACATTACTATCATTTCCATGATTATCCATCACTATATTCTTATCTGCTAACATTGAGCATGATTGACAATAAAGTGCATTCAATATAATCATGACATTGTACAAAATACACATTGCACTAAATATTTATTTAACAAATAAATAAGGCTAGGCTGTGGTTTATACTCTGATGAAGCACGACTGGAGCTGTAAAACACGAAAAAAGTTATAGAAAGCACGAGCCGTAGGCGAGTGATTTCTATAGCTTTTTGAGTGTTTTACAGCTTCAGGAGTGTTTCATCAGAGTATAAACCACAGCCTAGCCTTATTTATTTGCTTTATATAATAGAATTTTACGAGCAAAGAAAGCAAAACTGAGAATAAAAATTTAGGTAAACAGAGCGCGCGTCTTTCGACATTGAATCGACAAAATTTCAGGCAGGTTAAAAACTCGGATCGGATTCATTCCGAGTCGGATCGGATCGGATCGGAATATTTACATAAGTTAATATTTGGGTAAATATACAAACCTTTGTCAAAATCAAATCTTCTTTCGACAGTTTGCCATCGATATTTCCCGGAAAACAGTGAAAAGTCGAAAACTCTCCCAAAAGTGTTTTGCCGCCATTTCGATTCTGTAGCCTCGTTCCGAAGTAGAACACAGAGTGACCGCAAGTAAAAGTAAAGTGTTTGTTCGTTTGTTTTTTTGTTTTTTTTTCTAACTATGAATTAGAAATTAGTCTTTGTACGCCATTTTAATTATCCAGCCTCGCTTTTGATCAATAAATCTCACACTGAGTAACTGCAAATGAAAAATTATATGGATTTTTTATGTAAAAAGATCATGGGAAAAAAAAAATATAATTTACATTGTAAATAATGAAATATAGACAAAAATCCAATGAGGATGGTATGGATTTTTACCTTCACCAGAATCCATTCTGCCAGCTTCGAGCTTCGAGCGTAACTCGAGGAACACGTAGCGAAGAGAGGAGGCCTGGTGACGAGGTTGGAGATACAGCAGAATAAGCCAGTTCGGAGTTTAAGAATCGTTTCTAATGCGCATGCGATTTTATCCCGAATTTCTCACCTTCTTTTGTTTGATTAAAAACAAAAGAAGTTTTAAACAAAAGAAGGTGAGACATTCGGGATAAAATCGCATGCGCACTGAAAACGATTCTTAAACTCCGAACTGGCTTATTCATTTAGACCTCTCTATTTAAACGATGAATCATTTCTACTAATTTCCAATTCATAGTAAAAAACAACAACAACAACAAAACAAAACCAAACAAATAGACGAGCAATTAAACGAACAGTTTTTAAATTAAAAATTCCCTTTTTACTTGCGGTCACCCTGTGTTCTACTTCGGAACGAGGCTACAGAATCAAAATGGCGGCAAAACACTTTTGGGAGAGTTTTCGACTTTTCGCTGTTTTCCCGGGAAATATCGATTGCAAACTGTCGAAAGAAGATTTGATTTTGACAAAGGTTTGTATATTTATCCAAATATTAACTTATGTAAATATTCCGATCCGATCCGATCCGATCCGATCCGACTCGGAATGAATCCGATCCGAGTTTTTAACCTGCCTCAAAATTTCACAGGATACTATCATATCGTCAAAATTATGCAAAAAATAGTTTTTCTATAGTGTTTTATTCTACGTAATTCATTAAGTTACCTCATTTATTTTGAACCGGTGATTAGATTTCCCCAAAATCTATCTTGCCTGACACCATAGCTGCCAACCCTCCCGGATAATCCGGGAGTCTCCAGATTTTGGGCCTCGTCTCCCGGTCTCCCGGATAAAGACCCAAATCTCCCGGATAATCGCTCGAATCCTAAAATTGCGGCCATTTTAACTGAAATATCGTCTATCTTTCTTTAAATATCGTCTTTCAACCCCCCCCCCCCCCCACTGAGCGTGAAAATCGACCCAATTACCCCCCCCCCCACTGAGAGTGAAGATCGAACCAATTAAACCCCCCTCCCCACTGAGCGTGAAAATCGAACCAATGATACCCCCCCCCACTGAACGTGAAAATCGAACCAATAACCCCCCCCCCCCTCCACTGAGCGTGAAAATCAACCCAAGTCTAAGGAAAAAATGTTGATCTCCAGATACGAAAGCCTTGGGGGTTGGCAGCTATGTGACACTGTGATCCAAACTGAGGTTTACAGGCTTACTATATATATAAACGACGAAACGAAACGAAACGAAACCGTTTCGTTTCGTTCAACGAAACGAAACGAGACCAGAATTAAGCAAGGAATAAAACTTTGTATAAAGCGTGAATACAGTACAGTAGTCTCTCAGTAAATGAGGCCGATACATTTTACAATCGATGGCGCCTGATGATTACAGTCGTGCCTACTCACCTCAACACGAACTGATATTCGGTAATTATATGTTGAAATCCTGGACCAAAAACCTTGAGAACCTTGTTTACAACCATTCCTCTCACGCAGTCGTGCCAACAAAACTGATGGCCAAGAATTTAGTCGAGAACAAGAGTGTTTGGTAGTGAGCGGGAAACTGCACGAAGTCAGTGACCCATATCCGTGGGTGTGAATATCATGCCAAAAAGAAATCCCTGAGCGACTAATATATCGCCACACGTTACTTGGAGGTTTATCATATCTTTTGCCATTCAAACTACAACATTTCTGGATCGGACGAAATCCATTGAACAACGGCTCCAAACAGAAAAAAAAAACTATAATCAACTACACGGCTTCAGTGGTTTACGTCTATTAAATTGGCGCCAAACATGCAATGACGGGCCGCGTCTCTCAAACGGACGGCACGTTGTCATTAACGGAGAATCCCTCTGAATTTACATCTCTCTGACCTTTGGATTCTTTTTTCCTTACACTGTGTTCCGAATAGGAGGCTACTCGCTTCGCTCGCAGCAAAAACATTTTTGACACGCCCTACTAGTTGTTGGTTTGACCATGAAAGTTTTGGAGCTAAAACTCCTTGCCAGGACGTTAATGTTGCTTCAAGCTAGTTGTATGTAAATGTCGTTTTTTTAAGATCAATTTTCAAAGTATTTTGAAAGAAACTCAGAAGTTTCTTAGATAACTACACTCCAGAATAATCTTAACCACTTCAGAAGCAAACGAGACAATTAGTTGTAGATTTCAAAACTGATAAGCGTCTCAGTCGTTCGTAGTAACTAAAAGAACCTGGCTCGAGAAATATAACTTTCTGTTTAACTTTCGTTCAAAGCTTAGAAATTCAAAGGTCCTTAGTCCAGGAATAGTTTGTTTAGAAATGAGATTTTTGATTTTTGAGTCACGCAAGGAAAGCCTCTCGAATTACACGTCCCTTGCCGGGGAGGGACATGACAAAAATCTCATTTCGTTTCGTTGTTTATAGTTTTTAGAGATTTGTTTAACGTCAGTGCAAAAAAGCCTTTGCTAGAGTATTAGCGAATTCGGAATGAGAGAATATTTAGAAATAATATGTATATTTAGCAATACATTTGCTATAAACGACAGCGTTTCCCTAGAAGCCGAAGGGGGTAGGGGAAGGAATAAATTGTATAAACCACTGAAGCCGTGTAGTTGATTATAGTTTTTTTTTTCTGTTTGGAGCCGTTGTTCAATGGATTTCGTCCAGAAATGTTGTAGTTTGAATGGCAAAAGATATAATAAACCTCCAAGTAACGTGTGGCGATATATTAGTCGCGCAGGGATTTCATTTTGGCATGATATTCACACCCACGGATATGGGTCACTGACTTCGTGCAGTTTCCCGCTCACTACCAAACACTCTTGTTCTCGACTAAATTCTTGGCCATCAGTTTTGTTGGCACGACTGCGTGAGAGGAATGGTTGTAAACAAGGTTCTCAAGGTTTTTGGTCCAGGATTTCAACATATAATTACCGAATATCAGTTCGTGTTGAGGTGAGTAGGCACGACTAAATCATCAGGCGCCATCGATTGTAAAATGTATCGGCCTCATTTACTGAGAGACTACTGTACTGTATTCACGCTTTATACAAAGTTTTATTCCTTGCTTAATTCTGGTCTCGTTTCGTTTCGTTGAACGAAACGAAATGGTTTCGTTTCGTTTCGTTTCGTTTCGTCGTTTATAGTAAGCCAGGTTTACATCCAGAATCTTCAAAGTTGGCGAGGCGTACTTATCGGTACAAAAATGGATTCTGATAAGTAAAGAAACTTCTTGTCGTCGCCTTCAACAAGCATGTTGACTTCCAATTGTTGTTTTCAGAAATCGTAGAAATATTGAATGAGTCTCAGACTCAGATTTAAGTACATTCTTGCTTTTACAACGTTGAGTGAAGACTGTAGCTCCTCGACAAACATCCAAAATACTCGATCGAAAAAGCTCACAAATTATATTTTACAGCTCCAAAAGTTTTGGTTCCAGTTTATAGAAGACGTCAGCTTTGCCTTGAAACCCACAACCTGAAGGTCATTTACATTTGCTGTCTTTTTTCCGTGTTATTTGCGTAAAAATCAACTTAAAAGCAAAGAGGTTTGCTTTCACTGCAAAAAGTGGTCGCCTTGATTGAAGTGCTGAAAAACACTTAAGACTTTATTTAAGTGTTTGGCACTAACATCAAGAAGTATGTATCTCAGCTTAAGTAAGGGTGAACTTGTAATAAGTAGGTAGAATTACACATTACTCGGTCGAAGTGCACTGTACTCAAATGAAGAGAAGGTATCCTTCAAATAAGGGTTCAAGCAGAACTTGAAAGAAGTGTTAACACTAATTTCATTCCGTACATGATTGGAGATGGTGTTCTGCACTTACGTTTGCTTGTGCTTCTCAAGACAATGTCCGACATAGGCTCAGTTTTCAGCCGTCGGGGTTTCGTGCGCCCGCGATACTCTAGTGATATGCCTTCTTTCGCATCATACACGGTAGGTCCTTCATGTGACTTTATTGAAATATAGCGGAAATGAAATGCACTCTTCATACATTAATTCGGTGTGTGTGTACATTAACTTTGTATCCAGTGTATTCTGCAGTGTATCTTATGTTTCCTGTTTATTCTATTAAATCCTACGGATCCTATGAAACTAGTGCATTCCATGTATCCAATGTAACCTATGTATGCTGCGTATCTTATGTATCTCACCTTGGCTTTCAACACAGGCAGTCCAAGCATACTGTTAGTGTTGCTCTACTGGATAATGTGATACTGTGTGATTTGGCCTTTCAGTTTCAAAGGCATTCAACAACATTTAACTGACAGTGTCCTCATTTTGCGGCTCTCGATACTCCCCTGAATGAGATTTTGCCATTGTGTCTACTATTTCCATTGTTTTCTTTTGTTTTGATTAGACTAATAGACACTGATTATTAGATTTTGTTTCAAGGATTAGAGTGATTTTCACCCGGGGGGGGGACTCCCATATATCGTTGGGCGGGGATGATCGTCGTATCTGTTAGGGGTCAAAATCAGGGATCTGGTATCTTTTAGGGTGTATTAAAGGTTTTGGGGCCTCCGAAGTCTACGCTGGTATCTTTTAGGGTATCTTTTTAAGAGAATAAAATATTACATTATAATAACAGCAACTACAGCTTTTAAATTGGTATCTTTTAGGGGTAAAATTCTTATGCTGCCACGCCCACCTTCGTAAGACTCTGGTATCTTTTAGGGGTATTTTTGAAAATTTCCGACGATCATCCCCACCCATTTTCGATGGGAGTCCCCCCCCGGGGACAACTTCAAGGCATTTTTTCAACGTTACCACAGGAAGCCCAGTAAAACTACAGCAATAATAGTGAGCTGAGTGAGCTGAGAAGAAGGGTGAGTTCCTATATTTCCCCCACATAACAAGAACAAAATAACTTGCTACATTTTGTACCCTCAGCAGTTCATCACATACAAGGAGAGCTGCTAAACAAATGCGTGCAGTTTTTCATTCAAAATGACAGATCGGGCTTCCTGTGGTAACAATGGAGACAAAATGGCGGCAAAACTAGGCTCGTCAATTCAAGCACACATTTCAACCAGTTTCTACCCTACTTTCGATGACCCCCAATGTCGAAATCTGACATTAATAGAGCTGGAACCAAGCTGAGAGTGCCATACATGCCATCGGTAAGATATTGTCATGTACAGTGTCAGTGACAAATAATTTTAACATATAGAGTCGTTTTCGTATGAGTGGGTCGAAACTTACCGTACCGTATCGTAACTGTACCAGTATCATAAATGCTATAAAAACATTCGAAATGCCTGCTGTAATCGTATCGTATCGTAACCGTACAGTGTTCCCACTCATGCGAAAACCACTCTAATGATGACAGTGAGATCAGTGTGTATAAATGAACCGGAGACCAAGAATGCATGACATGCAAATTTAACGTGCAACCTCAAACTTTATAACTTTAATCTCGGAACACAGGAACCCGTAATATAACAAGCATATGACACAGAGGATGAGGTGAAAGAGTTATAATCGATAATGGAATACCCCACAAATGATAATTTTGTGGTGGATCTTTGTGAAAACAATGTGGCAACACAATAGAAATATTAAGAATATTTGTGGGGTATTCTATTGGCTGAGTGGGTGGGAAAAAAATATAATTATTCGAAATGCAGTAGTTGTGAGTGTGAGAGAACAAACGCAGTACTGCATGTCCCCCAACTATCAGTGTGCATTAAGGGCATTTAACACTTTCATGATGTTCAATTTTTGTTTTACATGTGTCTGAGCGAGCAGTCTGGAACATCAGATCTGAAAGAGTTCAAAGAGTCTAGCTTTACCTTTAGAGAACCACTTAGTACACATTCCATAGAGATTAATCACTTAGGTGTACATATCCAGTAGATCTAGACTCCAGCTCACATTATAATTGTTTTTGCATGCCTTTTTTGGACATCTTTCAAGTTATTTGGAGTAAAGGAATACAATGTTTTAGCCTGAAATGGTGCATTTTAGGAGCCATACGCTAGCTTAACATTACAAGCCAGGTTTCCCTGCTGCATGTATATACATGCAGTCTGTTATATTTTATTATTATTGTTATTGTTATTGAGAGTATAGCTTAATATCCCCATTATTGGGAACATGCACTTTGATTGTTGCATATAGTTTAAACCCCACTATAGTAAGTCACAGGTGATAATAATTATCAATATTATTGTCATCAAGTTAACCATGCATCTCCAGATTACACATCAAATTTGATGTACTAACTAAGTCCATACAACCCATTAATCATGACTGTTACTATTTCCATGAGGATGTTCAGGTTCAGGAAATTGATCAATTTATGACACAAAGGACACTTTGCTCAATGGTGATAGCTCTTGCAACTGTCTGATTAACACCATATACAGCTCATTACAACAACATTGACCCTTTGAAAACATAGAAGCTAAGACCCAAATGAACGATGGGAAATCTGTTAATATACGCTTTTAAAGAAGCGCAATTGTACTAAATCAAATGTTTGTTATTACAAATTGTCAATTATGTGGTGAATTCATAGAGAAAATCTATGAAAATCCATATATTACTAGTGTACCAGGTGCCATTTTGGTCTCAGCTTCTAGGTTTGATGATTTTGGAAGGGTCAATGTTTGTTCAATTACCTATATAATGCCACAATAGGACCGACCCTTAAGCCCATGAAATTCCATGAAATTGTAATAGTTATGATTAGGATGAGTAACTCAATTAAAATCTGTTTCAACTAACAAGAGTATCTCTTTACTTGCTGTCGAAGACTAGTGCTCATTAGTGCCAAATACCATTGGTGTTCAGTACACACGCACACACACACATCTATATGCCTCACATAAAGACTGTACTAAGTGATGGCTTGTGCCAATAATTGGTTAATTATTAACCCTAGTTTTGAGTCGATACACATACATGTCAAGTATGATATTCCTCAGGGGAAGTGTGGGCTTGTCTTTATTTAAGTACCTTTCAGTACTTCTTTTGAGTGCACAAACACACTCCTCAAGTTTGACATCCCTGCTATGAAGTGATGGGTTGTCTGCATTGAAGTGCCTATTAGCACTAGTTTCAAGCGCACAAACACGCAAACATAAGTCGAGTACAATATCCCTCAAAAGAAGTGATAGCTCTTCTTCCTTCTATTGGTAATTACGACTAGTAATGAGTGCACACTTGTACAATGTCAAGGTCGATGGCACTAACATCTAGTTCACTTCACCTTACAACAAGTTTGTCCCGTTACTTCTATGTAGTACAAATAACACTTAGTGTGGGTTTTTTGACTACTTGCTTAAAGTCCACTCTGCACTTGTTTTAAGTTCAAACATGATACTCAATTTAAGTTGCCACCCCTTACATTGAGTTTGTGTTTAAGTGGTAAGTCCACTTACCGTGTGGACCTAGCTTCAAGTGATTTCCACTTAAATTCAGAAATTTTGCACTTGATCTAAGTGAACACTTTTTGCAGTGTTTCTTTCATCGAGGCATTACCTTTTCCCGCTGTTCGGGTGTACAAACGCGCGCGTCCGCTAACAGAAAATGGCGGGGAATTTTCACTTGTTTGGACTTGGTCGCCAGGGATTGTGCAATAAAGGAATAAATTTTCTTGTGTTTACTGAATAAATTTTTGCTTATTTTGCGAATGAAATAGGCTTGAAGGACTCACAACAAAGATTGTGAGTAAAAGATTTTGATTTTGTGACGTCACTTCTATTATCTGTTTAAGCAATAGAAGATAGTTTCTATGACTCTACCGGTGAAATAGAGCACGCGTGATGTTGGGAGAAACACGAGAAAAGTTTGAAAATCACGAGCCGTAGGCGAGTGATTTTCAAACTTTTTCGAGTGTTTCTCCCAACATCACAAGTGCTCTATTTCACCGTAGAGTCATAGAAATCTATCTTCTATTGCTTTTATGATATAGCAAGAGGTATTTTAAGAACGATCAAGTTGTGTTATTTTCTGATCAAAACTAAAATTCTCAAAACTTGCGCAAGCCAATCAGATTTGTCGTACTATTGACTTATCAGTGTGACTCAAAGCGGTGTTTTTGACAAAACAGTTTGACAACTTTCATCGAAAGAATTCAGCAAAAAATATGTTGAAAAGAGAGTTTTCTGTTTTTATAATGGAACAATGACTCGAAAATGGACGAAAAGGGCAAAAATAACTTACAGTACTTCAAGATTTGGAAATGTTTACTTGCTTTCGACGAATCAAGCAGCGTTCGCTGTGTGAATTGAAAGCCATGTTTTCGGTTGGAAAAGCTGAAGTTTGAAAGAGACTTACAGGATAAGGATTTTGCTGGTAAACGAGAAGCTGTTGATTTGAATTATCTGTTGGCTGTTCACCGGTAGCTTGTGTCAAAACATCTCTACACTGGCGTAGTTGGTTCATACAAAGGATGATTGAACAAGTTGTCTATCGTGGCGACAGTCAGTTTTGGAAATCTTCGCCTCTCTTTGTAAGTAAGAAACAAAACTGTTCAATGAAAAATAACTCTTATTGATCGAAACTAATCTGGGAGAAAAACAATTTTCTATGTTGTGAATTCTAGTTCCTTAAATTTGATTTATACTGGCGTCGTTTGCAAGTTCATGCTCATACAAATCATTTTCTATAAATATTTACGTTTCATTGTTATTGTTCGACCACGAGGCTTAGTTTGTAAATTTAAACGATAACTGGAATGATGGAAAGTATTTTCTAGTTCATTTCTAAGTTTTGGTCTCCTAACTAAAGTGAAATTTGTAAATCGACTTTTTGGTATAATCATTCGTCAGAAAACCATGTCTTTACCGGTGAAATAGAGCATAGATTTTGGTGGTCTCTCAGCCAATCAGAACGTGTGTTATAATTGAGCTATATTATAAACTCTGATAAAGTATGGCTAATTGACCAATCAGATCGCGCGCTCGTAAAATTCTATTATATAAAAGTTAATAATAAAAAATCATTTGTTTTCCATTGTTTATTTGGTGTAATTTTGCACCATTTACTAATTCCTGTTTCCTGGCTTAATTATTGAATACACGCACCTTAGTCACCTTATTACGCAAAGGCAAGAATCTCCTAGTCTTTCTAGTTGGCCAAAAATCGACAAAATGCAAAGCCCATGAAAAATCGTCAAAAATGGCATATTGTTTGTTAATTAGTTCGTTTTAACACGGCTCTCAGGAAGAGCATGACTGTAGACACCGTGTAAGCAAATATTATGTGCAAGCAGTAGTGAAATATTATTAATTAAAACAAACTACTGATCTATTAAAGACAATATCTCCGCGTGTCTTACATGTCTGTCCTCACTGAAGTGAAGTTCGCTGCCACAAATCGATCTGTCTCGTGTTCTTGGACGATCAATACATTATAAGTTGATTACAACAGCTGGTAAGAAGGTCATCACTAAATTCGAGAATTCGATATTAACGATTAAAGCAAAGTATCTTGAGATTAAAAGCCAATAGTTCGAAAAATTCCGATTGATAGCGTCCGCCATTTTGTTCTCAATCTCTCGCGACCACAGGAAGCCTCGTGGTCAACAGTGTACCCCAAAGGCTTCTGGGTAATTTGCCGATTTGCGACGTTGATAGATAGATAGATAGATAGATAGATAGATAGATAGATAGATAGATAGATAGATAGATAGATTGATAGACCGAAAAGGTAAACCTAGACTCGAGCTACCACAGGTAGCCCGAGTAATTAAACCTGTACTTCTAAAAAGACAGCATAGTAAACACGTTGAAGAGACTGAAGTATGTCTCTCGTAAATTCACCTCCAGAAGTGGCCCCCCTCGAGCTATCAAAACTCTTTACTCCCAAAGAGGTAGGTCTTTGAAAATCATTTTATCATTCTATTTTGATTTTAGTTTATTTTTTGCTTATTTATGAGGATTGAACTTGTTAAGGTTTGGGTTAAAGTATAGTCTTTGTTTTGTCTATAGAGCTTTTATGTTTTGGTATCCAACAGTTTAGAACTGACTTAATTGGAACAAACTTTTGGATGAAAAGAGGGTCTCAATGGGGGGGGGGGGGGGGGGGGGGTATCAGTCACGACTCACGCTTAAAAAAATCGCTTTTTCACGACTCACGGTTAATTTTTCCGAATCACGGTTAACTTAAGCGTTTTTTTGAAGAATTTCCGATATAGCACGAAGAAAAAAATTCGTTTTGAATTGAATTGCTGTTTCTTTTTGGCTGCTTGTCTCTTTGGCAAAAATGTTAATACATTTTAAAACTTTATTACTACGTTCAAACTTCCAGATCTTTGTTGATATGTTACTTGGCAGCTGACGATCAACTCGTGGCGTATAGCTTACCTTTCGCTTGACAGTGTTTTCAAACACTCTTGGGCCTTAGCGCGCGACTGCCATAAATTAGTAAAGACTATGCATTTGCGTAATATGAACAATCAAGATGATGCGTCTAGTTAGTTATTAAAATTAAATTCGTCAGAATTGGTCATTAATCTTTAAATGGACCTTATACCGCTCACAGGGCTTCTCTTCACCCGTCCGATAGAAGCTTACCATGTCTCTTATGACGGACATGGTCTTATAAACACAAGAGTTTTCTAAGTATTCGAGTACAAGTACAAGTCGAAGCAAAAACTATCACACGGCGAATTACACAAGTTAGTCAATCATTGACACACTGAGGAGAGTAAAAACTGAGACGCCTGGACAAAGACCACCAAGAGTGACATAGTGATCATGAGCGCCTGGCTGACGCCTAGTCAACTCGCCCAGGAAGACCTAGGCAACGCTCAAATGTCATTGGTCTCACGCCCCAGCGCCACAGGAAAGTTCACCTAGACTTTAGATCACTTAAATGCACTATAAAAAACGAAAATCACGGCTCATGCTACAAAAATTATTCACGGCTCACGATTACTTTTTTCGAATTTTCACGACTCACGGTTAATTTTTTAAGCGTTTCACGACTCACGCTTAACCCCATTGAGACCCTCTGAAAAGCGTAGTATCAATAATTTGTTAAATCCAATTTGAAGCAAATTAAATGCATGTATTATGATCTCAATCCATCAAAAATCGATGAGTTGCCAGCTGGGCCATGCATCTTTGAAAAAAGTCTGGTTTTAATTTCTTTTATAATATAGCTCAATTATAACACACGTTCTGATTGGCTGAGAGACCACCAAAATCTATGCTCTATTTCACCGGTAAAGTCATGGTTTTCTGACGAATGAGTATCAGCAAATTTTACTTAAGTAAAGGAAAACCAATGAACTTAAAATTAAACTACAAAAGACTTTCCATCTTTCCAGTCTCGTTTAATATAAATTTACAAACTGAGCTTCATGGTTGGACAATAGCAATATAAAATGTGTAAATATTCAAAGAAAATGACTCGAATGAGTATGTACTTTCAAACAACGCCCGAGTCTATAAAATTCAGTCAAATTGTAGTTTGTTATAGCCTGAGTTACAGGAAAAACCTGAAGGAACTAGGATTCATGCACATCAGGAATTTTCTCTTTGCCTGAGCTAGATTAGTTTAAATCAATTAGGATTATTTTTCATTGAACAAAATTTTGTTTCTTACTTACAAAGACAGGAGAAGATTTCCAAAACTGACCGTCGCCTCGAGACAACTTGTTCATCCTTCGTATAAACTACGCCAGTGTAGAGATGTTTTAACACAGCTATTGGTGAACAGCAAAATCCTCATTCTGTAAACCTCTTTTAAACTTCAACTTTTTCAAACCAAAAACACGGCTTTCAATTCACTGTGTGGAATGCTGCTCGATTCATCGAAAGCACGTAAACATTTCCAAATCTTGAAGAATTGCAAGTCATATTTGGACTCTAGTTTTTAGGCCTCTTAGATATATCAACAATTCTCAGTAATTTTTTTTTTCATTTATTTATTTGCTTGGGATTGCAAGTACGTATTTCGGTTTGCTTGGTTGTAACAAGAGTGGATAGCACCACCGTTGAATATATCTTTATTCAGTGGATAAAACGACAACATTTTCCAATAAGCTATTCACTGGATTTATCCATCGCACACCCTTCGTGACCAGAATCCTGGTATCCCATGACGTCAAAGCCCTGTTGGTTACCGTGATGTGATATTGATAATAAAACAGATTAATAAGGAACTCAGAGCAAAAACGATTTACATTGAAATATTTCGACTGTGTCTCACAGCCTTCATCAGTAAAGTGATAGTTACCGTATTTACTCGAATTAGCGCCTCCCCCGAATAAGCGCTTCTCCCGAATAAGCGCCCCCTTTGGACAAAAAAAATTCATAAGCGCCTCCCCCGAATAAGCGCCTCGCACCTCGTTATTATAGTATACTAATACCAGTACTGTTGTTGTAGTATAACATTGATATTATTGATATTAAAAGAAAAGCGTACTTTGACACTTGTGTACGCGTCTCCTTCTGCCGAATAATCGCCTCTCCCGAATAAGCGCCCCGTTTTAGACGTGAAAAATTTAATAAGCGCCGGGGCGCTTATTCGAGTAAATACGGTAGAGGTATACAAAAACAAGAGATGGTCATAAACCTTGGGATTTCATACCCCTCGTCCCGATTCACAGTAGGCTTCCTGTGCCTAATGGCGATTGCCTCTTTAACTTGTATGTAATTTTGTTTTATCTTATTTTTAAATTGTATTCTTTTAATTTGTAATCTACACACGGTGGAGTCTTCAGTAGCTACTCTTTGATAGTGGTTTATATTTTGTAGTTCTGTGCGAGTCATCGAGGTATCAAGTCAAGAAACACGGAACCTTCAAACAAACTGAGTTCCCAGATGTGCACAGATATGCCAGTGCAACTCGTGGATTGTAAATCCACGAGTTGATAAAATTGAAAAACGGTTCTCAAAGAGGATATATAAAAACTTTGTGTAGAAAACACTATAAAAAGGTGTAGAACCTAAAGAAATGACTATAACTATAACATACCAGATAACGCAATATAAACATTTGCTTGTGAAGAAATTTATTGAATTCAAATTATCGAGCTCAATGGTTGACCGTTACTTTCTCCAAGGTAGCATGAAGCTGCATGATCAGTAAACAGCGATTGATGACTCAGCATCATATGGTTGTGGTTTTAAATAGGTTGGGTTTCATCTGAAACACATAATGACAACAATTAATAAATACTCAATTTATAAAAAGCGTACGTTTTGAGTAAACAATCATTTTCTAATTCTACCCCTCCTCTTTTTTTCTAAAAGTCAATTAAGCTTTAAAAATAGTTTTTAATAATTTTTCTTTCTTTCTTCCTTCCTTCCTTCCATTCTTTCTTTCTTTCTTTCTTTCGTCCAGCACTATTGATTACCAGTAGTTACTGGATTGGTTCAATGAAAAGTCAAACTATAGACTGCTTCATTTAGGTTCAGTATTTATTTAAATAGTACATATGTAGACATTTTAGTTATTTATAGTCATTAATTGAATAATGAGCATGGAAGAACATGAATGTCTACATTAAATTTCAGAACAAAAAGGGGAGAAGGAAAAAAAGAAAAGAAAAGAAAGAACAACGTTTCAGCATTATCTTACACTTTGGATAGATGGATATTATACAGGGTTCTTTTGATGTTTTCTTGTTTGTTTATAGTCAATTGTCGGGTCTAATAACATACAACATAGAAGCCTGAGACCGAAATGGTGCTTGGGATGTGAATAATAATATTCTGATTTATTCATTTACATGTACTATTTTTTATCGGTTGCAGCTTAAATGAATAAATCCGAATATAATTGTGACCTCCCGTGCACCATTTCGGTCTCATGCAGCTTCTATGGTTTTAGACCCGACAACGTTTCTTTAATTGACTATATTTATTGCGCATGTTATCTTTTGACCAGTAACCACATACCCTCTTAGAGGGCTTTTAATTACTTAGAATGATTTCTTTTTACTAGCTACAATCCTTGCCAAAATTAGTTGGCACGATGTGCATTCAAAGGATATTTCTACAATTGTACACTTTGTGACCGTGCCATTGGACCCCCCCTCCCCCCTGTACAATGTTGCTGCTAGATAAAAGGTATTTCGAACTGATTGCCGAGTCGTAGGTGTCGGGATTTTCACAGCAACATTGTAATGGGGGCACGGGGGAATCCAATCTCATTATAATCCACTGTGTGCACTCCTCCCGACAAAGTCGCGCCAACAATTCTGGCAAGGATTGTACATGGGTATAGGGGACATAAGTAGGGAAAACCGCGCCCGGTTCTGTCTACGTTGACCACGTTCCGACTTTGGCGCGAAATCATTGGATATGACGTGAAAAGGTTACAAGTCTACTTGTAAATGTTAAAATGTTCCAAAAAGCAATTGATAAAATGTACATTTTATTGGGCCTGAATGTAATTTAGGCAAAGTTAAAACCGAGTACTTTCGGCCAGCGGTTTCCCTTGGGGTTTGATTTGGGGGGTCCCATTGGCTCAGGGTTCTTGATTCTATTAACCATTTAATCATAACTATTACAATTTCCTCAAATCTGATTGGTTGAAAGACTGCTCTATTTTTCACTAATCAAGCTGTAGGTTGTAATTGGATAGCGTAATTGGACAGTTGGCTGTAATTGGACACCTGTAATAGGACAGTTGGAATCGGACAGTTGCCAGAGCCAATCAGATTTTGCATTTTGTGTGCGCGCAGTTACGTAATCGCTACGCCATTAAGCGCGCGCTCAAGAGATTTTTTACTATTTTTTCTCGCTTTTTCAACAAACTTTTGTCATTTTAGTTGCGCTTAGCATTGATTGGCATGAAAATATTTTTCTCGGAAGTTGTAATAGTTATGATTAATTGGTAACAGGACTTCGTGTCGTCCAATTCTGTCTATAATCATACTCGAAATAAACAAATTGGACTCCCGCTACGCGGTCGTCCAATTTTGTTTTTGTCGGGCGTCCTGTGGTTTTCTTAACAGCGGATTAATGGCTTATATTATGCGCAGCGGTGTGTGCGCATCCCACTGGCCTTGTCAGTTTCTCAAGTGTAGATTTCAAGAATGAATTCTAAAATCCAGCGAAAAGGTAAAAAAGTTATCCAAATATTTTCTTGATTGCTTTTCCGATCCACTGACTCTCTATCCACATCATAGTTCTTGCTGTTCAGTCCAAGAAGAAAAGGACAAAACCCGTGAAAGGACGAATGAAGCCCGAGGAAATCAAATCGAAGGGAAAAAGGTACAACGGTCCAAATCTCTGCATGCCATGCTGAACTATGGCATTTCATTGAGAACGTTCAGTTTTACAACAAGATCTTTTGGTTTTAACAGTGGGAGTGTATCAAGCTATAATGACGAGGATTACGAGGTTGATGAAAATTCAGATGATGAAGAACAGGAAGACCCGAACGATTACTGCAAAGGTTTGTACACACAGTAGAATTTTAGTTTGTAACGGAGTTTATTATTCTCTATTCGTGAAATACGATCTTCTCACTATCTTGTTAATATCTCTTTAGCTAGTCCTGCATATTGGAAACTTAGACATAATGCTTCTCAGAAACTTTAAATTTAAAATTTTTAGTTGCTCAAATTCATTCAGTTTGTAATATTGTGGGTTTCCATATCCACGCTTGATTGCTAAAGTAAACATGCAGACAGAAATTTCTTGCATGAAAGCTCAGTTTTCAGATTCTACGAAAATGTTCTAGAACGTAAATTTATATGGAATTTTCATAAACCTTAATTGCTGCTCTTCGATGTTATCGCCACCTGAATATTCAAAGGTGCTATTTATAAATACTTCAATATCATTTTGGACGATTATTTTAGATTTTAGTGACTTTTGTTTTCATGTTCAGTATCTAATATTATGCCGACATATTTTTATTAAAAAACTACCTCCATTTAGAACTAAAAAGAGGGATTTAGGGAATCTTAATTTTATTTTACATTTTATTTGGTACGTGCATGGAGCAGTCAGCTTTGCAACAAGTCATGAAAAAAAAATACATTCTCCAAATATACTCGCAATTATTGAGTAAGTGGGGAATGAGGTTAATTCGAGATTATCGGAGGTTGTAAAAACACATCTGTTTAGACAATGCTAACCACAAAAACCATATACCAAATAATGTTTGGCTGTAGCAGTTTCTTATCAGATAATCAATTCATCATTGATAATATTATTATTCTGAATGTTTTGATTCTTGTGCAAAAGAGATATTTTTTTCTGAATTCTATTTCTTCTACTTATCATGTATGTTTTCGTTCTACTCTATTATCTAATAAACAAAGAATGTAATTTGATTTGTTTATAGAAATTATTTGGTATATATTATATTAAAAATGCAAGCAATATCATCACTGAAGAAGCCAATGAAATTGTCAGTTTTAGTATTAATGACAAACCATTTGTTCCTAGTGTGAGACACTGGCGATTTTTGAACTCTGTTTTGATATCATGTTATAATCATCACTAGATAGGAAATTATTGAAAAAAGGTTTCTATTATTAGTGTGTATTGCAATAGACGCCTGCCATCGACAACCCATGTCCAAATATCTTGTTATAAGATTAATCAACAACAACAACCATCTTGATTAGTTGAATTGATTGTCTGTTGGACTCAAATCCTTATGTTTTAGGAGTCCAACACTAAAAATTAAGAGTCCCAGGAAAACGGCAAAATATCTTTTGTCTTTGTTGGTTCTTGAAAAACTGTCAGATGCCTTATTATAAACAGCAAATTAGATAGACTAGGTTGACCCCTACCCACCCAACCTTTGCATAGTTGCTTTGACACTGTAGACTCTGCTACCCTAAAATTCAAAGGAATGTTTTTCTACAAGTGAGAAACAAGTGAGAAACAAGTGAGAGAATAATACCCCCTCCCTCCCTCCCCAAGTACCCATGGGTGTGTACAATAAATTATTATTTGGGATATGACAGAGGAAGACTGGAGGCAATGCCTTCTTCCATTATGCTTCAGGAAACCCATTTAGTAGCCAGCTCTCAACAATGCCATTACTTGTTATATTCCATGCATATTCTCAAAACTCCAAGGGAAATGCAAATTGCTTCAAAAAATTGGGAGGTTTGAGAAATAATTTGGAGGTAAAACTACAGTGAAATAAACTCAAGAGAAAAAACAATTGATTTGAGTTATCAGGAGGTTAATTGAGAAACTGAGGGTTCAAGAAATCTGGATTCTATTGTATTGAGATGTTAAAATGTGTAGCAGTTTCTTGCTACACTAAATCACTCCACTTTTGTCTATCTTCTAACAAATCCCAACCAAGACCTGGTATCGTGATTTATGTCTTTGATTACTTGTCCTTTCATATCTGGTGACTGTAAACCTCGCTGCTCTATTCTGCACTAACTCTATATTCAATGGTATTCATATTAAGCAATATGTTATGTTATTGTGCTTTTATAGGTGGCTACCATCCAGTCCAACTTGGTGATTTATTTAACAACAGATATAGTGTAATAAGAAAACTTGGTTGGGGTCACTTCTCGACAGTATGGCTTGCTTGGGATACAAGGCAAGTATTAATTACAATTCATGCCATTGATATCCATTGTAACAGTTGTAACAGTATGATCAAAGGTAGTCTAGTGAAACTAACTGTACATGTAGCTAATTGCTTGTCATGAATATTAATTGACCCTTTCAAAATGATATAAAACATGATAGTTTAAGTTGAAAGCTGGACGACCAAAGTGGGTACAGTTCTCTGGTAATTATTGGATTTTCCTGTTTTATCTTATGAATGTTGTGCATTACCACATCTGAGTTATGCCCTCCACCAAAGTTTCTATACAAGAAGCATGGGCGGCATGGGTGGCATAGTGGTTAAGCCACTCGCCTCTCACCGCTGTGGTCCAATGTTCGAGTCCCGGCTCAGATGCTGGATTATATGTGAGTTGAGTTTGTTCGATGTGTTAATTGTTCTCTACCATGCCACGAGGGTGTTTTCTCCAGGTTCTCTGGTTTTTCCTCCCTCAGCAAAAATCAACATATGAGTTTTTAATTGTATGCAGAGTATATCGAATGTAGGAGTAGCGAGTGTGTGAATGAGTCTCAGAGATATTAGCAGAAATACTACTCTGAAATTCAAGGATGAATAAAGAATGTTTTTTTAATGCTCAAACTTTGGCCACCCATAACTTTGGCTCTACTCATCGAAACTACCTCAAAATTTCAATTTTTGCTAACTTCGGTGTGCTCTTTTCAAATATTACATATTTATGTAATATATTTCTTGCTGTTGGATAAAAATTAAAATGACAGTCATGCAAGGGGTGAGAAAAGCTCATTAATGTCTGAGCTGTTACAAACATCCACATTCTTTAAAATCATCCTATCAACAGATTTGTTGATAAAAAGGCTTGTGTGTTCAGTGATTTTGGAATAGCCATTGTGTTTTTGCAATTAGCTACACTTACATTGGGTTAGAAGTGTGGATGTAGAAAGGAGTATAGTAATCAGGATGAAAAATTTCTGCTTGTTCCTTACCCTCCTCCTTGCAGCCATTCTTTAGGCTACTCAAAACACTTAAAGCAAAGATAAACTTAAAACAAGTGATAAATGTATAATCATGGCCAGCTAAGGCCAAAATTACTGGAAATTTAGTAATAAATCATTTTGTTGGCAAGCTACATGTAGAACTTCCATCTCTTCTCAGGTATAATGGAGGTGTTATACATTATGTGTTAATACTACTGTATACAATGATTTTAACAGTTTTCTTTCTAAAATCTTGCAGAGATCAAAAGTTTGTAGCTTTGAAAATCGTCAAAAGTCAATCACACTACACAGAAACTGCAATAGATGAAATGAAGCTACTACGAACAGTAAGATCATCAAATATGCCAGTATAATACCTTAATGCCTCATTGACCTAATTAATGTCTGGATGACAATAATGGTAGCTAATTATAGTAACCTGTCACTGGAAGACTGCTTTTTCATTGTCATCCTCATTTGATCACAACTGCAATTGCCTGGACTTTATTTTACACCTTTGCTGAATGGAATTAAGATTCAAAATCCATAATTATGGTTTCCAAATCTCTCCAAGTATCAATATAGTATTTGTGAATTGGTTTTTCTGGGAGGGCAATATCAGAATTGACAAAACAGAGGGAGTATTAGTTTGATTGATTTATAAATCAATCAAACTAATACTCCCTCTGTTTTGTCAATTCTGATATTGCCTATAACTGCTTTGTTATGCTGACCATCAAAGAAATGAGATCATAATACAATCAGTCATGCATAATTATGAAGCTTAACCATAAAGTGCCATATTGGTTTCCTGTAAATATTTTTATAAAGGAACTCCATTATAAACTGTATGTTACTTTGTTCAAATCATGTACAATGTACAATGTACATACATTGTAGAGTTTAGGTATCACAGACAGTACCAATCAGTCATTATTACACACCATTCAGAACAAAGAGAATTATTTATTTAGCAGTAATTAAAGTATTTTGTCTTGCCAACAAGAAGCCTGCTTGCCTTCCTTCCTTCCTTCCTTCCTTCCTTCCTTCCTTCCTTCCTTCCTTCCTTCCTTCCTTCCTTCCTTCCTTCCTTCCTTCCTTCCTTCCTTCCTTCCTTCCTTCCTTCCTTCTTCCTCCCTCCCTCCCTCCCTCCCTCCCTCCCTCCCTCCCTCCTTCTTTCCTTCCTTCCTTCCTTCCCTCCCTCTTTCTTTCATATTCTGTCCTTCCTAATCTTTACGGTAGTCGTGTTAAGGCAAAAAGTAAGAGACAACATTTTATCATTTATAGGTTCACACTGCTGACCCTAGTCATCTTGGATATAAACATGTAGTTCAGTTGACAGATGATTTTAAAATTGTTGGAATAAATGGTTCACGTATCCTTTAATTCATATCAAAATACATTCTAATTAATTCACATACATGTAGAATATGTTATATAAGGAAAAGGCATTTTAAACTAGGTGATCAACATCTGAAGGATGTTGATTTATGTATGAGTGGAGCTAAACTCACGTAGCCCAGCTGGTTTAGATGTACATTCTCTGTGCTCTTCTCGTTTCAAAATCTAGTTAAATCCATATTGGGTTCTTGTACCTAAAAGATTAGATGGGAGGGGGCTTAATACAGATTTTAACACAGGGAGCCCAAACTTGATATTTGCATGCATATTTATAGTAAATGTATGTAGCAATAACTCATCCTCCCTTTTTTCAAGATTTTGCAATAATCATGTCTTTTTTTTTTACATAGATCTCTTATGTTTGCCGCTATCATCTTTGTGGCCAAATTTGAGTACCATCTGAGCATTTTTAACAAAAATCCCCCTGAAAGATACTTGTGCTCTTCTTTATCTTTCAGGGGTATTTTCGTTCAAAATGCTCAAATGGCACTGAAACTTGGCCACAAAGGTGAAAGCATCAGACATACTTTTGGGTGATAGGACCCATGTGATAGCACCCCGCTTTGTGGATTATAAAAATAAATGTACTAAATAAATGATGAGGATGTTTAGACTGAATTTGAGGAAGCCAATTAACCACCTTACTGTAGCTTGACATCCATATAAACAAATTATCAAGAGTTCATCATTATATTAAAACATGAGATGTTTTCTTAACTGTTTTTCTAAGATATATGTATGGTTTTTGAGGTTTTGGGTCATAATCTGTTAAAACTTATTATTAAGTCCAATTATAGAGGAATTCCTATCAAACTAGTTAAAAGTATCGTTTGCCAGGTAAGCAACTTTTTTCTTGGTGGAAAATTAAAGAAGCCTACATCCAACGTGTCTGAAGCGGTTTTTAATGCCAAAAACAACAACAACAACAACAACAACAAAAAACCATCTCAGCCTCATCTTCAAACATCTGTTTCTCTACTGAAAATGTTACCTTGTTTTCTGCATTCCTTTTTGCATGCATAAACATCCTTTTATGTTTTATTCACTGATAAAGGGATATGCCAATGTACATGTGTGCAAAATGTAAGACTAAAAATTTGAAATTTTGAAGAGACAGACAGTTGAAGCCTGTGTAATTTTCAGAAAAAGACTTCTTTGGTTACATACATCAAGACTGACCAAACTTAAAAACCATGTTTAAAAACCTTGTGTATTACTTTGACACTCTTTTAGCTTTAAAACTTCTTCAAAATCTTTAAAAGTGTCTTTAAAATGGTGTTTTTAAAAAGTTTTCGACAGATATATTTCACTCATAACACCCATGGACTGTCACCTGCCCATGCCAACTCACCCATGGATGCATTTTGCCAACTCGCCCAAGCATAAAAATTGCTATCCAATTATTGCTAAATACAATAATTATTATTATTACATGACATAATTATTAGAACCACAGGCCTTGAAATTGCAACGATACACTTGCGACTAAAATTTGTGACCACACATTAAAAGACCAGTAAGCAAATTATCATTAGGAAGTCCCTCTACAGTAAGATTACCAGTTGGATATATCAACAAATCAGAATATTGGATTGAACACAATATTGGAATGAATGCTTTTGGAACTTTTGACATACACATGTCTCTATCCTGGAAACATAGTTCTTGTATTCTGCTATTGGCAACTTTTATGTCCTTAGGAGACTGGGTTTAAGTCCTGTTAATCAGTACAAGACCCAATGCCAGAAAGAGCACACTAAGCTATATCAAATCCTGAAATTTTATGTTATCATGGGTCAATATTGAACGACTTACAGTCATACAAAAATTGTAAATTTCCCAAAGAAAATAATGTATGGATTGTGGGGTTACTTAAATATTGATCCCATATTCCATACATTTTGTTGTAATTTTAGTATATCATAATGTTGTCCCACTACCACAAAATTTCAAACATTAATTAATTATGATTTGTGTGTTTTAATTTTTCCAGACACTTAAAGGCTTAGACTACTTACATACCAAGTGTAAAATTATCCACACTGATATTAAACCTGAGAATATTCTTCTATGTATAAGTGAAAGACAAATACAACAGCTAGCTGCTGAAGCAGTAATGGCTAAAGAAACTGGCATTTACTCTCCTGCTCTCAGTAAGTATCGATGATGTAATGATACTTATTTACTTGGGCCAAGCATTAACCCAGTGCAGCGTGCGTCTTCCTAAATGTAGAGGTTCCATCCACATTATACTGATTTTATACTATGTGAATGAAGAAACAGATAACACATGCATGTGCCGTGTGAAACGTTTGATAGGAGATACATTTGTATCCCAAATGCTCCCAGAGAATACTTAGGATATGTGCTTTTTTGTTTCTATATTACATACAATCTTGTTTTTCCCTTCAGTAAGTACAGCACCAGCTGCTGTTATGCAAGTAAGTATGTCAGTTTGTATGTCACAGCACATTGAAACTAGTTTTGGAAGGAAGGGCAAGGGGAAGGATTAATGAATAGATGAATGGAATTGAGAAGAACTGATGAATGGATGCAAAAGATATTTGAATTTCAGGAAGGAAAAATGGTGGGAAACATGAAAGATGATCATAAAAAAGGTTTAATTGACTGCACTGTTTAAATATTATAAAAAGGGTTCTGATCCCAGATAATAATTGAACGAATTGTAGCAATTGACAAAGTTCTGACATTGTGGATGAATTGTGAATGGAAAGAGCAGGTTTTGAAGTAAAGAAACGCAGGGAGGGATATGTATTAAAGAAAACAAGCATAAATGGTTATTAAATTGTGTTTGTTTCTTTCAGCAATCAAGTGAAACAAAAATATCCAAAAATAAAAAGAAGAAAATGAAAAAGAAATTAAAAAAGCAAATAGAAAAACAAAAATTACAGCAAGATGAAATAGAACAGTGTATGCTTCAAGAAGAAGAAGATAACTGTGAAAAGGACAACTCAACTGAGAAATCAACTACAAACTGCTCTGATAATGCTGACAGAAATTCATGTAAACTACCAAATGAATCAGAGATGAATTCAGACACGGAAACAACATCTGAAGTAAAGCAAGACCAACAAGAAGAAAATTCAGAGGAGCTGAGTAGTAAACTGCTACAGGAGCAATGTATAGTTTCTGATGATGAAAAATCAGGTCAACGACAAACGAATCCAGGTAAAGAAAAATTGAAGTGCGAGGGAGAATATCTCAGTACTGGAAGTACATTTACAGTGGGACCCCATAAACCCCCACTGCACAATGTATTGTATGCATTATTACGACCAGTTAGTTTTTGCCCATAGGTGGTCGTATTAACGGGTTTCTGCTGTAGATCAGGATTCACACTGTCCTGGAAAATTCATAAAAAGTCCTTGACTGGAATTTAGAATTCTAATTCCAGCACTGGAAAAATCATGAAATATGGGAAAAATACCTAAGTCACGAAAATGGTTTGAATGGTGGATTTTTGCCAAATATGTTTTTGGCTAAATGTTAGAAATGATTGTCAGAAATAAGGACATTTTGAAATTTTATGTTGAGTGATGGTGAGCATAGAAACCTTCGGCCTGTTGACTGTAACAACTTGTCCCAGTTTATGTGTGAATCCTGTAGATGCACTTGTTGACATTTCTCTTGGAGGAAAACAATTCTCAAATTTCAATCCAAAACGTTCAAAAGGACATATTGGAGACTTCAAATTCAGACATCTCACCACCCTTTCAATGTTGGTTGGTCAGGGTTCGTCTCAATACCTGTATCTATAGGTAGATATTGCACTTGATCGTTACCAGGCAACAGTAAATGGAACGGGAGGGGGTAATAAATAATTGCACGTGAAAATAATGTTGGTTCCTTTTATGATTGATGGTTTTGATTGCTGTTTATCTTTCTGTAGAACAAGACAAACCAATAGAAAATGGCGAAGAAGGAGCAGACATTGACGTAATGGAGGAAGAACCGCCACTAGAAGAGAAAGGTGAAAATTGATGCTAAAAATTACATAGATAAGATTAAATAAGAACAGATAATATGTTATCCTCTGCAAAATGAACATATATGTTCACTAGGGGAGGCATAGAGAAACCCCTCAAAGCTGCAGTTTTGATTTGTTTTCGTCAACTGGCAATGATGCATCAAAAACTGTGAGCACTAAATTTGTGCTCACATGACTGCTCAAAACGTTTCACAAAATTGATATTCCAACTGTTACAACCGTTTAATTTTCATATCGAACTATTCCCTAACTCGTGATCTGTGATATGGTTGACTGCAGGGTTGCCATGTATACATTAGCTAAAATACACTTTATAGCAAAGCTATACAATATAAAGCGTACTTTGATTAGTTGATGAACACGCGAGCATGCGTCCAAAAATCTGTGGACAGCAAGGTGAGGTAAAATTTTAACTGCTCGTGTATTTTTATGCCTACATTTTTATTTCTCCTTAGAAAAAAAGAAAGAAATCTTTCATTCCTTTAGAAACGATTCCAGTTTTCATTTAACGAAGAAGAATTGTTCTTTTCAGAGAAAATAATCATTTTTTCTTGTCCGAGCGCTGAGTGAAAACTCGCAATTGTTTGTTGTTAAAAGAATGTACAGCTTGTTATATAAGAAGTGATCAACACTCAGCTATGCGTCCATAGATGCACTTGGTGGGCTGCAAAACACTCGAGAAGCTATAGTTATACGTGGCTACCTTTACGCTTCTCTCGTGCTTAGCAGCCTACCATGGGTGTATCGATAAGTGTCCTTTTTGTGTAAAAACTATCCATGGATATTAAGGTGATTCCTCTGTTTTGCACCGCGCACGAGTCTACCGCGCATGGTTGAAAAAGCACAGAATTACGAGTTTCTCAGTATTTTCATTCAAATTACGACTAAAAATGCTTAAAAACACAATTTGAAACATTTGTACAAATTTTGCTGCGATAAATAGGGAGTTTTGTACAACTCGCCCCAGTACCTTCTCGGAAAAGTGCCGATTTTACCCCAGATTTGATGATAATTTTGAAAATATCTCCCTAACGAGCACGGTGAACCCCATTTTGTATTTCAAAACTTGCTTTCTTGTAATGATTCACACAACATATTGGAAAATTGGGCACTAAAACGTCCAAAATCGAACGTTTCCGCGCGAAAGTGGCTTTTTTAAAAAATTGTAGAAAATGCGCTTTATCGAGGTTATAATGTAGTTTCTTACGAGACAATTCACTAGTTTATCTTCTAAAATGCTGCTAATTTTGAGTCTGTGGATTTATTTCTGAGACCTGATAGACTTATCATCGAATTAGCTGGAATGCATCGAATATTCGTGCGAAATCGCTAAAATACCCTTGTCTATGATGTACAATATTTCCAAAACAAGCACGGTGACCCACTCGATTTTTCTTAGTTACGAGAAAAATAACTCAAAATCTACAAAATTTCCATTTATAGCGATTTTAATTGGTAGGATCAATTATAGAGGAATCGCCTTAATCAATCCTCCTTAAATGCGTTTGTCTGCATGAATTTCAGATTCGAACAAATCGTCACCTGAAGGGGAAGAAGTTAGTCAGGAAGACAAAGAGGACGAGTCTGACTTCGATGAAAGTGATATTCGAGTAAAGATAGCAGATCTAGGAAATGCTTGCTGGACAGTAAGTTGTACAAAACATTTTAAAACCCCATGAATACCCTGGGACAAGATAATGTGGCCAATGTACAGAGGCTCGACTGTAATAGGAAAGGAGGACGGGCTCCTGACTGAAATGAATAAAAGGATTGAATGAAGGAATGGTGAAAATTAGGAATAAAATCAATGATTAGAGAAGACATTGATAGAACAAGAGAGATTAAGGTATAGGAGAAGGGCGTGATAAAAGAAATACTCCTTCTCCCCCTGTCCTCTTCTCTTCACCCTTTCCCATGTTGTCTAAGTCTCCTGTTTTTGCTCTCCTTTTGACTGTTTATGCTCTCCTATGGACTGTATATCTGATTTGGTCTTGTAGCATCACCACTTTACAGAAGAGATCCAGACTCGTCAGTATAGATGTTTAGAAGTATTAATAGGAGCAAAGTATGGTCCACCATCTGATATCTGGAGTACGGCTTGTATGGTAAGAATATATCATTACAGAAACATAACGTTTATAATCATAACTATTACAATGTCTTCAAATCTGATTGGTAGATTTCTACTAATGGATCGTATGAACCAATCATGTCAATTAACCTTTCTCGAGCTGGCATGACTATATAAAATGTTATATCCATCGATAAATTGCGTTTAAATTTTAATTTGTGTTTACAGCGAAAATCGTTGCATCGCGACCAGCAAATTACAAATTTGGTTTTGATTTTGGGTTTTTCTGAGCCGTCAATCATTTTGGGGGCGGAGCTTTCACGAACTCGTTCAGTGATTAGTTGATTTGGAAGACGCTCCGCCCACAAAATGATTGACGGTTCAGAAAAACCCAAAATCAAAACAAAATTTGTGGTTTGCTAGTCGCGATACAACGATTTTGGCTGTAAAATTCGAATTTTGCTAATTCTTTATGAGGAATTTTTGAAAAGAAATGGACATACTAAACACGATAACGAGCCGGGCCAACCTCGATGCAATCCTTTGTAAATTAGCTGACTTTCAAAACCTCATATCTTTGTAAGTTTAAGCGCGATGTTGAAATTTTACAATTTTTCTATTTTTTGACACGACGAATTTGATTTTGAATTTCATTTATCGATATATGAAATATTTTATAAAGTAACGCCAGTGTGAGAAAGTTCAATTGCTTCAAATTGATGGTTTTCAATCAACCACTATATTGATACAAATCTCCATAGCAACACGGAAGTTTCTCCCAAAAATTTTGATTAAAAAACATCCGCTTCGTGTGATCGAGGTGTCCCCACTTTATAGCGGAGCTCCCCGCGCCGAAGGCCCGAGAAACGGAGCACCATACTTTAGAAAAAATGGTAACCATCGAGTTGATTTTTCATGGCTTGAAGTATACGTCACTTCCGTCCGTCCGTCCGTGCCCCAATCGCGATGCTGATTGGCTGATTGCTTTTTGGCGCCAACTTGACGCGCGCTGACACTTTGAAAACTGAAAATTTACAAGTTTCCTTGCAGTTTTAACTTGCAAAGCTTAAAAGTAGTATTCTCGAAACCTCGTAAAAATTTAGCGATTTTGATGAACATTAATCTGTGCCAATCTTGACAGGTTAAAGCGAAAAAAACCGTACGTTTGAATTTTTTTCGGGCCTGGTGTCGTTTCAAAAACTGCTCGAAAGACGAAAGACACAGAGGATATTTTCAAAGTTGGACGACTTTTTAGTTGGATTCGTAGTTTAAAAAAATTCCTCATAATGAATAAGTCATTGAGGATCGTGTATTCTTCGTTTCGTGAAGATGCCTTCAATAAAGCTGCTTAAAAATCTAGCCAAAGTTGGAAATAAATCAAGAATCGTCTGCATTGAGCGTGAAACAAGGACCAGTATGCTTCGAAAAGACAACAAGGAAAGCACTTCAAGGTAAAGACCCTGGCCAGAAAATGATATCAAAAAGTCTCTTGTACCTATATTTGATCTTTTATCTTTGATTTGGGATTGATGACTTAAAAAAAACCTTTTATGCACGTTGAACTGTGGCCAAGTTTAAAGAAACACTCGATCAAGCCTTACATGAAAATAATGTACAACGACATTTTGTTTTACGGTGAACTTTTTGCACTAGTTCTAATAATAATAAAATTAGTAAAAAAATTGATTTTGAACTTATTTCAACCCCACTAATGTGTAAATACAGCTCAAGTTTTGGTCTGGAATTTAATGAAACAATTGACAGGAAAAAAAGAAGGAATTTTGCCATGCAAACTAGAATTGTTTTTATACTTTATTCATCTGGATGAAGTTGCTCAGTGAGCCCTGTGAAGCCTTAAATACAGACTGAAAATGCTTAATTCCTTGTTTTCTTGTTATTTCAATTAGCTGTTTTTATAATCACTTTAAATTGTATTATCAGTGTAATCTGGAAGAGAAAAGTGGGAGACAAGTATTCGCCTAGCTAGTGTGTCATTCTTTTCTACATTAAGCTTAAATAACAAAACAAAATAACAACAACAACCACAAAAAACAAGATGTCACAAATATAGTGAAGACAGACAAATCAATATATGTTGTTCTGTAATATTCAGGATGTCGAAAAGGTTTAATTACTTGTATCAATTTAAAAAAATGTTTTGGGGATTTTGCTTTCTATTTCTGAAAATTATGAACCCTTACAAAGTCAGTTATGAAATCTGACAGTGAATCTGAATATTAAAATTTACTGTAACAAAGGTCACTGAGCATACAAGCCCATACAATATACAAACCAAAACCAAAACTTATTTTAAAAATGCTTTTTAAATAATCTTCATTTCAACTTTTTCAATTACCACAGGAAGCCCAATTCATTTGAATCAAGAACATAAAAAAATTAAAATTGAAATTGGAGCTTTGCTTTTAGGTAGTAGTTGTTTTGAGTTGTTTTACAATTTCATCTAAAGTCATGATTAGTGTAACCTGGAAGAGAGAATTCTTGTTTCGTGTAAAGACAACTATTTATCAGTGTCATTCTACTCTACATAATAAAAAAAAACCAAGATGCCACAATACTGTCAAGACAGAAAAATCTAAATATAATTTTCTGCAATGTCTAATTGTTTAATTGAAGGATGTTGAATTAGGTTCAGTATTTATGTGAATGAAATCAGTTTGAGGGATTTTTGCATCCTATTTCTGAGAATTATGAAGCACTACTACTAAGTCAATTATAAAATCTGACACAAATATCTGAATAAATATCACTATGGTCACTGAGTTGAAAGCCTTATAATTCTCAGGAGACTGAAGGGCAAGAAATAAAGCTTGATCTATAGTCTTTATTTCAACTTTTACAACAAAATGCAATATTTGTTTGCCTATTACCACAGCAAGCCCAATTCATTTGAATCAAAAACGTCAAAATAAAACAAAGTATTTAAAATTATTATTATATTTAAATGGGAGCTCCGCTATTAGGTAGTACCTAATTTTTATATTATGTATGCCTTGCTATGACGTCCAAAGTTTTTGATGTTATTTTATCCATTTTGAATTGAAGATGAATTTTCAAAATCAGTAGCCTTTTTTACATAAAGTAAGTCACGTGTCATGTGACAGTCCCTTTCATTGGTTTATCAGTGTGCTATTGTTGCTGTTTTACAGGCTTTTGAGTTAGCGACAGGAGACTTCTTGTTCGAGCCTCACTCAGGAGAAGATTACTCAAGAGATGAAGGTTGGTCAATGATTCTTTTACAATGAACATTCGAATTAACGCCTAGCTTAAAATAAGCACGTTCTATGAATTAGCGTCCCTAGTAGTTAAGGCTAAGAAATTTCAAATAAGCGCCCCCTCCCCCAAGAAAGAACGCTGTTCTGAATAAGTGTCCAATAAAAAGTCAGTTAAATGGGATTTGGTCAATGAGTAGTCAGGGAAAAGTCCAGGAATTTTTAATTTTACCTTTTTAGTGGGAACATGTTTCAGTAATTGAAGATTAATTCGTGTTCCCCTTGTTCCCTCGTTACCGGTGTTATGTCCCACAAGCTATCACATTTAATTGTGAATATCAGAAATTGAAACGTCCGACCACAGATTTCTCATGGTGTTCTGTCAAAACTTAATCTATAGAATGTTTAAACCCTGTCCGGCTGCAAGCCACGTTGCAAATGTTTTGTTTGTGGAACTTGAGAATTCTGAGCGTGGGCTGATTGGTTGTTTGCACGTTTGCAAGGGAATCCTGAGGATCGAGGTTAAGGTTAAATTGCGAGGAAGACTTGATTTACAAACGACAGCGAGATAGAGAACATGCTCTGGTCCCCTGGAGAAGGGAACTATGAATGTGAAAAATGGGCAAAAATGATTAGTCAAGAGGAACTGTGGGCTTGTAACAACAAGCATTTTGAACTGTTTGAAGGATTACCAATTCGTTATCACTCTTGATTGAAAATATTTTATCTGATAGAGGGAGGGAATTTAGGGGACGACATATTACATCCTTTTCTTCACTTTCTCTAAAATCCCTTTGATGAAGCAACAATGGAAAGAAGGGGTCACAGGTCACGTCCTAGAGTAGGACAAATGGGTAAAAAGGGCACGCACATAGAATTTTATTATCTAGTAATAATGGTCTCTGATGTGATGCTTTTCCAGATCATCTCGCTCACATAATAGAACTCATTGGTAGAATACCAAAACACATTGCTTTATCAGGAAAATATTCCAAAGATTTTTTTAACAAAAAAGGTAAACAATTGGTGATCTTTTCTTTATGTTGCCAACTTGGTTTATTGTTTAGCATACTAGAAGCACGGTCCTAACACTATCCTGACATTTCACCCCTTGCCATGAGCTGGATTCCCATTCCATTATTTTGATGAGCGTGACGTTTATTCCATGTTTATTTAGGAGAACTCAAGCACATCACAAAGCTGAGACCTTGGTGAGTTGTTAATTTTGACCCAATACCCCGTTATGGCGAACATCTAACACCTCCCTAAGGCGAACAGTAAGAACTGATTTCAAGGCTGTGTGGTTTGGGGGTCTCACTGTAGGAGTATACATGATAGAAAGGTCTTACTAGTAAATATAGCGACCCTCTAACGAGATTGGAGAGGGAGGGGAGGGCAAGGAAACGTTACGTCAAGTTCTACTACCTTTAAATAGCGAAGCGTGTCAGTGACGTCACAGCCAAACCAAACTTTTCATCTTGATTCCGTTTTTGGCAGGCTGTTTTTACTGACAAGATTTTTTTTAATAAGCAATCTTTTCATAATAAGATGTATACGTTCCTCTGTGTTCTTTTCAGTACGATTACATGCAGATTCATAATGTTTGTCTGTGTCATGCATTTATTGCGCAGCGCTATTCTGAACGTAGAATAGATAACTAAACAGGGGGTTGCGGCAGGCCCTCCCTACTTTATGTTCCCCTACCCTACCCCTCCATCTCACAGTTCCCCTCTGCACAGATACAGTAAGGTCAATTCAACATTTAAGAAGTCGAATTCACTCTACATTCATGGCCACAAACCTGACCCTTTTGCAATGAGGCAAATGCGTTAGGAGGCCGTCAGAACAATTGCTTTTTGCTTATGTTTTGTGCGCCACCTTTTGAGAAAGATTCATAGGATTTCTCGTTAATGATTTCACATCTTAGCCTGCGTTACAGCCGAACAAAACCCTGGCAGGCTACCACATCTTTGCTTCACTGAAATTCCTTATAATTCATGTGAGTCGAAGCTCATTGCTTCTTTCCGTAGTAGGACGAAGTACCAATGCTTCGATATGTATTCTATCCACAGGGGTCTTTACGAAGTTTTAACAGAAAAATACGAATGGCCCGGTGAAGATGCCGAGAAATTCGCTTCGTTCTTGATGCCAATGCTGGACTACAACACAGAGAAACGAGCTACTGCTAAGCAGTGTTTAGAACACCCCTGGTTACAAGAAGTCCAATAGGTCAGGCTACTTTGCCGGTGCACTTCACTCTATGGTAGAAGATCGTACCATCGACTGAGTATCGACACAACAAAGGGACTGATGTTGTAGCCTTCAAGGACAGTTTTAGTTTGTGCAAAACGGCGTTAACTTGTCCTATGTGACTGAATACCCAGGCATGAAATCCAGTTATTTTGACACAAGGTGGACAAGTATATTCATGGTTGACGTCGAACATGACCTGCGTAGCGGCCCTACGAGGGAAGGGAAAGGGGAGAGGGAATGGGAGAGGAAAAGAGAAGGGCCTCCTCTCCCCATTCCTCCACTCCCCTTTCATTTCTCCTTTCATTTCTCCTTCCCCTTCCCACTTTTCCTTTCCCCTTAGGACCGCTACGCAGGCTAGTCGAACGTGGATATTGTTTTATCTTTGGTCAAATAGAAAATCATGGGTCCTCATTTCCCCTGTTAATTCAAATTAACATGAAATCGGGGTTTCAACTTTTGTCAAGTACTGAATCTAGGAGTTTTATCTCTTGTAAAACATGGAATTGAGGTTTCATTGTTTAACAAGCTTAGAACTATTCCCCCTTCAAGAATATTAATGAGACTTCGCTTTAATGTCAGTCATGATACCACACCTTTGAAGTTTTGTTAGGGGTAACCGTGTTTACTTCTCCGATGAGTGCGTAATTGCTACCATTGAATATTCTAGACGAACACTCGGTGCAAGATTGTATTATATTCAATAGACTGTATTGAATGGTTGTACAATACTAAAGTTTTGTATGTAGTTATTTATTATTACTGGCTTGTACTTTATCACTGTGTATTTCTACAGTTACCACTCAGAGTTGCGCTCGACCGTGTGACACTCGCGTCACTCGGATGTTGATTTTATTTTGATTGGCATAGTAATTCTTTAGAACTATCCTTAACGAACTCATTAATAATTCATTAGAAAACACAACAGAAATTACTACCGTAATGTAGATCTTTATATTGGATAAAGAGTTTTGTTCATTTGCATAAACTTTAATTTGGATTTTCTATGCCAAAAATAGTTAAACTTGGAAAATTCTGGTCAAATATGATAATTGACAACTAGACGTTTGATAAGTAATATAAAGTACTCGAGAGCTCGGATCTCGGATTCGGCTCGGATCTTTATCCACCGATATAACACGCTCTCTCGTTCTTTATACATTAATTAAATTTGCCTGCGTACCTGGCTGTCGGGAGGGGAACGAGAAGGGCCGATCAACAAAGCTGTATTCTCCCTCCCCTATCCCAGTACTTGCCGGTCTCCCTCTTGAAGGCCAGCTACCTACTTTGGTGTTCATGAGCTTACCTCACGGCCTCTTCTTTTACCTCTTGTTTGGAAAGTGCTCTACAGTAGAACTCAGCTATGCCGATCGCTCTTGTATTGTTTTTTAAGTCCATGACTTTCCGTTATTTCGAACCCCAACTATCTTGAACAAGTCATGGCTTTGGCTGGGAGTTCAGGTTAGCGGTTTTTTTGGTTTTTGTTTGTTTGTTTGTTTGTTTGTTTGTTTGTTGTTGTTTTTTTGTTGTTGTTTTTTTTGAAATAACAAGCTCTTTTGATTGCCACTTGGATTCTCGGGCAATTTTTTCCTCTGAAGTCTCAGCTCATGAACAGTCATTATCTATTTCGTAAAAACACAAAGATCAAATGCCCTATTTTAGAGGTTGCATGCACAACTATTGCACGTTTAGTCTATAATGCTTAATCAATTAGTTCTTTTTGTATAAACAATCCTTCTGAATTGACCACGTCCTTTGGTGTTATGTGAGAAAATGGAATGGGAAAATAACGTTTGGCCAAAGAACGGCAAATATAGACACTTCACATATTCAATTTTTTTCTTTTTTTTTCTTTTTTTTTTTTTTTTTTTTTTTTTTTTTTTTTCTTTTTTTTTCTTTATTGAATGCCAACTGAAAATTTGTAAAAGTCGTACATGGAATCTTTTGTCAAACTTGAAATATAGAATTCACTTTTTTTAAACAATTAGAATCAGGCTCTTTTGTCAATCAGGCTCTTACTTTTGTCGGCTCCTGTAGAACCAAATTACTACCTTTCTGGAGGACTTAAGGTTGGTGCCTACTATTGTCAGCGCGCACTCCTTTCTGCGCATGTAAAAACATTGAATTTTCGTCAGTAAAGCAATCGTAAAAATAAGGCCGTTTTACGACTTTTTGAAACAAACTTACAGAGTTAAAGGAAAACAATTTAGCACTTTCATCATTCTCGTAGACTCCATAGTATCTCCAATACTTTGACCAAATATCGAACTCGCAATGGCGTACTTGAAACGCACCGAAGCTCCTGCGATAAAGAAGTGATTCCTTTGAGCTGGAAGTCTACGAATTTCTCACCCTATATGTTGCTAAACGAACGCATATAGAGGCAAGTCAATTATATTTCTCATTCAAGCATTCAAGAGATCTTGAGAGGTTTTTATACTGAATTTTAACACCGAAATTCTGGACCACACAATTCATTTATATATTTTCATGGAACTAAGGCTCTATTTGACCTGATGCGTTTGATCACGTAATGGATAAAACATCTGTCAAAAACGCCGTTGTAGAAGTCTTTACAGCAAACAATTGAGATATATAGTGAAATAAAAAGTTGAATAAACTGGTATATTCGCAGGTAATATTTTTGCATGTCGGAGATATATAATACCCATGCATGATAATAGCTAATAGCTGTTGACAGACAAATTGAAGGTCTTTACTACTACGGCTTGTTGAACTACAGGCAACCAGTGTACGGTTCGATGTGCGTCTTGTTAAAAAGTTTATTAACGACAACATGCCAATCGCTCTTACTCTAGCGGCAGCTAATCTTAATGTCCTTTTTAAGCCGATTTTGGGCTCCCTTTTAATTCATATATATAAAACATCCGAAACATGAACGAAAAAATACACGATTTGTTATTGTGTCAAATATGCCGTTGTAGAAGTAATTACAGCAAACAATTGAGATATAAAGTGAAATAAAAAGTTGAATAAACTGGTATATTCGTAGGTAATATTTTTGCATGTCGGAGATATATAATACCCATGCATGATAATAGAAGGACAAAGACAAACACTAATAGCTGCTGACAGACAAATTGACTAATCAGATATTCTTTAAAAAGGTCAAAAAAGGTCTTTATTATGTTACGGTTAACTATTTCCCGGAATGGTGAAGAATGCGTGAAACGGCTCGGGGAAGAGTACGAACGGCCGGGGCCGGTCATTGGAGCCTCTCCTAAAAGGGGCTCTCAGACGCACGTGTGCGTCTAGTTAAAGGACGTTCGCGGGCATTGTTCACGCGCACTTTTACTGCGCACGCTAGCGCGCGCTACCTCAACTAAATCCAAGATGGCGGCCTAAAATAATTTTTTTCAGTAATGACTTTTTCGATTTTTTTAAAAAGGAAATTATTTAAAAAAAGAAAAAAAATTTTAAAAAGGAATTTTACTGAGGAAAAATTAAAAAATCGTTCAGGTTGAAAAACTGCAGAAAAAAGGATGGAAAAGATTCTACTGGACCCAGTCTCCTCTCGGTATTCAAGATGGTGGAGTTCGTAATTGCCTACATGGAATATATAGTATTCTATTTCATAACACTCGCATTCATGCTCAGCTGAAATTAAGGAATGGGGAAAAATATTGATCAGCGGCCTAAGACAAGCTGGAACAGCTTGGCTTAGGGGAGCGGTACAAACGACCCACGCGAATTTCAGGGGCGGGTGGGTGGGCCGTTCCACTGTTCGCTGTTCCGCTGGAACTGAGCAAGAACCGAGTGATTCATTTGGATTTGGCATTTTATAGCCATAGCCCCAAGGGAGGCACGTGCCTATTTGTATCTAGCTGCACGGGGAATGTTATTTCATGTTATTTCATCTTTGCATATCATTACGAGTATTATGAATAGTCTAGTCGAATGCTTGGTACTAGATTATACTATAGACTCCTTGCAGCACGTTGGAAGCAGCTCAGTCTAGTGGACAAAACAATGGATTCTAATTCTCAAGACAGCAAAAGTCTTTTGTTTTGTCCCCCAGATTGAGCTGCTCTGACGTCACGTGCAAGGGGCCCATTGCCGGGTTTTATCCATTCCTTCGGGAACCTAAAGACAATGAAGTGGTGGCCATGTTGGATAATTAAACAAATAAGAGACCCAAATGAGAAATCTTTTGTTGAAGTTTATCCAAGATGGCTGCCGTGACGTCACATGAAGCCCAGCAATATGTATGGCAAGGTTGTACAATACTAAAGTTTTGTATGTCGTTTTTTGCGACTACTGCTTCGAATAGGCAAAGCCACTTTGTCATCGGTAACTACGGGTCGTAAGTCAGTCCGTCTGTCCGTGCGTAACACCACAGGAAGCCCAATAATAATAAACTTCGGAACCAATCATTGAACGACTTTGAACGAGTAGATAATGACCGATAATGATAAACAAAGGACAATTTTCATAATAATCAGCTATAAAATAAACGGATTTCGATTCAGTGTTAAAATATACGGAACGATAACATTTTAAGAGCGAACTGCTGCATGAAAGGCCGCCGTGTCCACCAAGATAGCAACAAAAAAGCGCATTGAGTTATTTAATGAGTGTGAAGAGGGCTTTTACGAAGTAGTGTGACATTATTGTGCTTTTTTGGATTTATTTTCTCCTTCAGCATATCAAACTATTTGCCAAAAAAAAATAATCAACACATTTATTATTTATAAAAGCTTTGCGTAGCTTACAACTCCAGACTTTCTACTAGGGAGTTTCATGACATGAATTTTTAGTTTGATCATCTGAAAATAAAAAAGCTTAAACAACTCAAAGAACTCGCAAAATCTTTGGCAATGTTATATAAGAGGAATGGCCAATGCTTTAGCAATGCATATATCGAGTTCTGGATGCACTTGGATAGTTGGGAAAGCGCTCTGTTACGCCACCATCGTGCTCTCACACGGTTCATTATTAGAGTGTGTCAATAAGAAAACAGACACACTGTTGACGCGTTTCGTAGGAGTAAGTGTATTTTCTTTTTCTTCTTCATCATCATCTTCTCCTTTTTTTAATTTTACTTATTTCTATAGTTTTGCGCGCCGAAAGGGAAAAATAAATACAGTCGAGCTTCCCGTAAGCGACCAACCACGATGTCTGAACGGGTAAAAAACTAAGGCACATATGTCGCGCAATTCCTAATGTTAGACAACAAACCTTCTATACCAGATTTGTAATTCAAATTTGAACTTTTTTATTCAGTTTCGTTATCATAGGTAAATATTGTCTCCTGAAAGATTTCATGTTTGAAAGATACAGCTGGTTCTTTCTTTGATTGATTGTTTCTTTTTCTTCCTTCCTTCCTTCCTTCCTTCCTTCCTTCCTTCCTTCCTTCCTTCCTTCCTTCCTTCCTTCCTTCCTTCCTTCCTTCCTTCCTTCCTTTCTTTCTCTCTCTCTCTCTCTCTCTTTCTTTCTTTCTTTCTTTCTTTCTTTCTTTCTTTCTTTCTTTCTTTCTTTCTTTCTTTCTTTCTTTCTTTCTTTCTTTCTTAACGTTATAACTTTCTTTTTCTTTTTCTTTTTCTTTTTCTTTTTCTTTTTCTTTTTCTTTTTCTTTTTCTTCTTCTTTTTCTTTTTCTTCTTCTTTTTCTGTTTTTTTTTTCTTTTTCTTTTTCTTTTTCTTTTTCTTTTTCTTTTTCTTTTTCTTTTTCTTTTTCTTTTTCTTTTTCTTTTTCTTTTTCTTTTTCTTTTTCTTTTTCTTCCTTCCTTCTTTCTTTGTCAGTCTTTCTCCTTTTTATTATATTCCTTTATCTCTCTTTTTTGAATCTCGCATATAGGAAAGAAACGTACCTTTGGACAACTATATATATTAGTATTGAAATAAGTATACAAGTATTGAAAAGGGCAGCCCTACTATGCTTTATTTGGAGTCGATCTATATGTATTTCCATAAAATGTTCACATTCAATTCTTGTGCGAAATTAACAGCCGCTAGATATATTGATGTAAAAAGTGTGCTTATCAAGAAATTGAAGATAAGGTAATCAATAAAGTAGGGATTTTTACGTGAGGACAGTCATAACTAGTAGAAGATCGGTATAATTTAGGTAATTCATATACCGGCATAATCAAACATGATCGAAATTGAAGAAAATTGGAAAAATTGTAAACAAGTACACTAGCTTGGGGTGCGGCTGTACTCCCCCCGCGGTTAACTTTTAGAGACCACGGAATATGTCTCACACAGTTTTAAAAATGTCAGCCATCTATTCTATGTTGTCGATGATCAGCCAGCATTCGTTCCTAAAGAGTGTGCATATCAAGAATTGACAAGAATTTTCGAGTACAGATTTCTCCGATCAGATCAGCCATAACTTGTAGGAGATGTAAAGCTTTACGAATTTCCATGTACTTGCACAATTAAACAGCATCAAAATTGAAGAAAATTGGAAATATTGTAGACATGTTACGAGAGAACAAATCGATAACTAATCAATATTCATAAATAATGAGTTTATGTCCAAAGATATAGAGTTGACAGTTAAGAAAATATTTTTAATTAATGTACGCTATGAGAAACTGAACTGACATTTAGAAGTGTTTGTAATTAATTATGGCGTTATATCCCCGCCAAAAATCGTGTTTTAAATTCGACATCCAAGTTCTAAATTCGACATCCAAGTTTGGAATTCGACATCTAAGTTTGAAATTTGACATTCAACTTTTAAATTCGACATCCAAGTTTTGTATTCAACATTGAACTTTTAAATTCGACATCCAAGTTTTGTATTCGACATCCAAGTTCTAAATTCGACATTCCGTTTTTAAATTCGACATCCAAGTTCTAAATTTGACATCTGAGCATTTGGCATTCGAGCCGTGAAACTCGAAATACAAGTTCTATCAAATTAATTTAGCATCCGAACTTTAAATTTGATTTGTCGCACGCGTGCAACATTCATGTTTCATATTCAATCCAAGTTTTGAATTGAACTTCACGCATGGATGACTTGACCTTGGCTAAGGAAACCGCTGTACATAAATTTCCCAGAGTTGGTACTTCATTCACCATCAATATAACCCATTGAAATTCTAGGCACATGTATATACAAAAATACATATGCTTCCCATGTATTCCCATGTATTCCCGTGTATTCCCATGTATTCCCATGTATTCCCATGTATTCCCCTGTATTCCCTTGTATTCCCATGTATTCCCCTGTATTCCCCTGTATTCCCATGTATTCCCATGTTCCCATATACACGGGAATACAGGGGAATACATGGGAATACAGGGGAATACAGTGGAATACATGGGAATACAGGGGAATACAGGGGAATAAAGGGGAATACATGGGAATACAGGGGAATACATGGGAATACATGGGAATACATGGGAATACACGGGAATACAGGGGAATACAGTGGAACTTGACATGGGAATACATGGGAATACATGGGAATACAGGGGAATACAGGGGATTATCCTATAACTATTACACATTAGCCAATCAGAGCTAAGCATTTTCTATGAATACAGAGCGGTATTTCATGGATTTGCTATGAATACAGAGCGGTATTTCATAAAATGTATTAGCCAATCAGATTGCTCAAAATTTGAATTCAGCCAATGAAATTCAATGTTTTTTGATTATATAATTAGCTGAGAAACGAGCGGGAAACCACCGGCGCGTTTGCATCGTCGACTTTCGATCGAGTTCAACTACTTCAAATGCGATTTTTTCTCTCTCAGAAGAAAATATTGATCATTATAGAGGCACAAAAGAACACAAAAGACGACTAAGGTTTTGGACTTTATTTCACAAGCTCCGTACTGCAAAGAGAGTCAAACATTTTCTACTTGAAATTCGCAAATAATGGATCTGAATACGAACCAAATACTCTAACGTCTTACAGAAACTCCACTGGCCGATATTTGAGAGGTAAAAACTACCCAAAGCTCATCGAGAAGTGCTCAGTCAAGCAAAGTGAAAAAATAAAACGGCTTCGCTAAGATGGGTTGGGGGAAAAACCACACGCACGAAAATGTTTGACAGAGGATTTTTCCAATAAAAATGTTGGCGTCATGATCTCTTTAATTTAGAAAAGCGTAATTTTTGACTAAAATGTGTAATAGTTATAGGATAATTTGGTTATTTGATGTTTTTTATGGAATGCTGGTCAACATTTCACTCGAAATTTATGTTATTTTCTATACAATTCGCCTAAAGGCTCGTTGTATACTAATAACATAAATTTCTCGTGAAATATTCACCCGTATTCCATAGAAAACCATCAAATAACCACTAAATACAAGGGAATACAAGGGAATACATGGGAATACATGGGAATACAGGGGAATACAGGGGAATACATGGGAATACATGGGAATACACGGGAATACACGGGAATACATGGGAATACAGGGGAATACAGGGGAATACATGGGAATACACGGGAATACATGGGAATACATGGGAAGCATATGTATTTTTGTATATACATGTGCCTAGAATTTCAATGGGTTATATTGATGGTGAATGAAGTACCAACTCTGGGAAATTTATGTACAGCGGTTTCCTTAGCCAAGGTCAAGTCATCCATGCGTGAAGTTCAATTCAAAACTTGGATTGAATATGAAACATGAATGTTGCACGCGTGCGACAAATCAAATTTAAAGTTCAGATGCTAAATTAATTTGATAGAACTTGTATTTCGAGTTTCACGGCTCGAATGCCAAATGCTCAGATGTCGAATTTAGAACTTGGATGTCGAATTTAAAAACGGAATGTCGAATTTAGAACTTGGATGTCGAATTTAAAAGTTCAATGTTGAATACAAAACTTGGATGTCGAATTTAAAAGTTGAATGTCAAATTTCAAACTTAGATGTCGAATTCCAAACTTGGATGTCGAATTTAGAACTTGGATGTCGAATTTAAAACACGATTTTTGGCGGGGATATAACGCCATAATTAATCTCTGACTTTTTACTGACATTTAAAAGGAACTACAAATTCGTTAATTCCTCCTTGAAGTTACACGATAACTAGTGAACGGGAACCTTAAGGTAGACGTTTCTGTCTCTTGTTTGACATAAGGTTAGTTGTTGGTTCACACTATTGTTACAAGCTTAGTTTTAGAGGATAGTCCCACCTACTTTTGCATATCACCTGGATACGCCCTAGTCAACTTCTATCGTAGATTTCTTTCTTGTTTTGATCTTTCTTTGGAATATCTTTGGACTGGTCAGAAGCCCTGTACTTTTGTCACCCATTTATATCATTTGTATTGTTTGATCTAGCTTTTCTCTATGAGTAGTCTTTGATTTAGACTAGGCCAGGACTACTTGCTTGAGTCTTAAGGTCATTCCGATGTATTCGCTTAGTTCTAGCCATTCAGAAAGCTAATACTAGTTGATAATATTATATGATTGACATAGTGATGCTTGTTACGAATCACTAGTATAAGTATAGGTAGTTTAGTACAGAGTTAGTTAGTTGGCGATAGTTGGTAATTGTAAGCTTCCAATAAAGTGAACGGTATCAGCTCACAGAGGTGTCCTCCAGTAACTCCAGTAACAAAATGATGGTTACTTGTTGTGGTTACTGGCTTGTATACAAGCCAGTACCATTATGTCATCGTGCGTGTAAGTAAGTGTGTAAGTGTGTAAGTAATTCGGATTTGCCGAAGTTGTTCACGAAGAGAGAACGAAATACATACGGAATTGGCTCGAAGATTACTTGACTCATTTTAATCATTTTTCACGACGAAAATATGAAATATTCTAAGAAATATCTACCTTTTTTAAACAGCGGTTGTTATAATTTCATCAGATATTTCCTGTCGATGAAAAAATCTTAGAAGTTTTCAATAAATATGGAGTCTACGAACACACTCGGCATTGGCCATCGATACCGCTAACCAAAAGGTCAAGCAGACTCGTTTTTCCATGTGGCTTGTGTTTGTTTGGATCAGTATTGGTATAAAACATTGTCTACTTAAAGTAGACAATGTTTTATTTTACTTGTCACTAGACTACTGGGAGAAATATGTAAAAAAGATGTGAAATACATGTGAAAATTATTTTCGAATTTAATTAGTCATTTAACAAAGAGCCAATGAGTCCAGATGTGACTACAAAGACTGTTCTGTTTGTTCAGTAACCTCAAAACGTTGAGGAATAGAAAGTTGTGGTTTGCCTAGTTTGTCATTTTCTTCTTTGTAATATACAATTTGGAGGACTTTTTGGAGCACTTTCATCATTCTCGTAGACTCCATATCGACAGAAAAATTATAATTATTTTTCTTCTCGAAAGCATTTTTTCTTTCTTTTCTATTTATTTTTGTTGGTTTCTTTGTTTAGTTTAATTGCTTTGCTTGTTTATTTATCATTTGACCAGTAACCACATGTCCTCTTAGAGGGCTTTTATTTTTATTATGGCCTTTATCAACCTACAAGCTGATCATATCAGACAATTATGTACTTTTAACATTAGCTCATTTTTGCAGCTTTGTTATAAAACCGCAAAGCAGATCAATGTTTTACAGTTTTAAAAATGTCAGACAGTCATTTATTCTTTGTTCTTGATTAGCCACTATTCTTAAAAGTTCTAGTTTATTCTTTCTCTGTGATGCTGAATAGCGTCCATTTCTATGGAGTTTCTTCTTTCGACGCGGTTTGGGTTTGGGACAGTGTTTTTACCAAGTAATCTTTTCGCTGCCCAGCGAAAGTCGGAAAGAAAGAAAATGTATATACAGGGACTGAAGCAAGAGTTGACTAAGGGAAGAATGACGTACAGCGTGAAAGCCAGCGATGAACTATCGATTGAACAAAGGATTAAAATGATCTTCAAAATAGGTATTACATAGTATGCGGTATACATTATCAGTATACCAGTAAATAGTGGTAGATAGCAGCACGAATAAAGTAGTAACGAACACAGGACCATTCTAACTGCATTGACCATTCTCTTCTTCCGTAGTTCTCTTTGTCTGTCAGAAAGATTGGCTTGAATGGCTTGTGGTTGAGACAGTCTTTTTAAGGTTACAATGCTTAGTACGATAATTACACAATAGCAAGTAACTAATGAAATACATAGAATTGTACCTACAAAAAATAATGGTTTCGCTAACCAAAATTTCTTTTTTATGAGTATTAATGAGGACAGAATTGTTGGTGGCAACGTCAAAATTATTGCACCCAACCACAAACAACCAAGTATTGCTACACGTTTTTTTAAAGTATATGGTTGTAATATCTGTACTCTACTGTGCCTTGTAATTCGGAATCGTTCAATGCTGATGATCAGGAGAGTAACAAGAGTTATACCGATGGACGTATCTTTGAGACTGCTAGAACTACTGCTGGTTGCGATGCTAGTAGATGAATATTCCGAAATATCACCGCGAAGAAACGCCATGTCGTTTTCGATAAAACCAAATGCAGTCAGTTTATGGACAACAGTTAACATTATCACCAAAGTATCTGAGATAGCCATGTTAACGATCAAATGATGAAGATTCTTCCGCACCGTGCATTTTAGGGCAATAATCATGATAAAAACGTTGTTTATAACGCCGATTCCTCCAATGACTATCATGAAAACTAGTTTAATAGTTTTTGTAATGTCCGAGTCGGGTTCTGCAAAACGTTTTAAGCAGGAGAACAGACGATCGTTCATCATGAATGTGATGTTGGACTGATTCATGGTTGTAAAGAGAACTTGTTGGACTGCTTTCTCTCCAAGACAAACTCAAGGCATCAAAGACTGCTGTAGATATAAATAGAGTACGGTGCTAATAAGAGAGCTTATACGCTGAATAATTCATTTATTTGCCTCACAATATAATTGCTCAATCTACAATTTCCCTCCTTTGTTTTCCGCTGTTAGTCTAAACCAGGTGGACTTGATGAGTCACATGTAAAAAAGGTTGAATTTCCACCGCAGCCTGCCTCCCGCGAACCCGATCTCGTCTTAAAACATTTTTCACATATGGCACAGTCTTGGGATTAGCTCAGGAAATATATTTTTATTATTGTTTATTTGTTTTCCCCTCAAAAAAGTGGATATCAAGAATTGGATCGGACCAGAACTTTAGCGTACTCTATTTACGTGCAGTCTGTCATAACGTGTAGGAGCTAGATGCATGCTCCATGTATCTGCATAATTAAAACATTAAACGTCCATCGTTTGGACAGCTGTTGGAGAAATAATAAAAACTTATAATAGTTCCAAAAGTCATAAACTAGTGTAGTACAATTATTAAAGATAGATGAAGAAACTTCAAATTTTCACCACACACCAAGATAATGATATTCCCAAGCAAATCTGTAATTTCAGTGAATTTCAACCACTTAATTTTTGTCATCATAAGTTATTTATACTCATTTGTTCCTTCCTTCCTCCCTTCCTTCCTTCCTTCCTTCCTTCCTTCCTTCCTTCCTTCCTTCCTTCCTTCCTTCCTTCCTTCCTTCCTTCCTTCCTTCCTTCCTTCCTTCCTTCCTTCCTTCCTTCCTTCCTTCCTTTCTTTGACATTATTCCCGCTTTTTTGTTGTTTTTTTTTGTTTTCTTTTTTCTTTTTTAACCTAACGAAGCTGTGATCCTTCTATATAGCTGTGGAACTAATGCGCCTTTGAATAACCCGGAAAGCAGTCCTAATTTATTTTCTAGTGTCCGTCTCATGAGAGAATGCGAAAATCAGTTGGGCAATGTCAAACGGCACAAATATAAGGACTTTGCAAGTTCACTAAATCATAATTTTTAATCAGTACTATTCCATCCGAGTTATTTCAATTTAGATAAATTCATGCGCTTCAGCTGACGTATATTGTTTACTGAATGGCTTCTAAAAAGTATAGTTAAGGAAATTAACAAGTAAAGGCGACCTGTAGAGTGCTTTCAATAGTATTCTATTTACAGCAGTCCCTTTCACGCTCGATCAATAAGATGGACAAAACTTGCAACCGTGTTCAGACAGGATTGAGCAAGACATACAATTGAATGGGTGGGTGGGAGGGTAGGACAAAACACGGCTACAAGGAAAAGAGGATATGAGCGCGAAAGGGTACTATAGGATGTATAAGTAGGATAAAGTTCGTCAACGCTGTTCAAGCCACTACGCGATTACGACGAAACTGCATGCTAGACCTAGGAGTGGTCACTTATTAATACTCGCTTAGTAAGGGACTGGTGCAAATAGTTCGGGAGTCCTTTGGGAGTCCCGGAATAGAAAATCATATTTCCTTCAATCTCGTACCCAGAGCCCACATTACTTTCGGCCTGCAGTCAATCGCGTCGAGCATGCGCAGTGATATGATAACTTTATTTAAGCACGATAAAATATTCAGCATAGCTGGTGGGGTCGTACATTTAAATTAATTAAATAAATATTAATATAAAATATCTGTAAGAACTTAACGTTAAAATATTGAAATATATGTACAATTCTTAAAACCATTGTGTATCTTGGCTTTGATAGGTTTACAGCGTTCAAATTAATTTAAATCAATTAATTTTTAATAATATTCATAACAATTGTCCTTGTGTTTAATGACAGCTGCAATAGAGTCAAAACTTATTTTACCAGTGTCAAATTTAGCTAGTAAACGTTTGAATTCATTTAGATTAGTAGCATAGTTTACACATTTGCGAGTGAGTGACTCATTTGCATATTTTGACCCCTCACTATAACTAATCCACGAGTTCAGTAAAACCTGGGGGGCACAAAGTCACTATGGGTCACGTATTGCATAATTAACATTTATCTTTTATTACTTTAACATTTTTTCCTTGCTCTGTTTATTTATTTTTATTATATCCACATCCACTGGACATGAGCAATCGCGCGCTCTGATTGGTTCCTCTACTACTAGGCTATTTAACAATTAGACCTCGAGGCCGAATGGACTACGAGTCAATAGCCCATGAGGCCGTAGGCCGAATGGGCTATTCAAACTCGTAGTCCATGAGGCCGAGAGGTCTAATTGTTTTAGTATTCACCAACATATTGGGCCAAAGGTGAATGAGACTAAACAAAACAAAGAGAGAAAAATGTTTTATTGATATTATTACTCGCGCTTCCTCTCAACTCGGGCTATCACTAATAGCCCGAGGTTAGGGAGCCAATCAGAATGCAGGATTTGTAATAGCCCTTATGTTGGTGAATGCTAAAAGCTCATATCCCGTGAGTAGAGAAAATCAAAATGGCGGAGCGTTTTAGCTGAGGACGAAATAAAATCTTTACTCGAAAACAAAACTCCAAAAAATACAAAAAAACAACAAAGTTTGGGATGGAAGTATTTGATGGTAAAAAGTACATTTTTTTATTTTTCGATTATTAATAATACAGGTTTTTACCCAAAATCTACTGTCTCTGTCGCTATTTGGGGGGTCTTAGGGGATTGTGGGATTGACCATTTCTTTGTGCGGTATTGCGGTATTTTACAAAAAAAAATTGCGGTATTGCGGGATTCTCAAACCCTGCGGTATGCGGTATTTTCTTTTTTGAGCTGCGGTATTACGGGAAAAACGATTATATTTGAAATTGCGGTAATGCGGTATTTTTAAGGCCGAGCGTGTATACAATTTGTCTGCGCATGTCTGTGTTTTGGCTTCAAATTCATTACTCGTGCCCAGGCCTTTAGGCCGGGAACGAGTTATAAACTGCAAATGTTTTTTTTCCTGTGTTCGTCTCGAGAATGCAGCATTCTTGCGCAATCGGTCACGTGTTACACCACTGATTGGTTAAGAACGTAAAAAACAATGCCCTTCATTCATCACCTCCGTAGTGAACGCCAGCGAGGAACTTTAGGAATGCAAGATGGCCGACTACAAAGAAAATAGCTTTCAGAGACAGGCTTTTCCTGCATGCAGTAGCACAATGTAATTTGGAGCTTTTAACTCGAGGTATACCTATATACTTATAAGAGCTTCAGAATGGGCTGTTAGTTTGAGCTTCATCTCCAATACTTTGACCAAATATCGAACTCTAAATGGAGTACTTGAAAGAGAACCCTCGCGATAAACATGGATAAAGAGTATTTCCTATGAGCTGTGAATCTACGAATTTCTCATCCTACATGTTGCTAAACGAACATACATAGAAGCAAGTCAATTATATTCCTCATTCAAGCATTCAAGAGATCTTGAGAGGTTTTTGTACTGAATTTTAATACGGAATTCTAGAGCAGACCATTGCATGGAACGGATAGGTTCCATTGACCTTGTTGGTCACGTAACGTCTTTTATTATTTAAAACATCCGAAACATGAACGAAAAAATTCACGATTTGTTATTGTGTCAAAAACGCCGTTGTAGAAGTCTTTACAGCAAACAATTGAGATACATAGTGAAATAAAAAGTTGAATATTAAAACTGGTATATTTGCTGGTAATATTTTGCATGTCGGAGATATATAATACTATGCATGATAATAGAAGGACAAAGACAAACACTAATAGCTGCTGACAGACAAATTGACTATTCAAATATTTTTTAGTTTAAGTTAGCCGATTCAAAAAAGGTCTTTATGTTACGGTTAACTATTTCCCGGAATGGTGAAGAATGCGTGAAATGGCTCGGAGAAGAGTACGAACGGGGAGTCATTGAAGCCTCTCCTAAAAAAGGGGCTTCCGGGGCACGAGTGAACGCACGTGTGCATCTAGTTTGCATATCGAATGCAAGAAATTTTATGTTGATACGGAACATTTGGCTGGCTGGCTATCTCGTTCTTCAAAATTATGTTCAATTGCCGAGATACTGAGACAACTGAGACATAAGCAGTCTACCTACCGCTAGCGCGCTGTAGGTAATTATTTAAATCGAAAGTACCCCTAGTCCAGTCCCAGACTCTCTTTCTTGCCGCTCCAGGACTCGCGGAGAAAGAGAGTCCAGTATAACTTGCATGCGCATGTCAGCTTAATGAGCCAATCAATTGATTAATTAGTATTTTGCGAGCTTGCAATATGCAAATGTCAGTGTTTGGTAACAGTGGTAGTGATGCGTATCGAAAAATTCACAAATACGTCTTTCACAACTGTCCATCCGTAAATGGCCTGTAACTGCTCAAACTTTGGTAAAAGATTATAGTTGGTTTTTCCAAGTGCATAGCTCACTGAATCAACAAATGGCTTTCCGAAATGAGACTGATATCGTGTATACAAAACACTTTCTTCTTCAGCTATCTTGAATCATTAGATTACTTTAGGATTTGTAACCACGCGATCACCACATGAATGTGGTGATCGCGTGGTCACTAAGCTGACATGCGTATGCAAGTTATACTGGACTCTCTTTCTCCGCGAGTCCTGGAGCGTCAAGAAAGAGAGTCTGGGACTGGACTAAGGTACCCCAGATTCGAAAATATCACGTGTCAATGTCAGTATAAAGTACAAGGTACATTTAGCAGTGGAAGTCAATACCAACACGTTACTGTATGAATTGGATCAAATAAGGGTATTTTAGACTTCAGCGATCGTTGAATAATTAGCCATAATTACCGGAATGTCGTACTTTTTTCGCGCAAAGTTCTTACAATTCATTCTAAAAATTTTACATCTTCCACAGCGCCCCCCAGCAAAATGATTTGATAATTGGCTTTTTCCATGTTTCTTTCTTGCAAAACTGAGCTTTTTTGGTCAAAATTAAACTCGTGGTCCCTGATCTAAAGCAATTTTATGAACGTGATTTCAAGCACGTTTCGATCTGTTCCAGACAAAATGCAATTTTCAGCGAGCTGTTTATCACTCTTTGATTAAGTATAAAAATTTGTTTCACACAGAACAACCTGATGTCTTCCCGCATATTAAAGAAGGTCATTATTTTCTAGATAAATTTTGCAGATGATAAAATATAGGTGACTTGATTTAGTCAATTTTATCCCAATGGGAAGAAGGTCTGAACCATGTTGTAAACACTGGCTTGATATCATATCGAGGAACCACGAGTTTTGACCAAAAAAGCGCAGTTTTGCAAGAAAGAAACATGGAAAAAGCATATTGTTAAATAATTGGGCTGGGAGCGCTGTTTAAGATGTAAAATTTTTAGAATGAATTGCAAGAATTTTGAGCAAAAAAGTACGACATTCCGGTAAACATGGCCCATGTTTACCGGCTAATTATTCAACGATCGAAGTCTAAAATACCCTAATCGGATCCAATTCACACAGTAACATGTTGGTAATGACTTCCTCTGCTTAATGCACCTTATATATAAATTTAGCGCTCACAATATAACTCGAAAGTGCGGTGTTCTGGTCCTTGTTTGAGATTTATACTGACTTTGAGGTGTCACGTGTCAATTTAACTCTAGCTTACAAAGAATGTAAACTAATTGAGGGCACCTATCTACATCGTAATAAAAAATGTAAATAAAAATTACCCTCCCTTCCCTTCCTTCATATGCAATTTAAAACTAATAAAAACTATATTATATTTCGGTAGTTGAACATATTTTTGAAGAACGAGATCGCCACCCAAATGTTTCGTGTCAACATAAAATTTCTTGCATTCGACAAGCCGAAAACACAGACATGCGCAGACAAATTTTATACACTCTGGCTGGCCGACAAATTAGTCGCACGTACGGTGGATTAGCTAAACACCAAGTTTGTAGTAAAGCGAACGTGCAAAATCAAAACAATCTATAAACACAACAATGATATGGATTATCTGAAGCTCGTACTCAGGCATACCTGGTAAACCAAAAGATTTCACTTATAAACATCAGTAGCAAAATAAAACAAGGCAGACGTTCAGTTTGAAGACTGAAAAGAAAACCTTTGCAAACCCGTCCATAACGTAAAAATTGACTTCTTTTTTGTAAATGAACATTTATTGACCTCTCCTTGTAAGAAATTTGATAAATTTTGAATTGATTTATTTCATCTTTTGTCGACTTTTTTCTAAACTAAACATTCTTCATTTGCAAGTAGCGTGATGTCATTGCTGCAAAAAAATATCTCAGCTAGGTCGAGGATGGACCTAACCGACTCCCCTAGTAATTTTCTCCTTCCAGGTAACAACACATTCAACTGGTCGAGTATTGGATTCATACATTTACTCTGGAGTTTTATCACCTTGAATTTTTGTTCCTGTTCGTGGTCATTCATGTGAATTTGGGAAAATTCTGCCAACATGTCAAACCCTTCTATTTCTACGAAACCTTTGGCATTCTGCCTTACATCGACATCGACATTGGTTTTTATTTTGTACCATTTTCACTGTGCCAGAAGGCGAATATTCAAGAGTATTCAAGAACTGAATACGCCTTCGACACTTGGGGTATTCTTGGATATTCGACACGGATAATATACGTAACGTATGGTAATAGTATTCATTTTGAATTCTTACGCATACGCTACGTATTTTATATTTCTGTGGTATTCGGACTTGCATATGTGAAGTATAAATATACCGAGATTTTCAACTCGTATACTCAAGATATCGGAAAATGAATATCCCTGCAGGACTTGAGATGTTATCATATATTCTTGACGAAAATTATACGCGAAGTATGGAAGGACGAATACTTATGCATACTTTACGTATCTTATATTTCTGTGGTATTCGGACTTGCATATGTGAAGTATCAATATACCAGAATTTTCAACTCGTATACCAAAGATATCAGTATAAGAATATTCCTTCGGGACTTGAGATATTATCATATATTCCTGACGAAAATTATAGGCGATGTATGTTATGGCGAATACTTATGCATACTTTTCGTACTACATATAACTAGATATGAGGATTTGCATACTTAAAGAATGAATATACCGGAATTTTTGGCAGGCATTCTTAAGCTATTTCGGAATGAATACTTGCTACACAACATATTATCTAGTATGCCAGTATTTTAATACAATATATATACATCATGCAATGATATGGATACACAACAATCAAATTAACTTTTTCGTATCGTGCCTTCCAAAAGTATTTGATTTGTAATTACCAGTCCAAACAAACAAATCCAATCTTTTTCTAAGCTGTCTGCATTGCATTTATAATATCTCATTCACCTTGAAATCAAATAATTGATGATGTTGCATAGCTAAACAAGTTTGAATTTTGATGCACTTTCAATCTTATTTACTGCATTAATTTACACCATAATGAATTTACTTGAATAAATCCAAATTAATTTTAGTCTTAATACTTTGGAACTAACTTATGCAATGATACAAAAATGCATAAATATTGCAAGCACTCCACATTGCAGACCAGCATGAAGATCTCATGGTCACTCCCATGGTACTGCAAATTACAAAGATCATGCAACAATTTATACAGTCTGGTATTATTACATAAATAAAATATGCCAAAACTGAATTATTACAAAGTTTAAGACTTAACATTAAAACATGGGAAAAACAAAAATAACAACAAAAACAAAGCAAAAAATTCTTGTTGATCCTCAGATATCTAATGATTCCCAGCTCAATCTGAAGTGATCAATGCAATAATGCAGAAATATATAAATGTTTCAAGCACTCCACATCACAGCCCAGCATGAAGATCTCATGGTCACTCCCATGGTACTGCAAATTACAAAGATCATGCAACAATTTGTACAGTTTGGCATTATTGCATACATTGTAAATATAAAATGACCAAAACTGAGTGAATAATACCAAGCTTTAACTCATAACATTAAAACATGACAATCAAACAAAACAAAGCCAAAAACAATCTTGTTGGTGCTCAGATATTCTCAAATGATTTCAAGCTCAATTGTAAATATAAAAATGACCAAAACTGAGTGAATAATACCAAGCTTTAACTCATAACATTAAAACATGACAATCAAACAAAACAAAGCCAAAAACAATCTTGTTGGTGCTCAAATATTCTCAAATGATTTCAAGCTCAATTTGAAGTTGTCTGCATGAAGATCTCAATGGTCACTCCTAAGGAACTGTAAATTACAAAGATCATGCAACAATATAATACAGCAAGGCATTATTACATAAATACAAAACAACAAAAAACAAAAAATTCCAAAGTGCAAAGTCATGACATTCAATTGCAAATCAATTTAGTTGTTAAAAAATAAATCATTGCTATATTGCTATATAGCTGTATCATTTGTAGAATTTGTAGCAACTATTAGTTCTTGTTTCATAGGTTTTTTGCTCCAATTTTTGCTACTTTGCTCCAGTTCTTTTGTTTCATGTTGTATTTATCTGAAAAAATTATAATAATTATTATGGCATATACAAGTACTAGCTCTCACTGACATTTGACTACAGTAAAGTTCTTTTCTTGAAGGCTTTATCTGTGTAGCAGTGCCAGATTCAGTTGAACTCCTTTTATACTGGTACTCTCTCCTTGAAGACTTTCCCTCATAATTGATTTCCTTTCTTATAACATTTAATTTTTCAGTTATCTTCTTTCTTTCCAAATTATTTTCATTCTGAAGTATGCATCCTAAAAGCAAACATTTTATAGATATAAGATGCAAAGTATCATTTTGAAAGATTTTGTATCTGGGTTAACAATCCATGCAGACTGTGGCAAAATGCAAGACTCATGTATTCCAACACAACATCATGGATTCTTAGGTTACTCTACACTAGGTAAGGACAGTTAAAAGCAATTAACCGCCAGTAAGTAAGGGAGGAAAAGCCAATACACAAAACCAGCTTTAATAGCAGAACTACTGAGACTACAGAATAAACAAGATGGCCGACCACGAGTCGGTCACGTGCGTAACTAACGAGTACCGCTGACCGGTACTGGCGTGACTTCCTTTTTTTTTCTCTTTAAATGTCTTTAACAGTTTGGAACGGGAACATAAGGTCTATATAAAACGCTTTGTATATGGAGATTTACACAACTAGGATAAATGTCAATAACAACTAGATTAAATGTCAGTAATATAGTCTGCTAAATGTGCAGGGGTGCGTCTAGGTCGCGTTGATCTGCGCAGTCCTTCTTGAACTGGTGGAGCCACAGACGGGGACGGGGATGTGACATCTGCTCCATTGGTTTCGTCGGTTGGGTCGGGATCAGCTGGTGATGAGCACTCTTGCGCTTCTGGCTGTCCGGTCTGGGTGACAGGTGTAGAGATTGCGGTAGGGATTGGTGGAGGGCAGGGAGGAGGGGATCTTTCGACAGGGATGTCTACTTCAGCATCTTCATCTGTGATACGTCTGAGAGAGTCCTGATTGAATGTGGTATCAGCAGGGACTTTGAAACAGTCAGACAGCTTAACACGGTATGATGAACTGCGTAATTGGTTGCCAACAAACTTTTTGATGTTGCAGAACGGGTTCTCGATAGAGACGACAAGATAGCGATCTCTGGCGCGTGACTTGTTTCTGTCAGTATGGAGATAGACTAAATCACCAACAGTAATTGGTTGAACTGGGCGTGGTAGACTCGTTGGGGCTTTGGTGAACTCGCTGAAAGGGTGATTCTTTAGGCGTTGCTTGTGCTGTATGGTTAGTAGGCAATCATCGTTCAGGGGTATCTGTTGGTTTGAGAATTGGTCTCGCTGCGTCCACATTTCTCTTGCAGACAAACCGCGTGAGCGGATTCGGGAGTTAAGGGAAGCTGTAGCAATGGAGAGGGTCAGGTCTGTCGCTTGTCCGCCAAGGGGGTCTTGTCTGAGTAGTTCGTGTTCCAACTCTTGGATGGCTTTCTCAGCTACTGGATTCTTGTTGGGATTCTTTGAGTGACCTAACTCGATTGTGATCCGATATTGCTTTAGCAGCTTGTCGTCTACAAGTGCTTTAAACCCAGGTGCAGGGTCAGTTCGTATTATGGCCGGAGGGCCGTCTAGTGGGCGAAGCTGAATACAGAGTTGAATAAGAACATCGCGAAGCGAGGTGTGTCGTTCATCCTTTAAGAGGCTGGTGACTGTATAGGATGTTACAGTCTCTCGTAGCACAAGTATGAGCTGGCGTGAACGTTTGATGACATCGGCAGCAAAGGATTGACCCACGACGTCGGGTGGGGGTGAGGTTGACTGCTCGAGACGTGCATGAGGTGATTGTTGTAAGGCAGCACATGTGTGGCATCCACTGGTTACACGATCAATGGCTTTATCCATGTCGAGAGCAAAGAGGTAGCGTTTGGCGACCATCTTCAGCTGATGACTGCTAGGGTGGTGAAGTTGGATGTGAAGCGCAGTAAGTAGTCCGTCGATAGCTTGTCGGGGAACAATGATGCAGTCGCGTGTTGGGCCTAGAGGCTCGTTGCGCTTAACGACTAGAAGACCATCAGAAGCGATAGTTGCCACATTAAGGTAACGTTTGACATCTTTGATGTTGTTTAGTTTTTTTGAAGGGCGTGTTCCTTGAGTAAGATGCGCATGAGTACGACGCATATCAGGGCATTCGGTCTGAATGGATAACCATGCAGTGCGGCTGGTGAAGGGTAAGCGGACTTTACCATCAATGACATCCTGGATGGATGTGAAGCGGACAACTGATTCTCTGGAGTCGCTGACGAAGGTGCAGATTTGACAGGTTTCATTGTCGCACGGGGGAGCGTTGCGGCTTGCGAAGTCTGAGGGAAGGATTGCTGATCCAGCGACGTGTCGGACGGAGGCCTGGTACCGGCTTACAACTGATAGAAAGGTGGATACGCGGGGACTTGCCGAGAACTCGCCTCTGCAGAGCTTTTCAAAGGCCTGAACACAGGGTTTACTATCGGTGAGTATGCTGGCATTCTTACTCGACTGGATAATGAAGGGACTGAAGTGTTTGGTGGCTGCAGCTATGGATAGTGCTTCTATTTCACAGGGTAGCCATGTAGACTGTGCGCCACGGAGTTTAGCACTGAAGAATCCTGACAGGAGAAGTTTGTTGTTTCTTGTTATGTAAAGCGTCGCTCCAAGGCCAGGATTTCGTACCGCTCCATCTGTGACGATCCATAGTTGGTCATCAGGCCGGGGTAGTGTTATGCATTTAGTGGACTGTATAGCCTGTTGGGCATTTCTGAAGGCGTCCCGAAGTTCGTCCGTCCATGAAATGGTTTCTTGTGACTGACGACCAGCAGTGACACTGTCGAGTGGTGCAAGGTATGAAGAGCATTGGGGAATGACGCGGGAGAGTACTTTGTATGCACCGACGAAGGACCTCATCTGGCCAACTGTGTTAGGATGGGGGCAGGAGGCAAGAGTGTTAACTCGGTGTGGGCTGGCCTTTAGGGTACCAGCTGTCCAGATCCAGCCAAGTAGAGTAGTTTCTTTAGGGTTGATGACTGTCTTGGAAGCTGAAAGGCGGAGATCACATCTGTGAAGGGCTTGAAGAAGTTTTCTCCAGTTTTCGAGTAGCTGCTGAGGTGTATTTCCGCCGCAATAAAGGTCGTCGGCTATCTTCACTGTGGAACCCTCCTTGAGAAGTGGGCCAAGCACGCGGCACATAAGCTCCTCTAAGGCGGTTTCTGAGCCGGGCATCCCCATTGCAGAGCGCTTGTAGACTCGTACGCCCTTAAATGGGGTGGCGACGCCGCAGTACTTCAAGGACTCTTTCGCCAGAGGTATCTGGTAGAAGGCGCTTGTCAGGTCTGTCTTGATAAGGTGCTTCCATTGGGCAATGTGTCGCAAGGTGGTGTCAACGTCTGGAAGAAGGGAAGGCTGCGGCTTACTGTAGCGGCCAACGTCGGCGAAGGCTGTAACGAGGCGATGACCACCGTTGCTCTTTTTGACAAGGAAGGAGGGATTGAGGTATTCAACCGTGGTGTTTGCCTTCTCTGGTGTTTCGAAGACGCCGAGTTCTTCAAGTTCATCGAACTTTTCTTGAAGAAGGACGAGTTTACCCCGATCATATTGAGGGAGGCGACCCTTGCGTTGCGGTGGCTCAACTGGACCCATGTTGACTTTGGCTTGGAATGGACCTGCGGCACCGTTGTAACCCTTGAAGTTAGGGTCGAACACAGAGTCGAACTCTTTCATCAGTGACTTAAACTCAGCTTGAATGTCTTGTGGTAGTAGGTTGTCAGGATCGATCTGAACGGCAGCAGAGTGGAGTACTCCAGGCTGAATACGCACAGGTGGCTTGCCTTTAACACTCTCAGGTTTGGTTTCGGGTTGAAAGGTGAGTGTAGCGTGGCAGACATGCTCGTTGCGTCTTAGTGTGAGTGGCTCACACGACAGGTTCGGGATACGGATGCGCCGTGCTACACTTGAGACTATGCAGGGGTTGGGCCAAGTCTGTTGCTTTGAACTAACGGCAACGTTGTGGGGCTCAAGTGCATATTCGCAGTCTGAGGGAGCATCATCAGGTAATTCGACTTCAAGGTATTCTCCAGGCCAGATAGTTTGGGCAGAAGGTGGGGCTCTCAGCAGGAACGCATACCGAGCAGTGGGGTTGGAGTGCTGGTTACGGGATGAACCATAGGCGTAGCTGGAACCGTCGCCTAGGATTACTTCCCTCTTTGCAGGTCGAACGGCGATGTCATTTAGTTCCATAAATGGTGTCCCTGCGAGTATCTCTACATCAAGATCTTGGACGACTAGGCCTTCAAAGTGGAATAAGTGTTTATCCCTGGCAAGAGTGATTCGGGTTTCACCGGTGACTTTGAGCGTAGAGGACCCATCGGCTTGGTGTACAGACTGAGAGCTTGGTGTGATTGTGGCTCCAAGACGGTCGGCAGTGGACTGACGCATCATGTTTCCAGTAGCTCCGCTGTCAATTGTTATGCGGGTGGTAAGGTGCCCGACAAAGGTGTCCAGGTATGGGGACTGCCTCGTTTGGATCCTGTAAACAACGGGAGGAGAGTCGACTGCCTCTTCCTCTGAGTATGGTGACGGAGGACAAGATTCACTTTCATAGGTGGGTTCCTCGTCTAAGATGTCCACTATCTGGCGGGCTTTGGCCATGTAGCGTTTGTCATTATCGGGGAGAAAATCGCATTGGCTTAGGAAGTGTTGTGTGTCGGAGCGTCCAGCCTGTTTGCACAGGGGGCAAATCTTCTCCTGTCGGGGGGGTTTGGGTCGTGCTTTGGCAGCAGCTCTACCTCGTTGGGGACTACGTCCAAACTCACTGCTGACTGCGGAACGCAGGACTTTGGCGTCATCCGCTGCGTGGATCTCTTGTAGTAAGGACTCAAGTGCCTGGGAAATCTCAGGCTTGATGGAAGCGAGGGTACGAGACCTCAACTCGGTCCCGTAGCGTTGTTTAACTAGCCTTGGGAGGTGAGGATGGATTAATTTTAGCCAGGTTAACACAACAAGGTTTTCGAGGGTTGGTGAGAGCTCTTCATCCTCATCCATGACTTCTCCATGGTGTGAAAGGCCATTGGTTCTCAGCAAACAATCCTCCACAAAGGCCATAAGACGTTGGTACAAGTCTTCTGGACGTTCGTTGGGCTCTAGATGGATTTCGGATAAATCAATAAAGTGGGCTCCAGTCACTTGGAAACCAAAGTGTTGTCGGATTGTCTGCCAGATAGACTCCAAGGACGTTGAGTTCTTTACGAGGGAATTCCTTGAGATTATCGGACAATAGTTCGCGATCTGTCCCAGCATAAGCTCGAGAAAATTCGCTTTCTGTTGGGCAGTTAGACGGCGAGCTTCGGGTACAGATTCATCATCGTTGGTGAGACCACGTAGCGGTTGGGTTTTTGTTTTCTTTTGCCATTGGAATCCTTCCGCGAGGAAGGGGGCGAAATTACTGTCTAACGACAGAGAATAGACGAGGTTTTGCTTCCAGTTTTCGAAGCTGTTGATAGTTTCGGTTTTCGTTAAGCACCACTGCTTTGGGGCCCGGTGAGTTGAAGCCATGTCGTAGCTCTCAGCGATCGAGTGGAAGATTAAGTGCTTATTCGGCGACTCTTTGCCGTTTTGGCTCTTCTTTTAGTCGATTTGTTGACTCAAGGCGATGTAGAAGCTTGGGTAAGACCAGCGACTGCCACCACGCCAGTAAGTAAGGGAGGAAAAGCCAATACACAAAACCAGCTTTAATAGCAGAACTACTGAGACTACAGAATAAACAAGATGGCCGACCACGAGTCGGTCACGTGCGTAACTAACGAGTACCGCTGACCGGTACTGGCGAACGAGGTGCTGTTACTCTCGTATTTTGGTAGGATTTCTTCAGCTAATAAGACAGACAAAGTCCTAAATTCATGTCAGTGTTGTATGTGTGATACAGTGAAAAATTGGCGCCAAAAGCCCTCTATTGCTCTTCACAATCGATTACAGACGTCTACACCGAGAAAAACCTAACAAAAACCCCTTTGTCGTACGTACCTTTCTTTTATCTTGTTTCGTTGTGTCCTTTTAGTAGTTTTTAGCTCCAACAGCAAAAGAAAAACATCCAACAACAACAACAACAACTGTTCTTAAAATAAATCTTTTCTCTTCGAATGAATTATTAGCCAGCGGTAAGTCAAGTCAGCGGTCAACACACAGGAATCCCGTACATTTTTCACAATAAACCAATGAAAACGCGGTATTTGATCACGTGGGTATTTTGAATGCGGCCGTTGCTTGGCGGTTATTTTGAAGAAACGTTGAAAGTACAAGGAGATTAAGTGAATATTTTCTACAAAAATCTCTATTTTGAGCCTAAAATATGGCCTACATTAATCTCAAATTGAGGTAGAAAGATTGAGAAAGCTTTAATACATGATTGGAAAGAAGAACAAGCTTCATCAGAGTACAAATAGTCAGTTTTTCTACTCTGAGGGAAGGGACGCCGAAGTCGCTCGGTAAGTTGATAAGTAAGCTTATATTGACCGAGATTAATTCACTCTACAAAACTTTTAAACCTTCTTACAAGCAAGGAGAAGGTCATAAAGGCCGGGTAAAGGATATCCTCTTAGGATGGCCATGTTTTGATTTCACACTGATGTCAGGAATATGATTGTTCTTTCCAGTAAATCAGCTCGGGTATAAATACATGTAGCCTGCACATTGAGTTGTGCTCTCTTGGTTGTGATTAATGTTTTTAAACGAAAAGATCTTAAAATATATACTTTTATATCTTCTTAGTTAAACTGGAGAATCTTGGATTGCGACTTTAAAAGCGAAGAGGCCAAAAGAGCTCAAGCATGGGACTGAACCAGTGATCAACGCCGTCTATTTCTTGGAGGTGCTTCATACCGTACTAGAGCTCTATTCTTACGTCAACTTGTCCTGTGGCTACATTGATTGCGAACAGTTGAGTGTAAAGGACACTATTAGACACATTTAAGAAATAGATTCAAGGTAGTAGTCTATTATCTATTACTGTTCAAATGTTTATACCGCCGTGTCAATTGATGTATTTTATACCGTATTTTAATAAAACACATTTCATTGCTATGAATTTGATTAATATAAATTTGTTTATTCTATTCATTATGTATTTGGATGCAGTTATTGGGGCTTTGAATGGGTAAATGCTTGAAAATCTACCGTATTTGGAGGGGATGTTGGGAGGAATACGTTGAGCATTCAAGAATATTTGTATAATACCAATGATATTCAGAGGGTTGTTCGATAAGAAGACGTCAGGGATTTCTAGTATTCAGGAATATTCGTAACATACGACTGAAATTCGGGGGGTGGTTCGCTAAGAAGACGTCAGGGATGTCTAGTATTCAGGAATATTCGTAACATACGACTGAAATTCGGAGGGTGGTTCGCTAAGAAGACGTCAGGGATGTCTAGTATTCAGGAATATTCGTAGGGTGGTTCGATAAGAAGACGTCAGGGATGTCTAGTATTCAAGAATATTCGTAGCATACGACTGATATTCGTACGGTAGTTCGTTAGGAAGAATTTGAAAATGTCTAATATTCAAGAATATTCAAAGCATCAACGAAACGAATTCAATAGAATACAAGAGTATGCGTATTTTGTACATCACGTCAGTCAAGAGTATACGGGACGAAAATGGAAAAACTGGCTGGATTCGTACCGAGTGATTCTAGCATGACGATGCATCACACGGACTTGAATACCAATCGAATTTCCCTGAATACTTGAAGTATGCATGTCCATATTCAAGCATATTCTTCTCGAATATTTGCCTTTTTGTACAGTGTTTTCCACTTACAATCAATAAACAAATTACTAAAGTACATGTATAGTAATTTGTTTTGCGAATAAATTTAGTTGAAACAAAACGAGATAACGAGTGCATAGGCACAAGCTATCTATCGATTTCTAAAATTGTTCAGCCGGTCTTCATTATAGGTCTAAAGATTTCGTGTCTGACCCCGAAAAAAGAAAGAACGAAAGACAGACAGACAGACAGACAGACAGACAGACAGAAAGAAAGAACGGAAGGAAGAAAGAAAGAAAGAAAGAAAGAAAGAAAAGAAAGAAAGAAAGAAAGAAAGAAGTTTGTTAAACACTTAAAGCTTATTGCAATTTAATGAAATGATTGTTTAGAAAACTTTGCTTTGAATTATATTTTGCTGATAAAAATAGAGCGTGCGAGAATTACTCCAGCTTGCTTTTTTGAAACCCACGTCACATGGAACTTTTCTGTGGAAGCAACTGTAGTGAGGCCTAAACAAATCTAAAGTTACAATACCTCTTTAGAGCAGGCTTTGTCAGTCACCTAAATAATTCATAGCTGCTGTAGACTTTTAATTTTCATCTCTGCAAGAAGTATATATAAACTTATTAAAACATGTTGAAAGCTATTGGATGATAGTTAGCCTATTACATAATTACCGTGCAATGAGATAGCACGACAATGCAAACATCACTGGAGACAGCCCACATTCAAAGCTTATAGTTAAAGTCTTGTAGAATTGACTTCAAAAAACCCATTCTCAATTCATGGACTTTTTAAGACTTTTTAACACGGACTTTTGACAAGGTAAGCTGTTACCGCTATCTCATTAATTTTCCCATTTTAATATAGTCTTCTCGGATTTTAAGTACTAGGTTTTGCATTTTGCCTGTACATCTAAACAAAAATTGAGAAAAAATTTTATTCTTCAGAAACATTTAAATTGGAAAACATGGATGAAGGTTTAAGGCTTCCAGTAACTCGATTTTTGTGAATTCCTATAAATGATGCGTCACAATTTTAACAAAGTCTAAATATAAAAAGAAACGTTAATTTCATATATGACATTAAATTCTCCAAAACATTCAAAACTATGATTTTTTTCTTCTTCTGTTAATACAATAAAAGTATTTGAGGATGTTACATGGGCACGTGGAGATATGAATTATATCTTCGAGTGTTGAAATGACCTCTAAAATCTAAAATACTCTGTTTCTAAAATAATTGTCGATGAAAATGTAACTCTTCGACAACATTCGACGAGGAGTCGGCTTCTTCTGATTCAAAACCCTTAGGGACTTGCAGCTGTGCCATTTATAAAGGAGAAAGTCCATTTCGTATATCACATATTTGCTAACAATTTCACTCTGGAATATTTTTTTTTTCGCGGAAAAATTCAATTTGTCCCGGTTTTAACCATTCGATCAACCGAGTCATTGCACGACGACTAGATACTAGTTTTTGTCGCCTACTTCAACGATCGCCTTACATGTAAGCACAGCAACACGGACGACGAAAAACCAAAGAAGACGAGAAATCACAATATTTCTTTGCTGTGCGCCATACAAAAACGATTTCTTGACTCCTAATTATTGCATAAACAAACACACTGAAACCGAAATGAAAATGTGGCCAATATATTTGCAAATTGGAAGGAATATTAAGCTATGTCTAAGGGTTCAAACGAGATACGAGTTAGGACGATGCGGACGTAACTTCCACAAGTTTGAGACTGGAATAAATGGGGAATTTTGTACTACTTGGATCTTTTGACCCGTAAAGTTGGTACTGGAAACTTTATGAAGTTATGTTTCGTAAAACCGAATCATATTTTAACATTTTGGCGATGATTAATTCTTCTCCTTGTAGCTTGTAGACCACTTTCAAAATTTGCTTGACAACGAGGCTAACATGACTAAACAAAAGAAACCAGCCAGCCATGACCAGCATTTCTTTTGTTTTATCCACTTTAACCTCGGTATCAGTAGTAGGAAAAGGAGAGTTCTGAGACCGAGGTACGAGGTACGCCCCCCCCCCCCCCCCCCAACCCCCAGCCCGACAGGGCGGTACCTCCCCTCCTGGGGTATGGGGTACGACCCCTCCCCCTACTAGCCCGGTAGGGCTACCCCTTTCTGAGGTATGATGAGGTACGACCCCTCCCTCTCGAGCCCGCTAGGGCTACCCCTCTCCCTTTCTGAGGTATATTACGTCATATTGGAGTATCATGGGGTACGAGCGCAGCGAGTTTCCGGTACAGAGATTACGGGGTCGATGACGTCATTGGTGGTGCAATAATCACCAACCGGGTCAAGCATTTTTCCTCTCTTTTGAATCCTCCTAATTCGTAAATTGTATCCTATTAATTTTTTCTTCTAATTCTTAAATGGTATCCAATTAAAGAAGTAGCTAAAGTGGCCACAAAGAATCATAGTTTTAGATTTTCTAAACCTATGTGCGTGACGGCTATTGTTTTAGAAACGGCCACCTGTAAATCTATTGTTTTTGAAACTCGTGTTCACAGTTTGTACAAGAATTGTTTCCAGAGTCATTAATTTCATCGATTCTAAAGGCATATTACAATCAAAATTATAGATTTAAAAGACATAAGTGTCAGGATCTCATATCGTTGACACTGTATTTTGAGTCACTAGTTTGTTATGTCTAGAACGTATGCAAATTTCACCAAACGTTCTGCCTCATTGGTTTATTTAAGGCTCGTTCATTGTTGACACAATTGTCTCAAGAGGTATACATGATTAAATTTTGTTGATTTCTTCTTGTTGTTGCTGCAGTCCCGTCAATTTCCTTCGGCGCATTTGCTCTTTTAAGGGTATACCACCGAACTGCCCACGACCTGACGAAACCCCGTTTTGTGGTCCCACTTTAAATGTGAGTTCTTTGAACCAGTCAGGATGAGGTGACTTGCATGAGAAGTTGATCCTAACATCACCCATGATTATTTTAGTTCTTTACCCACTCAGTTTTAACCTTTCCGTACGATCGCCTTTGGGTTTGTGACTCGTAAAGTCAGTGGGAGAACAGTTTATACAGGAGATCATAAAGACATAAATAAATCACTCTGAACGGTTCTAACACATGTAAATTCAGATCTTGAAAGGTAGTCAGACAAACCAAACTGATTCATTGAAAAGTCCTTTTATTCACGTTCGGGATGTTACAATTCGCTTTCGGATTCTTCTTGATTGTCATCATGATCATCCATGAGTTTTAATTTCTTGGATTTCAACGACAATTGATAAACTGCATCACAGTCTCGACAACGACAAAACTTGACTTTCGTGGTATGATCATCTACGGCAAAGACGTGTGAGCAAATATCGCATTCAACCAGTTGGTCGTCACGACAATAGTAACCTTCGCGCCACAGACATCTGGGGCATTGCACTACAGGTATGGAATAGAACGATTTGAAGTCACGGCAGACGTGACACTCTAGAGGTTCATCGTCTGATTCTGAACTTTCCGGTTCTGAATGCTCCTGTGACTCTAAGCTTTCACTAACACTCTCACTGTCCGACTCTGAAGTTTCTCTTTCAGAGGCTTGGTCACTAGTTTCGCTATCTGTCTCGTCCTCTTCCGGTTGCCTGGCAACCAAATCTGCCAGAACCCTTTTGTTACGGATCAGTTTCTTGTCAATACCAATCTCTGATAATCCTTGAGTGAACGTTTTCAACCCACGAGGTAATTTAACATCCAAATTGTAAGGTAACATGACATACTCAATGAGCTCTGCAATGCTGGTGACAGGAATTCTTCGCTCATGATACATCATCTCCCCATGGGAGTTCCAGTATAAAATACTTTTCGAAGCTGACAGGGTATGAAGAAATGCGAGCGTCTTTTCTTCGGGGATACTCTGGGAGAGTTTCTGCAAAACCTTTTCAATATCGTTATCGTCAAAAGTGGCCTCTTCGGTGTAAGAAGCAATACTGTCTTCAGAATCAGTGGACTCGCTCCGTGCTCTTTTCATGTTGCTTCCTCAAATGATCAACGTCGAAATGAGCTTCTTGGATAGGATAGGATAGGATAGGATAGGATAGGATAGGATAGGATAGGATAGGATAGGATAGGATAGGATAGGATAGGATAGGATAGGATAGGATAGGATAGGATAGGATAGGATAGGATAGGATAGGATATAGAATAGGATAGGATAGGATATAGAATAGGATAGGATAGGATATAGAATAGGATAGGATAGGATATAGGATAGGATAGGATAGGATAGGATAGGATAGGATAGGATAGGATAGGATAGGATAGGATAGGATATAGAATAGGATAGGATAGGATAGGATATAGAATAGGATAGGATAGGATATAGAATAGGATAGGATAGGATAGGATAGGATATAGAATAGGATAGGATAGGATATAGAATAGGATGGGATAGGATATAGAATAGGATAGGATAGGATAGGATAGGATAGGATATAGAATAGGATAGGATAGGATATAGAATAGGATAGGATAGGATATAGAATAGGATAGGATAGGATATAGAATAGGATAGGATAGGATATAGAATAGAATAGGATAGGATATAGAATAGGATAGGTTAGGATATAGAATAGGATAGGATAGGATATAGAATAGGATAGGATATAGAATAGGATAGGATAGGATATAGAATAGGATAGGATAGGATAGGTAGGATAGGATAGGATATAGAATAGGATAGGATAGGATATAGAATAGGATAGGATAGGATATAGAATAGGATAGGATAGGATAGGATAGGATATAGAATAGGATAGGATAGGATAGGATATAGAATAGAATAGGATAGGATATAGAATAGGATAGGTTAGGATATAGAATAGGATAGGATAGGATAGGATAGGATAGGATATAGAATAGGATAGGATATAGAATCATCGGGACATCGACCCCACATCGACCCTACATCGACCCTACATCGACCCCACATCGACCCTACATCGACCCCACATCGACCCTACATCGACCTCACATCGACCCCACATCGACCCTACATCGACCCTACATCGACCCTACATCGACCTATCTAGCTAGATTCTAGTAGTCTAGTGTAGATTCTAGTAATTCTAGCAAGATTCTAACTAGATTCTAGTAGTCTAGTGTAGATTCTAGTAGTCTAGCTAGTGTAGATTCTAGTAGTCTAGCTAGTGTAGATTTTAGCTAGATTCTATAGCTATAGATTCTGGCAGTCTAGTGTAGATTCTAGTATTAGTAGTCTAGCTAGTGTAGATTCTAGCTATAGATTCTAGCAGTCTAGTGTAGATTATCATAATAGATAACTTATAGTGTTTTCATCATTATTTCATTTGGAGCATATTGTGACGTCATTATCAATAACAAAGGACTGGCTAAACATGCCTTGGGCATGTTTGTACAGACAGAGATACAATACTCTATGATTTTGGCTTGGCTGACCTTTCCTTCCCGTTTGGTCTGGTTTTGGCCTTTCTAGCCTGGTAATGGCCTTTTCAGCCTGTTTTCCGGCCTTACTGGCCTTCTATATAAGCCACAATTTAGAATAAAACAGCATATTTTGGGTTTGTTCTTCGAACTGTAAGCATGGTTAAACGTGTTTGTCGCGATTGTCCTGTGCCTGATTGCGGTGCAAAATATAGACTGGCAAACCATCTCGTGGATGTACACTTAATGGATACCAACCAAAGAAGAAAGTATTTACAGGAAGGTAAACTACAACCGAAAGTCAAATTCGTTGTATACCAAAATACAACAGATGCAAACAATGCCAATATAAACACACCGAAACAACAAGAAAGGGTCTACGAGTTATCGCAACCAAGACAGTGTAATGTAGGGAAAGTAGCCAAGACAAAAGTGAAACAGAATAAGAAGAAAGTGTAATGGCTAATAAAGTCGTCGGCGGGGAGTTTAAAAACTGGTTGACTTTACATTAGTCGATGTAAAAACAAACATAAATCAGTGGCAACTAAATTATTACAGTAATGTGTATACCTTTTTTTTGCTGCTGGACATATTTTAAGGACCTTTAGAAACAATCTAATTTTCAATATACAATTTGTACATACTCATTTAGATGTGTTATGGAATAAAAACCAAAAAGAGAAACAAAATCGTGCTGGTGGTTTTATTGTTTAACAAGATTAAACACAAAGTCAATAAACTTTCTAATTACTATGCATAATCTGTATTCATCGCATCACTGCGTTTCGGCCTCGCTCTCATGTTTATGGCGAAAAATCAGTACGATTTCGTATTCGTCAAACCCCCTTTTTCCTCCTTTTGAGATCCTGACACTTATGTCTTTTAAATCTATATTTTTGATTGTAATATGCCTTTAGAATCGATGAAATTAATGACTCTGGAACTTCCAATTCTAGTTTCTAATTCTTGCACAAACTGTGAACACGAGTTTCAAAAACAATAGATTTACAGGTGGCCGTTTCTAAAACAATAGCCGTCACGCACATAGGTTTAGAAAATCTAAAACTATGATTCTTTGTGGCCACTTTAGCTACTTCTTTAATTGGATACCATTTAAGAATTAGAAGAAAAAATTAATAGGATACAATTTACGAATTAGGAGGATTCAAAAGAGAGGAAAAATGCTTGACCCGGTTGGTGATTATTGCACCACCAATGACGTCATCGACCCCGTAATCTCTGTACCGGAAACTCGCTGCGCTCGTACCCCATGATACTCCAATATGACGTAATATACCTCAGAAAGGGAGAGGGGTAGCCCTAGCGGGCTCGAGAGGGAGGGGTCGTACCTCATCATACCTCAGAAAGGGGTAGCCCTACCGGGCTAGTAGGGGGAGGGGTCGTACCCCATACCCCAGGAGGGGAGGTACCGCCCTGTCGGGCTGGGGGTTGGGGGGGGGGGGGGGCGTACCTCGTACCTCGGTCTCAGAACTCTCCTTTTCCTACTACTGGTATCAAGTAATTTTGAAACTGTTCTATAGTGTGTTAATTGAAATCAGAATCAGTGTAGGTGTTGTAACTACGATGTCACTATGCTATCTAGGAAAAAAAAAGTTATATCCATATATATTTTCTGTTAATTTGAGAACATAATTAAATGTGTCGATTTTTTGTGAAACGTGGTGGGAAATAAAAATTGATTCAACAGCTCTTTTTAGCGGTTTGTCTTTAAGCACTTTTGTCTAGAAATTACAATTGCTTGTGCTTTTGTCTAGAAATTACAGTTACTTGTGACGGGTTGGTGTCACGCCAGGTTCTCTCAGGGAGGAGCCTGAAGGGGAGGGGAAATAAGGAAATTTCTGCTCTCTCCCCTCCTACACTCCCTACCTCTATACCCTACCCGAAAGCCTGTTCATGTAGGCTGGACGTTTTAAAGATATCATTTTGATCGGACATGGATCAGCGTCAGACTGACCATAGCAACAGGAGACTTTTTTAGTTCTTGGTGATCGTGGGAGTCAGCACGAGTCAAAAGATTATTTAGTTTGAACAGAAGTCAAAAGATTGCTTAGTATGAACAGAAGTATGCTAACAATAGAATATCCTTTTAATTCAGTTTAAAGTAACCATCATGACGTCACTGCTCAACTATGTCATGATTCTGACATGCGTTGTTGTGACATACGGGTCCTCTCCATTTAGAGGAGAATGTAAAAGAGAAGCTAGATTTACTAAGTTTGAAGGTAAGTGGTTACACTTTATTTATTCTATTCGCCTTTACGGAAATGAGCGATTTTGAAAGACATATTCATAACTGTCGTTCAAGACCAGTTTAGATTAAGACAAATTCTACATCATACCATAAAGTTTATGAAATGTTTCATCATTTACAGCCATAACTTTCATCTTCAGATAAAGCTGCCGTCGGTCATAGAGCAATTTATACGAAATATAATTTTAATAATTGTACTTTAATGATTAAATATGTAGATAATATAACATCAAAGGCTCAAAGATTATTTATTTCCACACTCTCCATTTATATACAATAATATAAAAATTAGGTACTACCTAATAGCGGAGCTCCCATTTAAATATAATAATAATTTTAAATACTTTGTTTTATTTTGACGTTTTTGATTCAAATGAATTGGGCTTCCTGTGGTAATAGGCAAACAAAGATTGCATTTTGTTGTAAAAGTTTAAATAAAGATTATAGATCAAGCTTTATTTCTTGCCCTTCAGTCTCCTGAGATTTATAAGGCTTTTAAGCTCAGTCACCATAGTGATAGTTATTCAGATTCAGTCAGATTTTATAATTGACTTTGTAGTAGTGGTTCATAATTCTCAGAAATAGAATGCAAAAATCCCTCAAACTGATTTCATTCACATAAAATTAAATACTGAACCTGATTTCAACATCCTTCAATTAAACAATTACACTGCAATTAGACATTGCAGAACATTATATTTAGATTTTTCTGTCTTGACAGTATTTTGGCATCTTGTTTTTGTACTATGTAGAATAGAATGACACAGATAAATAGTTGTCTTTACACGAAACAAGAATTCTCTCTTCCAGGTTACACTAATCATGACTTTAGATGAAATTGTAAAACAACTCAAAACAACTACTACCTAAAAGCAGAGCTCCAATTTCAATTTTAATATTCTGTGGCTTCCTGTGGTAATTGAAAAAGTTGAAATGAAGATTTTTTTAAAAAGCATTTTTAAAATAAGTTTTGGTTTTGGTTTGTATATTATATGGGCTTGTAAGCTCAGTGCCTTTATTACAGTAGATTTTAATATTCAGATTTACCGTCAGATTTCATAATTGACTTTGTAGTGGTTCATAATTTTCAGAAATAGAAAGCCAAATCTCCAAAACCTTTTTTTAAATTGATACAAGTAATTAAACCTTTTCAACATCCTGAATATTACAGAACAACATATCTTGATTTGTCTGTCTTCACTTTATTTGTGACATCTTTTTTTTGTGGTTGTTGTTGTTGTTTTGTTTTGTTATTTAAGAGGAGATTTTTTTCAATGACGAGCAATAATGGCGAAAAGCGCCAAAAACTAGACCTTCGTGCGAGTTTTAATCCAAATTTTCGTTCTGGATTAACACTGAAATCCTTTTCCTACCGGTTAAAAACTGATGTACCAAGATAAAATACCTGTTTGAAACAGATTTTTGAACTGTACAAAGCCTTTTTCTTGAATTTGTGTTAGGATTAAGCTTTTTCAAGCTGAATATAAGGAAAACATACAGAAAATGAGCAAATGAAGGCCTAAACCTCATTTTTGATCCAAATTTTCGCTTTGGATCAGTGGATTAACACTTTGATTCAACTTTCATTGGCCAAAACTACTTACAAATAACTTAAACTTTCCGACAGAAATGATTTTAGATTTGTACAACAGCTATTCTTCAACTCAGGAGTTTTTGTCGCTCACTGCTCGAACTTGAAAAAAATCTCCTCTTAATGTGGAATAGAATGACACACTAGCTAGGTGAATATTTAATTGTCTCACACTTTTCTCTTCCAGATTACACTGATAATACAATTTAAAGTGATTATAGAAACAGCTACTTGACATAACAAGAAAACAAGGAATTAAGCATTTTCAGCCTGCATTTAGGGTCTCATAGGGCTCACTGAGCAACTTCATGTTTTTAAAATGGTAGTTTGCATGCAAAATTCCTTCTTTTTTTCCTGTCAATTTTTTCATTAAATTCGAGACATAAACTTGAGCTGTATTTACACATTAGTGGGGTTGAAATAAGTTCAAAATCAATTTTTTTACTAATTTTATTATTATTAGAACTAGTGCAAAAAGTTCACCGTAAAACAAAATGTCGTAACCCTTGTACATTTCATGTAAGCTTATTTGATCGAGTGTTTGTTTAAACTTGGCCACAGTTCAACATGCATAAAAGTTTATTTTTTTAAGTCATCAATCCCAAATAAAAGATAAAAGATCAAATATAGGTACAAGAGACTTTTTGACATCATTTTCTGGCCAGGGTCTTTACCTTGAAGTGCTTTCCTTGTTGTCTTTAGAAGCATAGTCCTTGTTTCACGCTCAATGCAGACGATTCTTGATTTCCAACTTTGGCTAGATTTTTAAGCAGCTTTACTGAAGGCATCTTCACGAAACGAATAATACACGATCCTCAATGACTCATTCATTATGAGAAGTTTTTTAAAGCTACGAATCCAACTAAAAAGTCGTCCAACTTCAACTTTGAAAATATTCTCTGTGTCCTTCGTCTTTCGAGCAGTTTTTGAAACGACACCCCAGCGGGCCCGAAAAAATTCAAACGTACGGTTTTTTCGCTTTAACCTGTCAAGATTGGTACAGATTAATGTTCATCAAAATCGCTAAATTTTTACGAGGTTTCGAGAATACTATTTTTAAGCTTTGCAAGTTAAAACTGCAAGGAAACTTGTAAATTTTCAGTTTTCAAAGTGTCAGCGCGCGTCAAGTTGGCGCCAAAAAGCAATCAGCCAATCAGCATCGCGATGTACACGGACGTATGTACGTATGTACGGACGTATGTATGTATGTATGTATGTATGTACGGACGGACGTACAGCCGTTGGGCTCCCTGTGTGTCCATGAAAAATCAACTCGATGGGTTACCATTTTTTCTTAGGTATGGTGCTCCGCTCGCGCGGGCCTTCGGCCCGCGCGGGAGCTCCGCTAATATCATATTTTACAATAAATTTGTGGAGGTTGCAAAAGAACAACCCTATTTTAATATTTACAATTATTTATCAGATTATTGACATTTGCAAAAAAAATGTTTTCATCGGGGTCGCTAAAATTATCAATGAAATTTGCCTTGGATTTAGTAAATGTGCCTTTTGAAAGGGCTGGAATGCTAAACCATTAAGTTTATCGAAATTGTGAAAAGGTCTCGAGCCATGTTGTAATTCAAGTATGGCTGAGTGGAAGTCTAGCTACTGATCTAATGATGCGAAAGGCAATGCGACGTCATTTATGCATAAGCAACATAAATGGTTTAGCTCATTAGCATAACATGTAGTACTACTTTAATTGAGGTTAATAATATCAAGAAATGGGCTGCGCAAAATTTAATGTCTCTTAAGTTAGCAAAAACTAAGGAGCTAGTCATTAAGACTTCGTAGGGGACCACCTGCACCAGTTAGTGGATTGAGCAAGTACCTTCATTGAAATTGCTGGGAGTTACCTTTGATGACAAAGTAAATAATTGGGATTTACAATTTGATAATATGAATTAAAAGAGAATGCATATTTTAAGAGTGTATAAAGCTAATGGGTATTCTACAAAAGATCCTACATTACCTTAGCTTTTCTATGCATTAATAATGTTGGTTTTCACTTCATATATACTGAAGTCAAATTGATAGGCTTCAGAGGAGAGCCTTTAGATTTGGGTACACTGAGAATGTCACTCCCATCGAGCAGATGATTGTAGAGAAGGATCTGAGAATGTGGAAAGACATTATCCCGAACATCCATTGTATAATCTTTGGCCACCAAATAGACAACGTAGTCTTCGTAGTAGATCTCACGATTGTGTCACTCCTACTCAGGTTAAAACTGAGAGGTTCTATAAACAGATATCTTTTTAGGCAGTAGGCGCTTTTATGCAATTTTAATATTCTTATCGTATATGCTTTTATTATATTTTGAAAATAATTCAAGAGTTTTGATTGGCTAAGAGCCACCGGATAAATTACCATAGTCGCCGGCTAGTTGCCCAAATTTGGAGTTATGAAAATGTTGAAAACCATTATTCGAAGTTATGACGTAATTTTCTCGAATATGGAAAAATTAGCTTGCGGTATGACGTCACGCTAATTTAATTTGCATGTATTCTTGTCAACAAAGCACAACTGAGTAAGAATTACTTTAAAAAAATAATAAAACAATTATCGAATTCGTTTTTCGTAGGATATGGGGAATTATTAAGGGCATATCCATATCCTCGACCTCATCCAATAATTGCATAATATTAATTTGTAGATAGTTTAGAGTATTAGTTTTTAATTTTAGAGAAACATTCTTGTAACCTTGGACGTTTGTTTTAAGGATGAATAAAGACCATTATTTATCTATGAATATAATTCGTTTTAATTACAAATTAATTACAATTTAATTTACAAATTAATTAATTCATGGACTATGTCTAACTCGTATAGATCATGCTTTAATCAATCACGTGATTGCTGCACATAATGTCACTTGCCGTCAAGAATGCTCACTTGAATGTCTCCAACACCCAAAATGTGTTTCATACAATTATCAAGAAACTAAGTCTTTAAACAAAACATGTGAGCTGAGTGACAAAACCAAGACCACGCCTCAAAGCAGTGATTACGTCAGCAAGCCTGGACACAGTTACCATGACGCCCAAAAGTTTGTAAGTACTGTCAATTATAAGACAGGGATAGATTCTTACAGTTATTGACATATACCACGACCAGTTCTCCGACACTCTAACTCCCTTGGCCCACCAATACATGACATCAACCAAATGATTGTTTGTCTTCGGTATGTGTTTATCGCTGGTACTAATGGCGATGAGAGAAGATTTATAGAGATGCGAGTTATTCATTCATTGGGCACTCGACAGCCTAATGGCATGAAAGAACATTTCTCATTCTATCTGTATAACACGGTTTAAAGAGAGTACATAACACGTGAATAGCCCTTTGTCTCATGACGGGCCACTGACAGGCCACCATCAATTATTAGTTCATTCATTTTTAAAAAATAACCATAATATAACGCGTGCATTCATTGGCCGAAGGACGCGTATACTGGCAACTCTAAATTTGCACACTGATTTTTCGCATTTTTCTTTATTTTTCCTTTTCTTTTTCATTTTTTAAGCAGTGTAAATAAATATTGAACGTGCTCGAAAACAATGTTGTATTTTATAAAAGAAAGAAGTATAGAAAAAACGCGCCCGTGCTGTGTGCAGATTTAGAACACTGGAGAAGCCGAGAAGCATTTCCTATTTCTTTAAAAATTCAACTGATTGCTCTTGTCCGCACCAAAATATTGCTGTTGTTTTGGACATGCTTATTTTGTTTTTCTTATTGTTCTTTTTGAATCGCCACTTCTTAAATCCCTCTGTCCACTACGCAATCTTTCAAGTAACGTATCGTTGACAAGAAATCTATTTTCGCCTTAACTGGCCTCGTAAATCTGTACTGTGCGGAATGGACACCGTGATGGAGTAAGTGGAGATTCAAAATCAACAAACCAAGTTATGGCAACTTCCATTTTCTAATTTCCTAAAGGTTTTACCTGTGTGTGCTTCCTCGCCTTGTCTAAACAATGGCACGTGTACAGATGAATGCCTGGGAACATTTGTATGTAACTGTCCTGAAACATACAATGGTGAAAGATGTGAATCCTGGCTTGGTAAGACACGTTGGAATTTCAGTCGTTTATATAGTACAACCACTATTTCTAGTCCCGTCTCCAGGGTCTTCGTTCAAACCTTTCGATATCTGGACTTGAATTGAAAACCCACTAACTCAACTTCTATTGGTTATAAGAATCCTGCCCAAATTAGTTTTTGCTCCACTTTGGATCATGAAATAGCACATTTCTACTCTTATATATGTAATGTTTTAGTAGAATCAGGTGATTTTTAGGATGATTCGTGATTGTTTAAGGAAACGCAGGACCATCGTTGTTCGTTCAGTTGACCTATCTTAAAACCGGAAATGACGCTATTTGATGTTCAGCAATTGATCTCACCAGCGTATGATGGATCATCACCAAAGTTTCCCTCCAAGTCGTGTTTGAATATCAAGATGTCAAAACAAGACACTGGTGATGGGAAGTACTGGATCGACCCCTTAAACACAGGAAACCCGTTTCAAGTCATCTGTGATATGACAACCGATGGAGGTAGGACAAACCGTGGTCAACTCCTCCTTACTCCTCCCCAACCTTCAACTTAAACAACCTAGCTATCCCTCCCTATAAACGATTTTATTTTGGTTTGACAACAAAGACGTTTTTTCAAATGAAACAATAATTTTTTTAGGAGGTTGGACTGTTGTAAAAAACATGACCATTCCAACAGCAGATTTTAAAATGGGAGCACAGCAAGAGGTGACAGACTATAAGAAGCTCCAAGACCTCGGAATATATGATTTCCTTATCACCACTACTCTGCAAAACCTTCAGACAGACATGGGGTTTAGTCAAATGCGCTACTACTGCCACATGGCTTCAGTGGGAAGAACGTTTCACGTCATGACAGCTCGAAACAAAATGGGCCACGATGTTGTGAGGTACTTAATAAATAGATGCAGTTTTTATCGTGCGTCTGCACAGATGACGTTGAAATGTAGCAAGAACGAAAAATACTCTATAAGACATAATCGAGAGGCGTGACTTGTTTTCGTTTTTCTGTTCAGCTTTTAGAGAATTTTTTTTAAAAATCTAAGGTTATATACTAATTGAGCTATTTCAGCCAATCGCAGCGCGCGTAAGATTATGTGATATCATCTGTGCGAATAACGCAGTAGTCTCGCAGTGGATTGTTTAGATACTTGGAATTGGGTACTTCGGATCCATCGCAACATCTTCTTCGCAAAAGCTTTATGGCCGACAGACTTCTTGTTACTGACTGAATTAATAGCTAAGAACAAACTGACGTAATTTCCATTAAACAAGACCAAACTGAACTACGATAGAATAAACAAAGGTAATGATATCCAGGCTCAAGGGAAAACAAAACTGGAAACGAACAAAACGGAAATATTACTGTATCTATTATATTTTCTTTTCACAGGTATTTCGTGAAGTCTTCTTCCCGAGCAGTGCCTTCCTGTGGCTCGTTCATTGCTCTCCCAGATGATAATTCTACACTAGCAAGTAATTGTAGTTTGTGGGGCTCACAATTAGATGATAAGGATACTCTAATCAATCGATGGGGGCATCATTCAAAAACTGGCACTATGAGGTTATACAATGAAGCGGTCTATGCTATGAATAATTTTAACTCCGCAGTCAGTTTTGGAGTAATTTTTTGCTGTGATTCTAGTAATTCTGTTGTTAAACCCCTTAGTGCTGGCGACACCTGGATATTATTTGTACGGTAAAATTGGTTAATCCAAATGCAAAAGCCCCATTGGAGGCTTTGGGGAAGCACGACAATTTGAGGACTAGGGTTAGGAGAACCTCATGTACAAGCAGGTTTTTTTTTTCACACTTTTCCAAGTCTAAATCGCTGAACAGAATGCATTTTCAAGTAAAAGGGTAGAATATTGATCGACCTGCGAAAATTATCTTACATTTTTCTACGTCAGTATACGCAGGTTATACGTTTTCACAACGGTGTTACAAGTTTCCATTCATCCTTTCCAATCATAAAACATTGTTCATTTTGCTAGTCGATATCATGAACCTTAATGAACCTTCAAGGGCACCACAAAATAGACACAGCAAACGGGACAGCACCGTTTAAGTCGCTATTATCAAACGCCAACCGAATGAAGTCACGGTCCACTGATTCCAAGTACGTTTAAAGGGGTACTTGGATGGAAATAAATTAAAATTTGAAATACTTGAAACTTGGTAAAACCTATCTGTACAACTTCCAATAATTACCAAAAGCAACATTTTCTATAAATTCAAACGAGACGAATGGAAATTGTCAAGTATTTTAGCATTTTAGCTAGTTGTGAGTAAATGACGTCATTTCTCAACCCTATTGTTCTTTTAGACTTTATATCAAAATTTCCCTTTGATAATGAGCTTTAAATGCAAATTTTTAGACGGAGGGGGACTAGTTCTTTAACTACATTCATCTTCAAATAGAAATAATCAGTTTCTAATTTCTATCGATTTTCATCCAAGTGGGCCTTAAAACTGCTTGTTGTACATAAAAATAAACCTAAGCATGATGACGTATTGACCCCCTCTCTATACCAGAATCCTTTTCGAGTATAGTTTGTATTCATTAACTAAAAATTAATGTGTTTGTACTTGCAAAGGAATTAATAAATATTTGAATATGAAAGGTTCTTGAAAAGGATTCTGTTATAAAGAGGGGGTGAACTATTTTTGTGAAGCGCTTAGGTCAATTCTTGTTATAAGCGCTATATAAATAAAGTTTATTTATTATATTTATTTATTATTATAACTTTGAGTTACAGCGCAAAGCCCAAAAGTATGACCAGCTATAATATATTCGCATTCTTTTGAAAGACCAATCATCCAATCAGCATCCGAGGACTCTCTAATCTTATCTCTTATCTAATTAAGCGCTAATTGGAGGAGGGCGAGACAAAAATATGCGAATATATTAATACTGGTCACAGTTTTGAGCTTCGCGCTGTAACTATGGAGTTAACTATGATACTCTACTGAGTTAGTCTTGCACTTACTCACCAACTTGAGTATAATTGTAAACATTTTGAGCATTTTTATGTACCCACCGATTTGCATATGGGATATTAACAGAATACTGGTTAGTAAAACCACCAATGGGGCCTTAAATAAGCCATTTTTGTGTGACTGAAGACCGCTGACCTTCTACACCCCAGACGACACCAAGGACGACATCCCATTGACACCAAGGCTTTGGCATGCTGTATTGAATGTACACGCACTAACAATTGAAATATTCTAATAAACCCTTGATGATGCACTATGACTTTTAAATAGAGTGACAAAAACGTTAATTATTTGTTTCTGGATATCATGTAATTTTGATAGAATTTGGATAGTACGCATTAAAGTTTTCTGGTAGATTGAGTGATTTGACATGATTGAACTGAATCGACAAGCTGACTCAACGCTCTAAACCTGACTGATCGAAGCTGTGTGCATGACTAGTGCTGTTTGACTTGTAGTCAGTCAGTCAGTCATTCAATCAGTCAGTCAATCAATCAGTCAGTCAGTCAGTCAGTCAGTCATTCATTCAGTCAGTCAGTCAGTCAATCAGTCAGTCAGTCAGTCAGTCAGTCAGTCAGTCAGTCAGTCAGTCAGGGAGGCAGCCTGCTAGTTGGAGGGTTGTTTAGTGGAATCAGTCTAGACTACGTCCATGGTGCCTTAGCACTTGCTTTGCTGGTGCTGTAGTTTTTGGTCCTTTCCGCTTTGGAACGACTTATACTTACCTACACTCGACAAGAAGAAGAAAAGAAGATCGTAAAGATCGTAAAAATCTCTCGCGTATTATCCACAAATGTTTGTTAACGTTTTTGCAGCCCATGTTTGTTATTTCTTGGACCCCATGTGTACATATCGTAGGAGCACAGTGCACATGCGTGCGCGGGGATTGAATCGAAACTTAAGGTGAGTCAATAGTTCCAAATGGCCGAATCGGTCATATCGGTTTTTGGCTCTTAATTTTGACTCCCTTTGAGCAATGACCGTCAAACGGCACCAAAATCTAAAACAGTCATTCAGCTATAATATGATATACACTGATCGCGTTTTATGTCAGTAATTTGTGATATATACGGCATTAAACGAATGAGCTGTTGTCACAAAAACTCGATTTTGTGGAAAATCTAGCCGTTTTATTTCGCTGAAAAATTTAGAATCCTTTTAGCTAAACATAACAGACAACTCGGCTGGCCACGTTTTAAGAAATTCGTCGGAACTGAAGTCTCGCAACAGAAGCGAACAGAAAAGGCACCTAAATTCTATATTGTCATCATCTTGAATGTTGTGAATGAAATAGTCGCTCCCTAAACATGCTTTAAAGCCGCGGTTTTAGGCTAAATCTGGCGGCAATTCATTATACTTTCGACTGTCATACCGCAATTGTAGGTCCAAGAAGTTGCGTTTTCTCCAACTTCTTGGACCTAGGCAGGTATTTGAGCATTTTATTACATTCATACAACTTTAAAATACTTTTAAAACGGTCAGTCTGGTCGACAATCGCGGTATGACAGTCGAAAGTATAATGAATTGCCGCCAGCTTTAGCCTAAAACCGCGGCTTTAAAGCATGTTTAGGGAGCGACTATTTCGTTCACAACATTCAAGATGATGACAATATAGAATTTAGGTGACTTTTCTGTTCGCTTCTGTTGCGAGACTTCAGTTCCGACGAATTTCTTAAAACGTGGCCAGCCGAGTTGTCTGTTATGTTTAGCTAAAAGGATTCTAAATTTTTCAGCGAAATAAAACGGCTAGATTTTCCACAAAATCGAGTTTTTGTGACAACAGCTCATTCGTTTAATGCCGTATATATCACAAATTACTGACATAAAACGCGATCAGTGTATATCATATTATAGCTGAATGACTGTTTTAGATTTTGGTGCCGTTTGACGATCATTGCTCAAAGGGAGTCAAAATTAAGAGCCAAAAACCGATATGACCGATTCGGCCATTTGGAACTATTGACTCACCTTAAATAAACCTTTCTCTCTGAAAATTCGAAATCAACTGTAACTCAACACCAACATATCCCCACACTCCAAATGATAACGAACCATATGCCTGCCTGGTAACAGAACTGATTAGCAGATTCATTATTAGCCACTTTCATACCGTGGAGACTCGTTACGTCAAAAAAGGCATTGAATATTGAATTCAAAAGCTAAAACAATACAGACATCCCCTCCCTCCTGGGTATTGTTTACGGACTCTATCGGGTCTTGCCAGAAACGGCCCTCCTGCATGGTCAGATTTTTGCATTTTGCAACTTAAAAACTATTCAGTAATATTTCTTTATGTTTAAAAGTTTTTGTTCTTACATTAATAAAGCTACTAGTAAAATATACAAAAACCTATAGCGAAGATTAACAAAGCAGGTTTTTTAATGCTAAATGGCAACAAAATAACAAAAGTCTATAATCATTACAATGAAATATGCAAAAGTGACTCAAAATTGTCAAAAACCAAAGGCTGTATCTCCCAATTCATAAATGACCCTGAAAAATCGTCAATAACCAACTAAACAACTAAAGCCCACGGAAAATGGTGGTAAATGACCCGCAATTATCAAAAATTATCAATTAGTCCATGCAAATTCGTCAAAAATGACTAAAACTAGACAAAAAGCAAAGACTGGAACCTAATGCAAAATTAACGTATACATACAGATATACATGCATGCATGCATCAACTTATTTAAACCTAAAAATAGGTACTCGTAAAACAATTTAAAATACTAAAAATATATAAACAAATCCTGATTAAAGTACGTTGTCTATAAAATGACCAAAAATGACAAAATGCAAAGGCTATCCTTTTCCCCATGTTAATGGTCGAAAATAGTCCACAATTCACCGATCCCGCATCCATTGTTCTGCCTCCGTAGTTACTGTTGCTACGTCGGACAAGCTAGCATGATTTTTGACGTACAACCTGAGACAGGCACCCGATTGCTGAAATTTGTAAAGGTCTGTCTGAGACTGAGTGCATTCTAAAGGAACATCAAGAAATCGTGTGATAATATCTAAAACATCTTCGAATTCGAGTTTTGTTGCTCGGACATTTACTATTCCATTGGGAAAACCATCCATTGTTTAGTGGCCATTCAAGCAAAGCCGGGATCGGTGTATTGTGCTCCCCGCTAGAATCTTGTTCATAAAACAGTTGAATTCGTGCACGCCCCGTGACAGAATATAAAACTGTATAGATGCTTCTAGTAATATCTCCTGGTCTCACTCATCCACCTGCCGTGTTTCTATTTCTATGGCAACCAAGGCGAGAGCCTGATTCTTGAATACGTGAGATCAACAAGATCAAGTAAGAAAGTCGTAATGATATTCTTCAGTACGCGAAGATTTTGGCAGCTTTCGACATTGTGTTAAAACAAGAACATTGGTAAGGTACTATTTGGCATACTAAGTGGTAAAACCATTCGCATTTCAGTCCCACTGGTTCTAAAGCGTTTAATGAGTTAAAAAATATAAGTTTTCCTAATTGCGAGCTTGTAAAGTATACTGCTTCAAACATGCATATAATGGGAAACTTATCTGCTTAAAATAGCATCGGCTAATTTTTTTTATTTTATTCATTTTTCCAATATAAGAGGTTTATTCTAGTCTAATTTTACTTTTCCATTTGTTTCGTACGATCAAACTGTTATTTCTTAAAAGTGTGATTAATTAATAACTGCTGAAAATTATAACCTCAATAGGTTAAATTTAAGTTTCCATGCCTATGTAACGTTTGTTTTTAAAAAACCCTTAGCACAAAATGTACGGGATTGCAAGCTTCGTTGTATTTTATTATCTTCCCACTAATATTTTTGGTTAACTTTCTAATAATTTTCACATCGGATCTTTTCACTTTTCAATTTGTTACTGATTTGCTAACTTCTATATATTAATTGAGGTAAGGTAAGTTTGTTAATTTTTAGCAACTCTAAAACCGACAATAGATTAATAAAGTTTGAAGGTCAAATTTACAAATTCTCTTCAGTCGACATATGATTAGAAAATGCAAGTAACACCAGGAAAGAAAACAACATTATAAAAAAGTCTGTTAAAGTTGTGCACAATACTCAGGCGAAAAACTAAATAACTTTAACGGTTTGTTGTCATTTATTTTGATTTGGAATATTAGCTTATTTGGCTGACAAAATTCTTTGTTTTATCTTCGCTAAGTTGTTGTTCCTTGCACCCTAAAAGTTTTGACGTCCAAAAAAGTTATTATGTTTCAGCTAGTCAATAACATTTTCAAAATATCATAAATAATGATTCAGCTAGTTGAAAGCATTGGGTCATTTCTTTCGATAAATCTAAAGGCGCTGTTACACGCTGAAACTTGCCTCAATCGCCGTTGCGAGCCAAGTTTCACAACGCATTCCACCGTGTTACATGGTCATTTAGGTGAAACTTTCCCAAGTGGGTTTCACGAGACGGTTTCACGAAAGTAGGACTGCTTTCACCCCTGCAACAGAGCCGGACGTGTGTCGCGAACAAGTTTCAGTACAGCGTCACTGTACTTTGTACTAATTCAGGGAGATTCTAGACATTGATTGAAACAATAGAACGTTTTGAACTCTTACATAATTAAAGACTTGAACGCTGTGAATGGAAACAAAATGAATTAGAACTACGTGAGGCAATGTAGAATGTTTTACCATGCAACGCCTAAGTTAATCATTCCAATTATTTTATTACTGAAGTTTAGAACGAGGTATCAACTCACTAATGCACGCGCGGTTAGGTGTTTACAAGACGAATACGGCGTTTATTATGTAAGGGGCTGTTTACATGGCACTAGGATCATCCTAGCACATAGTATCATCCTAGCAGGCGAATCATCCCACCTCCTATATATTTACTGCATTCTGTTTACATGGAAGTTTGTGTCTTCACTTCCGGGTACTAGGATCATCCTACTAAACAGAATGCAGTAAATGTATAGCAGGTAGGATGATTCGCCTGCTAGGATGATCCTAGTGTCATGTAAACACACTCTAAGACACAACCTCACAAGGCGTCAAGTACGCTAGTCTCCAGTGCGAAGTTCGATCGAAGCGCAACATTTCAAACTCCCTAGTTTTTATGGTTACTGGTTTTCTTGCGAAGCCGTAACGACTTTGTCATCGAGTATGTAAGCGTGTGTGTGTAATTCGGATTTTCCGAAGCTATCACTAAGTCAATGGACGGAAAACACACGAACTTGACCCGAGGTTTACTTGACTCTTTTACTCGATTATCACGTTTAAAATCTTTCCAGAAATATCTGCCTTTTATAGCCAATGATTATTAGTATTTCATGAATATCTCCGTTTGAATAAAACATCTTCCAAGTTTTCGATAAATATTTATGCGATGGCAGGTCAACATTAGTCTTTCGGCTGCGTTTATTAAGGAGACTGACTACGCTGGCAAAAAGTAATTAAAAATCCTCTATTTGAAAGTTTCTATTTAAAATCTAATGCTGATTCCAAATATAAAAATAAAAATGGGATATCCCATGCTCGTTTTCGAGATAATCAGCTTTGAATGGATGCCCTTTTACAAGTTATAGGGCAAAAATAGCGCTACCGCAAGTCTTCAGGAAAAAAATTAAAAATCGCAAGATAATACTTCTAAGACGACCACAATTGCACAAATATTAGCCAAAGGTATATTCTAGCTACATAATGACATAAACATTTATGATGGAATGACTATAATATACCTTCATTTCTTGACTTTTGTACCATGACTCCTATCAAAAAGTCTAGTCTCTTGAAGTCGAACAAAATTTGCTACAAAGATCCATTTTTGTGGTTACAGGCTTTGCTTGCAAAGCCGTAACCTCTATGGCCCTGTTCACACTACAGCATTAGATCGATCTGAGATCGATCCAGACTAGTACATCGCTTCAAGCTGGATCGAACTCAGATCGATCTAAAACTGTAGTGTGAACGGCCCCTATGTCATCGTGTGTGTAAGCGTGTGTGTAATTCGGGTTTGCCGAAGTTGACACGAAGTGATATATTCGGCAGGCATTCGGAATTGACTGGAGGTTTACTTAGTCAGTTTTAGTCGATTTTAATGATTGAAATATAATTCACTCCAAGAAATATCGTCTTTTCATTATCCATTATTGCTCTTCTTATATAAATCTCTTCATCTACGTGAACTGTGTTGCACATTTTTCGATAAATATGGCGTTTACGACGATCTCCCGAAAGAGACAGGAAACCCAATGCTAGTTGTTTGATTTTGTGATGTATTTTACTGAGAAGTATTTGCCATTTATAGTCAATAGTTGCGACTATTATATGAATATTTCTGCTAGAGTGAAAGTTTTTTCAAGTTTTTTTTTTTTTTGATAAACATTGGGTTTACGAAGACATTCTGAACGAACTGAGAGAACCTGTGGAAGGGCGACCCTATATCGCGGAATGGCGGAATGACGGAATGACGGAATGGCGGAAAACATCTCCAAATCCTAAAAGGAGGAACGACGGAAAATACCCCCAAATACTAAAACGCGGAACCAACAAAATCCCAAAAAAGAAATTAAAAAATTAAAAAAGCTTAACTAAATATAAACATATCTATGTTATCGACTTCCGCCGTATTTTCTTTACTGAAAGATATTGATTGTTTAGAAACATGAGAACCTAACTGCTCATTACGATAAATAATAAGAAATATACTTTAGCAATAAATGACCATTTATCACAAATCCTCAACATTGACAATTGTATACTTTATTCCTTCTTTTCTTTTCTTTCTTCCTCTCCTCATTCATTAATTCATGTACATTCATCCATCCTGAATTCGTATTATATATCGGGAAAAGGAAGTAAAGCTAGTTTGACAGACCAGAAGTTTACAGTAATTATAGTACTCGAGAAGCTTTGAACGTAATGTACATGTAACTGTTGTAGATTTGTGTACAAGCAACAATTTTTGGGCACATGATCTCAGCTCGGTAAAAATTGCTCGGTAATAACCTTAACTTACCTCGTGCTCTCACACGGGTTTATACTCCGGGAAGATTGTACGTGTCGGATGTTAGGCGAAAATGCCAATAGATAATTTCTTATTACTTGCCACATTTTGTATTGAACTACTCTCAGCTCCGTCATGCACCTTGGAATATAATTTTCACCGCATCTCCTTTGAGCTGTTTGACACTCGGACGTAAAAACCTTTCTCAAGGAAAGGACTTTGTAGTCGCTTTCGTCAAGCAACAAAAATCGTCGCAAGTCCAACATCAACGAGTCATCCAAGCATTTAGTGTTTGTACTCTATCAGCACGAGAGTAAATGTTGAAATAAAAAGCAAACAAAATCATAGTTTGAGTACGTACGAACTGCCGCCTGCCGAAACTGGCCTTGAGTAGAACAAACAATGCTCGGTACTGAAATATTTTTTTTGCAGTGTGCAAAACAACGCATTCATTGACAAAATAGCTTTTAATGCTTATAGAAATTCAAATTATTCACTTTTTTATATTTTCTATTTTATTTTTCATTTTTTATTGTGACCCAGTATTTTTTTTTGCAACATAGTTCAAATTTCTTCATTTTATTGCCATTTTTTATTTGTTTTAATTAGTTTTGTGAGTTTGTTGATTCCGCGTTTTAGTATTTGGGGGTATTTTCCGTCGTTCCGCCTTTTAGGATTTGGAGGTGTTTTCCGTCATTCCGTCATTCCGCCATTCCGCGATATAGGGTCGCCCCCTGTGGAAGAATGGTCATTTATACTAACCGATTGATTACAGAGCTTGATTACACGGGTGAGTTTATACCGCTTTGAATGAAATAATCTTGTGCTATTTTGCCTACACAGCCAGATGTAGTTTTCAGCGATGTACACAAGCTCTTTTCGATTTATGATTTTGCAGATTTCTGTAATACTTGTTGAGAATGGAAATGACTTCCGGCGCCCACCATGGCGGCCACAAACTTTTTGCTGTGTTATTTTCTGATATTTTTTGTTCTATATTATCACATTTCATTTAATATTTGTGATTCATTTACGCTTTCAAATGATTGTCTCCTTAAGCGACCATATTATCAAGCTGGATTCACGTTAAGTACTCCTTTTGTGGTTTGGAAAGTTTTACCGTTATTTTCAAATTGTCGTCTTTCCTCCTCTGGTTTCTTTAAGTCAAGAGTTGCTGTTTGTAAATCATCAAAGCATGGACTTATTTCTCTCTATATTCCTGGTCATGATCCTCCTGTTGACATAACAATTTTTATGGATATTCACACAAATCCTGGCCCTACGAATGGGACTGATCTAACGTCTACTCTACATCACAGATTTTCCGTTAATGACTCATTTTCAACTGATCTGCTCTCTCATCGCATTGTTTATACTCGATCTGACTTATTCAATCTACGAAAAAAATCATCGATGGATATCTCTAGTAATATTTGCTTCTCCAGTATAAAGTCCCTTGGCATTTTCCGTTATCGAAGTAAACGTCGTGGTAAATGCAAACCGGCGCATAGAAAATCAAAACACAATCCTTCAACTGCCAATCTTCCAATAACAAGTCTACTGCCCGATTCAAAATTTCTTCACTTTTGTGTGTTAAATGCAAGGTCCGTGAACAACAAACCTCTACAAATTAAAGATTATCTAGTTGAAAATGACATTGATATTTTTGGAATTACTGAAACTTGGATCAAAGCTAATGAAAATTCTGATTTTATATCTCGGGAAATTTCCCCTACTGGCTATCTCTTTTCACAAGTACCACGCATTGATCGTTCTGGTGGTGGAATTGGCATTCTTTATAAAAACGCACTTAAGGCTGAACATTTACAATCAATTCGATTCAAATCTTTTGAACACATGGAAACGTTATTTTACTTTAGTTCCTCTTTAATTCGAACTGTCATTGTTTATCGTCCTCCTATCTCTGCAGCTAATGGTCTTAGTTATAATCTGTTCTATCATGACTTCTCTACACTGTTGGAGCGCCTGGTTTCTTCATCTGGTAAATTAATGATTGCTGGTGATTTTAATTTTCACGTTGAGGACAACTCTGACACTCATGCCAAACGTTTTCTTGATCTGTTAAACTGTTTTAATTTATCAGTACATGATGTCATGACCCCTACTCACAAGAACAAACATGTATTGGATATTATCATCACAAGATCTGATGAGATGTCATTGGTTAAAAATGTTAATATACATGATCCTGTGTTATCCGATCATTTTGCAGTTCACTGTAATCTGTCAATCCACAAATTTAAGCAGCCGACAAAAATCATATCTTTTAGAAGAATTAATAAAATTGACAAGGATCAATTCCATCAAGACATTACTAACTCATCATTACTTCAATCTCCAGCCGCTGATCTAACTGAGTTGTGTAATCAATATGACTCTGTTCTATCTACCATTCTTGATAATCATGCTCCAATCTGCTCCAAAACTATTACTGTTCGTCCCAAAGCACCTTGGTATACTAATGATATAAACGAAAATAAAATTACACGTCGTCGTTTTGAAAGACGTTGGCGCCGATCTGGTCTAACTATAGACAGGCAGATGTATGTTGATCAATGTAATGTTGTGAAAGATATGATTTTCAAAGCAAAAATGAATTACTACTCCAATTTGATCTCTGACGCTGACAATAATTGCAGTGCATTATTCAAATCAATTGATCGTCTACTTCACCGTTCACCTGAAAGATGTCTACCAACCTGTGATTCGTTAAATACTTTGTCCAATGACTTTGTATATTTCTTCAAAAAGAAAATCTTAAATATAAGAGATGGATTACCTGCTATTGTTTTTATGAATAACGATTTGTTTCATAAGTTTGATCATCCTACACTTGATTGCCAACTAGATAAACTTTCGCCCACTACCTGTGATGAGCTCCATAAACTAGCCAAGAAACTTGCGTCAAAATCGTGTTCTCTTGATCCTCTTCCTGCTAATCTACTTGTAACAGAATTTGTGACACTACTTCCAATCATCTGCAAGATAATAAATCTCTCTCTGGAAAATGGTTATGTTCCTCCTGCCCTAAAAATGGCTGTTTTAAAACCTCTTCTCAAGAAATCGTCTTTAAATCACAATGTTCTTGGTAATTACCGCCCCATATCCAATCTAAAGTGCATTTCAAAAATTGTAGAAAAAATTGTTGCTGATCGTCTTGATAATTACCTTTCCATGAATAATCTTCATGAACCCTTTCAATCTGCCTATAAATATCGCCATAGCTGTGAAACTGCCCTGGTCCGTGTTCAAAACGACATTCTACAATCAATTGATAAACGTAAATGTGTTGTACTGCTTTTGCTTGATCTGTCCGCTGCTTTTGACACCGTAGATCATGATATCCTTCTAAACCGTCTTCAAACTAAATTTGGAATTCGTGGCAATGCCCTTAACTGGTTTAAATCATACCTTTCTGAACGTTCTCAGTTCGTTTCGCTAGATGATGCAAATTCTGATACACTGGAATTAGACTGTGGTGTTCCTCAAGGTTACGTTATGGGCCCAATGTTATATCTTCTGTATACTTCTCCTGTTGCCAATATTCTTCGCCATCATAACATGTTGTACCATCTTTATGCAGATGACACACAACTTTACATACCTTTTTCTAACAATGATGATGCTGACATCACCCAAACTACCACCAGAATTGAAAACTGTCTTAATGATATTGCCGAATGGATGACGATAAATAAACTAAAATTAAACACTGATAAAACTGAACTGCTCTTTCTTCATTCAAAAACAACCACCCTGACATCCATACCAACCATTCAATTTGCTAATGACATTCTTAAACCTTCTGCCAAGGCAAGAAACATTGGAGTAATTTTTGATTCCACAATGTCTATGGTCCCTCAAGTCAACAGTGTATGTAAAAACGCCTTCTATCACCTCCGGAATATTGCTAAGATCAGAAAATACCTTTCCGTCAAAACAACGGAATCTTTAATTCATGCTTTTGTAACTTCCAAGATCGATAATTGCAACAGTCTTCTCTTTGGCCTTCCCAAATGTTTGATCTCAAAAATACAATCAGTACAAAATGCTGCCGCTCGAATAATTACTTTATCACGTAAATCTGATCACATCACTCCAATCCTGATTGACTTACACTGGCTACCTGTATCTGAACGCATAAAATTCAAGATTCTCATGTTTACATTCAAAGCAATTCACCACATAGCTCCATCCTACATTTCTGACATGATTTCACTCTACAAACCGTCAAGACGTCTCCGCTCTTCCTCTGAAGTTTTACTTAATCACCACAGCTACAATATGAAAACCTATGGTTATCGTTCTTTTTCTGCCTGTGCACCTGAACTATGGAACTCTCTTCCGTCCTCTTTGAGAAATGCAACTGATCTGGACTCATTTAAGTCATCTCTTAAAACTCTACTTTTCAAGCAAAGTTATAATTTGTAAAGTTTAAGCGCATAGATCAGGATTGTATATGCGCTATATAAGTATATATTATTATTATATTATTATTATTATTATTATTAGAATTTCGGTGACCGTTTGTAGTTTGGATCACGGCGTTCGATCGTCGATCGCACTGACGATTGTTGGTTTTACGCTAGTTAGTGCAGCATTTTAAAATACAAAAGTTTCCTATATTTCTTTGCATTCCTGCCATTAATTTCACTGTTGATTAGGTTTGAAACCTCGACGTGTTTACTCTTAGTCTGGGTGAGTGAACTGGGTTTTATTCAATTAAATATTTTTAATGTTCAAATTAAATTTACTTTTCTTGTGTGATTGGAGCCTCTGTGTGTGTCCTTGGGGATGTCTATATAATGTTTTGGAAACTTTTATACCTCTCGATTGAGGCGTACTGACCTTGTTTTTGTTGTTTTGTTTTAAAATTTGAAATGTCACGGTGATGTCACGCAAGGTGTGCAGAATCCCATGAAAGCTTGAAATTTTGATTTTGTGACAAAGAACTTGCATGTGTGTGCTTTTGCTTTCATGTTTAATTTTCATAAACTGTATTTAATTACTTCAAATTAAATTTATTTGAATAATTTTGTAATCTTAGAGCAAACATAGTTAAACTGTGAAATATAATCAAAGTAATTAATACTAGTCTAACTAATTGTAAAAATTCTTTGTTTTCCATATTTGGCTAGCCGGTACAATTTCACAGATTAAGGTGGCTCGACCCAATTTTCAAGTAGAGCTACCAGTCGTCTTTGAGTAAAAACTATTTGTTCATGAGCAGTCTGATAGTAGATTAAGTATTGCACCCTTATCAGACAAAGATCAAAGTTTATGATGACGTATGTTGTATGGAGATCGGCGCTATTATGGCGACGCCTTAAAAGAATTCCCCTTTTTACATATTCTCGATTTTAATGAGTTCTAGGCTTATTCTTGAAAAATGCTCCCGTAATCTTTTAGTTAACATCACTGCCTTTAGCTCTAGCGAATTAAATCAAATTCTGAGAGAGCGTTTTTGAAATATCATCGATGAGAGATTTTAACTGCAAAAATCGAGCGTAAACAAAACAACTTTTTAAATCTCCTATAATTAAAAAGAAAGTAGCACATCGAAGTTAATTTTTCATCTCAAATTGTTGTAAAGATATCAAATTTGGCTACTGAAAGAGACGAGAGAAATCACATTGATTGATATCGAGAAAAGTGCGCCGAACTCATGTATATGGACATGCTGAATTTGCTTCTGTTGCCCAAATTTCGCTCTATTGTTACATAAACTGCAATACTTAAAGATCCCTTCGATAAATATTGTTTAAAAATTAGTATGGTTTAGTTTAGGTAATAGTTGATATGATATAGCGTTTTCAAATTCATTGAATCATTTTACGGCTGTAAAATATTAGCCTCAAATCAGTATATTTTTCAGCCGGATACAGTGGTCGACAACTCATTGATGCATCATGTAGCTCCTTTGTTTTAGTTTGTCATGTTTTCGTGCATTCTAGCACCTGATGCAAATTGCGGAACGTTTCAATACCTTCCGATCACTCTTCCGAGATATGGTAATCACTAGAAAGAAGCTTTTTAACTGTACATTTCTTTGCAGCATGTCAGCACATCGTTCTATTTTTACTTTGTCTCCCCATGATTCTGCTTTTGACGAGTTTCCATCTGCAGTTGTGTGACAAAAAGTTTCTTTCCTTTTTGGCATTCTTATGTATATTTAGTTTTAGCAATTACCATATTTCGGAAGAGTGCTCGGAAGGTAATGAAGCGTTCAGTTATTTGCATCAAGTGTTGGAATGCATGAAAACACGACAAACTAAAACAAAAGAGCTACATCATGCATTAATGAGTTGTCGACCACTGTATCCGGCTGAAAAATATACTGATTTGAGGCTAATATTTTACAGCCGTAAAATGATTCAGTGAATTTGAAAACGCTATATCATATCAACTATTACCTAAACTAAACCATACTAATTTTTAAACAATATTTATCGAAGGGATCTTTAAGTATTGCAGTTTATGTAACAATAGAGCGAAATTTGGGCAACAGAAGCAAATTCAGCATGTCCATATACATGAGTTCGGCTCTTTTTTCTCAATATCAATTAATGTGATTTCTCTCGTCTCTTTCAGTAGCCAAATTTGATATCTTTACAACAATTTGAGATGAAAAATTAACTTCGATGAGCTACTTTCTTTTTAATTGTAGGAGATTTAAAAAGTTGTTTTGTTTACGCTCGATTTTTGCAGTTAAAATCTCTCATCGATGATATTTCGAAAACGCTCTCTCAGAATTTGATTTAATTCGCTAGAGCTAAAGGCAATGATGTTAACTACAAGATCACAAGAGCATTTTTCAAGAATAAGCCTAGAACTCATTAAAATCGAGAATATGTAAAAAGGGGAATTCTTTTAAGGCGTCGCCATAATAGCGCCGATCTCCATACAACATACGTCACCATAAACTTTGATCTTTGTCTGATAAGGGTGCAATACTTAATTTACTATCAGACTGCTCATGAACAAATAGTTTTTACTCAAAGACGACTGGTAGCTCTACTTGAAAATTGGGTCGAGCCACCTTAAGTGCAATCACTCTACTTAATCTTTCATGGTTTTAGTCATTACATATATTTCTACAGTTTTGTTATCTTTTCTCTCGACTCGTTGTTTTTTATCATTTTACCTGTAACCACATGTCCTCTTAGAGGGCTTTTATTTCATAGGTTAGAGTAATTAACCTTTTTTGCAAATTTGATATGTCTGAGATATCAAGCTACTTTTTCAAACAAGTACAAAAACGTATAGGGTGCCGTGCAAAAACGACAGCGTTATCAGTAGCCGTCAAGTGTGAAAACGGCGAAAATAATCAAGCGATTAACCGACCTGCTTGTTACACAGCTCAGTCGTTAGGGCATCGGACCGGTAATCCGAAATTGGAGGTTTAATCTCTGCTGGGGGCGTGGATTTGTCCGAGTCTTTATCGAAAAAACGTATATTACCTACTAACTTCCCACTACTCTCCCCATTACTCAGAATTCCAACTCAGAAAATCCCCATTCGGAACCAGCACTCTCTGCATGCCCTTTAATTAACCAGTCATCACAACATCGAGAATAGTCGGCCAAATGCAAACAGTACGTGAGAATACCAACTGAACTAGGCCATTGGAAAGAAGATTCATAGAGTTCCTCAGATCATCAAGGGGACTCGGAAGACTGGCGCCAAAACTAGAGAAATTAAAGGACTCTCAGAAACGACCACTCACAACGAGTGGGCGTGGACGGACTGCTCTTTTTCAGCTAAACTAGGTAGCAAGACATTGCTACAGTGCTTTTGAAGCCATGAAACTGGCACATGGACTGATCCATTATTACTCTGGTTGTGCTTTAAATTGGAAGGGAAGTTGAAGCTTAGTACGTCAAGCTTTTCGATTTCCTGAGCAAAAGCACAGTTCACTGCTAGTGGGTTAATGCTTGCCGCAAAACTAAACTATTAATTGTGGCGGCAAACGGGTGAAACGTTTATGGAATTCAAGTGGGCTAGAATGCTAGAACATCCAACGAAAACGAAAAGTCCAACGAAAACCCATCCGTGATAGGACTTTATTTGAGTTGAAATGTGCCGTGACGAGACGTGTGTCCCCGAAAATTACAACACAATGTGTCTCAAAGGTCAAAATGGGTTCAAGGGCAAATGCGTTGATTGCTAATCAAATTCTTAACAGCCTTCCGAAGAACACGGGTTTCTATCTGGGGTGTTAGCTAGGAAATGGGCGAGTACATTAGAAGACTAGTCGTTTCTAGTAGAAAGTGAAATGCTGCGAGCAGAAAACGGTTGGCAGGCGCGTAGCGTGGTCATTTGGCAAGTACGCACGGATGTGTAGGCTGGAAAAAGGAACGTTTTGTCTTCCTTCGTAGGTTTCCCGGCAGCCCACGGGCTGGCTTGCAATAGAACCGACTAAACTAAGCAAAAAATGAGATGTTTTACATTTTGATTTCTTGTTTGAGATAGTAGGAAAACACGGAAAACAATTAGAAAAAACTTCCCACCTCAAGTACGCACGTGCGTATTATATTGGCGCAATGAACGCTACGTGCCTGGTTGGTGTATCCACGTCAGCAGAACTGCTCCTCTAAAACTCAAAAAAGGACACTGCTTTCTAGAATAGATCAAATTGCCTTGTCTATCCCCTCTTATTTTGATTGGACTTCGCTTTAACTAAGAGTCTAAGGTAATCGACTTTTCAAAAAATGGACGTTTTGCTAAATCTGTGAAGTCAATAATCCTAAATTTAACTAGACGCATACCTGCGTGAACTCAGGCACTCGTTACACTATGGTTGAAGGAATGCGTTCGTAGACAAACTCTCTAAGCTTTTTGCTCTTGTTCCTCAGACTTTTCAGAGTTAATTGCAGTGATATTCTGCTTGGTTTGCGATCTCGCCGTGATCATGCTTACGTAATTTAATAGAACCATGATTTTCATAAATATACTCCGCATAACGGGATCTGATGTTTTCTCTTATATTCATTGTGATTACTGAGTAGTTGTATACGATATATAATATCACAATCATTTAATGGTGAACTCGCAACACTTTGTGCAAAGGTGTCTACACTAAGAACACAAAGTACGCGATTATTTATAGGAACTGCATGTGTAGTCGTTTTAATGAAACCATCCTAAACGGATAAAATTGTCTACAACAATTTGAAGAAGCACTATATTAATCCTATCATTAAAGTCACATGGCATAGGTGGAAACATTGTCTCTTATGTCATGATCTTTTCCGCTAAGAACGCGTACAAGACTATGTGTTGATCAGCCGGGATTTCAGGCCCCAGTTTTTTGGAATTGTCGTACGTAGTATCAAGAAGTAGCAGTTTCATCACTTGTACGGAACCATTTGTGATTGTATTTCGTAACCTTAGCTCATTTGATATATATTACAGTATTCGTGCTTACTCTATTCAGTGACAGTGACGAGACCTTGATTAATCAATGCTAATATATGGGCCATTCTACGCATGCACTTAGACTTCACGCATGCGCCTTAGAGACTCGACTGCGATTTGGGACTGAACGCAAACCAAACCCGAATTTGAAACTCAGGCCTCCTGCGGAACGCCCGAGTAGAAATGGCATCAAAACATTCCGTCACCTTGACATGTATTCCATATCTATATTATACGCACTACTGCTGGATCCACTACAGCTATCAACCACGAATGCAAATTCCTTGCACCCAAAAAACATGAAAAAGGCTAAGAAAAAAAAAATGTGAAAAAATTGTTATGAAGGTATAGAGGTTTTTAAAACATCAAGCTGTCTCCAAGAAATTGGCCTCGCGTTCTGAGGTTCTGGGCAGCGATTTTGGTAGCCATAGGGGCCAACAGAGGGTAGGGTCCCCAGGAAAGCAAGCAAGGCAGTATTCTCTGTAAACAATGGACAGCTGTAGAAGCGAGGCTCGACATAAGAGCCGCTCGATTGACCTTGTAATGCATGAAAGGGAACCCCACCCTCTGTTGACCCTAGGCTCTGAACTAGGTCCAGAATTAGAGCTTTAGCTAGCCCCCCCGAGGTCAACAGAGAGGAAGGATGGGAGGTTAAATTGGACCGAATGTGGTGATGGTACGTAATTCATTTTGCCTTGGCTCTACGGGTCACGATAGATAGCTGTATCTCTCTGGAAATGCAATGCCAGAAAATGCGTAAACCCGTGGCTCTCCAGGGCGCCTTCACTACCGGTACTCCTCTATCAATGCAATCCTTTAAATTCGTCACCCCGTGGCTCTCGCTTACGCCAACAAAACTCTAGAAATCCAACCGCTCTGCAGTCCTCGTAGACTGCCATTTCGTTGATGAATAGCTCCACCTCGCAGTCAATCCCGGACCGCCCTTCTTCCCCACATGGAAATTCACTTGGCAGTCTCCGACTGCCATTTCTCTCACCTAACTTCACTAATTCGCAGTCCCGGACTGCCATTTCGTCCACATATCTTGCAGACCGCCTTTTTACTCGCATGTAAATTCACCATGTAAACTCCCTCCCATGTAAATGCCGGACTGCCATTTCTTTCGCGTGTAAATAACTTCGCAGTCCCGGACTGCCATTTTTTTCACATAAATTCACTTCGCAGTCCCGGACTGACATCTTTTCCACGCGTTAAGTCACTTCGCAGTCCCGGAATGCCATTTCTTCCACATAAATTCACTTCGCAGTCCCGGACTGCCATTCCTTCCACATAAATTCACTTCGCAGTCCCGGACTGCCATGTTTCACGCGAATATATTCACTTCGCAGTCCCGGACTGCCATTTCTTCCACAAAAATTCACTTCGCAGTCCCAGACTGCCATTTCCTCCACATAAATTTGCTTCCCAGTCCCGGACTGCCATTTCTTCCACGTTAATTCACTTCGCAGTCCCGGACTGCCATTTCCTCTACATAAATTCACTTCGCAGTCCTGGACTGCCATTTCTTTCACATAAATTCACTTCGCAGTCCCGGACTGCCATTTCTTCCACATAAATTCGCTTCGCAGTCCCGGACTGCCATTTCTTCCACGCGAATAAATTCACTTCGCAGTCCCGGACTGCCATTTCTTCCACATAAATTCACTTCGCAGTCCCGGACTGCCATTTTAGTCTACGTGTAAATTCACTTTGCATTCCCGGACTGCCATTTCTCCAGCGACGCGCAAATCGACTTCGCAGTCCCGGACTGCCTTGAGAAGTGCTCTCGGTCTCATTAAAGCATAAACTTAACATGGAACACACTTAACAGTCCCCAGCCACCCTGGCTGCCACTGCAAACTCCTAAAACTAACAACGCAGTGGGACATAAAATAGACGAGCAAAAGGCGAAAAGAACCAAATGGAGCCCCAACCTAGCCCGTCCCAAGGGTAAACAAATGGGTGATTAAGACTTTGAGCAACAATTCCCGTAATGAGTGTATTAAGCAAAATTACCGGGCGCAACGATCCAACTCATACCTATGCAAATTCGTGAGAAACCAAAGTTTGAAGTTACGCCCCAATAAAATCAAAACTAAAATGCAAGAAGAACGACTGAACAAAACTGTACTGTACTGTACTGTACTAAATAAACAAAGGATGAAACAAATCAATGCATGACTAATGAACTAACTGGAAACAAAGATCGAAGTCATGAGGCGTAACACAAAGCATGCAAGACGAATGCAAATTGCTAAAGCAGGACGCTAATGGCAGGACTGACCAAAGTAACACAAAATATATGATAAACGCGGTTTGAGTTAATGATAAAGCTAAAAATGGGCAGCCAACGAAAGTAGTGTGGAAAGCATAGAATAAACCACGAAGAAACAATTATGAAAAAAGGAACAGAAACAATTGAAAGCCTACCCAAACCGGCGAGCCGACTGATAAAACACAAATTACAAACTTATTGCAAACTTGGACAAGAAAAACCTGGACTAGCGGCTACAAATACAAAATGACTACTTGCCAAATTGGGAATAAACCCCGGGAAAACCAAGAGAAAACGTCCGAGTCACAAACACTGAAATTTCCTCCATACGTTTACCAAAGAGAGCTGGAGCCGTTGAGCTCGATAACTCTGCTAACTAGCCATGTTCAGTTTAGCCAAGATTAGTAGGAAAGCCAGAACGTTGAGGGTGCGAAACTACTCAGAGAAAGAATCTTGAATTAGAGCTGGTGGCGGTTGACGATGATGGTGAAGAACGAAAGTTCCCGTTGTTCCGGCGTATCTTGAAGTGACCACTCCTAACACGAGTTGGCTTATTTATACTCGGAGCTAATTAATTATGCAGTGAGAATAGTCCAGTTTCCAATTACTAGAGACCGCTGAACTTCTTGACAAAAGGCGCATTTATGCAGGGTTAGCCTCCTTTTCAAGAAAGACCCATGGGAATAAAATTGATTTCTGTATTGTTCTTAGTCAAAATGTTTTGCTTTTCTCGCTGGTATTTTCAAATAATTTATCTTGACTCGAGGCTAACTTAACCCTGCGCCAATGCGTCTGTTGTCTAGTTTTACAGCGGTATGAACAAACTCGAAAAAGGTCTATTCAGTTAAATTTACGGCCTCCTTTATCACTTTAGGTTTCGCCGTAATTTGCCACGCGGTATAGCTTTCTTGCTTTCATTGTCAAATAGTTGTAATAACATTGCTTATCGAAACGAACCTTTCATCAACAAGGAAATGATATGTCAATTAAAATGTTGTTAATAAACTGATTGTTCTTATAAAATTGCTTGCATTTTGTTGTATTTATATTGTGAAAATCCGTCCAAATTGTTATACAACCATATAAATGATTATCACTTTTCATTGCAAAACTAAGCTTTTAGTTTTTGTGAAAGAGTCGTGCATTGTAACCTGCTAAATATTTTTCAAAACAATCAAAAAATGTACTTTACGATGAAAATTTCTTTTGTTTTTGTCTCATTTTTACAGCAGAAAGAAAAATGTTGTCGACAAGTTCGCTCGAAGCCGTGGCTTTACTGGAAAAATGTACCACGGTTTTCAAGGGGTTAATTTTCAGCCAATCAGAGCGCGCGCGCGTTAGAAAAATTAAGCTATATTATAAAACTTAATATACAGCTTCCCTCGATTTTATTGTTATTGTCATTGTCATTGTCATTGTCATTGTCATTGTCATTGTCATTGTCATTGTCATTGTCATTGTCATTGTCATTGTCATTGTCATTGTCATTGTCATTGTCATTGTCATTGTCATTGTCATTGCCATTGCCATTGTCATTGTCATTGTCATTGTCATTGTCATTGTCATTGTCATTGTCATTGTCATTGTCATTGTCATTGTCATTGTCATTGTCATTGTCATTGTCATTGTCATTGTCGTTGTCATTGTCATTGTCGTTGTCATTGTCATTGTCGTTGTCATTGTCATTGTCATTGTCATTGTCATTGTCATTGTCATTGTCATTGTCATTGTCATTGTCATTGTCATTGTCATTGTCATTGTCATTGTCATTGTCATTGTCATTGTCATTGTCATTGTCATTGTCATTGTCATTGTCATTGTCATTGTCATTGTTTTTGTCATTGTCATTGTCATTGTCATTGTCATTGTCATTGTCATTGTCATTGTCATTGTCATTGTCATTGTCGTTGTCATTGTCATTGTCATTGTCATTGTCATTGTCATTGTTATTGTTATTGTTATTGTTAAATGTTGTTGTTATTGAACTGTCTTCTTATTCGGTCGTTTATTTATCTGCTTTTAGTTCTGACTTCATCATGACTCTCCTTTTTTGCCTTGTCATTACTTTGGCATGCGCAGTTGTGATAGAGGGTTCTCCGACTAGAGGAGAATGTAAAAGGGAGGCTGACTTTAAAAAACTCTCAGGTACGTTTGTAAGAAAGCATTGTTTTGTATATCAACAAAAATCCACTGTGCAAAAGTGGTGTGGATCGACCAGCTTTTTACTTTTACAACATTTAGAATTCTATTAATTCTCTCTCCCTTTAATGTGCTATTTTCTCCGAAAATTTCATCCAAATTTGCAGATAATAGAGTGAACGAAGGTGGAATAAAGGGTGTTCGGTGAACCAGTGCCCGGACGCCTGAATGCCTATGCAAAAACAAGATGGATTTCACAATACGATTTTGTAATTGATGACTATATTGATGGTCTATTTCAGCAGACTCAGTAGTACATTTTATCTGATTATAAAACCCTACATTACATACAGGTCACGTTTTGGTTAATCACGTGATTGCCATCCATAACGTCACTTGCCGCCCAGACTGTGCTCTGGAATGTCTTCAAAACCTAGATTGCGTTTCATACAACTATCAAGAAACTCATTTGCCAGTCAAAAAGTGTGAGCTGAGTGACAAAACCAAAACCACAGCTCTAAGTAGTGATTATGTCAGCAAGGCTGGATACAGTTACCATGACGCTCGAGAGTTTGTAAGTAGTGTGTAAAGTCATAGAAATTAGTTCAGTTACCGCCGATTTTGATGAAACGCGACTACCTAGACATTAACATTGTAGATTGTACTTTGCATTAGACGTACGTCAATCATCTTTACCTCTCGATAAACGCACATTTTACGGTAAATCGATAAATCAATTACTATCAATTGTAAAATGTTAAAATATGGTTTTCCTGGATTTTGGAAGTCAGGAAAGGTTTATTTCAGTGGATTTTGAGTTTTTCGAGAATGATCGACGGCCGTGTAATGCAAAGTGCAGACTACAATGTTGATGTCTAGGTAGTCCCGCTTCATCGAAAACGGCGGTAAACAAGGCCAAAATAAATCATTTCAATTGTGCAACTGAATGCTTATCGACGACAAGCGTTCTTGTTTAACGAAACCTAAAAATATAACTTTAAATCAATTGTTTTCAGATTCCATCAGCCTGTACTTCATCTCCTTGTCAAAATAACGCTAAATGTATGGTTGACTGTACAGATGATTATGAGTGTAAGTGTATTGAAGGCTACCTTGGAAAGAACTGTGAGACGTGGATAGGTAGGTAAAGCAACGTTTAGGTGATAAGCAGTTTTATTATATGGCTATGATAGTACGCGCGCTCTGATTGGCTGATTTCCGGTCTGATATTTTCCCATCTCGGACCGTTTCCATGGCAATCGGTCTGATATCGGAAGTTCGCTTGATTTTTGTCGATACAGCGAGGAAAATAGCCATATAATAAACAATTTATTAACCGAGCTTGCTCGGTCTGTACGGGAAAATATCAGACCTCTGTCTTTTTGTACAGACCTCGCTGCGATCGGTCCGTACTGTCAAGACCTCGGTCTGATATTTTCCCATACAGACCTCGCGCTCGGTTAATAACCCTTTAATATCTATGTATTATGAATTATCGGACTGACTGATTAACACTGGGCGAGAAGTCGCCCTCCAGTGACCATACATGTAAAGGAGACTTGGGATTGGAGAACACCATCGAAGTGGTTGCATACATGAGGGTCGGAGATGAATGGAAGAAGAGGTATGTGGCTCGGCTGAGGCCGACTTGATGATGACGAACTGAGTGAGTGCATGACTGATCACGAATTACTGACCAACTGACCTGCGCATTGGTTGACCGACCGGATGACCTGACTTACTGGAATTTGTCTTTTGCAAAAGCATAAGTGCAATCACAAGAGAAGAAACCTTACCTCTAACGATTGTTATAATTGATTTCCTTGTTATATTCAGATTTCAATTGTTAACCTTTCTTTGTAGGACTTAATGGGTCATCGCCTTTATTCCCTGCCAAGTCATGTCAACACATCAAAAATATAACTAATCGTAACGCTGTTGATGGCACCTATTGGGTCAATCCAACCAATACTGGCAGCCCGTTTCAAGTTATCTGCGATATGTCGACTAAAGGAGGTACACTAATGCTAAATTTCAGTAACTCGAAAAGGACCTGACCCTCAGGATCTGACCATGTCTTAGAACTGTTACTGTCTGTCGTAGAGTTAATATGTATGTTTTATCATGCGCGATTTACTGGGGTGTTTTATGCCGTTTTTCAAAGGAAAACGAGTAGTATAAATGTGACTCATGAAGGTGCATACCCCCTATACCTCGTCGTACCTCGCTCTGCTCGTCTAGAACTAGACCTGACCTGTGCCGACATGTACCATGGTTCTAAAAATAGATATGACGTGTTAGGAGATCCTGGGGGCTACTAGAATACTAGAATCTAACTAGAATACTAGAATCTAACTAGAATCTACACTAGAATACTAGAGTCTAGCTAGAATACTAGAATCTAATCTAATCTTATCTAAAATAGAATCTAATTCTATATAAGAAAACTTGTTTCATTGAATGTTCTAAAAACAATCAAGACTCCTGGAGAACAATAGATGGTACCGTACGCCGCTCCGCTCGTCTCAAAATAGACGTGACTTGTTCGCCTGTACCAGTCTCAAAACAGATGTGATTCATGAAGGTGCATACCCCCTACACCTCGTTGTACCTCGCTCTGTTCGTCTAGAACTAGACCTGACCTGTGCCGACACTGTACCAGGGTTCTAAAAATAGATATGACGTGTTAGGATGTCCTGGGGGCTACCTCCGAGCCTTCGGCTTCTGATTGGCTCTTACGGATGTGACGTCAAGTTAACGTCATCAAAGTAATACCCAGAATAGCGATTACGTCACTCCCAGATCCACAATGATCCGCCCGTCGCTGTATCCCAATTCTGTATAGTATCAGACCACTAAAGCAAATTGAAAATGAATACTATTCTGACTTCAAGTAGGGCGTTCTCAGGGAAATTGTTACTGTGTCAAAACACCGAAGGCTCGTTCTCTCCAATGACACCTGTTGAATTCCTTGGCCGTTCGATAGATGAGCGAACATTGTGGCCTGAATTTGATTTTATTTCCAAGCCATTTGCTACTGAAAGGAGCCCCTAGGCATGTATCATAAAGCTTGACTAGGTGGCCAAAAGAAACGGCTGTTACTAGGCTGGTAATACGATCAAGCAAGCATCAGAGCCATCTATTCTAGAAGGGCGATAGTGACAATTTTTCAAAGCAGTACCTGTCTCTAGTGGACGAATTCGTCCCTGTGCGAACGAAAGGGTCAAGTGAATAAAAACAATTTATAAAATAACTCTTATATAGCGCGTGCTCTGGTTGGCTGAAAATCGGTGTTTGATGCATGAGAGTATCAAACACGCTCATGTCAATTTGTTTTTTTCGCCGGTGTTTTTTCTTTTTCCTATTTTCATCAATTTGCGTGTTAGGTATTTTATAAAAGAAATAATAAACGGTTTCCCGTGTCCGATAGCCTGAACAAAACACCTGTGATGTTGAGCGAACACGAGAGAGCGTAGTGAAAGCACGAACATCACGCGTGTTTTGATCAGGCTATCAAACAAGGGAAACCATTTTTTATTCCTTAAATAAAGGTGTACACCTCACAAACTTAACTTTGGTAGACAGCCAGATCAATAGAAAATGAGGTTGCAACTCCTAAAAAGTTCCCATTATTTATTTTGACAGAATGTTTAAAATCTGTGACGCCAATTAACATCAAGTATTGTCCAACGGTACATTCTATTATAATGTCATGATTTTTTGATTCCGCAGGTGGATGGACTGTAGTGAAAAATATCACCTTGAAGTCCAAACGACCTTCCTCTGACGTCGACGGCCGATCCAATTACCGAGATCTTGGAAACTTTGGCACGTCTATGCTTTTAAATGATAAAGCTCTAAAAAATCTCAAAAATGACATGGGATTTACTCAGATTCGTTATTACTGTCGTAAAGCAAAAGTTGGGAGAGTATTTCACATCATGACAACCAACGACAACTTGGGCTATGATGCTGTCAGGTAGTAATAGCTGATATTACAGATACACTCCATTGGCTTTGAACAAAACTATCAATTAGAGACTATCGGGCAAACAGTACAAAAAATGTACAAAGTCATTGGAGTGTACTGTGATATCAGCTATTAAGTGATGCTCCGAGTAAGAACTAGGGACGCTAAAGACGCTGTTACACGCTGAAACTTTTATCTGAAACTTGTGTCAATCGCCGATGCGAGACGAATTTCATAAAAGGTGCTACACGCTGAAATTTCGTCCTGAAACTTGTTTAAGTTTCTGTTGCAGGAGTAGAAAGCAGTCCTACTTTTCGTGAAACCGTCTCGTGAAGCTCAGCCGGGGAAAGTTTCAGCTAAATGACCATGTTACACGGAGCAGTGCGTTGTGAAACTTGTCTCGCAACGGCGATTGAGGCAAGTTTCAGATAAAAGTTTCAGCGTGTAACAGCGCCTTAACAGCAAGAAAGACCGTACTTATTGTCATATTGTTTAACCATTCGCTTCATTGGTTAAAACATGAAAATCATCCATAACATCTCGAAAGGAGAAATCAAATCATTACCTTACAAATGAAAACTTTAACTAGTTTTAAAATTACCTAAATTCTGCAAAGGAAACATAGCAAATTCGAAGCGTACTTGGGCTGTTGTTTCAAACGCTTATGATTGGATAAGATCTTTGTACATAAAAGAAACCATGCTTCACAACGGAGTTTTGGTACATTTTAAAAACATGCTATCTATAGAGGGATTTCATAGAAAGTTTTTGAATTAGAAAATATTTTATTTCTCTTGAGAAAAAAGCTCTATTATTTTTACCACAAACATGTGGTTGCCGTGAAATCCCTCTATAGGATGATATCTTTTACGGCGCATATTGTAAAACATGGACTGGACTGGACTGGACTGTACAAAGATCTTATCCAATCATAAGTCCAGTCAGGAGCCCATTACTAGGAGCGTACAACTCACGTACATCGCTTTAGAGTAATCGTTTTCACAGACCAGCTATTTTTAGAACAGATATGCAGACAAAGAATGCTACCGTAGCCAATACCGTAGTCTGTCTTTTACATGAGTATCTCCTCCAAAAGAACAATTACAACTCCTGATTTGTTATTCCATATCTTTACTGATGGCCAACTTCAGCTTCAGCACTAGACTACAAGTACCTATATATTGTATGCATCCTGCAGCACGACTGCAGTGTTTCATGGGTAAATACACTAAGTAATGATGGATAGGGAATAAAAAGGAATCGGAAAACGAGGAACGACACACATAAGCGAGTAAAAAACGACCGCGTCTCCGTCTGAAGCCGCCATATTGAATTATACCTTTGCGGACCTATTCGAAAACGCTTAATTCTACGCGGAAATATGAATCTAAAAATAACCAGGTCTGAGAAAATGATCACTCAAGATCAGGGTCCTAGTTGTACGCTCCTAGTAATGGGCTCCTGGTCCAGTTCATGTTTTACAGATTATCGGTCCAGTCCAGTCCAGTCTAGTCCAGTCCATGTTTTACAATATGCCTATCTTCAGTCTGAAAACCGAGAAATTCTACCGTGGAAAAGACAAACGTTAACAAAAATGTTGTATCCTTGTACCGTACTTGACTGTTTTCGGTTGGTTGATTCTATTAGATTTATTTGTAACTTCCAAGCTTTCAGAAAAAATATTTTTAATATATAATCATCGATGAATTATCTATTTTTCCTCTGTTTCGAAAAAGTGATATCTTCACATGTGAATCATAGCTACGTTTTTCGGGACGGCACATTCTAGTTCATTGTTGATTATATGTTAAACAGAATATTACATGTGCGCTTGGAGATACGAATTTCATCTTCTCGTGTTGATAATTTCTCACGAGTGAGCGCAGCGAACTCATCAATACTCGAAGATAAAATTCGTATCTCCGCGCGCCCATGTGCATGATATCCTCTATATATTCTTTTTTGCATGTGTGTGTGTGTGTGCACATATAGCAACGATATTTGCCTTTCCTTTTCAGATACTTGACGCTATCAAGAACACCTTTTCCAAAAGCTTGCAGCTCATTTACCCGTCTTCCCGATGACACTTCTAAACTCTCCCGTAATTGCGCAAAATGGGGGTATGACGGTGGGAAAATTCATGGCGATCGTTGGGGTCACTCTAATAGTGATGGGCCTTATCGTATGTATAACCGCTTTGTCTACTGGGACAATAAGTATACAGTTATCTTTAAATACTACTACAAGTGTGATGACCTTGACAGTGATAATAATTCAGTGGGTGATACCTGGAAGATGTTCGTTCGATAACTAGTCTAAGAAAAACGCTCACTGGGTAGAACATTGTTGGACTTGTGACACGTGAGATGTCCATTTCGAATCTCTTGTGAAGGATGGAGGATGATTAAAAAAAATTTGGTGAAGTTCCAATTCCCAAACCCCTTACGACTGGACTTCCATCCTCCCTTCCCCGCTCAATGAAAATATTGGCAACTTTTTTCGTTCGTTTACTAAACGTTTGTTTTAAAAAATAGAATTTACATCTTATTCTATCCTAATTACTAATTGTACACTACTTTCGATCCAATTTGTAAGCACGATTCTGTACGCTTCCTCAATGCTGTTAACTCATTTTTTCTCTGTCACTGTGTCGATTGCTTACCATTCTTATCTTCGAGCATTACTTCATTGTCTTCATCTTAATCACAAACACAGTGTATACACTACGTGCTATTCTCTTGTGTCATTTCCGGGTTCTACAATAGACTCATTCGGTAACTTTTAGTATGATAGATACATTGCGCTACTTGGTACAGTGATACCTCTTGGTACAGGTACCTATATAATACGACACCTCTATATTATAGACTGATCTTTTAGTCCCGGCAAAACCTTCATACCATTATTTTGTAAAAAAATATCTTACGGACAACGGACACCTAACTCTCGGCCCAAGATGGTAAAATTGCGCCTTTTTGTCATAAAGGTCAGCGGTCTCTAGCAAATGGAAACGGGACAATAGCCGACTTCCGAGTCACTCTTCACTTGTCACACACAAACGTATCAAGACGAGGCTACGTGCATAAAGCTCAGTCATTCGTAACAAGACAAACGTTACTTTTAGCACGTAGCCTCGTTGTGAGTCCTTTGTATGTGGCAGGTGAAGCATATCTCGCAACTGGACTATTCATACGATTCTACCTCTAAATTACGGACAGTGTGGACCTTTCTGACATCTTGTAAGTTGAAATATTGTCAAAAGTGTAAATATTGTGATTATAAAAGTGTGAATACACAAAGCACGTACTGTAATGTACATAGTGATTGGGCACAAGACATTAAGTAAATCTGCAAACAGATGATCGTCCGTCTTTCTTACCACAAAAAGAACACTAGATATATTGTACCAGTCATGGAAACTTTAAAATGACGTCATAACCCAACCTCTATAGTAAGGACACCTCTATAATACGGACACTTTTCCAAGGCCCCTCGGTGTCCGTATTAGAGAGGTTCCGCTGTACTAAAAACACTAATTAAACAAGAGAAAACAAGAGAATAAAAACAATTGTTTGATTAGTACTATTTAGTAAAATTACATTTGCACGTACTTAGTGTCTGTGCTCAATCAAGCCTAGGTTCCTATTATTTCTTAGGCTCATAATTTTGGACAAGAAGAGAATTCAATAGAACTGGTTGGAAATGAAATATGCATGCTTGAGTAACAGTAAGCAAACAAATTAAATATGACGTATGGATTTTAACTAATCCTGCAGGAATAAACCATATCAACTGTAATGTTTCATAGTTGTCATCTCAAAACCTGAACATGAAACATGTACAAAGCAAAACAAAACCAAACAAAACAGGCAATCAATTTCAACAAAAACCGATAAGCTTCAGCAACACAGAAAAAATGGGATAATAATATGATTGTGCATATTCTGGGACACTTCTCATGGGCTGAAAATGACATTTTATATACCAGTTTTTATCATTTTATATTTTTCCATTCCAAACCGTCATTTCTGTTTTCACATCAACGTTGGGTCAATTTCAATAACCACCAAACAACGCAGTACTCACAGTGTTGGAGCCAATAATTTATAACGTTGTTGGGTATAACATTCTTTTGTTCGATGCCATTTTTTTTTTTTTTTTTTTTTTTGGAACATGGTTTTTCGCGCAAAATTCAATTCTAAAAATACCTCGGTAAAGAAAACCCCTACTTCACAAATAATACAGTACAGTACAGTTGGAAGCTCCTAGTAATGGGCTTCTATTGAATATTTAATTTGGTTTGTTGTCATCTACTCTTCTGTGGTTACTTGAATCAAACAAACACTTACCCGCACTGGTTACTTTTCAGAAAGTTACTACTGAAATATGTTTGTTTTAATAGTTTGCAAGTGTTGTTCCCATTCAGTCTAGAAGATATACTCAGATTCTATTGTTTTCAATTCATTATTTGATTGGTTAACGAACTCAAGTGACTGCGGCTCTATTAGAGTAGAATGACAGTAAGCACGACATGCAAAGTAGTGCTATTCGCTGGATGCGCGTGAATTATCGATGATTTCAGCTGTAATAACATATTTAACCAACTTTCAAGTGTATATTTCATCTTGGAGTACGTTACTGGTTGTTTTCAAAGGGTAACAGCGCAGATGTGAACTCTGTGTTTACACAGACCTTCTTGTTAGTAGGTGCTTTACAACTGTATTTCAGAGCTCCGTCAATTGTTCATCGCTTTACTTGGACGAGATGAGGTGGCTGTTAATTTTCTCTATTTTTGGAATATCGTTGGTGGCGAATAACGTGGAAGGTACTTTGCTTTCATTTTGATATAGGAATTTTCTTTCTTTTTATTATGTATTGATCGACTCTTCGCACTTTATAATTATTCTTTAATTTTTTGTAAACTTTCATATCTTTTTCTCTTTCTCATCTCCGTATGCGCGCTAGCCATCTCAAACTGTTTTTCTTTTTCTTTTTCTTTTTTCCTTTTTTAAAATTGAAAAAATACGTTCACTCCCTCTTTAGCGCCCGGTCGAAAAACCGTCAACTCTTAAAGCCTAAAATTGGAATAAGCGCCTCTCTTAAATATACGCCTTCCGACCTTTTCTCACTTTTCGCCGAGTCTCTTATTGTTAATTGTTGTTTTTTCCTCTTACTCCTTTTTAATTCCATATCGTGTAAATGACAAGGGTTGAGTACCCAAAATCAGAGAAATCCCGAATATGTTAACAGTTTAACTATCCTTCTACAGCAAGTCCAGGTGCAACGCATATTCGTTTTCTTCTTACGCATTCTCTCAGTACAATAAAGCGAGAATGAATAAAATCTCTTGTTCGAGAACATAGATGTGTGGAATTGAGATCATAGAAAAACAATGGAGAATTGAAGCCAGAGTCGTTCGTGTTCTCTCGTGTAAATGACTTGATAAGTCAAGTGACATCCACACCCTATAAGCGTTTAAAACATTTATATCGACAAGACAAGCAGGACAGCACGGCATGAAAACAACATTTTAGTTTACTCTTTGATATAACACAATTTGAACAAGATTTTCACATGTATTTACACAATAAAGCCATTGATACAAGCTAAAATAAAGTATCTTCGGACCTGATTATATAAACCGGGCTGACTTCTTTTGTTTTGTGGCCCCAAGGGAAAAGAAAACACAAGAAGCAGTCAGCCCGCTTAACCGGGCCAGCCCGATTCATATAATCAGGCCCTTAGACGCGACTTGAATATTAAGACTCGAAACTATAACTTCACGTGTTAACAACACATTTTGTCATAAGGAGCAAACAAAACACGGCAAAATATTTGTTAAGAAATACTCGACTCTTATAGCTCGCATGTGCAATCACATGCACGTAGGACTTTCCAAATTACAAAGAAATGACTGTGAAAGGTTTTAGAATCGTCGATATCTCAAGAAAAAAATTAAAATGTTCAAAACCCCACCCGGATAATGTATCTTTAATTAAAATGTTAAAGCTTTCATTTGGTATATATTTTATCAGCCAGAGTGGAAAAAACCTTTGTCACTTTGACGAAATTTTTCCAACTTTGAGCCCATGGTCTACTTTCGTTTTGTGCGTTAAGTCAACTGATTCATGCGCTAACGAGAAAAACCCCATGATGGTTTTCGACTGAGGTTTGGCCGATCAAGAAGCTGACCCAAATATGCTTTCGCATAGCTCAGATACAAGTCAGATATAGATACCTCAGTTTATTGTTTACAACGTTATTCATTCTACATGCATTTCCGAAAGAAGTCTCCAAACGGCAAAGATCGAGATAGAACATAGGAAAATAAATACAGCCCGACATAATTCTTCGATTTGTCTGTGACCAAGTCAATTTTTATATCGAGACACTTAACGGCTTAGTGAATTATTCATGGTACCGTATTCCTACTCTGAACGTGCGAATTGATAAATAAAAATAATCTTTACATGGCTTTATTTTCATGCTATGGTTATGCTATGGGATCTTTGATTTATTTTTAAATAAATCAAAAACGTATTTCTTAATTGTTATTTATCATATAATTATTTATAAAATACCTATATTTCTTAATTTCGAAAACTTGTTCTTTTCACTAGTGAAAATAACATGTTCTTTTCACTAGTGAAAAGATCGTTACCATGGTTAATTGAGCGCATTTACTCTAAAGATAGTTTGTTGTCTCTTGATTTGATAATTATATGATAAATAGAATATTACATGTGCGCTTAGAGATACAGATTTTTATCTTCTCGTGTTGAAATCTCTCGCACTTCGCTTTTGCTCACTCGTGAGAGATATAAATCAACACTCAAGAATAAAATCCGTATCTCCGCGCGCCCATGTAATATCCTCTATATATTGTATAAAATATACCGGCAAATCTTCTGTTGGCTACTATTGGGGTTAATGTTACGTTGAATAAAAAGTATATTTAACAATTAGACCTCGAGGACAAATGGACTACGAGTCAATAGTCGCTATGAGGCCGAAGGCCGAATGGGCCACTGACTTGTACTCCATGGTCGAGGCCGAGAGGTCTGATTGTTTTTGTATAGACCTACTAATCGGTCAAATAAAGGGATGTAAATTCTCGATAAAATCCTGGGAAATAACTGCAAAATGCAGTTCAACGTTTTGATCCGCCATATTGTTTTCGCTACTAGTAGGCTATATATCATAAATTAGACCTCTAGTAGAGTAGCCAATCAGAATGCAGGATGTGTGATAGACTGTTAGTATTTATACTAAATATATATAGCAAATCTTCGTTTTACAAAGCAATATTTTGGCATGCCAAGACTTCAAAATTAAAGTTGTGCCTCGCTAATTAAGTCGCGTCTTGTCTAACTAAATAACGTCTTTTTCATCGCTTGTGTAAATGACCCCCAATGTTTTCATTCAGCTGGTTGTGGCTTCAAACCCAATGTTCGTATCGTTGGTGGTGCTGAAGCACCCCAAGGGGCGTGGCCTTGGCAAGTTATGCTGAGGACGAGGAGAAATGGAAAACAGTTTTGTGCTGGGTCATTGGTGCATCCCCAATGGGTAGTTACCGCTGCCCACTGTGTTCTTGGCGTATCTCGCGATTCATTCCACGTCAGGTGATTTGTTGCTCTACTCTTTTGTCGTCATTCATGCTACATCCACACTTATTGAGATAAATTTGAATGTGCATCTTATCTTATCTATTTTCGCACCTTAGACAAGGCGCAAAACTGAAAAAGTCGATCGCAAAATTAAAAGTGCAGAAGGCATTTTGGGGTAGAGGCTGGTAGCACAACTATTCTAAACTGATTTTTCATGCTGAATCCGAATATGGCAGTTACCAAGACGTATTCTGCAATCTTAATTGCTATAGTCATTTCATGCTAAAGGCCTTTTATGTAATTCCAAAAGTTCCAAAACTTAAAAAAAAAATACCATAATTGGAAAGAGCACATCAAAATCAGTAAAACTGTGAAGTTTGAAGGATATAAGTTGAAAAATCAAGGAGATACGAATTTTCAAAAATCGAAATTTGTTGGTATCTCTTGCATAACTGTAAGTGTTTTCATACAAAATTCCGTTTTTTGAAAATTCATATCTCCTTGATTTTTCAACTGATATACTTCAAACTTCACAGTTTTACTGATTTTGATGTGCTCTTTCCAGCCATGGTAATTGTTTTTAAGCTCGGGAACTTTTGGAATTAATTACATGAAAAGCCGTTAGTATGAAATGACTGTAGCAATTCACAAAATACGTCATTTACACGTATAAGATTGCAGAATACGTCTTGGTAACTGTCATATTCGCATTCAGCATGAAAAATCAGTTTAGAATAGTTATGTTGCCAGCCTCTACCCCAAAATCCCTCCGGGTATCTGATTTTTCGAAAATGCGCCTAGTCTATCTTGGACAAAAGACAAAAACCGTTTTAGAGTGAATGGAAGGCCTAACTGCAGCAAAAACATCCTTTTATTGAAATATTTCCGGATTAGTGACGACTTAGCTTCATCACTCGGATGTTCCCTTCAAAAGATGTCCAACTTTTTTATTGTGCCACAAGCTGTTTGTTATCCAATCAAAGAATAATACACATGGAAAACTGATTAACAAAGAGGAAAATAATTAGAAATGAGCACTTATTTGAGTGCACATTCGATTGGCAATCTGCCCTTGAGGAACCAAATCCTTGACAAACCTCAAAATCCCCACAAGAACGTCTCCTTTTTAGGATATGTTATCATCTTCTGACTATCTTTTTCTTTTTCGAAATTTTCTTTTATTTATTTTAGACTTGGTGCTCATTATCGAGACATGACTATGGGCACTGAACAAGATATTGAAATAGAAGACTACATTTCCCATGACCAATACATGAAACCAGTACCCTACAGCCATGACATTGCTTTGATTAAGTTAAAACGACCCGCTCGTCTAAACAACGCTGTTGGACTGGTATGCCTTCCTGATACCTACAAAAGTGTAGCGGTTGGCCAGAAATGTTGGGTTACAGGTGAGTTATATAAAAAGAGTTACAGGATTAGGATGTACTTACAATCCAGGACAAAACATTTTAGGACTTTCTCCATTTCTAACATTATTTGTTGTGATTGCGGAAAGAATTCAGCATTTCTCAAAGAAAGTCTCGTCTAATCGTCCCTCCCATTTTTCAATGTTAAGCCCGAAAGGTTGCTGTTGTGTTGCAAGCCCTTTATAGTCTGGTGGCTTAGCGCAAAATTTTAGCCGGATCGTGACACAGCGGACAAAAGTACCAAACTTTGTATAAAGTTAGCTTGGGATATTAGTATCAAATTTAGGATGGGTGCCCAAGAAATAAACTTCACTGAGCTTGGTAACCAGGCTTTTTCTGTAAAATAGGCATTTGTATACTTTTAATAGCTACTGAATTATAAAACGACACATTATCAATCTACAGAGTTCTTTAAAGGTTATTGCCAATTTCCTATACACTTAAAGACGTTTTAAAGTTGACTTGTTACTAAGTTATTCCTTAAATACTGCAAAATAGCAATAATAACAGCAATAATATGACATTTTAATTAGGCAATTATGACGTATGATGCTTTAAATCTTCTTTATTATGACGATATATCTGTGAAGATTTGAAATATTTACTTTTACTATGTAAATGCTAACCAAGAGACGTTTTTGCATTGATTTCAAAATGAAAATCAGCGATATCAGTTTACAGCAATAAGTTTCGATGTCGCCATGACATCTGGACATATGTACATCATAAAATATATATTACAGTACTAGTGAATTATAGACAGGATGTACAAATCGTTTGTAATCCAAAGCTATTGTTAAAGAGAGAATAGCAAAGGCTAATTCATTAGATAAATTGTGTCCAAGACAACACCATTATGTATATGTATACAGATCCAAAGTTAATGGCTTGGTAACCACCCACATTTATCTTCTGCATTTGCATTTACACAGATCAGAACAGGTTAGATTGGCCTTAACACATTTACATCTAGAACACTTTTCTTTACAAGAGCACTTCACAAGTTCCCTGCAAGACTTTGCCACTTCAGACAGAGTTATCCACTCGGGCACCCAGCGTCCATCTTTCTTTTTCCACCCAAATGTATCAGGAGATGGTATACTCTGCTGGCTTTCATCGCTGCTTGTCCAAATTCCTGCTTGATACACTGACCGTCTGACATGTTGAATAAGAGCGTTCTATAATTCAAAAGAAAATGAATAACATAAAAACATTGGACTATTTTTTGAATGAGCCAGACCACTAGAGCACATTTGATGCCAGTGGTCAAAACTTATTGAGTTTGTGAGAATCTCACTCGATAAATGTACATAAGAAATAAAGAGCTAATATATTTATCGCCCACCTGGGTTGGAGGAAGCCTGTCCATTGACCTGTTGCGCTTACAGAACAGTTCCTTTCTGACTTGGTTGATGGATTCACAAGGAGACGTCTGATCATACATAATGATAATCATCCTCTCAATTTTGCTGAAATGTTGTGACGTTTCATCAAGGTGCTGGAATGGGTGTTCAGCAATATACGCAAGTGCTGATGTGACATCTCTGTACAATTCCCAGGCTTGCCACGCACTTTGCTTTCCCTTTCCAACAAACGCAGAAGTGGTATCACAACCACTAAGAGCGTGGAACACAGGAAGACAACGTGCCCTGGTTTCTCCGAGGGAAGCACATACTTTGTTGATGTTTATGTACTTGAAGTTTTTCCCCATGCCGAAGGCCATCCAGATTTTTGCGTCTGGTCTCACGGTGACTAGTCTGCCAAACACTCCTATGAGAACAACCACAACGTCCGTGTCTACCGTTCGTACAAGAACACTTGTGCAGCCTGAATGTAGAGCATGTAGGACGTGGACTACAATTCGGGTGTCGGCCTCTTCATGGTTACATGTGGACATAGAGATAGCTGCTGACCCAAACGATGTTACTGATTCTCCTGAAATGAAAAAAATCATAATATAAACACATATATAAGATAACAAACGGAGCAAATGGCAAATCCGAGACTTTCTAAAAACCATGTTTTCGAACCATAAACTGAAATAAAAAAATATCCAATACGTTTGACAAACTCCGAGAAGAAGGTCCGATATTTTGGATTGCACTTAAGAATTCGGAGACGCCGAGCCTCTACTAAATACCATTTATGATTCTGATGATGAAGAAATGGATGTTCTACCACTCACCAGATGTAATGTATAGAGCCTTTCCTTCTGGAACCCTGACGTCTCCTACTTTGGAACTAAGGAAGTCAAAGAGCTCTGTTTTGTTAGCTGGATCTTGCAAAAACTGCGACCACTTGGCAGGGAGCTTAGTATTGCCAGCTACCTTCCTTCGCACCCCTGCACCACGCTTTTCTCTTGTTGATTCCTTCAGGCTGTCAGATCTGTAGACATCCCACACGATGTCTATGCGAGAGGAGTATTCCAGTTGGGATATAACGTAAGGGAGAAATACGAATTCTGCGTATTCGTCGAAGGTAGACGCAACTGTCGTAGGAAGACTGTGTACGATAACTGCACCATCAAAGACTCTTGAGTCGAACTTAAGTTGTGGGTCAGAGTTTTCTTCCTGAACCAGGCACCTCAGCAACTCCGACTTCGTGCCAGGAAGGTAGAGGTCTCCACAATCAGAGAGGGAAGGGGGAAAGGCTTGAACTTCATGAGAGAAAAACTCATTCAGGTCACCATCTCTACTTTGCATTGCCACATAAAGTTGGGCAAACAAAGATACGTTATTTGTGAGCGCTTTGATTTTCTTTCCTTGATTTGTCGATTGCTTTTTACTGGATCTTCTGAAGAGATGCAAGTTATTCCTCTTGATGGTGTCATGAATGGATTTTTTCTGATCTGTAAGAACATCTTTAACAAAAGCCTTATACTGTGCCTTGCCAACATCTTCTAGACTGCGGATATTCTTTGCAACTTCTGGGTCTACACAATCTCTGCTATCCAGGGTAACTAACTCTGGAAAATCATCAATGAAAGGGTTTCCGAAGCGGATGATGACTTCGCAGAGGCTGTTAACTTGTCGATGGAAAGTTTTCTGGGTAGCCTGTCCGACTTCATGGTTCTTGGCATTGCTGGAATTGTCTGGGTCTTCATCTGCTAAGTACCCTTCCTCAAACTGTTCTAGAAGTCTGGCAATCTCGGGACCAGAAAGCATCCAACGTCTATGGATAACAGAAACAAATGCAAATGAATGTTGTGTTTAACAGTTAACACATTATACTGAACTACAGTGGAGCAGGTTCTAGTTATTTGCTGCGTGCACACATAAGAGAAATCAAATTGCCAAGTAATAATTTACCTGAAGGCTATCGGATTTTCTGTTAATCCGATAGCTCCACCAGCAGCCTTTATTGTCTTGTTCTCCTGTTCATGGGCTTGGTCGATTGCAATTGTGGAGAACGGCCTCCCAGTTTTTGACAGCACCCAGTGTCCCTGATCTATAAACTCATTTCTTATCGAATCAGGAAGACTCTTCATATCCATGATATGGATCGGTACCCATCGTGAATAGTTCACATGGTCGAGTGCGAAAAACAAGTGCACTAGCTCCTCTAGTACCTCTACATACAAGGAGAAGTTTCTTTCCCGCTCAGCCCGGACAAGAATGAGGATTAAGGTCTCGTATGTCATAACTCTATTCCAAAACAGGAAGGTTGGACTTCTCTCATCCATATCTTTTCCCCAGGAGCTCATTGACGGCGGCTGGGTTCCTCCATTCTCATGGGCGAGGCGTAAGAATGCTTCTTTCTTAAGGTTGTAAAGCGCCAAAAGGGTGACTTGATGTGCGTGCCTATAAAAGTAAGGAAGAAAAAAAGATATGAGATGGCGACCCAATTACCCAACAAAAACCTATAGGTTGATCTTAAACTTAATGCCAAGCAAAAATATTTTACCTTGTCCTTGTCAGATGTGATGCTTTTAGGAAAGAGTCTGCCACACCAGATGAGGCAACTTCAGCTTCAGTAAGTACTGTGGTCCAGCCACTCCCTTCCATAAGATCACCAAGTGTGTTCCATAGTGCCATTTCTAAATGGAGTCCACCCATCATCACGACAAACTTTGCTTCGCCATATGTATCTGGCCATTTCCACTGTACAGTTTTTGCAATTGTGTATAATGGCTGATCAAATGCTATCACAGGTATCTGACCTGGATTAACAAAGTTTATGGCATCTCGTACGACATCCATACCATGCTTGACCATGGCTGGTGTAGCAGCCTTTTCATAAAACAGTGGCAGAAGTGCTCGTTCTGTTTTAAGAGGGGGCTGCTGACTATCTTGACGAACAGTAGTATGATATGCTGCCCAGGCGATCTTATCTGTTGGCGTTAGTGCATTCCCGAGTTTTAGCTGACCATGTTCCAGCCAGGTATTTTCTTGCAATTTTGCTTGGTTGAGAGCGCCATTGAATGACGATAACTGATTTGTATTTGTTCTCGGAATGGAAACTTTAGTTGACGTCAGGGCAACAGGTGGCACATTTGCATAACTATCGGGGAGGCGATGCTTCTGGTTTCCCGTGGGAGGAACGGTCAACGGAGGTCGACCATCACCTTGCTTATCATGGGTTGGAAACTGGAAAATGCTGATCGATGTTCCATGGAAGGATGATGACGCAGTGGTGGAACTTGGATTATGATCGATGTTATCAAGGGCTGCAACTGAAAACAGTCCTCTCCTAAGATTCGCTGGGCACACACACTTATCTTCTTCAAACCGTTCGCTGACTGATGTAGCCAACCAATCCTCTACTTCTAGAATACGATCATAAGATATGCTCAGTCCAAGTTGATATAGTCGTGTGATCAGTGTTTTGCTCCTGGTGAAAGAGTGAAGACTCAACCCAACGTATAGGGGAAGTGGTGGCTCTCTTTGTCCTGCATGGCGCGGCTTGGCGTTACCAGTTGAAGAAGATGGTCTTTTCTTGACGTTGAACATGATCGTCTGACATACTGTTAAGCATGCCTGAGACTCGAACCGTTCTTGATCTTTGAGATTAAGGCCATTTATGATCATTGATATAAGTGATTTAAGACTTGGCGGGATTGATTTTTCTTGGCACTCTAAAGAAAACGAACCAGAGAAATTGAAACCTTCGTGATTGAATATATCTTTTCTAACAATTGAAGCAACTTTAGCAAGAGAGTTAGCATCATCAGAAACGTTGCGCTTCTTCAAAGCATCTTTCATTAGAGAATGTATTGCATCTTTAAAAGCGATGACAACGTGCTTTCCATCGTTGTGTTCCTCTGCATCAGTAAAATGCTCCAGCAAAGATCTTTTCAGCCTAGTCTTATTTATTTGCTTTGGTATCCCCAAGTTTGTTAGGCGAGCTTCGTACAAAGCGTGTAGTTCTGAGAGTTTGAACAACAAATTGCCTTCTTCAATGCTTTTTTCGATGTAAGTTGTGAGTTCGACAAATGCACGAGCTTCATTCATGATATCCTTCATACTTTCGTCGTTTAAACTCTCCTCCTTCCTCTTTAGGGATCGGTAGCTGTTTCGGAATGTTGTCAGACAGCTGACATGGTAACGTGCTTCTATGGCCACAAGATCACCTCCAGATATTCGTGAGAGCAATTCATAGTTCTCGAGCTGTGTTGCCTTTTCACGAATATTCTTGTCCACTTCCAAAGATGTAAACTCATGGAGAATTTCATCAGTGTCGTTATTACAGAATATACATAGGTTATCATCCTTTCTCGACTGCTTTCTCTTGGAATTTCTTCGAGTCTCCGCGTCTTCCGTCGATGTTCTCTTCCTAGACCTCCCCTGTGCCTTCTCAAGCTTTGATGGTGCGAATTTAAGGCGGCAGGACTTATGCCATGACGCTCGGTTAAGTATCAGTAAATCTACAGTTGTCTTGCTTAAGTCAAACTTTAGCTCCACAGGTAAGAGATTTAGATTGTCAAATCCACGAACGTTGTCTAAAAAGCTTTTGTATACATCACGATGTTCGATATCCGTTGTATTGGCGTTTAGAGGGCATTTCAATGGAATGGGACTTATTTCTTGACAGATCACACACCTGTCCCAGAAAATCTCCATCACGTCGAGATGTTAACTAACAAGGAAAACAACAACTAACTTAAGTACGAATCGATGTAATTAAGGTATTTATCTAATTCATGGAAATTAATAATTTCCATTTGACTAATGAATGAAAACATATTGAGACTTTACCAGAATTTTAGTATTTGAAACAAGGAAGTCAATTCTTTTTAAGGGAAAAAGCATTTTGTAATTTATTAAAACGAATGTTAAATGGTAAAATCATGAAACAACAGGCAAGAAATAGCGAAAGAAAGATCTAAACTAAAGTCCTTAGAAATAGTGCAGGATTTTACGAATTACGAAGTATTCTCCTTTTCTCGGAAGTTTTTCCTCTTTAAAATTGCTTTGCAAAATGATTATAGGGAAAAAACAGAGACTAACAACTAATAGAACTCTTAAGTGACATATTTTGGTAAAAAAATAATTGCAAAGTGCAAAGTTTTCCCAATGATACTTACATTTCTGACAGTGCTGCTTCACTCTGTCCGCCATCTTGGAAAATGCTCGTGTTCGAGGAAGACTGGAAACGAGATGTCTCACAACCCACTTTTCAGAAGCAAATCCTTTATATCTTTTTAATATATTTTGTAAAATGATTAATTTTACTAATTCAAGATTGAAAGGGAACCTTGTTTGCTATTTTCTTTCTTTAAAAACCGAAATTTAAAATATTGCTGTTTTTACCACAGGAAGCCCGTCATAGCGATTTCCTGAAAAAAATATACCTTAAATAAAACAAGAAAAAGAAAGACTTTGATTGGGCACCCATCCTAGTTTTGATTAACTAGTCATAAGGTACACATGTACAAATTTTGGCACTTTTGTCCAGTCTGTCACGATCATTCCGCTAAGCCACCAGACTATTAGCAGCCTTTACAACATTGTGTGGGGAGGTTAGGGGTGGGAAGTGCCCCGAGGAATTCAAACTTGCCAAAAAAGTCCTAATGGTTCGGCATTGTAGACTCTTCTGAAAGCAACAGCCGAGGGGGACATTAAAGCTGGCACGGACCTCCACTAACATGAGCACATGGATCACAACATGTGGGTACCGAAATGCGAATCATTATAGCTTATTTTCGTTTTTACCTGCGGCGAATGTTGCCTGCGAAGGAAATTAAATTGTCTCAATGGGACCAGGACTCACGTGAATCTTAACAGGGTTTATCACGTCGCAAACAGAGATTATATTACCACCAATTTCGTCATTACACATCCCGACAGAGAAAAAGTCTTGGTGTGCGCAAATTTGGCGCTTATCTCCCATAAAAAAAACATTGGCGAGAACTGTGAAAATTCGAAAAATCTGTAGATATTAAAACGGGTATATGCTCTCAAAGAGTAATAAAACTACAATGGTTTTGTAACATTGTTGAAATTTTAAGACAATGTTTACCAATTTTCCTTCCAGGCTGGGGTACCATTTCATCTGGCGGACCATCCCCTCCAAAACTAATGCAGGTTTCAGTTCCTGTAAGATCGCGAAAAGATTGTGAATATTCCTACCCGTCCCGAATTCATGATTCCATGGTGTGTGCTGGTTACGATATGGGAGGCAAAGATGCATGTCAACGAGACTCAGGAGGTCCAATGGTTTGTGAGTCCAATGGTCGGTTTTACCTCGAGGGTGTGGTCTCATGGGGAGAGGGGTGTGGAGACATGTACAGCTATGGGGTGTATGCTAATGTCAGCTACTTGAGAAAGTGGATTAGTGAAACCATGTCGTTTGAATAAAACATGCTGACATTATTTGTTGTTTGAACTTTTTAACGTCAATACTTTGTTGGGGAACATCAATATATAAGCCCCACCCCGGATATAAGCTCTCCCGCTTATAATCCACCTAAAAACCCTTCCACACTTGTATAAACTCGGGGCTTACATTGTATAATCAGCATTTTACTAGCAACTAGTATAGCAACAGACTGCCCCTATGCAAACTAACCCTTCACCGGGTATCCTGTTGCAACGGAGAGTGGAGGGAAGACTGGAATGTGTTAGAAGAATTATAGGACACAGAAGGCCGGTACAAACAAGCGTTCATAATTCAAAATTGCTCGATATATATATATATATATATATATATATAGGAAACATTAATTAAAAATAAAAACAAATAATGGGAATTTCGGCTATCATAACATAGAGACTTGTCCTTTGTCCCTATATAGTATATGTTTGATAGTAGTAAATTAATAAAGAATCCGGTATAGACATTTCAACAGTTGTCAGCTCACTAACAATATCAGCTGGTTTTATAGAGGGGTGTTGGTAGTACAGACATTAATGTCCATAAAACGAGTTGATTTTTAGTTCTTGAAGAAGGACTCATAACACTACTCCAGCAAACAAACAAAATTAAACAAGTCCAGTTTTTAATAAAAATTAATTAAAGTAAGAAAAATTATCAAAAAGCATCAAAAACACAAATTCCCTAATAATAAAATAATCTATTGGCTGTCATGCCCTTTGTTTATGCTGCCTGTTTTTTGCATTGCCTTGGTGCCATGGTGTCTATAATCACTATGGCAATGACGTCTGCTGTCGTGTGATGATCGCGGGCGATGTTTTGCTTCTTGTAACCAAGTGTGTTGTAGCACATCCTCTAGTGTTGGTCTGTGGGAAGGATGTTTTGCTAACAGGCGACGAACGAGATCTTGTGCATCTTATAAAAAAGGGAAAAAAACATAAGAAGAGCTGTTTGAAGAATATCAAATGTAGACTAATTACATGTATACACTTATTTCAAAAATTGCACGTTGTCGCAAGTCAAGCGACAAGCGTCAAGGCAAGACCGAAATGAATGCTGGTTTTATGGTGGTAATGTTTCAAATCACACTTGTTATCAACAGACTAAAGTGCAATATAGCAACGAGCACGTAAAAATGATCATATTTTGTAATTAGTTCTATAGAAACAAGTGTGATTTGAATACGTTACCACCATAAAACCAGCATTCATTTCGGTCTTGGATTGACGCTTGTCGCTTGACTTGCGACAACGATTTTTGAAATAAGTGTATGTGAATGCCGAGAGGGAAACAGAGAGCAGAGAGACAGAGGGCAAATTCGTATGAGTTACATGTGTGAATGGTAAAATGTTAGCTTATTGGTTTGGTTTGGTTTTACTTTACTTCAGTTCAGTTCCTCCAAGAACTCAACTTGTGCAGGCGTAAGATGTGTGTATTAAGGTAGGGAGTGTAACTCAAGTAAATACAACAAGGGATGAACGGAAACTTTGTATAAAACGAGAGATAACTTACTGACGTTTTGGGCCTTGACACTTCATCGGAGTAAAAAATATCAAAATACCAATACCCTTTTTTACTCCGACAATCTTTTTTATACGCTGTTACAAGTTTTCATTCATCCCTTGTGTATTTTATACACCGACGCAGCCCAAACTAGTTCACTCCGGATAGTCTCTGTTTGTATTTCAAGTGAAATAAACCTTGCGCCTTATCGACGTGGATAAAACAAACATTTCTTCTATTTATGTAAAGGCTGCCCCGATTATTGTAAGCTATATTCTTACCTTTACTTATATCGTCTGAGAAATTTAACTCAGCTCGTACGATCTCAATTTCATTGCTAAATGGCACATCTCCCATCAACATGTTATGTAATAGAATTCCTAGTGACCAGACCGTCGCGGACCTGGCGTAGTAACGATGGAAACGAAACCACTCTGGTGGGCAGTAGGCACGTGTACCTTGAATTCAAGACGTTGCAGTCAGAACGTATTGGATACCACTTTTTTGTTCATAAGGGCAACTAGGGAGGGAGGGAGTGTCGAAGGGAGGGAGGGAGGGAGGGAGAGAGGGAGGGGGTGATTGAAAATACAGCAGGATCCCCATGAGCGACGACCCCTCTTACGCGACCGATGTCTACTGAACAAGGTCAAACATGAGTCTTTATAATACCTAATATAAATAATACGCGCACTGAATGGCCGAGAACTGTGTGATTACAGTACAGACACATGGTTGGTGTCAGAATTTTACGGGCGCCAATACTTTGATAGATAATACGTAAAACAGACTCCATTTTTCCGTGCCTCTGTACTCTAATAGATGCAAAAGTGACGTCAAAATGTGGTGAGCACAAAAGTGTCACAAATCGACTTTAACTCGTATTTGAACATCACTTGTGCATCCATCTAAGTTCAGACGCACGAAAAAATGGAATCCGTTAGTTTATGTAATTTACCGTGTTTTACCTGTTAGTTAATTAGAAACAAAAAGGCTGGCAGTCAGTAGAAAACTTTTCAGTTAACTCATCCCACAAGCTCTAAAAGCCCCGACCACATGGAAACGTTGTGTAAACGACTAAATGTAAACCACTAAAAAGTTATCTCGTCCACGCGATCGTTTTTACTTCGTTTTCACATGTACACACGAAAACCATCTACCATGAAAACGCTGTGAAAACGGCCTCGTGGATCCTGGGTACTAATGAACATGCGCAGTGACTATACTAGCGGCCATTTTACCTAGTGTTTTCAAAAATAGCCGTTTACGACTGTCCACACGGAAACGATAGATGAGCGTTCACGAAAATAGTCACTTTGAAGTGCGTTTTCAAAAATGACCGTTTACAGTGGAAACGATGAGCGTTTTCGTGTGGACGAAACATGTACATCGCCATATATTACGGTCATCTATTGATTTAACTAGAAGTGCTTCAGTGCACACATGAATTAACTTTAATAGCGCTTCAATAAACACATACAAATCAACCAAAAAATATTCAACTTGAAGCGTTTTAGAAGTGAAAAACCAAAAGGTAAAAGATTTATCCATTTTTTTACATTTCGTTTGTGTAATGTAAAACAACTATATTTTGTAAATCCATCACGGCAAATAACGTTCACGCTTTCGATTTAGAGATATGACGTTTTGAATATGTCCATTTTCGCAATTTAGCACTAAGAAACCAATTTCCCGTACATTCTATTTCTAATTTACGAAAATACCCATATTAAAAGCGTCATATCTCTAAATCGAAAGCATGGACGTTATTTGCCGCGATGGATTCACAAAATATAGTTGTTATACATTACACAAACGAAATATGAAGAAAATAGATAAAATCTTTACCTTTCCATTTTCATTTCTAAAACGCTTCACGTTAAATATTTTTTGGTTGATTTGTATGTGTTCATTGAAGCACTAAAGTTAATTCATGTGTGCACTGAAGCGCTTCTAATTAAATCAATTCAAAATAGATGACCGTAATATTTGGCGATGAAACGATCAAAAATTTAAGCGTTTACACACGAAATCGTTTTCGTGAGGACGAGGCCTAATATCACAATACAATTACCATGTTATTGTATATACATTTTTTTCTCCTTCTGTTGTATATTATAAACAATACTATTGTAATTATAAATTAGCCTCAAAGAGAGCAATAAAGACAAATGTGTTAAATAATTTACCGCGCGCTTGTTTTGATGATCAGATAGGCACTGTAGAATATTATCCTAACAAGCTGACAATTTAATTATTATAACAACTATTCTTTCGTGCGCAAATCGTGGTCGTAAGGGAGGATGTATTTGTCTATATATTTACCATACCTTCATAATCGGTGTACAAAGTGTTTTCTAGTATCGTCCCTGAACCAAAATCAAAGAGCTTAGCCTGTCCTGTCTTGGTGTCCAATAGAATGTTTTCATCTTTGATGTCACGATGGAATACTCCTTTTGATTCACAGTACATGGTAGCGTGGACGACCTGACAATCCATTAATATTCTCATCATCATCATCATCATCGTTATCATTATCATACATCTATTTCAAAACGAGCGAGAGGACTTCAACAAGCTCGAAAACCAGCAGTATGGGTAGAGAAAATTACCTCCAAGCAAAGCCCCGAAGCCAATGAGAACAGGACTCGAGATGACGAAAATATCACATGCGTTCGTTGCGTGACGACGTCGCGACGCCAAGTTCAGGACGCCATTTTGCCTTTTTTCTTTCCCTCATAATTCGTCAGCGTGTGCGGCGTCCTCCTTCACGTCGCGTCGTGTTTGCTAAATCAGTCTTTTTAGTCTAGTGACTGTCATAATAATAATTAAAATCCTCATAAAAGTTGTTTACTATCAGCGCCAACCACCACCATCTTTATCATCTGGCAGAATAGTTAGCATCAAAATCATCGTCGTAATAACAAGTTTCTTTTTTTTCCTTCTATTTTACTTTCACGAACATAGACCTTTCCTGCATGAATGGCTGACCACGTGACAATAGATTCAAGTCGAGGCTTGGGTTTTCAAATCCATACATTCACTGATTTGGGAATCCCAGCCTCGCTTTGGATCTATGGTGCCGGGGTCATTCAAGCAAATTTGGGATATCAACTGGCTGCAGTTGGGTGGACAGCGCTATCTATTAAATTAATTCTTACCCACTGGATAAAATGATGGCATTTTGTAATAAATTTATCCACTGATAAGGATTTATTTAACGGACAGTGCTATCAACCCTTCATGCAACCGAGGTCAGATGTTTTAAAATCATCGGTGCCTATATAAATAATGTTTATGCATCACACTGGAAATTTTTGCTCGTTTCTTATGATAGGAAATATTTATCACTCGTTGTTTTCGTATCATAAAACTCACTCGCTCGAAGGACTCGCTCGTTCGTTTTATGATACTTCACAACTCGTGAATAAAAACCGTACGCGCGCACTTTCCATGAAGTATTCTCTATATAAATCACACGTGGCCTGAACGGAATTCGATTGGTGTGTTTGCTCATTAATTATGAATGAGTTTTAGAATACCTGTTTAAATATACTTTTAGCCTCCTGTTCATTGAGTTGTTTTCTTTCAGTTATAAAGTCAAATAAGTCTCTATAATGTGTTGGTCTTTCAAGAATTAAAACATACGCTTGTTGGTACTCAAAGAAGTCGTAGAGTTGTATAATGTTGGGATGTTCCAGATATCGTTGAAGATATACCTCCATTGGTACCGAGACACCCTCGACCTAAACCAATCGAGAAATACAATGAAAAATGGGAAACTGGACATAGGAACTTTTGTAAAAGTTAGTAGATATGTTAGGCAGGTATGCAGGCAGGCAGACAGACAGACAGACAGACAGACAGACATTACAAAAAAAGACTGGAACAACAGTCACTGGTTAAAGATAGTTCACTTTCAACAATGCACTCTACCACTCACCTCTTCATATGAGTATACATTACTTTTTGGAATAACTTTTATTGCGACCTGGGGGACATATAAGACAAAGCTTTTTAGGAGTCGCATCACTATAAGCCAGTTCACAGTTTTCGAATCGTTTCTAATCCCCATGGGATTTTATCCCGAATGTCTCACCTTTTGTTTGATTAAAACCAAAAGAAGGTTTTTAAACAAAAACATGCAAAAGAAGGTGAACTGGCTTATAGCTAATGACTAAGCTCCGGACTAACGAAAGCCTAATTTCGTTTGTGACATTCTTATGAAAAGAAAACACATAAGTTAAGAACTGGCAACGCTCATAAAAGCCAACACAAAACTTTCAAGCGATATTTTGAAAATTTCCTTGGCTCATTTGAGCTATAACCTTGTGCGCATGCTCAGTCCCAATCACGCGCACCTTTTCTTGACCTTTGTACATGCACGTGTTCACCTCGTAAAAAATTCCCAATGGACAGGAAATATGAAAATTAAATGAGACCAACGTGAAGTGTTGTGTTTTAGATCAAAACACTTGAATGTCACTTTTGAAAAGATGAAGACTTTTAATGTTGGTCAATGGGTCTTTGGTTCTTCAAGTGCCTTTTTGTCCTCGAGCTAAACTGATTAGAGAAAAGTGATCGTTCTCGTCAAATATGGCTTATTGATTAATTTTTGCTTTTTGTTTTTTGTTTTGTTTTGTCTCGTTCTTCTTGTATTTTTATATTTTAAAATATATTTCCGTATGATATTCCTTTTGATTTAAGCCATTGTTTTCATTTTATGAATTATTGTTGTTATTTTTCTTGATTTTCCGCCTCCCTTTCAATCTCGCTATTTTCAATCTCATGTTTTGAATTATAGTTATTTATAAAAGCAATTTAACGCCATTATTGAATCCTACAGCGTGAATCCAACGTTTTACAATATCCCACTGAGTTCCTAGTCAGTAAGTCCAAAAACACAAGCACATTTAGAATATAAACCTAGATTTTGTATAAATGTGTTTTCGATTTTATTGAATAATTGACAAGGTGTAGTTTCCCATTTGTTCTGTGATTCCAGTAATGATGTTGAGTCTAAAATGACACCCTCTGTTGATCATGGCGCTCATGACATTTTCATGACATGACATTTTCAATTCATTTTTATCGAAAGGAAAAATAATCATGTTTTTGTAGTTGGACAGACACACATTAAAACTGATGATCAGTTATTTTTTTGACGGTAAAATGACTTGAGGTTTATATATCTGACATGCTTAACTGAAAATTAGTGTCAACATCAGAGAGACCATCTCAAACTATATGGAGCGAACACTGAAACGGCTTCCTTGTGGAACCACAAAACACGTATTGCATTTTTTCGACGTTGAAATGGCTTTTTCTGATGCTAACATGCAATTGGCTTCCTCACTAGTTTTGAACGGAACGTCTTTCGAGATTTTCAATTCAATCCTGTTACCCCACAGACGTAATCTTCAACTTTCTTAATTACTTTTTTGAAATTGCTCTAAATTTGCTAGGTTTATTGTGTAATCTTACACCACAATAAACTACGCCGGCCGTGAATGCAATGTCTCCTCAAATGGGATAATTTTGAATGCTAGAATTTTCGTCTCTGAATTCGACACGTTTCTTTTAAGTTTCTTTTCAATTTTTTACTTTCATTACGATGTCGGTATTTCAGTTGAGATTACATTGCTGTAATTTTGCCGGGCCGTCTTAACAATGTTGGTTTGAACGGAAATTAAAAACACTGAAAAATATGATTAATATCCTTTAAGTTTGGAAAACCGCTTATAAAATAAAACCGGACGAAGTTGATGAAATCGAACAAAGCTTTAATAATATACGGCATGGCCAATGAGCAGCATATTTATGAAAAAATCAAATTTTAACCCGAATGTTTGCCTCAGACTCATTTTCTCTATCAGTAAGATTTATGAATAAATGTTTAAAAATAGAAATAATGAATTTTTCGAAAATAAGATGTTATCGCCTCAGTTGTCTGAAACAAAAACCTACATCATGAAGCATTTGATAGCACTGCTATCTGGTCACCATCGCAACCGATGCATCGTTTTATTAGGGATTCTTTCAACTGTCCATCCGAAGACTAGCCGTAAATCTTATTTTAAAACCAACAAAATGAGAACTATGCGAACATTAATTTTAAATGAAGGACTTTTCAGAATCAAGAATGTTTTTTCCTCTTTGTCCTCTTGTTTGAGAACCTCGAAAGTGTTTTTCCGCCAATTTGACAAAAGAGGTTTTGGTACTCAGTTTATTTGATATTGGAACATAATTTGTTGCTGGTGTAATATTATGATAATGTAATTTACGGTGTAGCTGTTTTATTTAAATCTATTGAAATAATAGTGGAAATGACCATAAGTCAATTTTCTGATTTCTAAAGTTTTAATTCTCTTGCAGGTTCTCTGATGATGCAAATTGAGAAGCTTCTGGAGTCGCACGTGACACTAGTTTGTATTCTGCAGACGACAGAATTCAAAATGAGATTCAAGGCTATCACGGAATCAAAATGACACAAACTTTTCGCTTTATTTAACAGGGTATATTATTTTATATAAATATCTTACCGGCTGTGAGTCCCTAACACGTACCCCAGCGTATACCATAGCAAATCCTCCCCTGCCAATCAAATGGAGCAGCTCGTAGGTCTCGCAGAATCTTTGTTCCACTGAAAAATGTAATAGAATAATATTTTAAAACATGAACAAACGATTTTTTTCTGGGATGAATTTAATATTTTTCTGGATTGTTAATTTCACTTGACTTCTGTACTGAGGGAGAATATTTGGCGCTTGAAGATAAAATTGCACTTCACCAATATCTAGACGTATAAGTGATATTAGGACCATTCCAGTATCAGGTTCATGATAATATAAGCGTCATTCCAGTAGCTAGATGATATAATCGATATATAGCTTGTCTAGTTTGTGAATAAAGTTTGAAATATAACATAAGTGCTATTCCATTATCAGCGCGAGCTCTTGGCTTGTATGAATACTGTTTTTTCCTGGTTCGAAAATAATTTTCTGAAGATACAGTTTAAATTATTCGAGGTTTTTGGTACGTATATTCAGAGTTTAAATCCTTTGGTCTATTTAATCCAAGTACAAATTATATTTAGGGATTAACAGATGGTGTGGTCTGCACTTTAACTTAACCACGCAATAATCCATTACCTTGGTCTCTGCTAACATTCTCAGCATAGCTACTGTTACTGTGTGTCTGTGTTGTCGGGTTGTCATTAGACAATGGAACCTTTTTGGGTTCTTCCACTACTGGTTTGCTCTTTCTAATCCTTGCCACTTTATTAGCAGACTTTTTAGCCGTGCGGCAGATTACAGTTAGCAGACTGGAAAACCGCCTTTTTGCTGACTCGCTAGACATATCTTTGAAGTTTACAGCTGAGTTGTCGTCTTGTGCATCTTCGCTGCAATAACTCGAATTCACAACATCCTGCTCCGGAGTGTCTTCGGCCTGAAGCGAGGGTAGACGCGAATATTTAACAATTCACCATATAACATTTACCCAAATTCATGGTAAATTCACAAGTGAATTGACAACGCTCGGTAAACCAATCAGATTTGATATATAAATTATATCACATGACACTGTCACGTGACAACTACAACTTTATTTGGGATGTCATCACCAATGCGCGGAGAACAATCAGAGTTGAGATTTAAATTCTCGTCACGTGAAAACTGTATTTTTGAAGAATTCATTGAAATGTTGCTAAGAGGCCAAGTTAGGATTTTTGAACTGCCTTGGGGGGGGGGGGGGGGCAAAAAGACACCAAAATGAGGAATTAAAACGACAACCAATGTTGACGTTTGAAATTTAAAAACTAAATCCAATTGGGGAAACTTTTGTCTCGGTAATTTTAATCAAAAGCCAAGCTCTTTGATTAAATGACTTTCTCGACCAAAAAGTGACTGTAAAGTAAACAAAATCTTTGGCGAGCCAGCAGCTACAACCGCAAAAGACAAACAATTCACCGGCGCGTCATTCTACTCTCTTCCAGATCCAATGATTTCGTAAATTTGGCCTACAACTAAGATTGCCATGCTAATTACTGAGTGAAGAATCCCTATTGGATTTTACATCCGATGAGCTAAAGTTCAGTTTCAATTTATTTTGACAATTGTGTTTTGCTAAAAAAAGAAATTCATCGATATCGTTAACGATGGAAAGAAGGTTTTAGTGCTAAGATCTTTTTTAAATGACTCGATTAGAGTCACTTCCTATACTGAGAGATCTACAGTTAAGATAAAATGAATCGGTTTCAAAACTAAGAAATTACGTGCTACGTCTTACTAGTTCTGGATATCTCTCAGTCAGACTCATTTATTTTTCATGTTAAAGTGTTAGAATCAGTAAATATCAACCCGCGTTTTATTCCAAATGTGGGAAAATCACTCGTCCTAGCCGTCACTATAGTAAAAGCTATCTAAATAACTTGAGGCCATTAAAGTAAATGCCTTGCTATAAAAAGCAATTCACATAATATAAAGGCCAGGGCTTTGAAGATTTTCTAGAAAAAAAAGACAGTTTTTCTTCAATTATAATTTGAATTTTTCCTCGGTCCAAAAAAAGGCGTCATTTTTTTGTTTATTTTTAAAATGAGCGACCATTAAAAAACAAATATATTTGCAAATCATGCTTTTCAATTTCTAAAAACACAATTCTTCAGAAATTGCTCTTTGTTTATTTTGCTTCTCATCTGGAAATTTGAACAACAACATGCTGAGCATCTTGCTTGGCTAACATTCCGTCTCTGTAAACCAAGGGTAAAGTGACCAATGGTTTGGGAAGCAAAAAATGCTACACATTATAAATTAATTTGACTTATTTTTCTCCATTCAGTAGTGAGCGAATTATTCGCCCGCTCGACAGCCCACTATAGGTATTTCAATTCCTCCCTCGAAAGCTTTGTTTATATAAAATAAATAATTGAGGAGAAAAAAGGCGATTTTGTAACCCAAAAGCTCAACTAGTTGAGATAATTTGCAGGGCATCCAACAGTGAGAAGCCTTCATTAGGTTTGTTTTTGCTTGAAAGCCTACAAATTCATGACTTTTTTAGACGCTTAAACTTAAAATGAATTTGTCTAAATCAAAAGTTAAAAACTACAAAATATTCATACAAAAATAATCAAACTGCATACCTCTTGCTCCGACACGTTGAGATTGAAGTATTTCAAAGTCCAGTTTGAAAAGCTAAAAATGCAACTTTTGGTAGCCATTACAATAAAAAGACTATTCATTTAGGGGAACGATTTTTGGGTCTAAATCATGGAATATCAGTTTGGAAATGTGGTGCGCCAAGACGTAGAATCATTGTTTTTATCGATAAAAATAATTTGCATAATCAAGACCCAGGGCATCGAACGGAAGCGGCGACACAAAACCCAGGTTAAAACAAAGTATTGTTGATAATATAAATTGGAAAGCATCTTCTGTCGCTAACAAGCGTTTATATTTAGAGACCAATGAGTAGAAGTCTTTCATAAAAACATATATTGTACTGGTCTTAGAGAAATAGCCCTCATACCCAAACTCGAGCGTGCTCAGTCAAAGTGCAAAAAAGTGATCAATTGTATTAAAAACAAAAATCCACTAGCTTTTGTAGACAAAGGCTCTTAAGTGGGGATATTTTTATCAAGAGACGTCGAATAGAATTTTTTTGAAGAGTGCAAACTATAGCCACTGAAACAAATAAGCTTTTACACACAGAGCACTAATGTAGCACTGGTATTTAGTGTTTTAAAGAATGAAAATCGCGGAAGGACAAGTATCATACATAGACCCATTGTCTCCAACATGAGATCTCTATATATGGCACGTGAAGCATATTCTCATTCCTAACACCCGAAAGTGTAGGACTCTTGGCAATGTACAAAAGTCCCTCCAAAAGTTGGACGTGCAAAAGTAGACGTATAAAGACCTTGACGTGCCCAGAGAAAAGTCACAGGAAAAGATTGCAGTGACAGACCACTTGACTACAACTACCAGCTAGAATGCTTTAAAAATTTCCTTTCCCAATTTAAACCTTCATTAGACTACCTCTACACTAATCAGGATAAATTTCAAAATGCATCGTTTCTCCGTGTTCGTCGTTCACATCGACACCGCGCGCGTTTTCTTAACAAAAGAAAAACGCCGTATTAGTATCTCCTTGGATGATAGCACAATTGACAACGCAACATATAGAGTGAATGAATTTTATTTTGATTGATTTGTGAGGACAACAAAACACAACAAATATTTTATCAGAACAGATTTCTTGAATGCAAGAATGCTTATGATATTTGCACACGAAGGCATCTTATCGCCGCTTTACATGTCCCAGTCTGCGATCTGTCGCCCTGTGTCGAGACCTAGATGCGCTGAGTGAATAATACTGCGTCATAAATAAGCTACAAGTAGGTTAATCAATATCAGTAATAGATTAGCTTTATATAGAGAGTAGTACGAAAATATATATTGAACAGAGCGGTGATTTTACATTAAAACGACTAAACTAATGTACAGGCTATAAATAATCAACTAATAAATAAAATGAAAAAAGAATACAAAGAATTGCAAGAAAACCATTTGTGGCCTCATCTCGTCAACCTCGTTCGCAGGAGTGAAGGGAATAAGGCCGTGGTCTCATGAGATCCGTCATATTAAAAATCTGGGAAAAGTAAATAGTCGGGTCTTTCTATTCTTAGTCCACCTCCTAAGTTCCTCCTAAGTTAGAGTTGGGTTTAGAGTTGCATCCTCTATGTCAAGCCTTAGTCTTCCACTAACGTTTGCCGACCTCCTCTCCACTGACATACGAACCGTGTTTTCATCTTGTGACGACCGACGAAATGGTTAACAATTAATCTATGACAAAATCACGATTTATCAAAATGAATAAGACTCAATGAAAAAAGATCCAGATGCAACCGCAAGCTACGGTATGATTGGATTGCCTCGTTGACATCGAAATCGCCAGAAACTTTTGTCTGATTCATAATCTCCGACGACAGGCACTATTGACGAAAGCTGAGATCATTTAGTATGGCTCAACTTGGATCTCTTTCATTTTGAAGGCCAAATTCATTTTTGGTAATAAATCAATCAAAACATGTATAATAAGATAATAACCAATCAGCTCCCTCGATTGGTCAAAATCCCTCAATGAGGAAAACATTTACAAACAATATATTCTTAAAAACAAATCAAGGTGTCGGCTGGAAAACAATATCAAATATATCTATTTAACCAGCCAATCAAATTCATCTATTACTACGAATTAACCAATCAGGAGCCCCCCTCAGCCCCCTCTACTGGCGGTGGAATTATGGGTTCGTTATGTTGTCTGGATTTTCGTCTTCTTGAAGCCATTCGCTCTTTGAGCTTCTTTTCGCGACCCTTTGCGTCCAGAAGATTATGGGAAACTTCACGATTCTCGTCTTCTGAGTTTTCTAGGGAGCTCCCTTCAGGCGACAACACAGGTGGAGAAAGCTAAAAATAAGATGATATTGGTTAAGCAATAACCCTTCTTCTCAAGTTTGCGCACACATTTGAATTTCAATGTTAACCTTGTTTCAAAGCAAAGCTCTAAGACTTTGACGGGACACAATTCAAAACAACTTCATTTTAGCGCGAATAAAAGCAAATCCAAGAACAAATCTCTAAAATATCTTCGAATTAAAAAGATTTATAAAGAAATTAAAGCTCAAAGAATACTTTGCCGTGACAAGGGGTTATTATGACAGTTTTCATTCAACATGTTTTTAGTTTGTCTTTTTATTTGAGATAATGATGTTAGATACGCAGACTCAGTGGTACTTTGTCTTTTAGGTGAGAGAAAAGATGAACACTAGCAGTACATTACCGAGTCTGGGTTTGTCACTTGTGGTTTTCACAATCAGAACGATCCAAAATAAACGGTTCGTTGGTTTAAACTCCTTTACTAGTTTTAAATGGACTATTCACAACATCCATCATCTATTTAGGTCCTTCACTAAAAAGGTTATACATTGAACATGCATGTAAAATGGGCGTAGAATGTTTTCGATGTCTGTGAAAGATGGAGAGGGTCACAGCTAGACAATAGAAAAAGTGCAAAAATAGCTTGCTTAACACGAATATTACACGGTTATATCGCAATGTCGCACGGACACCACACGGATAGAGCACGCACTAAGCACGGTTTTACCCACCACTTGAACACTGGATTTTCTCTTCTGTTCCGATTTAAATTTTTCTTCCATTTTAGCAGCGATTCTCTTCATCTTTTCATCTTGGCTCAACCCCTCCATTTCTTTGTCGTCTTGGAAGCTTGAAAACCCTTGAGATGTATTTGGGTCACGTGGTTCCTTCATGGTCTGTGTGCGCTCGTAACGAACCCGAGTGATACGATCGCGAATCATCGTGATTTGACGCTCACGTTCATCCTGAAAATAAGAAAGCATAGTCCACGTGACTCAAAGTTTTACTGTGACAGCTAAGATTGTGTGAGAAACAAAGACTATGGGATGTCGATTAAAATTGTCGACGTTGAAATTGTCGCGTAGCTCCTTGCGTTCGAGCTGTTATTACCTTTTGTTGTTGTTCGACAAAAGTCTTCTGTCGTTCACCAAGACCAAGAATAAAGAGAGCTTCTTCTTCTTTTTGCTCGCGTTTTTCTTTCTTTTTGTGGCGTCGTCGTTTCAGCTGTTGGAAAACACGTAAACATATGTTAGAGTTTGGGACCAGGAGGGGTAGGAAACGAAGAGGCAACCTAAGCAGGATGCACAAGAATTTCAGCGCATCGAAGTCATCTACTAGGCAGGGTCGTTATGTTACCGTATCATATTTTCACGCGCTAATGAGAGATATTCATTTGGGTCAGTCATTATAACAGTTTTACAAGACAAACGTGTAAACAAACATGGATAAAATGACAAGACAGTGTCGCACACACACAAATGAAAAGAATGACAAAAAGAGACATTACTGACGCAGTTATGAACAAACAATACGCCACGCACAACACTGTCACAGACAGACTAGTCACGCACAACACTGTCACAGATAGACGTCAACTGATTTGACACATAGTCACACAGGTACATGTCACGCACCATATCTTCCTGTCTGGTTCGTTCTCGTTCAAATTTCTTTCCTAAACTCGTGTGTTCCCTTATGAGCGACGAGACAATTTCTCGTTGTTTCTCTTCAGAGAGATCAACGTCTATGACTGTCTTCTCACGTTTCATCGCAAAGCCAGGCTGAAAACAATAATGGCAGTATTAAATCAATAACTGTACACTTTAAAGTAGGAAAGGATATTAAGCAGAAGTTGAGATCATTATATCTACATTTGTGTCTTTTCACCATGTTTTCGTGTATTTCGTGTATTTAGTTGTCTGGCACATTCCACGTACGTCTCAATGGACGTAACGTTTTTTGTTTCAGTGATCATATAATCATTGTTATCGGACCACCACAAGTTATGATGGTGTAAAATAGATTTCAAGGTCGCAAAAGGAAGGAAAGAGTCGCATACAAAAACGATGAATTTTTATGAAGCAAGCTGCCAGAAGGTAAAAGTAAATTGAAAGATTTCATGATCGTCTCCGTTGTGAGGAGGGTCAGGAGAGAGATGGGAGAGTTGTATGGGTGAGATTAGGATGAAGGGGAGAGAGGGAGACGGACAAAGTGGGTGACGAGAAAGATCAATACGGAAGACAGTAAGGTAAAAAGGAATAGAGAGAGGAGAAAGAAAGAGGAGCTTTGAGTTATTAATAAACAATCTATAGAAATGTCTCAACTTACAGGTAATGGCCATTCTGGAGATGGACTGACGGATTTCTTTCCTTCTTCTTGCTCGCGTTTTTGCCTTGCTTTTTCTTCTTCTTCTTTTCTCTGTTGTTCCTCTTCTTCGGCCTTCTTTTTCTGTCGCTCAAGTCGACGCTTCGCAAGTCTGTCTTTGAGCTAAAGAAAAATTCAGTCAGATTCACTAGTGAATGAACTGCCCACAATAGTGATTTGCACGACCACTTAAGAGCAGACATGATGGATAGCAAAGTAATCTCTTTGCCCTAAGGATCAAATTGTATTCCACCGTCACGTGATCATGCTAAGCCTTTTAACGCTCTACGTACGTAAATTGTACGTAAGCCTATACATAACGTTTTAAAGACAAAATTACTTTCTCGTCACGAGTATGTTTTAACGGGTAACTTACTGAATCTTTAGCTTCATCTCGTTTGAGCATAGTCTTCTCACGAACCATCGCAAACTGCTTTTCTGCCATGGTAACGATAGAAGCAGCCACGTCTTCTTCGTACTGTTGTTCTTCACGCTTACGTCTTCTTGCTTCGAGTCTCTCACGAGCCATGCGACGTTGTCTCTCAATGTCTTGTTGCATGGCCTAAAATTGATGTTTCAACACAAATACATCAATTGCAAAATTATGCTAATAAATCAAACTCGTTCCCACTGCGCATGCTCAACGAAAAGAAGCTTGAACACGACCAGCCATAATGTTAATGTTCTAATTACACGACCGCATAAGCGCAAGCTTTAACAAATATCGTGTTTAAATAAAGGTGATGTATGTATGTACTAACGAAAAGTTATTTTACCGCTCGTCTCGCATCATGTTGCCGTTGCAATTCTGCCATGGCTGCGTTGATTTCTTCCTCGGATGCACCAGCACGTTTCTTAGCTTCTTTCTCTTTCTCCAATTCTTCTTCCAATGCTGCCAGCTGCTGCTCGTGGTCTTCCTCCATTTCAGCGTGCTCTTCTTCATCTTCACCAAGTACGTCCATGTCACTGGATGGCTGTAGGGAGATGAGACCAACACCCACTTATTAGTTGTCTCTCTTCGTCAATGTCATTCTAACTAAGAGACAGACCATGGGAGTGGGGGTGGTAAACCACAGCTATGATTATAACATATTTGAGATATAACGAGCGTGCTGATTGGCTGGTTACCGTGTTTATATCAGAAGACAGAGACATGACGCGCACTAAAACGCTGAAAATATTTTATAAAAGCAATACAAAACGATCGCTTATGTCTGTACTGTGATATAAACACTCTCTAGGGCACTCGAAAACAAGCTTGCTTTTCCTGTACTCTTCATCTCCCAGCGTGATTATATCACAGAGACATAAGCGGGCCTTATATATTCTTTAAGCAAAAAACCGAGAACTTTTAAGTATTTGCTGTATTTGTGTACAACAGTTGCAGGTGTGTTGCGTGGACAGGCGTGTGTAGACGTACCTTCATTGTTGTACTTCGTTTTCTAACAGGCCGTGCACCAAGTATGGTAGCAGCAACATTATCGCACCAACCCTCACGGCGAGCACGTCGTTGGTCTTCTTTGATTTGATCCATTACTTCTTTTTCCTGCGTAATCACCACGTAAATATTAATATCTGTTTCATCTATTTACGTTACAGTAGCCTTACGTTATAGTTACGGTATAGTTACGTTCCAGTATGGTCAGGTTACGGTTACGGCATAGCTATATACATTTGTTATACTGTAGTTACGCCGCGACAGTGACAGTGTAGTTACTCCACTGTTACAACATACCGATAGTCAGTTACGGATAACATTTCGGTCTAGTACAAAGTAGTGTGTTTGGCAAGGGCATAATACACAGTAGAAAATCTTCTGGTCTGCCCTTTTTTTTTTCTATTTTTTTATTCCCTTCTCAGCGTTACCAAACGGTACGGTACAGTAACATACGATGAACGTTACGGATATGTCTACGGCAGAACTACTAAAAACCGGAATTACTAGAATTTCTGTTCGAATGGTAAATACCCCTTGCCTCTTAGCAGTTTTATTTATTATTGTGTTTGTACGATACATAAGTTAAGTACGTTACAGATACAGTTAAGAAACCACGTATGGTAGAATCACTTCTCATGACAAGGTCCATTAAAATATTATTCATCTTTCAGATTTCACCATTACAAGGTACGTGTAAATATAGTACGGAAACAGTTACGGAACACTTACGCAGAACCATGTCTCATGACAAGGTCTTTAAAAACACTTTAATTACTCAGATTTCACTATTACAAGGTGCATGAGTTACAGAAACAGTTACTGAACAACTAACCTTTTCTCCTAAAATACTATTCATGGCTGAGTTTTCACTTTCTTGTTTCTCTTGTAAATCAGCCAACAAACCCACAGCTATTTCATCGTTAATCTTCTCCTCAGCCACACCCTGCTCTACTAATAACTGCCTGCGACTCTCAGTACGTAAAAGTAACGCATCGTGGAGAAGCTTCTTCTGAATCGAGCGACTGTCGACGATACGCGATGCGTAAGTCTGTCTCTCTTCCTGTAAAGACAACAAACGCTAGAGTTACGATACGGCTATGTTAGTTGCGATGAAAACGAACGTCCGGTTACGTTAGTTATGCTACTCTTATTCGGCTATCCCTCGTGACAAGGAAGATTGTCATATGTGTGTCCGCAGAGAACTGGTGAGGCCAAGAATCACACAGACTGCAGCAGTAATTACGTGTGTTGTTTGAGTGAAAATTACACTTCCGGTTAAACACACACGTTAAGATTGCGTTACCGATGTGATGCTGCAATTATCAAGAACACAGAAACCCATAGCCTGTGTGGCCCCAAGTCTTTCGTCCTAGCCCTACCCCTCCCCTCCTATCGAGGGACCGCCATGCAGGCTAAGAAATCCAAAGAACATTAAATGGGCCCATCAACTGGTCACAGTACAAATCTAACCACACTGGATGGCAAAATACCCACTAGGACATCTAAAACAAAAACAACTTATCAAGATTGACTGGCTATGGAGTCTGTCACGTTGATATTCTACCACGTGACTGAGGACCCGTTATTACCTCGTTTTGCTGTGATTCAGGAACAGATCTCAAAGCGTCTCTCATGCTGTCCATTCGCCAGCTGTTTCGTTCTTTTCCTATTTGATCGATTTTAGCTTGTCTATCGTCACTTGATAAATAGCGCGCGGCAGCGATGCCTTCTGGGTCTTCCTCAATGCCTTGTAACAGGTCTGTCAGTACCTAAGACGTCAAGTGCAAAGAGTTAGTAAGTCTTTCAATTTAGGTATCAGAGAATATTTGTATCAGACATTTCATACATACAATGTAATTTAGTCTAGGACAGTTAAATGTAAACTATGCAGCAAGACCTTTTTGCAATAGCCATATAAACATTCAAGAAGAGTACTGCAGCATAAGTACAAGCACATAATTCTTTGACTTACGGCTTTTGACTTACAGATGATATGTGAAAAAGACCCCAGACACCGGTAATGAGCAATGTGTACCAGGAAGGGGTGTTTATGTACCTCACTTATGAACATGTCAGAGGAACCTCATTCCCCCTCCCTCCCTCCATCCTTCCTTCCTCCCTTGCTTGCTTCCTATCTTTCCTCCTTCCTTCTTTCCTTCCTTCCTTCCTCTCACCCTCTGTCCATCCCTTGCGTCAGCAAGGGACCCCTAATATGGACATTTTCACTGCGTAACTAATGATCAATATGAATTACTACTAATTAATACTATGAAATACTATGTTAACTATTATAGCATACCTGATGTTCTGAGACATGTTTCTGTTCAAGTTCATTTAGTATAGCCTCTTGTAAGGCAGTAACTCCACCTTGGCTTATTTCAACACTTTGTAGCTTGTCCGACTCCAAGTCAGTTACGATTTCTTTAATGATTCCGTCTTTTAGTTCGTTTTTCTCGCTTTCTTCGTTTGCGGTTTTATTCTTAGTGGCAGCTCGGCGCGCTTTTAGTGCAGCAATTCTTTCACGTGCAAGCTGTTCTTGTCGGGAACGATCTTCCTTGTAACTACGATAAACATGGAGACATAAGGAAATGGATGAGAAGATGGACGGATGAATAACTTAAGAAGCAAACGAACAAGCAAGGGAGGGAGGGAAGGAAAATGGAGGGAAGGAGGGAGGAAAAGGAGGAAGGAAAAGGAGGAAGGAAGGAAGGAAGGAAGGAAGGAAGGAAGGAAGGAAGGAAGGAAGGAAGGAAGGAAGGAAGGAAGGAAGGAAGGAAGGAAGGAAGGAAGGAAGGAAGGAAGGAAGGAAGGAAGGAAGGAAGGAAGGAAGGAAAAAAGGACGAGAAGAGGGAGGAAAAGTGGGAAGAAAGGAGGAAGGGAAGAAGGAAGGTAGGAATTGGCCATCGAGGAGAGGAAGGATAGAAGGATGCGAGGAAGTGATGACGAGTTTATAGGGAGGAAAGAGGGAGAGGTACTGTAGAGGAGCAAGAATCCTAACTCACTTTGATTCCTTTGCTGCCTCTTGTTTCTTTGCTAATCCAAACAAAATGGCCGCCGTGTCGAAATTGTCTTGTATTTTAAATCTCTTCTGTTCACGTCTCAGTTTAGCGAGTTCCAGTTGTCTCATTCTTTCGCTTTGTAGACGTGCATCCTGGCCACGTAACGACGCAAGCAACGCTTCTTTCTCTTCTTCGTATCTTGACTACAGAGACAAACAATAATTAAGATGAGGATACTTGTAGTGGAGTAAATTAGTAACGCAACTATTTACCTAAGTGTCACGTGTTTTAGCGCTTTGCGTACTTACCACTGCATTGTAATATGTAATGCATACGGCTCTCATCTTACTTGTTTGGATTTTACAGCTAAGAGAGGAAAACCCGCCCAATAAGGGAGAGAACGAACTAACAAACTCAACGAACGAAACAGGGACCACACAGGTACCAAACGGGCGCTCTTACCACTCGGCCACCCGTGCTTCTCCAGAAATAGACTCGATCGAAAAATATCGCCAATCAAGACAGAATTTACATCCATGAGCTGGTCCTATCAATAATTGTGTTCTAGTGTGTTCTGGCCACTTAGGAATTAAGCTGCGCGACTTAAATTAATTTGCATGTTGCAATTGTGAATAAGGGAAGTTAATTAACTGCGAGATATGCATAAGAGTTCATGTACACGCAACAACATGGCAAGTGAGAACTAAACCAATTTTGTTGTTGTTGTTATTACCTGTAAATCATTAATTAGATTAGCTGTCGTTACGTCTTCGCCATCGGTTTCTGACATCTCACTTATCTTCTCCAATACCGCACTATCCACAGCTTCTATTCCACGCTCATCGATCATCTCCAAGGTAGCAAGTTCCTCTTCGTTCACCACCTCTCCTGACTCTTTCATCTTCTTGAGCTTTGAAAGTCTCTCTCTAATGGCATCTTGTTGTCTTGCTTTTGATTGTCCCATGAGGTTACGAAGACTGGCTTCATGTTTTTGACCCTCGCCAAATACTCTAAATTCAAAAGGAAAAGCATACCAGTAAGTGCCATGTCACATTTACTAATAGAGAAACGCTTCATAAAAAGCATAGATACAGGTCGGAATAAGAGTTTGACGTCAAAAATGAGGGACAAACCCCTCGCTTAATAAACTCAGCACAATTTTGACTCTTTGAATCGTTCCTATGATTTTAACATTTTGAGTAAATACCAGCCAACATACCTGCTCGCTTCGTCAAGTTTGCCTTCTTCCCTTAGCCTCTTCTCCTGTATTTTAAGCTTGACTAATCTTGCTTGACGTTCTCTTTCAGACAACGCTGCCCATTCAGCCTCGCCCATTTGTTTCATAAGTGCCTCAGCAAAAAGTTTATCTTTAAGAGCATCATATTTGTCCTCTAGCGCTTCGACGAGTTCGTTTTCTGAAGGCGCTTGAGTGGAGGATGAAGTGGGTGTTCGTTTGACGCCAAGTAACGTTGCAGCAATGTTGTCGTACCATTTCTGCTTCCTGGCCATTGCCTGGACTTGCTGGATTTGTTGTAAGGTGATCGGTGCCTGGAAACCATAGAAATCAAATATTACCAAAGATTAATACAGAAAACATTTCTAAAAATGGCATCGCTTTATAGAAAACAAATGTGAATCGTAACGTTCAGGATAGACACTCCACGACCACTGCGCACTCTAAAGGCCCAGACACGATGCATTTTGTCCTGTATCGTTGTGAGCAACAGCAGTGTGTCATCCAGGCTTGATAGTCACATACACACGATGTAGTATTACTTGCAGAGTTGCGCGCAACAGTAGAATTACAGCATGTGTCCTCTTCCTCTGCAATTGTTGCGCGTAACGTTGCGTACAACGTTTTATACTCGCGTTCTACTTCTGTGACACTGCACACGACAAACAGCATCATAAAGCAAAGAAATTAACTTTTGGTAAATAGAACTTGGCTTTGCTTTCAAGCAATCGCGTGTAACGTTGCATGAAAAGTCGTAGTATGGTAAAGGTCTGGTCACACCATGTAGCCCTACTTTCCTACAACTTTTCCTGCGACGTTGTGCGACGCAAAAGCAGTGGCACCGTGTGTCCATCACGCAACAGTTGCCCGAAACACTGAAGGAAAAACCTGTCTTGGCTTGCAAAATACAAAGAGTAGGAATAACCAAAAATACCTTTGATGCTAAATCCTGTAACAAGAACTCTTGCTCCTGATCCTGCTGCTGCTGAAGTTCAGCCAACAACGAAATTGATATCTCTTCTTCTAGATTTTCCCCAATTTCCCCTCCTTCTTGTTTGGTTTCGGCCATTTTGATTTCCATACGTAAGCCTGTTGCTTCACGGAGATGTAGTTCTTCTTCTTCAGCGGTTTCTGCCATCTCGTCTGGGCTGCTCTCGCGCCACTGCTTACGTAGTTGCTGTAAAGAGAGAAGGAAGAATTGCTGTTAGAAAAAACAATTTCGCTTTCTCTGAAATATTTACCATTTCAGGTCATCATTTTTGAGATTTTTGAGATTTACAGTGAATAAATGTCCTTAAAAATAGAAATATAATATCCTTCCTGTAGATGTTGAATTTAATGAAAACTTAACATACAAGAAAACACAGCTTTAGAAGTAATTAACAAATCAACGATTCACGGAATGAATTGAAGACCACCCACTGATCACCAACGAGAACTAAACAGAAACCATCGAACCTATAGTGTCCTATGATCGATGAAAACCTGCATTGCAGTCGAAACGTCGCGTTCATTTATAAATGCACACAATCGTGAGAAACCTAACTAGAATTACACATGAGCTTTGTGAAAATCACTTTACTGTGTTACCTTGAGTTCAAATAATCTGTCCTTCATCTGTTCCAGAGTCAAGCCTTGTGTTGCTTTACGCATCTCGCTTGCTTTCTCTTCACTTAACATGATTTCAAATACTTGACGTTCACACGCGTGTTTTAGTTCCATCTCCTTGACGACAGCCTCCTGATAGAATACACACACACTTGTAAGATCTAGACTACACCAGTAACATGAACACTTAGACAGGGATCAAACGAGAATGCACGTTGATTGACTTGCAAGTGCTTCTCTCGTCTGAACAGCGAAAGTAAGACGTACTGCTTAGTAGCAGTCGCATGACAAGTACTTCCTGTCATCTTATGCAGAGACAAAACATGTGCTGCAAGAGAGTAGTGCACTAGAGCAGATTTCGTATGAGTGTGAAACGTACCACTCCGTGACATGACCGTGTCAGTGCCGTGATGTCTAGAAAACATTTGAAATTCCTGCCGTGGCAAAGTCGTGTCGTGACCGTGCCGTTTTACTGTCATACAAAACCTACTGTAGTTTAGTTTAGCAAAAAGGAAATTTCTACTCACCTGTAACGCAGCGATGTTAGTTGGATCTGTCACTTCATCTTCAACTTGTTCAGCGTCCTTCAGTTTTAGCTTCTCTTTGTCCAGGTCTGATTTAGTTCGGTTACGACGGGCTTCTAGACGTTGACGAGCTAGCATTTTCTGTCTTTCTTGGTCACGTTTTCGTCTTAAAAGATACATAAATAATGCTTGAGAAGGCATTCGACTTGGTATTCACGGCCTGCACGACTTTTTCTCGTCTATTCACCCATCAAATGAATCCAACCAATCAATCAATCAATCAATCAATCAATCAATCAATCAATCAATCAATCAATCAATCAATCAATCAATCAATCAATCAATCAATCAATCAATCAATCAATCAATCAATCAATCAACCAATCAATCAATCGGTCAATCAATCAATCTCAGTCAATCATTTAGTCAATCAACCAATTAATCAATCAGCCAATTAATCAATCAATCAACCAAGTAATCCATCAATCAACCATTAATCAATCAATAATCAATAATTAATCAATCAATCAATTAATCAATCCATCAATCCATCCAACATCCATCAACATGTTAAATTTAATTAACCTCTATCCATCCATTCATTTATTTATCGATCCATTCATTCATTCGTCAATCCAATCATTCAATCATTCATCTACAATTCATTTTCTGTTATTCCATTGTTCCACCAATGCATCGACTATTTATTGATTCCTATGTACAACTTACACTGCAGCCAGATTAGCTTGCATTGACTGTGCCAAACCAAACACCATGGCAGCCTTGTCAAAAGTGTCTTCTTGACGTGCACGCCGCTCATCTCTTTTAAGTCTCGCCAATTCAGCCTGTCGCTCACGTTCACTTGAGAACCTTTGATCAGCACCACGAAGACCTTCTAGCAAAGCTTCTTTTTCTTCCTCAAAACGTTTCTGATAAACGAAAGTTTGAAATTTTCAATACAGGATATTGCTTAAAGGGGCCTACAAGGCGAAAATTATTATCATTTTTGAGGGGAGGAGGGGGTGGTTCTACAAATCATCATTCGAAATTCGAGTTTCCAAAATGAAAAGTGCCTGAAATTAAAAATTGACGATTTTTGTAAAAAGAACTGGACCTTTTAGCAACACCTGGCCCCCTGTTTATTCGTTCGCTCGCTCGCTCGCTCGCTCGTTCGTTCATTCGTTCATTCATTCGTTCGTTCGTTCGTTCGTTTTTTTGTTTTTTTCAGGCGCACCGTCACCATCGAAATTTTAGAAGGTGAGAAAGCCTCAACTGACGTTCAAGCGAGAATGGAAACCTCATCGATGACGGTGTGCCAACGCAAAAGAACGTCCGTGTGGTAGTTAATTTTTGTTGCTTAAAGTTCACTAATGAGGTGGTTTTAGCGTTACCTCCAAGTCGAGTAAGGCATTACCAGTAGAATCCTTTTGGTTTTCTTCTTCAAACTTCTTGTCTTCTTCCGCTTCAAGACGATCCACTTCCTGTTGATCCATACCGTTTTCCAGTCTCTCTCGTCTTTTCGCTAGTCTTTCCTGAAGCCTTTTTTCATAGCTTGCCTTGTTTTCTCCCATTAACGCTGATAAATTAGCCTCGTTGGCCAAAGAATCGCCGAATATCTTTTGCAGCTCGTCGATTTTGCCTGTTGATAAATAAAGTAAAGCACTTGTAAGAAAAACTAAACACCGGAAAAACATGTCCCATCACCTATTATACAAACAATCTCTAAATTATTGTTGATTTTGACGGTCACTTGGATAGTGCAAATGGTTCGCTGACTCGAACAACTTACGGTGAAACCCCGGTAAATTGAACTTTAAAGAAAAGCAATAGAACGTTGGAGATAGCGAGGGTTCATGATAACCGACTGAGATTAAATGGAAAGAGGTCCAAGGGAAATAAATGTGCTGGAGATTATGAAATGATCGACATACCAAGGCTCTACTGCCGGTACATCTTCCCATCATAGTACGAATTAGCAGGGTTCTTTGGGTATTTTCATGCAAGAACTGATTGACTAACCTTCCTTCCTGAGTTTCTTGGCCTCTAATTTCAGTTGGACTAACTTAGCCATGCGATCTCTTTCGCTCATCGCTTTCCACTCAGCATCTCCAACTTGTTTAATAAGTGCGTCAGCAATCAGCTTGTCTCGCAATGCGTCGTACTTGTCTTCTAAAGCCTGTACGAGCTCGTTGTCATTTGCCTCACTGACTTCTTCAGGACGCGTTACCACGGTAACCACATTCGTAAGGGTTTCAGCCTGTCGTGCTTCGATATGATGATTCTGCAGTTCGACCAGTTCTTTCTTGTCCTGTGAATACAAAAACATGTTTATAAATACAAGCACAATAGAAACCCGCTATCCCGAACCTGCACGTGAAGAACAAAAACAGTTCGAGATAGTGGGGGCTTTGTTGCCCGACAGTAATGGACCCAAAATATGACCCAAAGGAAATGTATTTGTCTTCGAAATAGCTGGGGTTTCGAGTTCGAACAGCAGGCTTGATTGTTCGCTTAATTGTAACATTGGCACCTACCCTCCATATGTGTTTAGTCAGACAAGATATAAATATTTTAATTGAAAGGCAATAATAAACCCAACGTGTGTGATGACGCTATGCCACTTCGTCTTGGGCATTCATGGTGGAACTTATAAAACTGCATTTGAAATGTTTCTTGAGAAGATTTCTGGTAACTAGGGATATAAGACTGACCTTGTCTTGCATTGTTCCAATCACCACTTCACTCTCCTTGTCCTGTTCCTGTTGAAGGTCTGCAAGTAGTGATATAATTACATCGTCCCGCGGGATTGTTCCCTCTTCTTGGCGGGATTTCTGTAAGTATGTCTGACGGTTAACGAACTTGACAGCGGCTGCCTCAAGTAAAATTGCTTTTCGTTGGTCTTTGTCAGCTTTGTGGAAAGATAGAGTAGAAAAATAAATAAATTTCAGAATTTTAACCATAAGATATAATGAGCTTGTAGCAATGTGGCAATCATAAAACAAACTTGAGATCCACGGTGTATGCTTAACCCCTACCCCACTTCATAAGGAAATGGTGGGGAACGTACGGCGCTGCAGCTCACGTTGGAGACGGGAACACTCCAAAGATTCAGACCCACGCCGGAAATCCTTTTTACAAACCTTAGATAGGAAAAATTGATTTGGAGGGCTCTTTTGTTTTCTTGCCACCAGAAAATGTATTAATTTTACTAAAAGAACCGGTTTTACCAATGTTATAAACTTATAAATCGGTCCTGTCACGCCCCGGCACAAATCCAGTACCCCACCCATGCTCCAATCGTCTCTCCATAGAGAATTCCTTTTGCACTACCCCTCCCTCCTTCGGTCAAAGCTCAGTAATCACGGTAAAATGCTAGCAGGAATAATAGTTCACTATGGTTGTCGTCCTACCATTGTCAACAGTTAGTAGTTTCTCTTTCAGCTCACGAAGTCGTTCCTCGCGCTGCTCTTGTGTCCAGGCTTCCACGGTTGTTACTAAGTCTTGCTGTTCTTCTTGTAATAGATCGGTCAGAACCTAGCAACAACATTTTACAATTAGGCCTGATTCCCTGAAAGCCCGATTAGCGCTAATTCAGGAAAACCATTCATTTGAAATCCTGGATTTAAGTGCTAATTGGGTTTTCAGGAAGCGAGTTTGATTGCTTAAAGTTTTTAACGGATTAACGTGATTCAAGCTTCAAGCCAAATAGCATCCTTAGAAAGCTTGTTGTAAGAAAACGGAAATATACCATCACTTATTCAATCACTTATTTATATATTCATCTGTTTGACATTATTCGTTTTTAGTAAAACATCAAATAAATAAAAGGCCATATTCTTAGCCTTTACAATTCATTTATTCATTCTTTCATTCAACCGTTCATCCGCCCATTAGTCCGTCCATCCATTCATAAAACCTTCATTATACAGTTAGTTGTCCATTCTCCTTTGTTTATCCATCCATTTATTTGTTCATTTAGGGATTCATTCACTCATGAATTTAATCATTCGTTCACTTCTTTGATTCTTCACTCAATGATATATTCTTCTGTACAAATATACCGTGTTTATTCTTTCATTTCCACTGAGGAGGCAGCATGGCCGAGTGGTCAGAGCGTTGGTCTCGTAATCTGGCGGTCCCAGGTTCGATTCCCGCTCTGGCCACTAGCTGAGACTGAATTCGTTCCGATTTCGATTAGTTCAAATTCAGTTGTAATATAGCCAACTGGTTTGCCTCCTCGCCAGTTGGGATTCTTAGCTACTTTATGTTGTTATTACATTACATTTCAGTTCATTCCAACCGAATTTGATTATATACATATAGATATTTGCGGTACATAAACCTTAAACATTATTATTATTATTGTTGTCTTTCTTTCTTCTATGCAGACATGGACAGCAGTAGCTCACAAGACTTTTTCAATCAGTAGTCTCAAAAGGAAATATTCTAGTAAACCGCTAGTCCCATACCTCTCTCTCGTGTTTATACTTGTTTTCCAATATTTTAAGGAGATTTTCTTGCATAGTAGTGACGTCACCATCCGTAATGACTTTATCCTCCACGGGCTTTTCTTCGGGTTGACGCTTACGCCGCTGTGCCAGACGTTCGCGGGCTAACTGCTCTTGACGTAACCTATCTTGATTCAGCCTGCATCAAAAAAACGCCAAAGGTGTGGAAGGTTAAAAGATTTAAGGACTAGGGTATTCAAACAAAAAACAAAAACAAAAAACAAAACAAAAACAAAACAAAACAAAAAAACAACAACAAAAAAGAGGAAAAAAGAGAGGAAAAAATAAGAGGAATGTTGATTTTGGTAGAAATGAAAGGATGGGGAATATTGAGCCCAAGCAAAGAAAAAAGAAGAAAAAATGGACTAGGGATGAGCACAATTGAAGGCAGAAGAAATGGGGAAATACTTTTATATTTTGAACTTCTCCCGACTGAACAAATCTACGCCAATAATTGGCCTTTTTCATCTATAGTGCATTTATCAATATGCCAATCAGAGGTCATATTGTTTATCCAGTTTACCTCTGGCGCTACTTATCTACCTGAGAATCACCTATCAAATCTGTTAGGCACTTCTCAATCTATCAAAATCTGTTAGTCACTTATCAATCTATCAAATCTGTCAGTCACTTATCAATCTATCAAATCTGTCAGTCACTTATCAATCTATCAAATCTGTCAGTCACTTATCAATCTATCAAATCTGTCAGGCACTTATCAATCTATCAAATCTGTCAGGCACTTATCAATCTATCAAATCTGTCAGGCACTTATCAATCTATCAAATCTGTTAGTCACTTATCAATCTATCAAATCTGTTAGTCACTTATCAATCTATCAAATCTGTCAGTCACTTATCAATCTATCAAATCTGTCAGTCACTTATCAATCTATCAAATCTGTTAGTCACTTATCAATCTATCAAATCTGTCAGTCACTTATCAATCTATCAAATCTGTCAGTCACTTATCAATTTATCAAATCTGTTAGTCACTTATCAATCTATCAAATCTGTCAGTCACTTATCAATCTATCAAATCTGTCAGTCACTTATCAATCTATCAAATCTGTCAGTCACTTATCAATCTATCAAATCTGTTAGTCACTTATCAATCTATCAAATCTGTCAGTCACTTATCAATCTATCAAATCTGTTAGTCACTTATCAATCTATCAAATCTGTCAGTCACTTATCAATCTATCAAATCTGTTAGTCACTTATCAATCTATCAAATCTGTCAGTCACTTATCAATCTATCAAATCTGTCAGGCACTTATCAATCTATCAAATCTGTTAGTCACTTATCAATCTATCAAATCTGTCAGTCACTTATCAATCTATCAAATCTGTCAGTCACTTATCAATCTATCAAATCTGTCAGTCACTTATCAATCTATCAAATCTGTCAGTCACTTATCAATCTATCAAATCTGTCAGTCACTTATCAATCGACCAATCACAATGTACCTTTCTGCAGCAGCAGCTTGGTTTCTTTCTGCTAGTCCCAGGACTAACGCTGCCGAGTCAAACTTATCTTCTTGTTTGGCTTTGAGTTTTTCCCGTCGAAGTCTCGCTAATTCAGACTGTCGCTGACGCTCGCTCAAGAAACGTTCGTTATCGCCTCGCAACTTAGCCATCAACGCATCTCTTTCCTCATCATATCTAGAAAAATTTATGAATATTATCTTGCCATCATCATCATCTCCAGCATCACAATCATCACCAACGTCATTTATCAACATCATCATCATCACCACTGATTATTTCCGAATTTTTTCCGACATCCGCGCCCCTCCCCCCACGAAAGGGTACGTAGCCTTGTTAATATTTGAAAACGAAGTCTGTCTTCTTATTCTCGCGATCTCTTTCAGTGGATCGTTTTATTTTGGCGAAAAAAACTTCTCAAGGCTTTCCAGAACCACTTTTCCCTGTACTCCGTTTTCACAAGAGATTTCATTTTGATATTCTTGCCCACTTGGGTGAAATCTACCAATAGACACATCAACAATTGGTTAGAATGCGGTGTCTGGTTATTATTGTCGGTATTTCGAGTCCCCACTACTTCGAACTGATTTCAGCAACCCTTGGTTCTTCGACATGACGAGAATCTTCTAATGTATCCCTCACCTGTTATCTAGTGCGTTCAGTACATCTATGACATTGGTTACTTTTTCACACTCGTCTTCTTCGTCGTCTTCTTCATCGCTGTCATCTGGAGGAAGGCCCTGAGCAAGACGTTCACGACGACGAGCAAGTCGTTCTTTTAGTTTTTCTTCGTATCTGATTTAAACATAAACACCAACATAATTAACTAAAATGGCTGATGATTAGACTACGAATTCGGCTTTGAGAGGTATTCGCCTCATAAGATATACAAAAGCCTTTTCTGTAGAAGCTGATGATGATTATTTGAAAGGTGACTGTTGTTGAACAGTATTTCAGTACCTTGCTTTGTTGTCTCCCAAAAGTTTCTTTAGATTGGCGTCCATGGCGAGCCCTTCGCCAAGCAAACGAGCAAGTTCGTCCATTTTCCCCTCTTCCCGAAGTCTTCGCTCTTCAAGTTTTAGTTTTAATAATCTCTGTTGACGTTCTCGTTCGGAAAGTTGGGCCCACTCAGCATCGCCTAATGTATGAAATATGTAATACAATAAATAGGAGACACTCACTAAGTCGAACTCGATCCAAAGCCAACACTAAATACAGTGCAAACCCCTATTAAGCGGTTACACTTGGGAAACGGATAAGTGCACTCTTAATAGAGATTGTCTTAATAGGGATTACATTTACAGTATGACACTGATTCAGGACTTTGATAACTGGACGCTAAATAGAAGATGGCCGCTTAATAGAGGTTACACTGTACAACTGAACCACGCTATTTCGAACATCTAAAGGAATGTTCCAGATCGATGAGGTTCAGTTTTGTGAGTTATCTGAAGAAAAGATCTTTTGTAAAACGAATCCATAGTAAAGAGGTTGGTGAAGACATATGGTGGATCAAAAGGCGGGAAACCGACCGCGCCATGCTGTGACGGATGTTGTGCATGATGTGTTGTGTATAAAATCACCCTGTTGTATAACCGTGTCGTTTTCACACTCATACGATAACTACTTACCGAGTTGTTTCTTTAGCGATTCCAGTAAAAGTTTATCCTTCAAAGCGTCGTATTTACTGTCTAAAGCCTTGAGGATTTGGTCATCGGTACCAGGACCCTCGTAACGCAATAGTATCGTAGCGACATTCTCAGCAACTCCGTCCTTACGGGCCTGAATGTGTGCCCGACGTAGTTTGGCTAACTCAGGTTGATCCTAGATGAAACCATGACATTAGTGAAGCTGTTTATAGAAGGCTCACACGAAGGCTACCTTAATCATTTATACCTGGAGGGGAAGGGTGAGGTAGCTGCAAAACCGAACTTAGGAGCCTTATTTGCAGTAGTTTTAAGACGATCTGCTCAGGATCTGCTTATGGTCTGCGAACAACAAATGATGAATGCGCGCATTGCTCGAGATACTATTTGAAGTATCTGACATCATCAGCTCTATATATGGGTATAAGTACCCACCTCTAGCCTCATTTGAAAACTATTTCAACAATTTGTTTCCACCGCCAAAAAGCGCATAAATTCATACCAATTTATCACAGGGACTAAACAACACGATGTTTGCTTTCAACCGCAAACTAGCTAACAAAAGAATTCATCTCTGAGATATGATGGTCTCTGAATTAGTAGCCTCTACTCTGTCGCTCGATCAGTGAGTCGGTACGGCTCAAGAGAAAAAACTTTCTCAACTTGTAACCGTTTGAGGCCGACAGCACGCACTTCCCCTTTGTCTACCAGTGCTCCGTTTTACGGGTATTTAAAAGTACCCAGAGTAGAGAGAAGTCGAAACAAGTTTGTAGTGTTACTGGAGTTTGAACTCGGCACCTCTTGCTCAGAAGACCACGCGCTAACCAACCCAGGCCTCAGTTACTTCTTATAGTTTCTGTTCAAAAGAGATTATCGGTTACATTCACTAACCTTGTCTTGTAGAGTCGACATGATGGTCTCAATCTCTTTGTCCTGTTCTTCTTGCAGGTCCGCCATCAATGAGGTATGTACATCTTCATTAGTTATCGTGGTTTCTCGTTCGCTCTCAATTTTACTGCGTCGAATCTCTACACGATATGCTGTGGCCATGTCGAGGATGTCTTCGTGCGTCTCTTGATCAGCTGGTATTAAAAAGAGGGAAATAATGATTGTTTGTTTGCTTGTTTTGGTTGTACTGTTTGTGTCATTGCTGTTGTTCTTCCCTTTCGTTCATTCGGTCGTTTGTTTTTTGTTACCTACTTTGTTTTGTTTTTTGTTTTTGACTTTGCTTGTTTGTTTGTTTCTTGCTTTGCTTTCCTTTTTGTGACGCTTTGCTTTGTTTTGCTGTTTTGCTTTATTTTTTCTCTTTTTTATCTGTTTGTTTCATTGTTTATTTGCTTTTCCTTACAATTCAAGTTAGTTAGAGTTATTGAGTGAGTGAGTGAGTGAGTGAGTGAGTGAGTGAGTGAGTGAGTGAGTGAGTGAGTGAGTGAGTTTGTTTGTGTTTGTTTGATTGTTTGTTTGCTCGTCCGTTCCTTCATTTTTCTGTTTGTTCACTTGCTTTGTTGTTCAATTGTTTATTTTGTAAGCAATAACTCTATTTACCAACCTTTAACTCCAAAGTCAAGTTCATCTCTCTTGTCCTTGAGTTCTTGTATTTGCTTTAGTCGACTGTCTTCCCCAGCATCCCGAGCTTCTTGCCTCAAGTCCTCACTAGTTTCGTCCAACAAGAGACCCAGCAACAGTTCTTGCTCAGAACGGTGTTTATGTTCGACTGCCTTTAGGACAGCGTCTTGCCAACCAGAAATGTCATCTAGGAAATGAACAACAAATATTAGATTTGGATGTGAAAATACATCGTACTGCCGTTTTGTGGAACTAATCGGCTTTGTAGTGACGACAGCGACATGGATTGGGTTCCCTGTGGTGAACATTGAAGACTTGTGTATAATAACGGCATTGATAATTGAAAATAATTTCGATGATGATTGTAACTGATGAAGGCTGTCAAGTACACTCGAAACACCTGGGATAAATAAAAAATATCCACTGCGTGTTATCTCGTAAAAACATAGTTATCAAAATGGTTTGTGTTGAGAGTCATCAAGATAACTAACCAATACAAGACACTCATTGGGACGTTCACTAGGCGGGCTTTCGACGTTCACTCGGCGGTCTTTCAACCTTGGTTGGCTGTGCATGCGCTGTAGAGATCTGTCTACATTTTGTGACGTATGAAAAACCCTGCATATTGTGACTCGCAACACCCACTGAGTAAACATCGCAATACTCATTCACTATTGTAGTCTGTGTAGGCCTTCCTAAGGGGAGAGAGATGAGGGAAGGAAAACGGACGGGAGGGTTCTCGATTGAGACTCTTCATACTCACCTTTGTCAGGTTCTGGTTCATCAGGTTCATCGTCAGTTTTACCTCTTCGTCCCTTTCTGTTTGCTAGTCTTTCTCGTGCTAATTGCTCTTGTCTCTCTCGGTCACGTTTTCGTCTGCAAATACCATTTAATCAACTTGATTTCTAATACTAATGTAAGCCCAAAATAACACTATAAAATAATATTGCGCATGAGTTTAGAGGTAACCGAGGGAAATTCAATACAATGTCTGCAAAACACGTGTTTTTTTTTTTGTTTAATATCGGCGAGTTCGGAGTGCTTATGTAACCGGTATCCTAGCTTCAATAATCCTTTCTCTTGTTTGTAGGCCACACTCTTCAAGTCCCTACAAGAATAGTCTCCCTCGCAGCCGTGTTTAGCCTCGTCACGCAACGCTAAACACGGCTGCGAGGGAGACTACTACAAGAACGTCACGTACCTTTCTTCTAAGTTCTGTCGATTTCGTTCAGCCAATCCTAGCACAAGCGCGGCTGAGCCAAATTTGGATTCTAACTCCGCTTGTCTCTTTTCACGTCTCAAACGAGCGAGTTCAGCTTGGCGACGTTTTTCGGCTAGAAGTCGATCTTGTTCTTCCTGTTAAAATAAAAGCAGCTTAGAGCGTGGAGGATCATGGGAATAAAAAGATTAGGGCAGCAAAGGATCTTGGGGAAAACATACGGGACGTACAGCTTAAACAGAAGTTGATTGCCAATTGAAACAATAACAGAACAAAGGGAATCACATGGAAACTTATACGTTAGAACGAGGAGCATCATAGGGACATTTTGGAGTTCATGACGTAGAAGATCGTGGAGGAAAACATTTGGGAGTTTAAACTATAGAGAATGAGAGTCAAATGAAAAGAGATGATTTTTTTATAATGAGCAAGCTATTGAGAAAATTGTAAGTTCCGTGCACTTTACAATGACTGCATTTAAAGGTAAACCAATAGTTATCGTGCTTCGCTGCGCTCACTCTTGAGGGAGATCGTGTTGAACACTCGAAAATAAATTTCATATCCCCGCCCCCATATCCATACTATTCTCTGTTTTATAGAGAAAAAAAGATGAAATTCCTTTCTTTAGACAATCTTGTTCCCAGAGCCACGAGCATGTAAGAAAGAATGGCTCTAGGAACGAGATTGGACAAATTGGTATAGGTTTCGTACCCTGAGTCTGCGCAGTAGAGCATCTTTCTCATCGTCAAAACGATTTTGAAGGTCCTTTAAGATATTCCCACTGGATTTCGATTCCTCTTCCTCCAGCATTCTCATTGTTTCTTCGTCTTCCTCGTCAGGATCGAGACCCTCTTCCATACGCTTCTGTCTACGAGCAAGTCGTTCCTTGAGGCGATCCAAGTAGCGTTGACGGTTTTCACCAAGTAACGACTAAAAGAAACAGTTGATAATTAATGCCCTACAGGGAAAGGAAAAGTATTCACACCTCAAAGAGCCGGTCAAGCACAATGATTGTACATTCGGCAAAATATAGAAGACGTCAGCTTTTCGCACATTGGTACGTTTAAAAGAGGTGGAATGGGTAATAGATCGTCCTACATCGCAGGTTTCTTTAGAATAAAAGCCAACTTCGGTCGCCCATCAGTACCTTTGGCGCCATTTATCCAAACTACTTCAAAAACTACTTCAATTGTTGATTATATTTTTGTTTTTTAAACCAGACATTTTCGTATTCCACTCAGCGTGATTTTTCCTCATGATTACCTGTAGTAGTTCAGCGTTTTTTAGTCCTTCCCCAAGCAACGCTGCTGCTTCGTCAAACTTTCCTTGTTGCCTCAATCTCTTTTCCTGTAGTTTAAGTTTCAACAATCGTGCCTGCCTTTCTTGTTCAGAGAGTCTGGCCCACTCAGCAGCCCCAAGTTGCTTCTCCAGGGCCTCGAGAAGAAGTTTGTCTCGTAGAGCATCATACTTGTCTTCTAGAGCCTTCAGGAGTTCGTCTTCTTGGCCACGCCCTTCCTCGGTACCAAGGATGACGGCAGAAATGTTATCTAGCCACTCCTCATTGATGGACTGTTCTTCCTCAGCTCGCAGTCGACGCAACTCCTGTAAGTCCTGAATGTCACAAATACAAAGACAGTGAGAATGAATTTTCAACTACAGAATCTTCACTACACTATTTCTTTGCTGGGTGTCCAACAGAATGGAAGAAAGACTAGGGATGCTATAAACAAAAATACTCATTTTAGCTCTAACGATTTCCGTCTCAGTAATTTTCTAGTGCTTTGCTTGCAGCTATAGGGAGCTCATCTATCGCTGGAATATAATCTATTGATGTTCTTTCGATTTATTAGGGTCTTGTTTAACTTAATCTGGGCTTGTTTAACTTGTTGAGGGTCTTTTTTCCTTATTTGGGACTTGTTTACCTTATTAGGAAGACTAGACAACAGTCTACTTTCGACATCTTGAGACTCCTGCAACTCAGACAAGATGGCTGTCGCCACCTGAACTTCATCTACTGTAGTTCCACTTAATTCTTTCATCTCATTCCTTCTATTCTCAAACACCAGCCCCACAGCTTCTTGTAGTATTGCACGATGGTGGTCCTGGCTGGAAAGTTTGTCAGTTGAACTGCGGTCTTTCCACGCTTGTCGCTGCATTTTGAGCACAAGCAGCTGATTGGTTCGTTCGTCTGAAAGGAAAACACTGGAAGCTTTATCCGTAACCACCGAAATATTAGGCTCATTAGCAGTGCTTTCTCGTACTAACATTTTACAAGATAAATGTGCTACTATGTGATAACATGAGTATAAACACAACAACACACACACAGGCTATCTGTGCTTCATTTTTCGCAATTTCACCATAATATTTTAGGGTACGTGCACGCCCAAACTAATCCAAAATGATTTGAAAACGTATTATTCTTTCACTACGTTTTCTTGGACAAAAGGAAAACTACATTTTATCTACAGGCGGAATGCCAGCCGTAGCAGATTTATACACATTAGTATGAGCGAAGCCCAAACTTAAACTATAAAAAATATGGAAACGGCCATAAAATGAAATATGCCACACATGTTTTGTGTATCGTGTTACCGCTAGTTATCCACGGTAACATTCATACCGTTGCATAAATTCACGTTCACGTAAAATTTACGTTACCAAATTACACCCTGACTTACCCGCAGTGAGTTTCCTTGCATAGCTGCGTGACTTAGCGCTGTCACGGCCTTGTAACATATAGATGAGCACTTCCCTCTCAATAGCTTGTTTTCTCTCCATCAGTTTAACGATGTCCTCAACAAAATCAACCACACCAAGATCGCCTTTACTGATGGACTCGTCGGACAACACATCTCTTTGAAGTTTGCGTCCTTTACGCTGTATTAAACGCTCTAATGCCAGTTTTTCCTGCCTTGTGCGATCTTGTCTGGAGAGAGAGGAATACTGGGAAGTTAGCAATGCAAACTTCTCTACAAAATCGGACAGAGTGGAGAGTAGTGGATAGTAGTGAACAGTTGCTGGAATTTCACTTCTCTCTTCGATTCCCTTCTCTCACTTTCCCGTAACTACCGACACCCATTGTTATAAGCTTACCCACAAACAAAGAAAATAAAACAACGTAGACAACAACAACAACAACAACAACAACAACAACAACAACAACAACAACAAATTTGTCTCAATCACTGAAACCTCCACGTACACGCGCTTCTACAAAATCATCATCAACAGATTTCCCAATGTTCATTTCGGGTCTAAGCTTCTATGATTTGATAAGGCCAATGTTTGTACAAATAGCGATTCATTTAGAAGAGGTCCGCGTTTGAAGACCCATTTCCGTCCAAGACGACTTTCCACCATGAATTGACCAAATGTATGGATAGTGTATGCAACATCTGAAGGTCTTACCCTGTTAAATTATGCTCCATGTCTTCAGCCAAACCAACACTGTACCCAGTACAGATGAAGTGACTCTCCTGTTTAGCACGTAATTCTTCACGAACAAGCAACGCATACTCAACCAGCCGTTCCTCTATGCCCATTGTATGACCATCAGATCCACGAAGCTGTCTGCTTAGCCAGCTTTTGTCCTCTGCATAACGTCTCTCGAGCTCCATCAACAACATGTCTGTTGTCATGGTCCCTTTGAGCGCTTCTTCTCGTAGAGATTTCACAGCTTCTTCAATTTCTAGATCTGAATTGCCTGGGGAAATGATTTGGAGCAGGATTACTGACATCGTTCATCATTTGTACAAGGGTACATCGTTTATTGCAACGTTTTGCGCAACTGCACCACGTGTCTAACCCCTGCAACTTTTACATGCAACGTTGTCGCAAAAGTTGCACTGCGTGACAGCCCAAAAACCACCATGCTGCGAACAACGTCGACAAAAAAGTTCTGTCCGCGTGTCAACAGGTCTCTCAAATAAACGTTTGGAAACAAGTTGCGCGAACTGTTGCACGTGGTACAGTATTCCACGTTGAAACGCTGAAAAACATTGCTACAACGATTACAAGAACCTATCTCAAAGACTTTGCACGGTAAAGGGTATGTTACATGCTGAAGCTGGTTCGTGCAACGTGTTTTGCAACGCCGTTGAGAGACCAGTTGAAGGGAAAATTGCAACGTGTCACAGCCTTTAGGGACTGCAACTCTGACAATTCCTTTACCTTTATCCTTCATTAGTCCTCTCAATTTTTCCTCTTCTCTGTGAAGTCTTCTTGCCCCAACACGACTATTACCCATCAGTGCCATCATATTTAGACTAAAAACCTCACCAGCCCCGGGAAGAGTGCTAGCGGTACTTGCATCAAGCTTGCCTTCCTTTCGTAACTTTTTCACCTTGACAGCAAGTTGGCCGACTCTTTCGTTCTGCTCCTGCGTAGAGAGAGCGGTCCACATTCCTTCTCCAATGTGATACTTGAGCATTTCTTTTAGAAGAGTCTCACGGATGTATTCATACCTTGAAAAAAGGGGGAAAAACAGGGATAAGTAGTACACGAGAAGATAATCTTTTGGTCTCGTCACGCAACGTAACACAATCAAAGTCTAACTAAAGGCGGCAAAATAAGTGACACAAAAACCCTCAACTTGTCGCGCAACATTGTTGCGTTGCAGGTTTTTGATCGATGTTGCGCGTGTTTCACCTTGCGTTTTTCACCTTGTTGCATGACAAGTTGAGATCGCGAGGTGAAAAACTAAGCACCTGGTAAGTATTCAATGGTGACAATCATACATGTAACTCGGCTTTTTTTTCCAGTAGAGGAAATGGAGAGCTTCTTGCAAGAAATGATCAATGTAATATGTGAGAAAGTGCTTCATGAGAAATTTTTCTAGGCAATTTCATGACTCCTTGTTTCTACCAAAGAAGCTATGTCAAAAATGTGTATTAATTTTATAACTGGAAATCTTGGTGGCCTCATTTTGGTGCATTTTCAAACTTTTTTAAAATTATAAATCCTTGTACTTTGTCAGGGATTTATTATTTTGATTAGAAACTTGCACAAATTATCTAAATCAACAGTCTTTATAATTTCAATCTTCATGCTCTTCCAGAAATATTCATTTTTCAGCATTTATGCTGATGAATGTTCTATAAAAACATTCAAAATTCCTGCTGTAACTGTGCCGTGACCGTGCGGTGCTGTTTTCACAGTCATATGAAATCTACTCTACAATGTTGCAACACGCCTCATATGTTTATTCTTATGTTGCAAAAGCAAACTAATTGTGTTACTTATGAATGACTTACTTCTTTTTAATGGCATGAATAAGTTCAGATGCTGTAACTCTTTGGCGTGCTTTCCTAGCAGCCTCTTCATCCCATTCCTCATCATCATGCAGCAGTGCTTCAACTCCCTCATGATCAAGTCTTCTTGTTCGACGACCAGCTTCATGTTTAAGTTTGTTTGCTTTGTCTTGTCTTTCTCTTTCTTCTGCAGCCAAGCTAGCATCATCAGCCTTCAAAAAGATTTGGTAACAACACTTATGAGCTACTCTTATTAAATTTCATGGGTATCCTGTGGAGTTATTGCCACAGGAAACCCATCCCCTCCAAATATTGAAAATGTTTAAAGGTTTAAAGGTCCAATGGAAACTATATTTGTGATGCTTTGTGTTGCTTTCTTGCTGTTACACAAATCAAATATAGATAAGCAAAAAAACGAAGCTAGAGACAACAAAATAAATTATCATGAATCATCCTAGCTGCAAATTCAAAATAGATAAGCAGAGTTGTAATAGATAAAAAAGTCATTTATAGTCCTTACTGAAGTTTGCAAGGGGATATGCAGGACAGGGGCAGATTGGGGGCAGTTACTCCACCCCTCCCTTACTAGCTAAGGCTATGATTACTCTCTAAACCTAAATATTTCCTACATTATTTCCTACCACAAAGGAATTTGGGTTATGAATGACCATCATTGTTTAAAAATTCAGAAAAAATATTGACCACATGACCTGACAGACTGCAGGGGCATTATATCAATGAGGCCCTACAATATTTCCAAATTTAGGAAATATTTATAAGTTGTAAAAGAGAATTGGTGTCAGCCCTCCCTCCTACCCACCAATGAGCAAAAGCTAGTACCCTCCAGGATCATGTGTTGTTGTCTCTTATGAGATCGAGTGTCCATAAGCAGAGCTTCAACTGAATATAGATTCACTTTTAGTAATGGTCTCAATTAATTCCCTCCACACTTGTCTGTTTTAGTGGCAGTCTCTAACAGTAAACTACTAGGGTCTATGGCTGGCTGGTGTTAAGTTGTATAGTCACGAGTGATGCCATGTGCAAGAGTACAGTCAGGGAACTGCATATGCATCAACTAACCAGCAGGGATAATTATGACACACACAGGCTTTTATCCCCCTGCCTGACACACAAAATAAACAGTGTTTGGGTTTTTATATCATCCCTCCCCTCACTGTATATATTAAAACTATGTAGAATAGCCAAGGGCACTAGGACAAAGTCGTTGTGTTTATGTGTAATAAATCAAGTTGAAAAATTGTACTTATCTGCAGTCAATCCTTTGAAGCTCTGAAGTCACATTATTTCCTCTGTTTTTGACCTTTCTGGCCTCTGTTATAGTTTTCATAAAGCGCCATCCACCGAACACGAGTAAACGAACGTTCCAACGGTTTGAATATCTGAATTTGGGTTCCAGTCCGTCCTCCGCCATAAATTAGTTAGCTATGATTAATAAGTTAATCAAATTCGACTTAATATCACTCTAAAAGAGAGGGGTGAGCAATAGAGCTCTTTCTATTGTCCTCTCGTCTGCTCCGATAATGGGATTATCTTGACAGGTAAGGGGGCCAGTGATGACAGATTTAACTTTAACGTTCCTACCAAGCCCACCAGCGAGCGGATTATTTTCGGTAATTTGACTACGAGTCAGTAAACAGAAAGCGTGACCGTTGGCCCGGCAGTAGAGGATTATCCAAATATAAAACTTTCTGTATCTGAACCGGCACATTTATATTGACAGAACTGTTAGCTATTTTAGATGGACCGGGAAGAGCCAAGGGAAAAATACAGCATAATTCTAGCATAACAATAACACCATAACAATGAGGATTATATTTCTAGTATGAACACCACATCATATTTTCCATAGCAGTTTTTAGCAGTCTTTGTTGATTGGTGTTGTATTTTGTCTCCAAGACACCAAGGCGGCCATCGTTCCGAGTGGATCACCGAAAAGCGTTTCAGTTGAGTGTTCGATAGATAACGTGATCAAACGGATTTGGATAATCCTCTACTGCCGGGCCAACGGTCACGCTTTCTGTTTACTGACTCGTAGTCAAATTACCGAAAATAATCCGCTCGCTGGTGGGCTTGGTAGGAACGTTAAAGTTAAATCTGTCATCACTGGCCCCCTTACCTGTCAAGATAATCCAATTATACGAGCAGACGAGAGGACAATAGAAAGGGCTGTGTTGCCTACCCCTCTCACTTAGAGTGATCTTAAGTCGAATTTGATTAACTTATTAATCATAGCTAACTAATTTATGGCGGAGGACGGACTGGAACCCAAATTCAGATATTCAAACCGTTGGAACGTTCGTTTACTCGTGTTCGGTGGATGGCGCTTTATGAAAACTATAACAGAGGCCAGAAAGGTCAAAAACAGAGGAAATAATGTGACTTCAGAGCTTCAAAGGATTGACTGCAGATAAGTACAATTTTTCAACTTGATTTATTACACATAAAGGCACAACGACTTTGTCCTAGTGCCCTTGGAATAGCTTTAAAATACCACTATTTTGAACTGTTGACCCCTAAAATCTGTGGCTACATGTAGCTGCGCAGTATCATAGCTATATGGCTACTTGGCTACAGAGCTGTATGACTTTAAAGCTACAGGGGCTACAGTGGCTAAATCCCAATGTGCCTATTGCTGCTACATGAATACAGGTCTTAATTAAACCCAAATGGCCCCAAGGTACTTGAAAACAAAGCAAACTGATTTGTAGCTGTGTAGGCCCTCTACAGCTCCGGCTTGTGAGGATGGGGTATTCTATAAATGTTGTACCATCCATGTCACTCCCCTGGAACTTCCTACCTAAATATGACATTGGAGCAGAAATCGAATGAGTGTGAAATGGACCACACCGTGCCATGGCTGTGTCAGTACAGTGATGTCTATAAAAGCATTTGCAAATTCCTGTCATAATCGTGCCGTGACCATGTAGTGCCATTTTCACAGTCATATGAAATTTACTCTAGGATTTTGTAGGATTGATATAGAACTTGGGTTACCTGTAGATCTCGTAATTCCTTGACTGTCTTGAAACCCTCCTCACAAGAACGCTTCTTTAAGTCGTCTCTCTCCCGCAAAAATTCATCTTCATCGCAAGGGCCACCAGCGGGAATATTACACAAAAATATCTTCACTTCATCAAAAGTTACATCACTTGCTGGATCTGCTCTTTGCTTTAGGAAGCTATTCCAAGTCTTGAGAGAAAAATTATCCTCGTGAACAGCTTTGAACAAAAACAGAGTTGATTCGACAGAAATACGATTCTTTCCTTCAAAGTCTAAGGCCTTAAAATCCCAGAGAATCTTTTCTTCTAGAGATTTACGGCGCTCTAGCTCTTGTAAAACAGCAAGAAAATGTTCTCTTGGACAGCGATTGTCATGGTTATGGCCACATACCGTCATCAAAGCTCCCTCGATTTGACTTCGATCCAGAGGAGTGAAGTACACATCTTCAAAGAACTCCAGAAGCTGTGAGGACGTTAAATACCCAGTAATCCCTGTATCTAGGACATCGAACATGAGATCCAGCTCAGGAATGCCCATTTTTACCAGTTATAATAAGCAATCAAAATTATAAAGTTCGTAGTCGTAAAATTAGGCTGATTAGCTACCAAAGTATGCACGAAGACCGGCGCAGAAAATCAGCCAACAATTTCCCTCAAGCCATTCAAACTTGTTTACATCTTCGTCATAAATCCATAGCTTTCAATTAAATTGTTAGGATGAAAATTTTAGTTCCACAGATTTTAGTTTCGAAGAAAATCGAAAAAAAAAAACACAAAATGGCCTCCACTTCGAATCTCTGTAGTTACTGTTTATGTTCTGACGTCATATCCCTGGGTAACAAGTGATTTGCATAATACAAAGGAAGCCCAAAAGGCTTACTTAACTGGAGGGAGGAGGAAGAAGGAACTGCTGCTAGAATTTTGGAAGTTTATTGAATGTCATTGAAGCAAGCGTTACGCGTCACCTGAATATCAAGTTGGCCTGTTACTATTTATTGGAGCATTGGAAATATTGTTATGCGCGCATTTCCATCTGCTAAAATCAGTTTAGCAATTTCTGCAATTTTCAGGGTCTTAAACAAAGAAACTTTGGATAAGAAAGGAACAACAAAGAAACTTGGTTTAAGGGAAGAATTTAGCCCAGACTTGCTACATTCTACAAGACTGACGCTATCTCAGAGCAGTTAATTCAGTATCGGAGTCTGCTTCCGTTACTTGTGAAAACGCAAAAGTTGTCAGTCCTTTGTTGGTAATACTTTCATTCACAAGTTTCTTTTTATTGCTTCTTCTTTTCTCAGCCCATATTTTCTGAGGCCAGATTCCCCCAGCCCATTCCTGCCCGGTTAAAGGATTTTAGTCAGCATTCCGTAAATTACGAGAAAAATTATAGTGAAGAAAAGGACATGGTTTTCTGAGGCCAGATTTTCCTTAGTCCAGTCCAGTCCAGTCAAGATTTTACAACGTGGTAAAATTATGAAAAAAAACTATAGCGAAAAATGGGGCATAAAACGAAATTTAAAGAAAAATAATTTTTGAAAAATTCCCAAATGCATGAGTGAGTAAATGACATTTCTTTAACAAACTGATTATTATAAAGTCGACTAATCACGTACATTCCAACAGGTTTTTCTTGTCTTAATTCAAGTTAGTCCTGATAATGGCTGGTGGAATGAAAAACACCCGCATGTCAACTGAACAGTTGAATAGAAATCAAACTTACCAAGCAACGATACCCTTCAAATGCTAGTTGGTGACCATGAATTGGCTTTACAATCAATCAAGTACCGTAAAATGAATTTTGCCTGTTATTCCTAGGTTTTATTTTTGGTCAAGAGAAGTTACACAATGGCAGGGCTAGTTAGTCCCCAGACGGAAATGGTGAAGAGAATCAAATCAAGACCAGCCTGGCAAAGCATGTTGACAATTCTTATTGCTTCAGGTATCTCATTGATTTCAGATTTTATTTCTAAATTTTTCCACAGATACTGGGGGTAATTAATATATGATATGATAACGAAGAACACAAAGAAATAAAGTTTACTGATAACACATTAAGATAAGTCAGTACCAGTTTCTATTCTGTGTAAATATTATTTCTGATACGACGAACTTTTATTAGATCTGTTAGATTGTCTTGTTACAAAAATTAGCGATAAATCGAAACAGAATTTATTGAATCAAATTAGTTTCAATTACATAACAATACTGATATTATATAATTAACAGTTTTGTCTAGCACAGAAATCCAAAATCATTTTAAAAACGAGCGACTATTCATTTTTTTTTTTTTTTGCATTATCAACATTTCTTCAAACGTCTACATCGAATATCGCCTTTTTTTCACTCGGCGCCATACTAAGTTTTTCAATGATTAATAACAACAATCAACAACTGGAATAACAAAACAAAAAGTCAGGACGGGAGAAATTAAAGCTAAATAAAATTTCTTTTTAAAAATACTGATAATCCACATAGCAAGACACTTCCAACACGACAAATTTTTCTTCACCAAGGAAATTCGCCGGCCGTGAAGACAACTAATTCTCGAACACTGATCGCTGCTGATCGCGACAAAAGTATACGATTCCCATATTTATATTTTTCTAATAGGAATGACGTTACTAGTTCTCTACAAGTTATGGTGTATTCATGGACGTACAAGGCTGGATTTACAAGAAACATCAGTTCTTGTACAAGACCAACGAGGATCAGGTAAGGAAGCAGAATAATGTCACTTATGCATGTGAATGCCGGGAATTCCCCATTGTAACATGGGTGGGCCAAGATACGACGAAGCACGTCTTTCCTTCATACGTTCGTTCGTCGTTCGTTCGCTCGTGCGTTCGTTCGCTCGGCTGGTCGATCAGTCGGTCGGTTGCTCGTTTATATTACTTCCTACGTCGAGACTTTGCCCCCAAAAGAGGCAAAGGTGCTAATCTTGGCCAGCATATTGCGAACAGCAATATTAGAACAAAGGGGTGACCCTTTAGTCAGAAATTGTGTTATGGAAAATATTCGTTTTTGCTTAGTCGCCCATTTCAGGCTGCGGCTCGAGTCACCGTTTTCTCGTATAGGTGCTCATTGAAGTGATCTTATAATCAAAGGTTTTTGTAATTCACTTTACAGGTGTTTATATCACCATTAAACTGAAGTGCTACTATTGTGAATAACGAGGATTATGGCCCAGAATGGGATAATCTCATGAAAGATAAGGCGTGTCAAGATGCCATCATGTCAGAATGCTACGCCAATCAAACAACATCCGATAGAAAAACCACTCAAGTGCTACGACTTATGAGGTCTTGTACTGAACAGTGTTCTTGTATGGACGAGTTGAGCTGGTGCAAGCCTAAAGCTTGTGCTTTGCCTGTGAGATGTTGTTGGGGTAGCGTTTACTGTAGAAATACTTCATGATGCAAGTGGTTGCCATGCATCATGAAACTGCAATTTCTGCGCATCTACTTGGGAGAATGTTGCTAGCTCCTCTTGACGTCATGGTTAAGTTATCCAATGACATCGTCGCACATCATGTGCATGCGTGGACGCGTCTCCGAAGTAACGATAAAATGAAACCCAAAGCAGGCAATTCATTACTACTTAGTGAAGTTGGCACGTGAGTTCAGTCCATCTCCCCGAACAGCACTTAGTTTAGGCTCATTTATAGAGTGACTTTATTATAATAAACCCGTGAAAGAAAGTGGACTGGGTTCTAGTAGATAATGAACAATAGAAAACAATGAGAGTCTACTACTATTATGCGCACTATTTTTTACGTACGGGTTGAATAAAATCACTCTAGCTTCCGAGGGCGTGGTTGACAGGGATTGCCTATATAATATAAACTTTGACTATTTTTGATGACATTCGTAGAGATTTCTTTATAAAAATACAAATTTATTTGTTATAACTGTTTTGTATAATTAAATTTTATAAGGTTCAATTGACCCCAGATGCTCCAATATTATTTCTAGTGCGGAAGAAATTTACAACGTATTTGATAATTATTTCAGATCAACTTATTTACAAATTATTTCAGACGCATTGTGATTGACCTATATAATACCGAAAGTCTCATGTCCAGACCCAGGATGTGGACATGGAAATGAAATTTTAAACCTTTTTTACGTCTTTATAGAAGTCGATTTGTGATTGTCACATAACTTTATGAAGGTGCAATCAGATGCCGATTACGTGGATGAATGTGAAATTTGATTGGCCATCTTAATTTTTCCTAATTTCACTCGTGCATAAATTATAGATTATGCAAATATATTACAAATGTAATGTAAGACCGCGCAGCACTGAGATAGAATAAAGCGGTGGAAGTTTAAATGAAAGATGCAGTGCTACAAGAGAAATCCCACCGAGGAAACTTTCCGAGCGGTGACCGTACGGTCTATTGCCCTAACAAAGCAGAGAAAACATTCTCTGACCTCGGTGGGATTCCAACCCACGACCCCTGGATTATGATGATGATGATGATGATGATGATGATGATGGTGATGGTGATGGTGATGATGATGATGGTGATGATGGTGATGATGATGATGATGAGGATGAATGATGATATGGATGATGAGATGATGAGGATGATGATGATGATGATGATGATGATGATGATGATGATGATGATGATGATGATGATGATGATGATGATGATGGATGATGATGATGATGATGATGATGATGATGATGATGATGATGATGATGATGATGATGATGATGATGATGATGATGATGATGATGATGATGATGATGATGATGATGATGATGATGGTGATGATGATGATGATGATGATGATGATGATGATGATGATGATGTGATGATGATGATGATGATGATGATGATGATGATGATGATGATGATGATGATGATGATGATGATGATGATGATGATGATGATGATGATGATTGCTGGATGATGATTGATGATGATGATGATTATGATGATGATGATGATGGTGATGATGGTGATGATGATGATTATGATGATGATGATGATGATGATGATGCTCTAATGTCTTTTCTTGAGACAGATGTGAGTGTAAGGATCGGTGGGATTTCTCTTCTAGCACAGCATCTTTCATTGTATTATTATTCATTATATTTCCAAGTAATATTAATAAATACGTGGCGCGGTAGATAATTCTGCTTTGTACATATGATTTACCATCCAGCGGTAACCAAACATTCTGAAAATGACGAGAAAATGCGGTCGCAAAGACACGCAATATGTACAAGTTTAGAGGTTTTGACCCAATACCCCCCCCCCCCTCACAACACACCTCCCCATCCTCATCGCCCCGAAATAAAAAACACTAAACCAAGCCTAACCACGAGACCGCAGATACTATAGAGTTCGTGTATGTTCACTTCTATTATTATCAGTACTACGATAATTTTTCTCTTGCAAGACTTTTTGGAAACCACGCCGTCGCCAGCCATAAACAATACAGTTGAAAAACCCTTGCAGTGGAGTTATAATTGCCTAGAGGAGAAGGAAAGCAAAAAACAATGGCACAATTTTAATCATTCCATCTTCCACGACTAAGGGACCATTCATTTTTTATCAGGGAGGGGGGGGGCGGTGGAAATGTGGGGGGGGGGGCCATTAAAAAAAATCAGGCCTATAGAGGGGGGCCACATGTAGAAGAATCAATGTCAAAAGGGGGGGCCATTCAAAAACATCATACCAATGAGCTTTTATCAGTTATTTTTAAGTAAGGGAAACAGAATAGAACATTTCTGAGTTACTACTTTACTGCCTATTGCTGAGCGGCTCACGCTTCGCGCACTGTACAAAAAGGCAAATATTCGAGAAGAATATGCTTGAATATGGACATGCATACTTTAAGTATTCAGAAAAATTCCATGGTATTCAAGTCCGAGTGATGCAACGTCATGCTAGAATCACTCGGTACGAATCCAGCCAGTTTTTCCATTTTCGTCCCGTATACTCTTGACTGACGTGATGTACAAAATACGCATACTCTTGTATTCTATTGAATTCGTTTCGTTGATGCTTCGAATATTCTTGAATATTAGACATTTTCAAATTCTTCCTAACGAACTACCGTACGAATATCAGTCGTATGTTACGAATATTCTTGAATACTAGACATCCCTGACGTCTTCTTATCGAACCACCCTCCGAATTTCAGTCGTATGTTACGAATATTCCTGTATACTAGACATCCCTGACGTCTTCTTAGCGAACCACCCTCCGAATTTCAGTCGTATGTTACGAATATTCCTGAATACTAGACATCCCTGACGTCTTCTTAGCGAACCATCCCCCGAATTTCAGTCGTATGTTACGAATATTCCTGAATACTAGAAATCCCTGACGTCTTCTTATCGAACTACCCTCTGAATATCATTGGTATTATACAAATATTCTTGAATGCTCAACGTATTCCTCCCAACATCCCCTCCAAATACGGTAGATTTTCAAGCATTTTTTTGCAAAAGCCTTATTATTTACCCATTCAAAGCCCCTATAACTGCATCCAAATACATAATGAATAGAATAAACAAATTTATAAACAAATTCATAGCATTGAAATGTGTTTTATTAAAATACGGTATAAAATACATCAATTGACACGGCGGTATAAACATTTGAACAGTAATAGATAATAGACTACTACCTTGAATCTATTTCTTAAATGTGTCTAATAGTGTCCTTTACACTCAACTGTTCGCAATCAATGTAGCCACAGGACAAGTGACGTACGAATAGAGCGGTATGAAGCACCTCCAAGAAATAGACGTTGATCACTGGTTCAGTCCCATGTTTGAGCTTTTTTGGCCTTTTCGCTTTGAAAGTCGCAATCCAAGATTCTCCAGTTTAACTAAGGAGATATAAAAGTATATATTTTAAGATCTTTTCGTTTAAAAACATTAATCACAACCGAGAGCACAACTCAATGTGCAGGCTACATGTATTTATACCCGAGCTGATTTACTGGAAAGAACAATCATATTCCTGACATAGTGAAATCAAAACATGGCCATCCTAAGAGGATGTCCTTTATGACCTTCTCCCTGCCTGTAAGAAGGTTTAAAAGTTGACTTTTTGTAGAGTAAATTAAGCTTAATCTCGGTCAAATATACTTATCAACTTACCAGCGACTCAGTCGGCGTCCCTTCCCTCAGAGTAGAATAACTGACTATTTGTACTCTGATGAAGCTTGTTCTTCTTTCCAACCACGTATTAAAGCTTTCTCAATCTTTCTACCTCAATTTGAGATTAATGTAGGCCATATTTTAGGCTCAAAATAGAGATTTTTGTAGAAAATATTCGCTTAATCTCCTTGTTCTTTCAACGGTTTACTCAAAATGTCGAGCGCCCAAAACAGCAACGTAACAGCATTCAAATTACCCACGTGATCAAATACCGCGTTTTCATTGGTTTATTGTGAAAAATGTACGGGATTCCTGTGTGTTGACCGCTGAATTGACTTACCGCTGGCTAATAATTCATTCGAAGAGAAAAGATTTATTTTAAGAACAGTTGTTGTTGTTGTTGGATGGTTTTCTTTTGCTGTTGGAGCTAAAAACTACTAAAAGGACACAACGAAACAAGATAAAAGAAAGGTACGTACGACAAAGGGTTTTTTGTTAAGTTTTTCTCGGTGTAGACGTCTGTAATCGATTGTGAAGAGCAATAGAGGGCTTTTGGCGCCAATTTTTCACTGTATCACACATACAACACTGACATGAATTTAGGACTTTGTCTGTTTTATTAGCTGAAGAAATCCTACCAAAATACGAGAGTAACAGCACCTCGTTAATTGCTTTTAACTGTCCTTACCTAGTGTAGAGTAACCTAAGAATTCATGTTGTTGTGTTGGAATACATGAGTCTTGCATTTTGCCACAGTCTGCATGGATTGTTAACCCAGATACAAAATCTTTCAAAATGATACTTTGCATCTTAAATCTATAAAATGTTTGCTTTTAGGATGCATACTTCAGAATGAAAATAATTTGGAAAGAAAGAAGATAACTGAAGAATTAAATGCTATAAGAAAGGAAATCATATATGAGGGAAAGTCTTCAAGGAGAGAGTACCAGTATAAAAGGAGTTCAACTGAATCTGGCACTGCTACACAAATAAAGCCTTCAAGAAAAGAACTTTACTGTAGTCAAATGTCAGTGAGAGCTAGTACTTGCATATGCCATAATAATTATTATAATTTTTTCAGATAAATACAACATGAAACAAAAGAACTGGAGAAAAGTAGCAAAAATTGGAGCAAAAAACCTATGAAACAAGAACTAATAGCCAGGGTGTGATAGTATAATAGACACAAAAGGAAACAAATGAAATAAGGTCTACCAGTTTCTGTTAGTCTATTTTCTATTTCACAGGTTTTCTGCAATCACTCTAGTACTAAATAAGCTTTTAAAGTGTATTTCATAGCTTAATGAAAATCATTCTAATATCATAATACAAATGCAACCTTTGTTGCACAAGTCAAATGACTAAAAGTTGCTACAAATTCTACAAATGATAGCTATATAACAATATAGCAATGATTTATTTTTTAACAACTAAATTGATTTGCAATTGAATGTCATGACTTCGCACCTTGGAATTTTTTGTTTTTTGTCAATTTGTATTTATGTAATAATGCCTAGCTGTATATATTGTTGCATGATCTTTGTAATTTACAGTTCCTTAGGAGTGACCATTGAGACCTTCATGCAGAACACTTCAAATTGAGCTTGAAATCATTTGAGAATATTTGAGCACCAACAAGATTGTTTTTGGCTTTGTTTTGTTTGATTGTCATGTTTTAATGCTATGAGTTAAAGCTTGGTATTATTCACTCAGTTTTGGTCATTTTTATATTTACAATTGAGCTTGAAGTCATTTGAGAATATCTGAGCACCAACAAGATTGTTTTTGGCTTTGTTTTGTTTGATTGTCATGTTTTAATGTTATGAGTTAAACCTTGGTATTATTCACTCAGTTTTGGTCATTTTTATGTTTACAATGTATGTAATAGTGCCAGACTGTATAAATTGTTGCATGATCTTTGTAATTTGCAGTACCATGGGAGTGACCATGAGATCTTCATGCTGGACTGTGATGTGGAGTGCTTGAAACATTTATATATTTCTGCATTATTGCATTGATCACTTCAGATTGAGCTGGGAATCATTAGATATCTGAGGATCAACAAGAATTTTTTGCTTTGCTTTTGTTGTTATTTTTGTTTTTCCCATGTTTTAATGTTAAGTCTTAAACTTTGTAATAATTCAGTTTTGGCATTTTTTATTTATGTAATAATACCAGACTGTATAAATTGTTGCATGATCTTTGTAATTTGCAGTACCATGGGAGTGACCATGAGATCTTCATGCTGGACTGTGATGTGGAGTGCTTGAAACATTTATATATTTCTGCATTATTGCATTGATCACTTCAGATTGAGCTGGGAATCATTAGATATCTGAGGATCAACAAGAATTTTTTGCTTTGCTTTTGTTGTTATTTTTGTTTTTCCCATGTTTTAATGTTAAGTCTTAAACTTTGTAATAATTCAGTTTTGGCATTTTTTATTTATGTAATAATACCAGACTGTATAAATTGTTGCATGATCTTTGTAATTTGCAGTACCATGGGAGTGACCATGAGATCTTCATGATGGTCTGCAATGTGGAGTGCTTGCAATATTTATGCATTTTTGTATTATTGCATAAGTTAGTTCCAAAGTATTAAGACTAAAATTAATTTGGATTTATTCAAGTAAATTCATTATGGTGTAAAATTAATGCAGTAAATAAGATTGAAAGTGCATCAAAACTCAAACTTGTTTAGCTATGCAACATCAATTATTTGATTTCAAGGTGAATGAGAATATTATAAATGCAATGCAGACAGCTTATAGAAAAAGATTGGATTTGTTTGTTTGGACTGGTAATTACAAATCAAATACTTTTGGAAGGCACGATACGAAAAAGTTAATTTGATTGTTGTGTATCCATATCATTGCATGATGTATATATATTGTATTAAAATACTGGCATACAAGATAATATGTTGTGTAGCAAGTATTCATTCCAAAATAGCTTAAGAATGCCTGCCAAAAATTCCGGTATATTCATTCTTTAAGTATGCAAATCCTCATATCTAGTTATATGTAGTACGAAAAGTATGCATAAGTATTCGCCATAACATACATCGCCTATAATTTTCATCAGGAATATATGATAATATCTCAAGTCCCGAAGGAATATTCTTATACTGATATCTTTGGTATACGAGTTGAAAATTCTGGTATATTGATACTTCACATATGCAAGTCCGAATACCACAGAAATATAAAATATGTAAAGTATGCATAAGTATTCGTCCTTCCATACTTCGCGTATAATTTTCGTCAAGAATATATGACAACATCTCAAGTCCCGCAGGGATATTCATTTTCTGATATCTTGAGTATACGAGTTGAAAATCTCGGTATATTTATACTTCACATATGCAAGTCCGAATACCACAGAAATATAAAATACGTAGCGTATGCGTAAGAATTCAAAATGAATACTATTACCATACGTTACGTATATTATCCGTGTCGAATATCCAAGAATACCCCAAGTTTCGAAGGCGTATTCAGTTCTTGAATACTCTTGAATATTCGCCTTTTGGCACAGTGGCGCTCGCAAATTAAAATGTACTGATATTACAAAATCCGAAACTAGTTATATATGCTAACTACTCATTTATTGAATCAGAAATGTAGTACTTTTGAGTTACTTTCATGCCTTAATTACTTTGACGAGCGGCTCGCGCTTCGCGCTCGCATAATGTCATTATTGTAAATGGTTTCTGAAAATGTTCTGCTTGCTCTCAGAAGAGCAAAGCAAGAGCTTTATTCTTTACAGAAAATTGATCCACCCTGATTCTGAAACGAATCCCTATTCAGAATGCAGCCTACGGGCCTGTAAATGATCATGAAAAACGAAATAATCTGACATTAAAGTACATGGATTGCTAACATTTATACAACTGCAACAAACTTTTGATATCCTTTTTAGGGACCATTCATTTTTTATCAGGGAGGGAGGGGAGCTCGGTGGAATTTTTTTGGGGGGAGAGGGGGGGTCATTAAAAAAAATCAGGCTTATAGAGGGGGGGCTAGTTTTTCTTGTATGGACTCCTGCTGGAATTCCACCGCCCCCCCCCCCCCCCCTCCCTGATAAAAAATGAACGGTCCCTAAAGACGTTGTTTATGCAGAGACTGCGAAGGCAGGGGTTGAACTTTTAGCAAATGTTTTGTTATACGCCTATTCTAGCCTTACGTTAAGGAGGCTTCCTACAATTTTTCTTGTGCTCGACCGGTCAACTTGAAACGGCTGTAGTTCTTACATGAAAGCACCCACAGTTATGACCTTTCGTCCACTTACTACATAAAGACTGAAATTTTTATTGGTGTGTGTTTTGTTTACATCAGGGTTACCATAGCGACGAAACGATGACGTCACCGTTTTAGATTCCAAGCAATTTTACGCGTTTTTCGACCTAAACTTTTAAAATGACACACAAGACGTTAATATTTAGGACTTTGCCTAGCAGCATACGAATTTTGGAGAAATTCGTATAGACAGATTTTGAATTATTCGAGGCGCAATTTTTTCACCCCAAAAATCACATTTTCTAGTCTTCGATTCCATAATTTTAAAAGCAAAGCAGCATGACAACTCTTCGACTGTCCAAATGTTGTTCAAATATCAGACTACTTCTCTACGAAATTGCACGTGAGAAAGTGCTTTGGATCTCCGTCAGCATACGTCCATTTAGACATGAAATTGGGCGAAATTTTATCAAAATTTATACACAAAGCGTTTAGTGCTCCTAAAGAAAAATTTCTCGGTCAACTGTTTTCTCCCTTTGGTGAGTAGAAGCCGACGTGGTATAACCAGTTCGCCGACGTTCTATAAACATTGTAAAAACCTTCTCAGAAATCTAAGTGAAAAATTAATAATCAACTGAATAGATTTCTCGATGACTTGGCAACTTTCGACCAGAGTTGTCGGCGAACTGGTCGTCGGCGAACTGGCACGTCGGCGAAACGACCGGCTACCGTTGCAGGCATGCTTCAGTATGCTAATTCAAGGCAATGGTCACCATGGCGTGACGCGCTACTTCACTAGAGTTGTCATGCTGCTTTGCTTTTAAAATTATGGAATCGAAGACCAGAAATTGTAATTTTTGAAGAAATATTCTATACGCAGAGCACGCGTACGGAAACGCAGTAGTGAAGTAGCGCGTCACGCCATGGTGACCATTGCCTCGAATTAGCATACTGAAGCATGCCTGCATGCAGGAATGTGAGAATAAAAACAACAACATGAACCTAGAATCTTGCTGCGCTAAGTTACACCGAATATACTCTACTTTGAAATTTTATTTCAGTACCTTAGAAAGCTTCAATTGAATCGGCGCTTGGACAGTTTATTGCAAATGTATTAAAGTTCTACTCACCAAAGGGAGAAAACAGTTGACCGAGAAATTTTTCTTTAGGAGCACTAAACGCTTTGTGTATAAATTTTGATAAAATTTCGCCCAATTTCATGTCTAAATGGACGTATGCTGACGGAGATCCAAAGCACTTTCTCACGTGCAATTTCGTAGAGAAGTAGTCTGATATTTGAACAACATTTGGACAGTCGAAGAGTTGTCATGCTGCTTTGCTTTCAAAATTATGGAATCGAAGACTAGAAAATGTGATTTTTGGGGTGAAAAAATTGCGCCTCGAATAATTCAAAATCTGTCTATACGAATTTCTCCAAAATTCGTATGCTGCTAGGCAAAGTCCTAAATATTAACGTCTTGTGTGTCATTTTAAAAGTTTAGGTCGAAAAACGCGTAAAATTGCTTGGAATCTAAAACGGTGACGTCATCGTTTCGTCGCTATGGTAACCCTGATGTAAACAAAACACACACCAATAAAAATTTCAGTCTTTATGTAGTAAGTGGACGAAAGGTCATAACTGTGGGTGCTTTCATGTAAGAACTACAGCCGTTTCAAGTTGACCGGTCAATAGTGCACTAGTGCAATAGAAACCAATAGTGCTTTGCGGTCTTGGAATGACCTATTGCCTATCGCCTATCGCTCTTAGCGGTGACAACCTTTTTTGAAATAGGTGTATACATATATGTATATATATATGAACTCCCAAAGTGTGTCAAAGATACGTAAAATAAGTTTAAAAAGAACTTGAGTAAGCATTTACGTGAAGCTTGATTGTAATTTTATCTAAGATTTTATAGTATAATCAGTTGTATGTTAATCCATTTGTTTAATTTATTATTCAATGTAAATTATATGATATAAATTTGTATTTTGTTTACATTGTTGCTGAAAAGCCCTTATGGGGAGCATCAATAAACGTATGTATGTATTTATGTATGTACATCAAATTAATTAAAAACCGGTCGAGCACAAGAAAAATTGTAGGAAGCCTCCTTAAGTAGCGTTAGCACTTGATCAGCCCTCTCCCCTCCCCCCCCCCCCCCCCCCCTCCACAAACACACCCTGTTACGGTACGGATCTTTCTATCGACTACAGCCTAGGTTTCACTGTAAAAACACGTCCGTTTAGATTTCACAGATTTCAAGACGGAAAGCAAGTTGTGCTTTACCTGTATTTCGTAAAGTACAAAAAACTCAACCATATGGTAATCATCAAACAGAGTACACAACCCCAGTATGATACCTGTGTCCAAATAAATCAACATGCAATTAATAGAAGCAAAGGTACAGTTGGGTTGGTGCGCGGCGCAACATATTTGGACTCACATCTCATATGGAACATGCAAGTTGAGTCAGTGGGTTTCTGCCTTGTTATGAGTGTTTTTCTCCAGGTATTCAATTACAACCAACAGTGTTGCGCACTTAAACTGCTCCGTGGTCAGACATGGGTTGCATAGCGACACTGGCATACCTTACCCTAACGCGTTGACCTTCATGCAGCCTTGTATTCAGCCGTTGGGATTAGTGCGAAATTATTATGCAATTTCTTTGTTTTGCTTTGTTTTGTTTTGTATGTTTGTTTGCTTGTTTGTTTGTTTGATGTGCTTGCTTGCTTGTTTGTTGATTTGTTTGTTTGATGTTTGCTTGTTTGTTTGCTTGTTTGTTTGATGTGTTTATTTGTTTGTTTGTTGTTCCTAATTAATGTTCTGACTTGGAGTATTTTACTTCTCTATTAAAGTACGTCAACAGTGCGGTATCTATGTAATGTTTTGGAACATAAATATCTTACTTGGTAGCCAACACACCAGGAAAACCACCTGATAAACACACGCCCATCGTCTGACTGTTGTCTCTTGTTTATATTGCAGTCTGGCCATAATACCTAGAAAACACTAGGTACTTCAGTGTAAATACATTCAGGTATATACAGTCAAAACTCTCCACAACGACCACCTTGGGGAAAGATTAAGTGGTCGTTATAGAGATTAAGTGGTCGTTGTAGAGGTGGTCATTGTAGAGAGTTTAAATATAGAGTAAATGTGTGTAGACCAGCTGATCAAAGTGCGGGTGGGTAGGTAGATGGGGTGGTTGGTAGATTCAGTGCCACCATTAGCAAAATTGTGCACTCTGCTAGACAAATGTTTCGGCAGGAAATAGAGCAATGTGCTATGGGCAATCCAACACTGTGTTTGACAAATAGACAGAATTTTGCAACGACATCAATCAATGGTGAAAACACTGTCAGTCTAGACTTTGTCTATGGTAGCACTCATAATATGTAAATGGAGGTAATGCTCACCCCCTGATTTCTGAATTCGCCTAAAAGCATTTAAAACCATAATATAGATGACCTGAAGGAACAAGAAAAAATATAATTATCATGATGGCCAATGATGATGATGATGATAGTTGCTAACAACTGTGCATGCCTTACCGTGACTGTTAACATTGATGTTCCTAATACACAAAGAAATATAACTTGAAAAATAAAATTCCATTTTGGCTCATTTGTTGAATCAGAAGTTGCCTGCAAGGAAAGAAGTGATCGAATCTATATCATTTTCTCTTTGCTGGGGATCCTGAACTTCTTTACAATCATCACTGACAGTTTTTTTACAAGTGACATTCTTTATAGTGAAACCACCCTACAATAACTTTACAGTTGAGTCCCGTTATCTCGAACCTCCAAGGAAAATGTAAAAAGGTTCCACGTTATCGGGAGTTCAAGTTAACAACGGTAAAATTATTATATAGAAAACAACCTGAAGGGAAACGAAAATGGCTTCAAGTTGGCAGGAGTTCGAGTTACTGAGGGTTCAAGTTATCCGGGGATTCAATTGTAGCTCTACAAGCATCAACTCAATTCAGGGGTCACTTTTAAGTAGCCATGACAGAGGTACACATTGGAGATATACTTGTACTGTGTATAATCATTGTTGTTGTTGTAGAGAGGTGGTCATTTTTGAGATTGACATGTGAAGGGTGCATGGTCACTGTAGAGAAGTTTTCTGCTGACTGACATGACTTACACTGCAATCAGAAGTCCTGTAATGAAACACCGGCAGACACCTACAAAATACATATTTAGTTCAGAAGAACTCTCAGTTGATACATATTCAAAACACCTGCAGACTACTTCACTTACGTTCCACAGATGTCATCATTCAGTGATCCTTTGCCAGTTTCTCCACTGTCTATAGCAAATATACACAGAGTCACAGCCATTGGTGCAATCCTACATGGACAAGACAATAATAAATACAAATTTCTTTAACCTACCACTTCATAATTCGTACAGAACTGTATGCAGAGTTTGTAATTTGTTACCTATGCAAAATTAATGCAATTCATGTATGATTATAATTCAGAGCTATTAAAAAAATAACAGAGAAAAGAATTAAAATTAGTGATATTTTCTGATTTTAACCAGGAATTCTGCACTCACCAAGCAAAAGAATACATACAGTAAACACTTGTGAAAGTCTGCAAATGAAATTACATTTAACAAAATTAAATTCTGTTTTGTTTCATTTCGTTTCCATTCCTTTTTATTTAATTTCATTTTTGTTTTGCTTTGTCTTGTCATTTATTTTTCTTGTTTTTTTTTTTAGATGTGCTCATCATACATGATTGAGACTCCCTCAAGAGGGCTTTTCAGCTAAATTTACAAATCCTAACTAAATCATATAAATCAAACATAAATGGATTAAGAATCCCAACTGGCAAGGAGGCAAACCAGTTGGCTATATTACAAGCATGGCCGAGAAACTGAATTTGAACTAATCGAAATCGGAACAAATTCAGTCTCAGCTAGTGACAAGAGCAAGAATCGAACCTGGGACCGCCAGATTGCGAGACCAAAGCTCTGACCACTCGGCCATGCTGCCTCCTTGACTCAGTTCTGCCTCAGTTCTACCTAGCCCACAATGCAAACATACAAGTAAATGCAGTGTTCTAGCCTAGCATGAGAGACCATGCAGGTAAAACAATGTGACTATCCAGTACATACGTCTTTCATGAAAGGAAATGATCCACTGTTTAATTTTACTCTCAGTTTTGAATACACTTCATATCCATATAAGGTAGTGAAGATAAAGGTGTTCATGTAAAAGCTCTAATTAAAGAAAAACAAATTAATTTAATTCTGTATACATTATTTTCACTCAATTCTATACTATGATTATTTTCATTTATTTAGTTTAGAGAGTATGCATGCTGTGATTGGTTGAAAGCTGTGCATTATTACTGAACAAAGCACAGTTACAGCGGAGCTCCCGCGGGGCCAAAGGCCCACACGAGCGGAGCACCATACCTAAGAAAAAATGGTAACCCATCAAGCTAATTTTTCATGGACACACAGGGAGCCCAACGGCTGTACGTCCGTCCGTCCGTACGTACATACGTCCGTCCGTGTACATCGCGATGCTGATTGGCTGGTTGCTTTTTGACGCCAACTTGACGCGCGCTGACACTTTGAAAACTGAAAATTTACAAGTTTCCTTGCAGTTTTAACTTGCAAAGCTTAAAAATAGTATTCTCGAAACCTCGTAAAAATTTAGCGATTTTCATGAACATTAATCCGTGCCAATCTTGACAAACGTACGTTTGAATTTTTTTCGGGCCCGGTGTTGTTTCAAAAACTGCTCGAAAGACGAAAGACACAGAGGATACTTTCAAAGTTGAACGACTTTTTACTGAGTTGGATTCGTAGCTTAAAAAAATTCCTCATAATGAATGAGTCATTGAGGATCGTGTATTCTTCGTTTCGTGAAGATGTCTTCAGTAAAGCTGCTTAAAAATCTAGCCAAAGTTGGAAATAGATCAAGAATCGTCTGCATTGAGCGTGAAACAAGGACCAGTATGCTTCGAAAAGACAACAAGGAAAGCACTTCAAGGTAAAGACCCTGGCCAGAAAATGATGTCAAGAAGTCTCTTGTACCTATATTTGATCTTTTATCTTTTATTTGGGATTGATGACTTAAAAAAAACTTTTATGCACGTTGAACTGTGGCCAAGTTTAAACAAACACTCGATCAAGCCTTACATGAAATGTACAACGACATTTTGTTTTATAAGCTTACGGTGAACTTTTTGCACTAGTTGTAAAAATAATAAAATTAGTAAAAAAAATTGATTTTGAACTTATTTCAACCCACTAATGTGTAAATACAGCTCAAGTTTTGGTCTGGAATTTAATGAAACAATTGACAGGAAAAAAAGAAGGAATTTTGCCATGCAAACTAGAGTTGTTTTACCTTTATTCATGAAGTTGCTCAGTGAGCCCTGTGAAACCTAAATACAGACTGAAAATGCTTAATTCCTTGTTTTCTTGTTATTTCAATTAGCTGTTTTTATAATCACTTTAAATTGTATTATCAGTGTAATCTGGAAGAGAAAAGTGGGAGACAAGTATTCACCTAGCTAGTGTGTCATTCTATTCTACATTAAATAACAAAACAAAACAACAACAACAACAAAAACCACAAAAAACAAGATGTCACAAATATAGTGAAGACAGACAAATCAATATATGTTGTTCTGTAATATTCAGGATGTTGAAAAGGTTTAATTACTTGTATCAATTTAAAAAAAGGTTTTGGAGATTTGGCTTTCTATTTCTGAAAATTATGAACCCTTACAAAGTCAATTATGAAATCTGACAGTGAATCTGAATATTAAGCAATTATTGGATGAGGTCAAGTAGGATATGGGGAATTATTAAGGCCGAGGTTTGTGTTATCTGCCGAAGCCAAAGGCTGAGGCAGAATTAACACAAACCGAGGCCTTAATAATTCTCCATATCCTACGAGAAACGAATTCAATAATTGTTTTATTATTTTTTGAAAATAATTCTTTCTCAGTTGTGCTTTGTTGACAAGAATACATGTTGTTGTTGTTTTCCCGCTTTTGGCACGAATCGCATAAATTAGCGTGACGTCATACCGCAAGCTAATTTTCCATATTCAAGAAAATTACGTCACTCATAACTTCGAATAATGGTTTTCAACATTTTCATAACTCCAAATTTGGGCAGCTAGCCGGCGACTATGGTAATTTATCCGGTGGCTCTTAGCCAATCAAAACTCTTGAATTATTTTCAAAATATAATAATAAAATTTATTGTAACAAAGGTCACTGAGCATACAAGCCCATACAATATACAAACCAAAACCAAAACTTATTTTAAAAATGCTTTTTAAATAATCTTCATTTCAACTTTGTCAATTACCACAGGAAGCCCAATTCATTTGAATCAAGAACATAAAAAAATTAAAATTGAAATTGGAGCTTTGCTTTTAGGTAGTAATTGTTTTGAGTTGTTTTACAATTTCATCTTAAGTCATGATTAGTGTAACCTGGAAGAGAGAATTCTTGTTTGAATCGTGTAAAGACAACTATTTATCAGTGTCATTCTACTCTACATAATACAAAAAAACAAGATGCCACAATACTGTCAAGACAGAAAAATCTAAATATAATTTTCTGCAATGTCTAATTGTTTAATTGAAGGATGTTGAATTAGGTTCAGTATTTATGTGAATGAAATCAGTTTGAGGGATTTTTGCATCCTATTTCTGAGAATTATGAACCAGTACTACTAAGTCAATTATAAAATCTGACACAATCTGAATAAATATCACTATGGTCACTGAGAACTTGAAAGCCTTATAATTCTCAGGAGACTGAAGGGCAAGAAATAAAGCTTGATCTATAGTCTTTATTTCAACTTTTACAACAAAATGCAATCTTTGTTTGCCTATTACCACAGGAAGCCCAATTCCTTTGAATCAAAAACGTCAAAATAAAACAAAGTATTTAAAATTATTATAATTATATTTAAATGGGAGCTCCGCTATTAGGTAGTACCTAATTTTTATATTAATGTTAGCTGCACATTAACTCAATCACACATATGCATGTATGCCTTTTGAAATTTTGTACCTAGAAAAATCATTTTCCTTTACCTACTTAAAAAATTTAGCAAAATATATAATAAAACAAATAGCTCAGCTTTCTTAATCGTGCTCTGAATTATTTTTTCATTCATTCATCTATACATTTTTATTCATTCATTTCAATACTACAACAATTAATCTAATTTGACTTACACTTGAAACAGCAGTGATGTAAGAACACCAATTCCTTGTAGTTAAGTCAAATTCAATGTAATGTCTGTATGGGATGGAACCAAGCAGTAGAAAAAGGGAAGCCACAAGGTCTGCCAGTGAAAGGTGGAAAATTGGGCGGACCTTTAAATCAAGAAATAAAGAAAAACTTCAAATTTGCTATAACTCTAAATAAAATGTACCTTACCTACGTACATACATAATATGAGCTACCAACTGACACCCTATCAACAACTGACACCCTATCAACAACTGACACCCTATCAACAACTGACACCCTATCAATAACCTACTGACACCCTACTAACAACCAACTGACACCATGCCAACAACTTACTGACACCCTACCAACAACCTACTGACACCCTATCAACAACTGACACCCTATCAACAACCAACTACACCCTACCAACAACCTACTGACACCCTAAACAACCTTATTACTACACCCTACCAACAATCTACCATTATCATATTGATCAACAACCCTGCAAACAAACTATACATCTGCATCTCATTCCCAACCATAACTAAGTGCAACAAATAACAAGTCTTACCAACATCCTACTTATACATATAATTGCATTTTACCTAGTATTTATCTAACAGTTTGTAATCTATTACCTCTGCATTACAAACTTTTTTCTTGATTATGACAGCAAAAACTATTGACCCTGAGCCAAGAATACTATAACAATCAACAACAACAAATAGTAAATGCAATTTATAAGTAGCCTTGTCAATGTGCAAAAACATATAATATAAACACATGGAAAGATTTGAGAATTAAAACTTGCATAACTATGTAAAGGCCTGCACACTATACCGGTAATGAATACAATTTTGAGCACTATATGCATGAAGACAACAAATTAAAACGTCTAACTTACATTGTTTTTTTGTCTGATAATCACAGTGACTAATATTATTCTGCCTTATTCTGGGATTGAATGGTTAAAAGACAAGACTTTGAGAGACCCCAAGACTTATGCATGTTCTTGTGAGCCCAACTTCCTTTGTTTTTAAAATTCAAGAACCTAAAATGGACAGCCTTTTGCCAAAAAAAAATCATCAAGACCCACAAAATTTGACCAACATACATGTAATTTGTGAGACTGATATTTTGAGGGTATCATTTGACATCCCTTCTAGAGGCCATGGCCATGGAGTTAGATATATACATGTATAAGTACTGTATGGGATCATTTGATATCCCTTCTGGAGGCCATGGAGTTATGTACTATTAAGTACTGTACCTTAATACAGATGTTACAATGTAACTACTTGCCAGTGCTTCTCTCTGTAGTCATTCAAATCAGAGAGAGAAAATTAGATTACTTGGTGGATCTCAAATATTCTACCTGATGACACCTACAATCATGGACATATCTGTTGGTACATTTAACCCGCTTGCTTGAAAATATTTGTAGTTGGATATATGTCCATAAAGAAAGTCCTATAAAACCTGTGTTTAGATGGAACTCTATATGGGTTAAGCCAGTCAGAGCCTGTCAGTTTGTCCAGTATACTGATAATACCCACTTCCGCCATTTTAATTGTATTATGTAAGTTATGTACACACATTGCTTTATGACATTCATTTACACGGTCTCGTTAAACCATCCTATTATATCAGCATATTTATTGAAGCTAATACGATTTCGATTTCATAAGAAATCAGCAGAGGATCGAAATAAAGTCTTAACTCTTAAGCTTACTTAAGTTTTTGCACGCAATTTTCAGTCAACGGAAGGTCGACAGTTTATACCCAAATTATTTTGCAAAAATCATGTAGGCTATAGCCGTTCATCGCATATTTCTATAACAACGTTATCAGCTTTGAGTCTATCGTACGTGTCTTAATGTTGACATTTCTAGACAGTAGAAAGAATGTTCTGTGACCTCAGCACTTCTCCATAAATTTCTAAAACAATAAGGATTCTAAACTAAATTGTAAAGCTTAATTACCTTGTATGTTCCAAGTCCGTGTGAATTATTATGTGTACAATTCTCTGTATACGACATATTGACGAACTGATAAGATATCTGCCTCAAGATTTACTGGTCAAACTTTACACGCCAGGCAGGTCATGCACTCACGCATGCAGGAACACAAGATGGAGAGAATAAACACAGGAATCCCACACAGGACTCACTATAATGCATTGTTAAAGCGATAATTGAAATGAGCCAGATATTTTTGTCATTTGAACTTTGTTCACGTTAGACCATCTAATTGGATTAATTTTGGCCTCACGACAAGTTAGGGGTAGTCAAAAGCCCAGGGCGTCCTTTTTCCCTCTTTCCTTTCCCCTCTGCTCCCCTCCCTCCTCCCCGACGCCCTGGGTCTCCGAGGACGTGTTATATACCAACAGTCAAAATTATTTTTTTCCGTGCTCTTTAGACTTTTTTAGACTTTTTTAGACTTTTTTATTGATTTTGCACTATATTACAGATTTATATAATTGTTAATAATATACATAAACCAGAATAATTAAGAAATAGAAATTTATAGAACATATAAAGTTTGTGCACAGTAGCCGAAGTAGCAGAGCTTTCGTGTCGGCTACTGATACTCTGATTGGGAGAGAGCGCATCACGTGAACGGCAACAAATTTTGCTGTTTCCCCAGCAACAACTCTCAGCTTTATTGACCGGCAATAACAAAACCGGAAGTTGATTGAGCTTTGAAGGCGCGTTTTTGGCAGTGCGCGTTTACAAATTCATTCATTCGGACATGCATGAGGCAAGACACTTTTAAGACCAATATACAACATTTATTCCGAGAAAAAGATGATAACCAACCAGGAATGTCACCAAAAGAGCTGCAACAATTCTCCGAAAAACAATGTGTGAAAAAAGGTCAGTTTTGTGTGAATTTTGATTAAAAACTTTAACTGTAGGCAGCGACGTTTTGCTTTTTATTTTGTTCTTTGACAGTTGGCCGCCTCGGGAAACATTGGCGGTCTCGGGACCACAAAACATACTGTTTCCCTCGGTCCCAGTCAATAAGTGTTAAATGTCACAATGTTACTTAGAAGACATCATAATAGAGTACAAACACTTTTAAAAGTGTGCAATACTTTGCACTATTTAGTACTAAATAGCACTAATTAAACAATAGAAAACAAAAGAATTAGCATAATTTAGCACTACTTAGGGAGCATTCATTTTTTAGGAGGGGGGGTGGGCCGGAGGAATTGAGGGGTGGGCCAAAAGAAATTTACTATATGAAAGGGGGTGGGTCATGTTTTTCTGAAAGTTAAACCAGGTCAAGGGACCCTATTTTCATATTTGGAAGTGGGGTGGGTCATCAACATAGTTCAATTCCTTACAGTGGGGGCTTGCATTTTTTTGTATTTGATTCCTGTAATTCCTCCGGCCCACCCCCCTCCTAAAAAATGAATGCTCCCTTAGTACTATTTATGTTGCACACTCAAGAGTGGTCCCTTGGTAACGCTTTTATTCTTTGCCTCGATTTTTTTACATTTTAAAATTTAAAAAAATGTAGTTAAAAACAGTAAAATCTAAAAGTGTGAGAAACATACTAACGTACGTTAGGAACCACTGTATGTATAGGTGCATAGCTGGGTGTCCAAGCCAGAATAGGTCAGTAAGGTATTACGGACATCCCGCTATTATCGGGACACCCAGGTATACATATTACGGAGAGAACATCTGGAATATACAATCTGCGCCAATTCACTTTGAAACACTAATGCTTTGCACATCAGTAGATATTGGTATGCGTTAGTATGCGTGTAAGGACTTTTCGCCCCCTTCCCCCCATGTCAAAGTTGACTAGTGGTGTTAGATCAACACGGCGATCGTTGCGACCCCTCGACATTCATGGAGGGGTTTGCAATGCGATACTGTTAATGTGCCACTAACCTTGAGCAAATGCAGTTGAACCGTGAAATAAATCAATTAAATGGGACTGAACTAATAGTAGCTGGGGGGGGGGGGGGGGGGGGGTACTCCCTTACAAAAGTGGTAGGGGTGCTCGACAGAGAGAGTTTTGAAAATGACCCTAAAAGGTACGTATAAATTATCGGAGATGCCAGGAGCCCATAATGGGCTCCGAGAGATGCCGATTTGATACCCTAAAAGGTACGACCATATTCAACTAATATTTTTGATAAAGAATATTCGCATGTGAGATCGTTTTAATTATCCTGACCCTAAAAGGTCCCGGGGTGGGGGACTCCATTGTAAAAGGATCGGGTATGCTCGTCATAATTAAATTTTAATAAATACCCCTAAAAGATACCGGAAGCCTTTTAAGAAGGGCGTGACTGGACGATTTTTAACCCCTAAGCCGATACCAGCGTTAACAAGCTAATGAACAATGCGTTCTATGATGAACATAAAATTGAACGGTCGATGCGCTAATTTGCTGGACAAATTTCTTCCATTTGAGAACAAGATAATAAGCGATATGGGCTCTAGCTTTTGATACCCTAAGAGAGACCAGGAAAGGCTAAAACTCTAAATTTCAATTTTAACACCCTAAAAGATACCAAATGACGAGCATATAGATCCTTGCCATAATGGAGTTCCCCCCCCCCCCCCCCCCCCCCCACCCGGGTAAAAGGTACGCTATGAACCGTACAAGCGGGTCATATTTTCGACCCCAAAAGGTCCATCGAGCACCCCTACCACTTTTGTAAGGCCAGTACCCCCACGGGCTATTTAGTATAGTTGCTATCACTGAGCAGCACAATTCCTGACAAAAAATACATGACAAGAGACCACTACTTATGTAATCAAGTGTGGAGAGCACTAGCCTCGTGCTATGGACTTTCCCTCCCTTGTACGCCCCTGTTTGAGCCAACAACGTCCAACATTTCTTTTGTTCTGTTTTAAACGACCATTTTTCACGCAACGCTGTCTAAGTCAAAAGTTTAATTTATGGCGTGGAATATAGAGTGATTTCAAAAAACCCGTGAAACAAAAACTAATAGCTAGTGCCGGTAATAGTTTAATAAAAACAAAAGAAAACAACACTGACTATTGTTTTCTTTTGTTTTTATTAAACAGTATTAGTGACACTAGCTATTAGTTTTTGTTTCATTAGTAGAGAGATTTTCATCGGACTGTGAAATGTCTGAAATAGTTACTAAGCTAATACACACTAGTAGATCCCAATTCCATTGTTTCCGGCTTTTGTTGAATTTTGACTGCTATACACTAATAGCTAGTTAGTGTTTCACAGTCCGATGCCAAATCACTCTAATAAGGTCTAACAGTGTCTATTAGTCTAATATAACTATTTCAAAATCACTCTACAAACATACACCTATTTTAAAAAAGGTTGTCACCGCTAAGAGCGATAGGCGATAGGTAATAGGTCATTCCAAGACTGCAAAGCACTATTGATTTCGAATTGATTTACATATGAATTGCCAAATATTTGATGGAAGAGTGTAAAGAAAGATTTAGGATGGCTTAATTAAGAAACCAATAGTGCTTTGCGGTCTTGGAATGACCTATTACCTATCGCCTATCGCTCCTAGCGGTGACAACCTTTTTTGAAATAGGTGTATAACAATTTTTAACGCAATTTTGCGATATCTGTTTGGTTTGAAGTAAAGCTTTACCAAAGCGTAACAAATTCAATATTTTCCTTGTCGATTTACCGCCCTTGAAAATGAAAATCCTCGAAACTGGTCTATTCGCATATATTCGTACCAGGAGTACCGCGAGTGTATAAACACGTAAGCCGTAATCGTGTACCATATCATAGGCTTCCTGTGTCGATCAGCGGCTCTTACCATTGTGCGCACGCGTTCGCGTTGAATTTGAGTTTTTGCAGTATCCATAGTAACAAAGGAACTCTACGATCATAAGTGAAGGTTTACTGCGAGAGTTAGGAAAGGTTTAATTGCTTTATCACCAAAATGTCCAACGAAGCCACAAATAATTCTACTCAAATACAGGTAAGTAGAGTATTGAGACAGTGGTACAATATTTTTTAATGTATTTTGGGCTTTTTATAATTTTGATAAATAAAGATGGCGAAAGAGTCGAGATCCATTCGATTTCCTTCAGGTTTGGCCGAGTGTAGTACGAATCTTTTCTCTTAAGAATGACTCCGAAAATTCTAAGAAAACTACTAAAAAAGGCGAAATATTATGCTTATATTTCGTTCTAATGGCGAGATTCACCGAGGAGAATTGAATTGCAATGATTTCCGAAGGTATCGTTCACTAACTTGCAAATAATTTTCATTCAAAGGCAACCAACAACGCTATGTCACAATTTGAGGAGACCAAACCAGGGAAAGGTGCGAAAACAAGTGATTATTACCGAGTTAGCAACATACCAGATCGCTTCAACAACCCTGGTAATAATACTTACTGTTTTACTGCTTTATAGATTCATCCTTACTTATAAATAACCCAGGCAATCCTGTGTTCTCTTGCACTACGAGGGTAGAATCTGGAAAACCTGAGACAAAGTCAACAGAAGGTTGGTTGACTGGCCTTTTTAAGTCCTTCTAAAACTTTTTACACTTATGATATTTTTTAGAATTAAAGCAACTTACACAACTTACAACTTTTTTTAGAATTAAAGCAACTTATTACACATTTGGTCGAGGTCCTATATATTGTCCAATCCAAAAGGATATTCCCTATTTCATATTTTCAAATATAGGGTGCTATTTTTTGAACTCTCCTCACGTCAAAACAACATGGAATGAAGTGTTGCCCCTTGTTGGTGTTGTTTGCCATGCTAAACATGCATGTGCTTTAGCTCTATCTTTCATAGGCTTTTATGGGATGATTATTTGACTGAATGTTACTATGTCAACCATGAGAGTGCTTTCAGAAACTGGAAAAGTCAGTGTGGGGAATCCTGGTCTGCTCTATTTGTTGACTTTGTCAGATAACATTTGTTAATCTATTAATGGTAATCTTATTTTTCAGATTGCTTTCAGGGTTACGGCTCTCAACCCTCCAACCCTATGTATTTAACAAGTGCGATGGAGTATGGGTAAGTCAATGATTTGTACTTTCACTGAGTAATATAGTAATAAAAATTAAAAAGAATATTGAAAATAATTATTTGTCGTCATTTCAGGAGTCGCTCCCCTACAGTCCACACCATGCCAACAAGCTTTCATGCAAAATGCATAAAATTTACAGAACATCTAGGACAGTGTGGGATGTACAGAAACCACTCTTTAAACACCTCATCTGATAAAAGCATTGTTTGATTTGCTGTATTAATTATATATTGTAAATTTGAGGAACTGTAGACACTTCTAGTATTTAAATTATGGTACATGTACATTTTGTATGCATTTAATAATTGCCTGTGCACATACAACTAATATTCACATCATGGAAGATGAAATCAAGACATGGCTAAGGAAGGTTATAAAATCACTGGCTCAAATGTTACACCTTTTGTAAATACCTGAATTTTGCTTCTTACAAGTACATTTTATTAAAGAATTTCAAAAATGGAAATAAAAATGATATTCAAATGGTATTTGTTTTGAGCAGGTTTCTGTGTGTACCTTACATTACTCCGTATAGTAGTGTCATATTATATATGTGGCAGGGTTTCATTGGACGAGACAAAAGCATTGACCATTTTTTAAGTTTGGACATGTTACATACTGTATTGTCCAGAAGCATCACTTCAACTAGTTGTGTTTTACAGTATGGATACAATAACCAGGTCACCTCGACAAAACTAATCTCACAGCCTAAGAGCACAACTGGCTGTTTTCTCTGACTATAAAGCTAAAAGTTTGAATATGCAGAGGGTTTCATCATGCATGACAAGCCCCTGCCAAGAAGACTAGGTTGACCTCCAGTCAGGAAAAAAATATTTGAAAACGATGTTTAGTGAGAAAATATACTGAACAATTGCACATGCAAAAAAGATGTTAATCCCATGGCTTTCTTGAGGCCAACCTACCTTTTGTCAAAAAAGTCCTCAGCAGTCTCAAGTAATAGGTTGCTATCAATCAGCTGTTGAATCTCATTATCTACATTTGACTGGAGGGCAAAAACCGGTTTGACTGGGGGTCAAAAGCTTTCAACCATAAAGAATTCTTACAATTCAGTTGATGGGACGGGATATGTTTATTGATAGCAACCTATCTGAAAACAGGACTATCAGCCAAAAACTGAACTTGCTGGAAATGGATTGTTCCAGTTAGGAGCACACCAAAGTTTTTCTTTCCAGAATCTACTTGTAACAGAGTGACACATGACAGTCACGCTAGAATGAAGTGATTCAAGCTGACTCAGGAACCATCTGTATGGTCAGTTTGTAGTGGTCACATTTACTGTGTGAACTGTTAAGCATTCGCTACAATTGTTGAAGAAATTACATTATCAATGTAGTGTGTAAAGAGACTAAATGGAAAACACCCTCAATTGGCATTAAGTAGGTAGAAGCAGCGGGGTAATGCTCAGCTGTCTTCGGACTGGGTGGGGCAAGACCAAGCCCTTTTGCCTGTGGTTCCCCTCTACAAACCCATGGGTAAAAAAATCTGGATTAGGACACACCCACCCACTCTGACTGTGCTCTGACATCCTTTTGTCATGGTCAGGTCATGCATGACAACTACGCTTATCACTTGAGTGAGAAATGAGCCAGTTTTGAGACGTCACTGAACTCATACAGCTCAAACTCACTGAAGTCGTCCATTAACCATAACTTTGTAACTGCTTTATTCAAATGAAGATAGCTTCATGAAAGCTGAAACAAGCCTTGAAAATCAAAAATGTTATGATTTGTCTTAAATTAAAACCTTCAACCATTAGCTTAAAAGCATATAATACCATAACAAATGCCGTTGCCCCTAACATTGTCAAAGTGATAAGCGTAGTAAAAAATATCACAAGTCAACCATATCAAAACACCAACTGGATCTTATTATCAACTTCTAAGAAAACACCAAAGCTATAGTACAAGGTAAGTCACATACATGCAAGTGAAAATGAAAATGGTGTTATGTGGCTAAATTGTCCAGTCATAGGAGATGGATGGAAAAACAAGTGAGCAAACTGTTTATTTGTACAGTTATAAAATGGTACCATTATATGTAGCATTTTTTTTTTGTACTTGTGCAAAAACATTTCTTGCAAGTTGGACACTCAGTTTCTACATTAAAACCCCCTTGCATAATTATCTGATTTTGCAACTAATTTTGCCATGTAAACTTGTCTTGGAAAAACCCTAAACCACAAAACGCAAGCTGACTTTATTATTTTTTATACATGCCGAGTTGCATGAACAATGTCTAACATCCCTGTGTGCAACTTTCAATGGACGTTTTTGAGATTAGATGCACCAAAAAAGATACTTAGATGCCCCCTATTTCCATCATTATGTCAAGTCAAACATTCAAACAGCCCATTGGAATTGGTTATTGACTGAAAATGTCAATGCGTTCATGTGTGTTGTTGTCTCAAGGAATTCAAAATGTTTGGGTTCACATTTATATTTCATTCTAGACAAATTTAAAAATTACTGGTAAGGCATTTTAAGGCAAGAGATCTGTGCAAAAAATAATTTCTGATCAAATATTTATACATTCTCCTTGAAGATGAATTCCAAATGAGAAAATGGATTTTGATCAGAGATAATTTAAAGTTAACATTCATGCACAAACCTCTACAGTATTTTAGTGAACAGACCTATAGAATAGAACAAATGAATCAATTAAATACCAACTTGATCTAGACTACATATTTGTACGATTCTATTTTATCAATCAGAGTATGAATTAATAATAAAGGAATAATGTTTGTTCTTAATATCTAAAAGAAACAGTTTGTTCTTTTGCAAATTTACATGTAGAACTCTAAGGTTGTATAAAAACTTGATGAAAAGATAGCAATTTATTGTTTATGAACTCTTGAGTTCTTGTCCAATCTTGTAATTGAGAATCTTGTTCCAGTCTATCTTAGTACGTGTGATGGGTAATTGTCTTCTCAGGGCTTTGAAGGTAGTGTCAGACATTGTACTGTAGTTTTTCAGAAATTGCTTTCTGTAAATACAAATTCAAATAGTTATAAGTGACTAACTGTACTATTTCTTTTTTGTTTGTGTTTTGTCCTTACTTGATAATCACTTTCAGCATTTTCCACAATTTCCACAAATCGATTTGCTGTGCCAGTTTCTCCCTAATGAAATGGTCAAAATAAAACAGAAATAAATTTACAAACCAGAGTGCTTCCAAATCTATCATTTCAAGCTTTCATCAAACATCTGATGAACAGAAAATGTATTTTTCAAAGACTGAGAATGGTTAACTGTATTCTTACTGTGATTTTAATTTCTTCATCAACTTCCTTAGAGGATACTAGCTGCACATTGCCATCTTCATAATAGTGTACCTGAAAATGTAGATAGAAATATATGGTACTAAATATACAGTTCTACGTGAGTGGCATGTAATAAAGAAATACATCTAGAAATAATAGTTCTGTTTACACTAATAGAATGTCTACAACTACTAATTGAGTAAAAGACCAGCTCAAGGTGGTATACTTTAGATCCAACTAAGTTGATCTACATGTAACTACTAGTGTGAATGATTCAATCTAAATTTAACTACTTCTGATCAATCAAGATCCTTTGACATGCCCATGTCTCATGCATACAACAGGAAACAAAAATTGCCTACACCATCCTTGCTTACATGTACACAAGACACAATAACCAAGGAAGTGGTATGTGCTATGAAACTTGCCTGCAGTTTGAGTACACCGTGCATTTCTGTTGTCTCTCCACCACCTTTTTTAAAAGACACTGTCCACTCTGAACGCCATCTACCATTCCTAGAAATACAACAGAACAGTTGGTAACTATGCATAATTAAAGTAGCTTATGAAAAGGGTTATTAATAGAATATCAATATGCTATAAATGAAACTAATTTCTGTGCAATAACAATATTTTAGCCGAGTCATGCACAAAGTAATTCAAACCAAGGCATCCTGGAAAGAATGGAGAAATGCTTACAATCGTAGTCTAGCATCAATTTCAAATGGCAAAATAGAAATATGGCCTTGTATTAAACTACACATACCAAAAATTCTGTGGTTGAAAAACATGATCTTCTATGCAAGCAATTATGGTAATCACACCAGCATCACTTTTACCATAAACCTACAAGAAAAAGTTGGTAATGGTTGCAGTTTTAGAAGAACTGGTTGGCACTCCATCTCAATTAAACTTAGACCCCATCTATCAATGCAATATATAAACCCTGCACCATAGTATATAAATGTAAAAGAAACCCATGTCACTATTCAGAAAGAGCAGTGCATAGAGTTCTAAGTATATGGTCTGGCCTATTACACCACAAGACAAATGGAATCAGTATTGTCCTTTTGAAAAAAAAGTTGCAGATGAAAGATGGACAGAGATATCAATAAGCACTGAAGACAATACATTTGACATTTGGAACAATAGGATCAATCAAGGGATACTTTGATCTGTATATTCAGCTTTCCCTTCCTATGAAGACAGGATCACTACAACAGCCTTCACTAATTACTATATGGGCCCTTTAGCATAGTAGGACACACCAAACATGCTGGCAACTGCAGTTCCTACTCTCCCTGAATAGTGGTGTGGGTTCTTTAACATTTCTCCAGTGCAGGGGTACATGTATTGTGTTCTAAATACTTGCAGATGTATTTACAAAGGCAGTGCACCTTCTCCTCAATTATCTAAAGACCCTTAACAATGATACAACTGGGGAATAGTTACCAGTGCAGATGGTCGTAACAAGTTGATTAAAGGAACACAAAAGAACCCACACCATTTCAGGAAGGGAAGGGCATGGAGTTGACTCATTGTGTGCACTAGCAAGCTGTTGTCCTGAAGCAATTTTCCTACAAGTATGAAACAGACTGCACACTGTCGTGACCTAATGCCAGTGCCATGTTGTCTATAAAAGCATTTGAATAGCCTGCTGTAACCATGCTGTGATCATACCATTTTCACAGTCACTTGAAAACTGCTGTAAGGTGGTAAGACTTACTGTGCTAATTCCATGAGGATAGTGGTTCTTGACATAGGTCCTAAAGGATTCTTCAATAGAAGCTCTATAAGGCTCAGCAGTAGTGTCAACATCAGATGGTTCTATATCATTGGCTTCCTATCAATTTACAACCATTTTTTAAGAAAGAATTATATTTCAGAACAGCTTAACTCTTAGTAAAGGCAAGTAAACAATAAATGTCAAATAAACAACAGCAACAACAACCACAAAGATGTCAGCAACAAGACACTATAATAGCATTCACTTGGGCCAAGAGGAAGCCTGAGTAACAAAGCTTCTATGCATGCCAACACATTAACTTTGCTTACTTGTTTGTTTGACAACCACAATACAGATCTAGACTCAACCTATCACAGGCAGCCCAAGCAATCAGCAGCAGCAGCAGTAGTAACTACATCAACATCAACAGCAATGCAGTGACAAAAGCCTTAGAACTGCAGCAACTAATGTCAATACTTTGCCAACAACAACCATGACAACAGTAAACAGTGCAACAAGCAATATCTAGAGCAATTTTTGTATGGCTGTAAAACAAACTTTATAAAACATTTGAGATCCTGCCAAGATAGTGAAGTTTTCACAGTCATATGAAATCTGCTCAAACAATAGCAACAAACATACCTTTCTAAGATGATCATAATGAAACTTTTGTTTAGTTCTAGGGTCAATAAACTGGCCATCAGGAAGTTCTCCATGCTTTGTTATTAGGACCTATCACATGAATATAGCCTTGTTATTAGAAAAAATGTCATTTAATCTAAAATACATACACTTATTTAAAAAAACTTTGTCACAGTTCAAAGCAAAAAGCGTCCAGGTACAAACAAAACCAGCATTCATTTCGATATTGGCTTGACGCTTGTTGCTCTGAACCACGACAACGTTTTTTGAAACAAGTGTATACAAATATAACTGACACTGACATTACACTTCAATGACATTAAACAAAAGGTATGGGTTAAGGCTATCAAGCAAGTTTCGTTACATTTCTAATAATAATAATAATAATAATAAAGATTTATTGGAGACATATCTACAGGGTAGCTCTACATTCCCCAGGGTAGCTCTACACTCTTGTATTATTTTGGCCAAACAGCCTTGAATTGAAACATTTGTTCAGAGTCACTGAAGCACATCAGATGAGGACTGCCAGTGAGCAAGATTCCATCTCAGGCTGAAAATTGAGTTTCATTCATGGCATGGTAGCCTGTTAACCAATTCCTAAATTTTAGTATGGAGGGATACATAATATTACAATACAATTTAATTACAATCATACCTGATCATCTGGGCCTAGTCTGGCTGGTGTGAACTGTTCTTTATTATATTCAGAAAAAGCACTACAATAAACAGTAATAATTAGATATTGCTTACACATTCTGACAAGAATTTCAGCTAGTGCTACATCTGTACACTGTCAAGAAGTTGTACACTGTGATGATATTTTCTGTTTTACTCTTACTTTCTCACACTGAGAGAACCTACATAAGTTGATCCAACACACGTACAAACACATCCAAAATCAGTTCAGGAAATATTTGTACCAAGTGTCAACAGACATCGAGTGTGGAAAATTTACAGTACAAATTCATTGATCAACAAACAAATGAAGACTTCAAGTATCGAAAGCTAAACAAGATAATAATGAAGGAGTACATATGAGGGTTATACAAAAAAATTTATAACTGATGCTGGATAATTCCAAGTAATGGCATTCAACAGGTAATATGAATCAAATTTAATTTAGCTCACCTTGATGCATCTTCCTTCAACAGGGTATCATTGTTAAGCAGAATTCGAGTATCTAGACGAACAAATAGGCACTTTAGATCCCTAAGAAAAAGAATAATTGACAGCCACTAATAATAAACCAGCAAAAAATTTGACTCACCATTGAACACTTCGTTGAATTCTCCCGGTGGGGCGTGTTTGATGAAATTGGTAGCTATCCGTACCTGATGTTTGGACAAGAATTGAGCATAATTAATCCTAGGTGAGGCTTAAATAACTCACAAAATGTGAAGATCGAGATTTGTCCTGTACCTTTTCTGTATCCGAAACGGGTTCGTCGTAGTCAGCCATGATATTTCCCTCACAGATTCTGCACAAAGTCGAGAGGCCACCAGGAAACGAATCCAAGATGGCTGCTGATCCAGCCTCGTCTTGCAATGCATTGTGGGTTACAGACTTGCCCTCTCCTTCTATGTCCATATATGGTCATCTTGATTGATCGAAGCAACAGTGGGACACAGCGCGGACTGGTACAGGATTTGAAATTTACCAAAACGAAAATAAGCATGAAGAAATGCGAAAAAAAATAAATATTAAAAATAAAATAAATAAATATAACTGCCAGCAAAAAGTGAGGCAATGGAAAAACATAGAATGAACAAGAGCTAGAGGGGAAAAGAAAGAAAAAAATAAAAAAGTTCACAAATAAAAGAAAATGAATACGCACTAAACTGAAACGAACTAAATAGATAACTAAATTAAAAAAATTAATTAGAATTAAAAATAAATAAATTAGAATATATATATAAATTAGAATATAAAATATATATATATATATTAAATAGAAATGAAAAAAAATTCAAGTCTGTAGGCTGAAGTTATGGAACAAAGGCAGAAAGAAAGGAAAAGGGAGATGGAAAGGGTAGAAAAGAAAATATATAGCTGCCAAAGGACAAACAAACAGAAAAAAGTAAGAGAAAGAAAGAAAAGAAAAGAACAAGAGAGAGAGATACAAACCAAGAAAGACAAAGACAAAGAATGTGAAACAACAGCAACAAACATTAAGACCCTCACCAGTCAAAAATTCAACTCATTAATTTTGAAAACTTGTTCAAAGTTTATTTTTTGTATATAATTTTTAATTTTTTTAATAATTTATGAAAAATACTTTACATGTATATTGCTAATAATTAGCAGAAGAATTATTCTTCTAAAGCTCCTTGAAATATTTAACAGAAATATTGTTTGTATAATCTGTTTTGTCTATTATTTTAAGGTTGCCCGTTGCTATTTATTGGAGCATTGGAGGTATTTTTGAAGCATGCATTTCATTGGCAAAATTTTGTCGGTTGTAATTTTTTGGATCCTAAACAAGAAAGCTTTGAATTTTTAGGGAATGTAATTTCTGTTTTCATCAGTGTAAAATTTCTTGGAGATATCACTGCATTTTAAAAACTTCAATTTGACATAAAAAGGTCCATAATATTCAAATCCCTTGAATAATTTTCTTGTCCCTCACCAAAAAGGAGCCAAACCCTGAAGGTTTCTATCTGAGATGTTTCATTCCAAAACTGACCATATAACTGGCTGAGCAAAATGGTTTTGATTTATCATGACCTTGCATTATAATTACTAATGCACTTGCTGTTAGCTATAAAACAAAATAATACTGGAGGATTTAGCCTAGACTTGCTACATTCCACAAGACATGCTATCCTGAACTTATTGGAAAGAAACAGCGTGATCAGAGACTTACAAAAAATACGGTCAGTGCTAAAAGATGAAACATTTTTGTACTACTTCAAAGACAAATTCAATTGTTTTATATTCTGTCGATATATTACCTTTTTGCTCACCCAAAGTGAAAAATTCTACCACCAACATTACAGAGATTGTTTACAGTACAATGAACATTTAGGTGTTCACATGTATCTGAGTTTGCCTGTTATTTTGCTTATTTTTCCATACCATATACCATATTTGTCCAGCCACAATTTACTAATCAATTGCAAGTTCCACTAAGTTGGTAGTTTCTGGTAATTGAATAATAATATATAATATGCATGTGTCACTGTTTATGTGTGTGTATAAGTATGTGCATGAATGTGTATGTTTATATGTGTGCATGTGTGTTTATATGATTATATACCACACTTTAAGCCTCTCATACAAAAGTTTCTAACAGATTATAAAAGCAAGGAATATTACTGAAAGAGAAAATGACTGCTCACATTGAATACAAAGTGCTTATAGCAAGGTTAGATTTAGGGGAGGGGTGCAGAAGATGCAACAACATGACTGCTTACATTGAATACAAAGTGCTTATGGCAAGGTTAGATTGATGGGAGGGGTGCAGAAGATGCAACAACATCCAAAATATCCTCTAGATGGCTTCTATAACACTGCACGCCCTTCTCAAGGATTATTTTGGATCTGCCCCTATACAATTAAATGACCACATAAGCCCCCTATCAAGTAAGTTGCTCCATATTATAGAATGTCAAATTTGAATACGCCCCTGGGAAGGTTCTTATTTGGCCATTCATGGTAGTAAATTTACTACAATAATTTGTCAAACAATACAGAATAATAATTTTGATCCCACTCAAATATAAATAATAAATGACTTACTATACTTTGTAACAAACTTAAACTACATCTGTTATTCAAAATTTCAAGGGTGACATAATTAATTTTGTAACCCATACTGTTAGAGGGCAACTAAATCCTAACTTTAACACCCAGAATGAATTCTTTAGACCCTCCCTGGCACTTTAAAATTTACGGTGCCCCCTCAAGCTTGAAACATGAGACATTAGGATTCTTAAATTGTAGTATTTGACTGTAGATTTTAGTTAGCATTCAATGAACTGTCCCATTTGTGATGGGATGTCAAGTAGTTTGTCATCCAGCCAATTCAGGCTACTTGTAGGCTCTTCTTTTAAATCACAAAATTCATCTTGTTGCTTTGTCTGAGTGTTAAACAACTGCAAATACTCCCTGTAAAGAATTCTAGCTTTGGCAAGAGTTTTAATGCAATCATGCTTCCGTAACATCTTATCAAAGTACATTGCAAGTGCATTGTAGTCCATTTGTTTCTGCATACAGTGGTCCTTATGCAAGAGCAATATTGCAAGACACATGAATAACACAAAGGGATTGCCATCACCTAGGTCACATGGTCCTGGCAGTTGGATTAAATTGGTTTCAGGTGTGTCTCGGCCATTTCCATCAATATTCAACATAGTGAATGAGTCATCGCTGCTGTCATCCTCTTCTACCTCTGTGCCAATTTCACAATCCTTACATTCACTTGACTCCATTTTAAAATAATGCTTTTCTTTCTTCAGAGTTTTAGCAACTGAGTTATATGTGGTTGTAGAATTAAGACTCTGTGAGCATAATGGTGTAGTACTCCATATAACTTCCATTACATTTAAACTGTCAGAAAATTGGAATTCTCTCTTGAGATCAAGTAACAGCCAACGGTAGCAGAAGAACATATCTTCTGCACCAATATCCACAAGATATTTATACAATTCAGGATCAGTTCTTTGGACCAGCAAAGAAAGATGCTCAAATTTCAAACTCATGGATTTACTGTCCAGTAGAAAATGTGACTTCATTCTGTACATTAGTGAAAAGAAACATGTGTATGCAAGAGCTTCATCATCTAGAACAACAAGAAGAGGTGATGCTAGATCGCTCATTCCTTGTACATAGGAGACATCTGGATTTACAACTGCATAGGTCATTAAAATATTAAATAAAGACTCTATATGAGGGTGGTCCTCAGGGACATCAAAGTATGGATATGCTTTATCTGTTCTAACAACATCTTTACGAATCATATGAGCAAGAGATTCAATTTCTTTTGGATCACGGGCCTGCCATTCAGCCTTCAAATGCCAAAATACCCTAGACTTCATCAAAAGATATCTCTCTTTCTCATCGCTTGTTAAATCAGGAGGAAAAACATGAAGCAGATGTGGCCAGACATCTCTCCTCAGAGATGGTTCAACTCCACAATGGAAAACACTTGTGTCAAAATCTTCTTGGTGAATTAGACGACCTTCACAGTCAAGAAACTGATACCATTCACACTCTCTTAGTGGACCTTTATGAGGTGCAGCAGAGAAGGCTTTAGTGATTTGGTTTAAGGTTTTTTCCATCTGATGCTTGATGGATATATGGAAAGGTACAGTAGGGGTGATTCTGGATGAAAGGACATTATTGGGTGGTGGTGCCTCAGAGATGTCAAGAATAGACCAGTCAGAATTTTCTCCATCTAGGAATAAGAAAATCAATGAATTCCTTCTCAAATGTTTTCATAACATCATAACATAACATTGCATGAAGTACTTCATTGGGTAGTGATGGGTGATCATACCATTAGACAAAGTTGATGATGTGAGATATAAACAAGACAGTGCAGCAACCTATAGGTACCTACAGGGGTCTCCACGGCTTGATTAACAGAAAATAAAAATGTCAAATCAAGATTGAACCACAGACAACTGTCTGATATATTCCCAAAATAAAAGGAACTTTAGACAATTAGAAAATTGCTTATTAATAATTATGGTCTCAGTACACCGTTTATACATTCTTCACATTACATAACTATTTTCAATTGAGAAACCTATAGGTACCTACAGGGGTCTCCATGGCTTGATTAACAGAAAATAAAAACGTCAAATCAAGATCAAACCACAGACAACTGTCTGATATATTCCCAAAATAAAAGGAACTTTAGACAATTAGAAAATTGCTTATTAATAATTATGGTCTCAGTACACCGTTTATACATTCTTCACATTACATAACTATTTTCAATTGAGAAACCTATAGGTACCTACAGGGGTCTCCATGGCTTGATTAACAGAAAATAAAAACGTCAAATCAAGATCAAACCACAGACAACTGTCTGATATATTCCCAAAATAAAAGGAACTTTAGACAATTAGAAAATTGCTTATTAATAATTATGGTCTCAGTACACCATTTATACATTCTTCACATTACATATTTATTTAACTATTTTCAATTGAGATTTAATTTTAGAATTAAAAAGTGCAGAACTGATTTACTTTTTCAGTGATTCACGTAGTAAAAGACGTAAAACAAAAACCCAAATCTCAAACAACCATTTCAGTCTGTTTTTCTTGTGTCATGTAAATGTTTTTCGCGAATCATGAGAACTATTTTTTTTCCATTCCCAAATCACCAAAAGTGGAAATTATACTACTAAGTCTTGGTCACACATCATGAAAAAAAACCCTGTACAGTACACACCTGTACCTATGATTATTTGGTCTCACTTCAAGACTGAAAATGAAGTATATTATATGGTAAAGCAGGTGTCATAGGGAGCCTAATATTTCCATTAGAGCACAGCCATGTTAAGAAGTGTTATAGTGGTTAGAGATGATCATAATGATGTTTGTTCATGGTGGTGGTGGTAGGTAATTTTAATTAGATAATGGAGATGAACAACACTGCAAGCTATTTTCTATACTGAAACCTTGAACAAGGTAGATGCCTCTTCAAGACAGATATAAAAGCCCATAACTGTACAACAGGTTTTCTTACCAGGACTCAGTAAAGGATCAACCTTCAGTGACAGATAAGGTAGTGAAGCACTAAGAAATGCAGCATCTAAATCAAAGTCTGAAGTCAAAGATACAAATACGTCTGGTCTTCTTCCTGTTTCTGATGATTGAGGAAGTTGGTAGGAAATTTCAAACTCTCTGTTAAAAAAATCAGACAAAAAATGTTTAGTTTCAGACATTTTTGTAATATTTCAAGAAGATTTTATTCCCTTTATACAGATACAAATTTTCATATATTTATACATTGAAAAATGTACAAGTTTGCAATCTTACTTGGTTGCCATAATGTTACCTTGCAATCCAGCAATAGCATATGATCAAATATATTTGTCTTTAGAATTTATATCTACCAACAAAATACTACGTACTACTTTGTACATTCAGATTCTGATTATTTTGTGTTATAAAAATTTGAAAATTTATACCGTTACGCTTGCCTGCATGACTCCAAAAAAGAAAGACACAATATATCAACTACCAATTAAAACAGTTAAAGCACCAAGTGTGGGCATATATATTCTACAGATAAGTAATAATATTATTATATATTTTTTCTTGAATAAGGAACTTAGTGTCTCAGATTAGCCTATTTAATTGAATCAGCGTTTTAGCATAAAAACATTAAACTACATTATGAATTCAAAGAAGACAATATCACAAATTAAAATATATATCAGACATGAATATAGTTTACTGAATGTCCACTGTAAAGGTGTGTTTTCATGACACGATATTCCTTGTAAAAATGTAAACAGTATAAGATGAAACTTGATCATTTGGTTGATGTTTTGCCACAGTTGAAACAGCTGTTTGGTGATAAAATTAAGTTACCAGGGCAATAAGCTGTTAATTTCAACCTTGGTAAAATCTTTCCTTTAAAACCTGAATTTTTTCCTTTGTTAGCAAAACAAGATTTTCAAACAATAGTATCACTTGTTAACATTTTCAAAATAAATAACAATTTTGGGGGAAATTTTATGGAAAACAGATAGTTAAACAGGCTAATTATCGTATAATCATACAATACCATCCACATTCAAATCAATTTTACATGTGGAATAATTTTATTAGTTTAGTCTGAATAAATTATAATCATGGCAATATTCCTTAAGCAAATACAGATAAATACACCTAGCTTAGATAGACTCCACTTGCACAAATATTGCTAAAATAATATTCTTCGATAGTTTTGTATTAGAAATCTCAGATAAGAAAATAATGTAAAAAGTTTGATTTTGAAACATAACTCAGTTGGATTCCAAATATGGTAATTTTTCCCCAATTCAAAAGCACACAATAGCACATACCATATGCAATTTAAAACAGAATTTACGACAATTGTACATAATAATACGGTATGTGTTTAACAGAAAAATCTATGAACATTTTATATGAAAATATTTTGCAAGGCCACGAGTTCAAATATTTTGGATTTCCATTACAAAGCAAAGCCTTACCCCGAGAGCTGAAAAGCTCTGGTTAACAACTGGTTTAAATTCGCAAACGACGTGATATTAGGATCAACGGCAAAACATCTTATCTCTCTGCCATGAACAGTTTCAAGCTGTAAGAAGGAAAAAGAAAACAAAAGAACAGTTTCACTGGCTGTTCAAGAGCAAAAGCACAACTCACTGAAACTCACTGACCCTTTCCCAATAACCGTCAAAAGAAAGCATAAACTCACCAATGCTTTAACTCTGATAGCATCTCTATCTTGATAACAACTAGTAGAAGACATTAAAAAATATATTCTAAGGATTTAAAGCCATAAAATACTAATTTCTGTAAGTTTTCGTAGCCTCACGTTTCTTGTAAAATATAAACATGACTTTTGATGTGGCAATGACGTCATCTGGCTTGCGGTCGGAAACGCGGGCGCTAGTGTAGATTGGGTTGCATGCCTCGGGGGTTTCCCCGCTTCTCGAGGGAGGTGAAAAAGTTGAAAGCAAGTGACCCCAATGATGGTCTGAAAATCAGATTAGCCATGGACCGATAGATCGACTAGCTACGTAGCTGTCCCTAAGGGGAGAGGGGAGGGGAGGAGGCTACGATAAGCCCTAATCAGGGTCGTGACATGGTACGTGGGATCAGGGATCACAGGCTTGGGACCGGGATCTCAAGCCATGGGATCGGGGTCACAAACGTGGGATCGGGATCAGTAGTCAAATCAACAGGATTCAGGGATCAAAATTTTCACAACTGGGATCAGGGATCAAAATAAGAGAACTTTTGGGATCAGGGATCAAAATTTTCGACCAAAAAACGGGATCACGAGCGAAAAAACGTACCATGTCACGACCCTGCCCTAATGCCCCGTCCACGCGTATGCGTTTTCGTTTGAAAACGCATACTTTTTTATGCGTTTAGGCATTCCGTCCACACGAAGACAATGAAAACGCCTACTAAAAACGCATGCTTTCTAAAACACTCTCCAAAGTGGATACTTTTGAAAACGCTGTCCATGCGTCTTCGTGTGGACACCCGCAAACGCGTTCTTTACCTTCGAAAACGCTGACGTCATAACACTATTCAATGCTTGTTCAATGAAGCGTTCACCAATGTTTGCAAGCTAAAAGTGTTTTCGAAAAGTATTCGTTTTCAGATGAAAACGCATTCGTATGGACGGCCCTAAATTCGAAAACGCTCACCGGATTCACCGCGTGCGGACTCAAATACTTTTATATGTGGGTGGGGTCTAAGTATCAGAGGTCTTTATTTTCCCTTTTACAATGACGATCGCACTCGTGATAAGGCAACAGAAAAAAAAACAAATAATTCTTAACTACCATCACTGAAATGGTGTGGCTTGATGTGGGATTTGACTCATTTTGGCTGCGGTATTTGGGGAGCAGTATGCGGGAAACGGACATTTCTGTAGTACGTTCTCAAGAGGCATTCCAGTAAGGGAGTATGAAAGAAAGTAACTGCAATACAGAATTATAAGTTTTGTGTGTCTTAGCTTCATGAATTAACGAAAAATGAATAGTTTATTTCTGATCTGTTTATTATGACACTACTTTTACTATAAAACTATCGTCGTATGTTTCTGAAGTCAAATTATCTAAGTCTTATCTATATCCTATCTATGAATTGAACATTTCTTTCAAGTTTTAATAATCCAAATCGAAAAAAAAATTCTCTAATTTCGCTAATTTCGTCTACTTCACTTATTAAAATCTTTGTCTGCTTCCAAAAAGGCTGACCTCTGACGCTCGCGCGGATTTTACGAGAAAATTGTCTGCGCATGCTCGAGATTGGTCTCGATTCATGACTGTACCATGACGTACATGCACTCGATTGATGACGTAATAGCCACTTGTCAGCAAGAATCGGACGGCAGAAACTTAAGTTAGGTTAGAAGACATTTTTTCTGATTGGACTCATCATCTTTTCGCAGTGAAGAAAATTTCCCTCAGAAGACATGAAATGATATAGAACTTCCATCATATTTTCGCATCTCAAGAGTTTATATCTGACGCTATTGTTTTTGATGGGTTTCACGTCGGAAGGAAAGTTTCCTTGCGATGTCAAACTCGCCAAAAATTTAACAGGAAAATCAATCGCGTACGTGGCAATGGTGAAGAACAGCCCAAAAGAGATATTGAAATATATTCCATGCACTAGAACCAGATAAAGAGAAGACTAGCCACAAGGGAAAGGTGTGACAATGAAGTATATCTTGTACACTCGTTCAACGAATCTTACAGTGAGCTGCTTTTGTCTTGATAGTCTTGAATTAAAATTATTTATGAATATCGCAACGTATTGTTTTATCATCTCAGTAACGTAATAATAATAATATTATTATGCTACAGATTTCCAGTAATTATGTATTATGTATTTTTGAGCATTTTGAGTGTTGTAACCTTGACTATTTTGATCATAGGATTTGTTTTGAGTTTCCTGAGTGACACATCCTCTTTCACTATCGCCCAAACATAAGACCAACGAGTCAGTATAGTTTCGCTTCGACTAGAAATGTGATGTAAATTTTAAAACAGGAAATCTGATTAACTTAACTGTTATACATGGACTTTTGATATTTGTCACACTCGCACACTCTTTAGTCTTTGTACAAACTAACGAGGCAAGTTTGGGGTACGACTCAGTGTTAATTGGAAAGTACGGCCCTAAGTAAGGAAAGTGGTACGGGTCGAGTAAGGAACTCCTTCTGACAGTCATTTCGACTAAGGAAAGTCTTTCTGGTTTGCCTGGCCATACCTCAACTTGTATAGTACGAATTCTTGCTTATAATTAGCTTGTAAATAGCTCTTGTGCAAAGTCTAATAAACGAGTTGGCAGAGCAGGCGATCCCGATTAACACCGGTGGAGAATCCGGGTACGATCAACCTCTTGCAGACCAAGCTACAGCAAGATCCCTAAAAAGCCCCTGCTCATAAGACTGGTGGAGAACCTAACTGTTCTGCTAATCGCTCGTTATTACAACAAGAAGAACCTGAACTGGATTCCCTTGTACTGGACTTGACGTTCTATACTGACCTAGCTGACTTTCCATCGAGATGAAAATTATAAGTGGCCGCAAAGAACATCCATTTGCAAAGAAACAGAAATCTCCTGCGTGTCGGAAAAGGAACGCTCAAAGAATGGAAGAATTCAACAGAAATAAAAGGTTACAAGTGTTTTTGACTGATTGTGATGTTGAAGACAACAAAGTCGAATCTCTTATCCAAAAATTTGAACTTGATAATTCTACGTTGGCTAAGAAACTGGACGTTGCTAACAAAGAAATTAATAAGCTACAAATTTAACGTCTGCAGAATACATCCAAAAATTATCAAGAAGAACTCAACGAAAAGAAAAGAGGACTTTGCGAGCTTCAAAACATCATTGATGATAAAGAGAAAGTAATCAAATTTCGGCGACGTGAACTTCGGAAGACATATGCGACCGCAGATCAACTTAAAAGCGAGTTGAACTATACTTGGTACAGAATATACCAATGCGAAGGAAAGATTAGACTTTTGATTGAACAATTAGAGAATTTTTAGCAAACTAATAGACATTATTCTAGACAATCTTATTTCTAATTTATCAGTTAGTAGCTGTTTTTCTACTATTTGCATCACGTCTAAGACGAGCAGTGCATCAGGAGATGTACAAAACGTAGGAGGGGAAGTATGTTACGTTGCAGATTTCCAGTAATTATGTATTTATTGACCTCAATTTATTTCTGAGGAATCATTTACTTAATAAGTATTTTTAGTTTTGTAACCTTGACTGTTTTGATCATAGGATTTGCTTAAACTGTTTCCTGTGTGACACATCCTCTTTCACTATAACCCAAACATAAGACCAACGTATAGTTTCGCTTTGACCAGGAATGTGATGTCAATGGTCAACAGGAAATCAGATTAGCTTAGTTGTTATATATGGACTATCGATATTTGTCACACTCGCACACTTGCACACTAGACACTCGTCTTTATACAAACTAGCGAGGCAAGTTTGGGGTACGACTCAGTGTTAATGGAAAGTACAGCCCTAAGTAAGGAAAGTGGTCGAGTAAGGAACTCCTGACTAAGGAACTTGTAGTATACCAATTCTTGCTTGGCTTGTAAATAGCTCTTGTGCAAAGTCTAATAAACGAGTTGGCAGAGCAGGCAATCCCGACTAGTCTCTCTTAACAATATTAATAATAGTAGCGGATCTCTATACACATAGAAAATTAGTAAATGCAAAAACGCCAAAAATTTGTCACACCGCTTGCCCGCTCGCTGCTCCAGGCTCGTCCGCTTTTTACTGCACGAGATAAAATGTTTATTATATTAAAATAGGGAGGTCTACTATCATGAGATTATTTAGAAAAAGTATAGACGTTTCTCGTGATGGAACCGCTTGTGTAAAATTGTCAGTAGTCGCTGGTACTGCTCTATACTATTCATCAGGAGCAAGATATGGAGCAGCGGATGAATTTCCACGCGTTTCGTAGCTTTTAGCGCAAAACGTTTTGCCCTACGCGTGACCAAACGACTGACGATAAACGACACAGGGGATGGCGAGTGGGTCAAACAGGGCGTGAAAAGGGCATTATAGGGTGACTCACAAGAGGGTCTGAATGGGGGGTCACCATATCAGTTTTGCAGTTATCATGCAGTTAAACACGTGTTAATGATTAAAAGAAACTAATTTAGTACAAATACTGTATATGAACCTATCAATCATCCTCGGGGACCCAGGGCGAAGGGGGAGGGGGAGGACCGGAGGGAGAGGGGGAGGGGGAAGGAAAGGAAAAGGGGAAAAGGACGCCCTGGGCATTTGACTACCCCAAACCATTTCCAACGGCAAAACTTAATCCTCTCTCTGATTGGCCTCATTATAATTTAATTATAATGAGCCCAATCAGAGCATTTGTGCGGTTGAGTTCGATTCGTCTAAAATTACAAGTAAACAAGTTGACCCCACACATTGCAACACCTCTTGAACAAAGCGAGCGGACACGTGAAAACATTAAACAGAAACAGAAGCTGGTTGTATCGAAAATTATTCAGAAACAAGATGTGTTTGCAAAGCTACCCACAGGATTCGGGAAAAGTTTGACTTTAATACCAAATTTTGCCTGATCTCGGTGTGCAGAACTTGACACAAACATGTTAAACTGTCATAGCATCCAAGCGTTAATTGAGATGTGCCAGATATTTTTGTTATATGACCTTGTTTACGTGGGATATCCCTAATAGGATTAAGTTTTGCTGTTGGAAATGGTTTGGGGTAGTCAAATGCCCAGGGCGTCCTTTTCCCTAGCTTTTCCTTTCCTTCCCCCTCCCCCTCCGGTCCTTCCCGTTCCCTTTCGCCCTGGGTTCCCGAGGATGCCTATCAATCGACTTCATGGAAAATTGAAACAACTTTATATTTGAAAAAATATATAACTTTCAATTTCAAAACTATTTACATTTTATCAGTTTTATAACTTTTATGTATTTTCGAAAATAAATGTGTATATTCAATAAAATCTCTGTAAACAAATATTATGTTTTAGTCACTGTTTCACAGTTTCATGTGTCCATGCGAGATTAAGAGCGGTTTGCCGGAATTTGTAGACTTTTCGTCCGTTATATTTCTATGATTATATAGAAACGCGTATTTTTTTGTAGTCGTGTTATCAATTAGCAATTCCGCCTAAGCTCGTGCTACGCACTCGTATACGTGCGGTGTTTTTCATTAATTTTTATACAAATAGTGCAAAGTATTGCAAGCTTTTAGTGTTTGTACTCTAGTAATGACAAGGGTAATAAGCACAGTCGTCCATCCATCCATCCCACTCTTCCCCTATAGAAACTTGAATCACATTTAAACTGCATTCTCACATCACTATAACCTACCTTTTGTAGTTAGAGCTGTGGTGCTAACGGTGGCTATAACATGAAGTAAAAATTTCATAACTTTTTTATAGTCACTTTTTAGTAATAAGTGAAATAGATCATGCCGAGCATAATTTCTAGTGATGGGCACTCTGTTTTACACAGTTGACGCCCATATATAGAAGCCAAAAGAAAATGATGAAACAACAATACCGCGATTCATAGATACTGCTTTGCTGTCGGACAACGGCCAAAATTATGTAGCTTGATTGGGAAACATGGAAAACGGGCTATTTCTTTGCAAAAAAACAACGCCATTTTGTTTTTCTCGTGACGAAATCCGCTGGTCTATTGAGCCCGCGATATGACCGGAATTCCTGGCGATGAATGCACAATGTACGACTAGAGTGAATGTCAATCCCTATTTCTGTACAATGTATAACTAAATGATGCGCTTTACTGACAGCCCTTTAAATACTGAGGTGTTCATGATCAATTGCAAGTCTTGAATGGGTCAAGACCTGTGGCAGAAAGCGGAAGTCCTGGAACAGACATCGCTGTTTTGAATTATGCGGAAGTTTTAGCGGACTTCCGTTTTCTGCCAAAAACCCATAAGACAGGACTCACCCTAAAAGGTGAAAAAATTCTAAGATAATGAGGACTTGAAAGGTGTCTTTTTCATGGAGTCGAACATTTTGTATTTTTTCAAGTCACATTAAAGTTGATGTCTAATTTAAGGTGTCTCGAAACAGTTTTTTGTCCACCAACCGCAGCAAATAAACGGTTTAAAAGTACTTTGCTTTGGCCGGATCTTAAAGATATTATCAGATATAACTTGCTGAAGGATTGAAGTTTGGATGTTGGTTTTGGCATGGCAATCGGCGCTAATTTATGCATATCATGGGGAAATCCCATAAAACAGACTTTTAGTTCTTTCTCCAAAACTTTACTATAGAATCTTTACCGAATTCTGGACATTCATGTTCGAAGTATAAACTAACTTTTTACAGAGGTTTGAGGAATTCTATTTCGTGGATTCAACATGAAGGCAATTCCAAGTATCTCCGCGAAAAGCGATGTAAAAATTATTAAATTAATTATTAATTATTACATTTTAACAGATGTTTTCTTGATATGTTACTGCGTATGTGACTGTCTATACAATCACCGGAAGCATAAAGACGTAAAGTTTAATCAGTCGTCGTAAGTTTTAAAAAAATTCCAAAGCTGTCAACCTGTACAAAGTCAAGGTTGGAATAAGCGGCGCCGTGTGGCTGCTCACGTGCTGTATAGCCCTAGATGGGGGGTCAGAGTACAATTGCTATTACTCAAAGCTGGTCTCGCGTTGCTTGTAGCAACAAATACATAGAGGATATTACATGGCGGCACTGATCTGAGATATGGAATTTTAATTATCTTCGAGTGTTGAGATGCACAATATTCAATAACTTGTTAACCGTTTCTTTTAAATACGAAGAAAATATGTTGCTCGGTGATTGTTTGTGCAAATGAGTAAAACTATATTTTTTATTAGAACGTTTTCACATAACTCACTTTTACATGCAAATCAGTAAAATTATGTGCAAATGACAAAATAGCATGTTAATGATGTAAACGCACGAAATCGCACACATGGCACGCAGCAAGTAGACAAGTTGGCTCTTAAGTTCGTGACTGAGTTTTCATTTATGACGCTTTTCAACTGAACACTACTTTCAAGACGGAAAAAAGAACTTAGTGCATGACGTAGAACAGAATAAATAAATACTTTAAGAATAAAATCATGCTTTGGGGAATTTGGTGATTAAGACCAAGAACTAGACCTTTTTGCGATAACGAACATTCTCGACATCTCGTGCTCTTATAGAGCAAAAAACGAACAAACAAACAAAAACAAAAAACTGCAAATATTTTGACATGTTTGCGTCCGTCCACATGTTTGCGTATTCACAAAGTTTTCGTCTTCACGAATTTTTGTAATTTTTTGGCGCAAGATTTTGCCCAATTTATAAATCAGACTCTAAGTCTAATCCCGAAAATCATCGTCCAATATCTGTGCTTTCTGTAATTAGCAATTAACAAGATCATTGAAAGGCTTGCTTATAATGCCATTTATAAGTTCCTGACTGACAATAAATTACTAAGCAAATATCAATCGGGCTTTAGGTCATTGCATTCTACTTGTACTGCTCTTTTATCAGCTACTAGCAGATGGCTAGAGAATCTGGATTCTGGACTGATCAATGGTGTCCTATTCGTTGACTTGAGAGAAAGCATTCGACACCGTTGATCATGCCATTCTGATACGTAAGCCGCTAGAATACTATGGAATTAGGGATAGAGAATTAGCGTGGTTTGAGTCCTACTTGTCTGAACGCTCACAGCACTGCTTGGTAAATGGTGTGTTATCTGAAAAGTGCGGCATTGCTTGCGGTGTTCCACAAGGCTCAATCCTCGGCCCTCTCTTATTTCTCATTTATATTAATGATTATCCATATTCTCTAGCCCACTGCTTGCCTGGAATGTTTGCTGATGACACTTATATAACTGCAGCAGATTCCGATATACATGAAATTGAAAATTATATATATGAAGATCTCGAAAGAAGTAAACAATGGCTTTGCGCCAATAAATTAAGTTTCAATAATACTAAAACTAAATATATGGTCATTGGGTCTAAAAATAAACTGAAACAACTTGATGCTCATCACAACAACTCTCATTTTCGTGATACACCAATTGAACGAGTTCGGAATTTTAAACTTCTCGGTGTACACTTAGATGAGAATCTTAAGTTCAAGAACCATATTGACCATGTTATTAGTAAAGTATCAACTGGACTCAAAATGCTATATCGGACTAGACAATATATTGATATGCTTATATTGATATATTGATATGCTTATATCACTCATTAATTGAACCATATCTTGATTATTGCAGCACCATTTGGGGGGATTGTAATAAGGGGTTACAAGATAAACTACAAAAACTACAAAATAGAGCTGGCCGAATCATAACAAAGTCAGATTATAGTGTTCGTTCTCGAGATATTAGAAAAGAATTACAGTGGGTAACACTCGACAAAAGGAGATCTAACTCAAAATCAGTTATAATGTTTAAGATACTTAATGGCCGTGGGCCTGATTGTTTAAGAGAATTATTCTCCTATGTTAGCGAGCACAATAGCTATAATCTACGAAATGCTGATATTAATCTTATTCTACCGGCTCCTAAGTCTAATCTTGGTAAACGCGCTTTCTCCTACAGTGGAGCAAAAAATTGGAATACTTTATCACGAGAAGTAAAAGAGTCCCACTAGTCTTTGTTGTCTTTTAAGAAAAAACTTCAGTAGATTATTGCATATTGTTATTATTTCTTATCTTTAGTTTTAGAGACATTATTTATTAATTATCAATTAGATTTTATTATTTGTAATCTTTGAAAATTAGTTTTTAGCACGGCTTGCCTGACAACCAACTATGTTGAGACGTGAATAAATAAAGTTAATTATTATTACAAAGACTGATGAAGTAGCAAGTGACAACAAACAACGCGGAGCATAAGTAAACCCCTGAGAGGGGGGTCGAATGTAATGCCCCCGAACACCCCTTACTCAAGTGTCCGGAAAGTGATTACATAACAATACCTGATTACACAGGAAACCCAATGATCAGTGAGTAAGCATAAAAAATCCTATTTTCAAGATGGCGGACACTTAGATGAAAAACACCATTTTTGAAATGTTAAATGCTCAAAATTACGGCAAATAACTCTGAAAACATCAAAAGAAGACTAAAACACTAATACTTTTTTTGAGGACAAAATTCGTACTTTAGCGAGCTTTAGCGCACAAACAAACACAGTGACCTATCGTTTTTAACTCGTGGATATGCGAAGCATAGAAAGGAGTTATTGTGGGACTCGGTGTCACTCGCTCACTCAGGTGTTAGCAGGTACCCGTTAGAGTCTGAGTACGAGACTGTTTCCGCTCGACTCCGCTCGCCGCTCGGTACTGAGCCGAAGTTCAGGAAATGTTGTAAGGCAATTTTGTGATCATATTATTCGATCTTTTCCAATCATTTATTTATTCCGGGACACCCGAACTATTCATAGATCAATGATATTTGCTTTTCACGATTTGTGTTGAAATCAGATTACAGATAACATATATATTTAGTTAACTGAACATTATAGCTTGAAATAGCATTGACTAGAAGCACTCCCAGACAAGCAGACATGTCCAACGTTGTTTAAAGAAGAAGCCTTTTAGATCATTATAAAATTCCTAATATTAGCGCAAGCTATTTCAGGAGTAAAACCATCGACGTACAGAAGCAAGTTTAGCCATGACTTTAATACGCAATAGAATATCGCATTGCAGTCGATACTGACGAGTAAAAACCTTTCTGAATGCCGGACTTTGTACATCGCTGTCAACATAGTTAATAACTATGCTGTCAAGCAACAAATCTCAGTTTTCAGGCAAGTCCAACATATCACAAGAGCCAAAGTAGATAAACGAACGAAAACATTTTGAAAGCCGCCGTCCCGAGCGCCGTGAAGGCCATAGCCCAGACGCTGGGCCCTCCCTCGCCGCTCCTCATTTTTATTTGCATGGGCTTCCTGTGTCGCGGAAAGGAGGGTCCCTCCTTTCCGCGACACAGAAAGCCGGCCATATAAAAAAGAGGAGCGGCGAAGGAGGGCCCAGCGTCTGGACTATGAAGGCCATCGAGTCCGCTAGCCGCCGAAAACAGCAACAAAAAGGCGTATTGAGTTAGTTTATTGGCTTACTTAGTGTTTTATGAAGCAATTTCTTTTATATTTATAGCGACCGGTTTTGCTACAGAGAGAAGCATTTTTGCATTTGTTTGTTTGTAACCACACATTGAATAAATACACAAAATTTACTAGTCGAAGACATGCAACTTATGGGTGGTCAAGAGGATATACCCATGGCTTTTCAACGAAATTAGGTCCGGAGTCGAGTCTCGGCCAGGCGGTACGGGATCAGGTTTTTTTTTTTTTTTTTTCACTTTTTTTTCTTTTTGACACCTTTTTCTTCTTCTTCTTCTTCTTCTTCTTGACACCTTCTTCTTCTTCTTCTTCTTCTTCTTCTTCTTCTTCTTCTTCTTCTTCTTCTTCTTCTTCTTCTTCTTCTTCTTCTTCTTCTTCTTCTTCTTCTTCTTCTTCTTCTTCTTTTATAGCTAAAGACTCTTTTTCGCTAAAGAAATTATTGATTTATTGAGTTTTTGTCTTCCAATGAAAACTCGTTATTTTACTAAATTGTATTGCTTGGGCTTCCGGTGGTCATTTCGGTCAATCCACGACATTATTTCAAGTTATATGATAGAGTGAAGCAGTTTGCAGTGTACGCAGTGGGACATTACTTTTATTAGGTACATTTCTATTCACGTTATATCCACGAGTTAGCCATAGGGGCCTTTGATTATTATATCAAATCAACAAGAGTAAGGTAACCTACCAGAATTTCAATTTTAACAAAAATCTGTGTTCCGTTTTCGAGATATTCTCAAATACTTACCGAAGAAAGCTGTTTTCAAGCCAATATCAGGGTACGGTACTGGTGCCGAAATTCTCTAATTTTTTACGACAATTGGATTTTCTTGCAAATTTTTGAGGTTTTACTTTTTGTTCGACATTTCAATGCTGACAATGACTTAATGCAAAAGGTGAGTGTCTTTTGTTCGGTCGATTTTCCGTTTTCGAAAATTGCCGAGGCACGGGCTCAAAAATACTTAAAATTACCGCCATCTAGCCCAGAAACAAACACGGTGACCCCTATTCTGTTTTTTATTTGAATTTTGGAATCAGTGTAGCTTAGTTAATAACTGTACGAAATTTCATTAAAAATCTATGTTCGGTTTTATTTCTACGGAATTACCTTAATACCACTATTGTTACAGAGAATAATAAAGCAGAACCAAATTATACGATCGCTTCTCGTTTGATTCGAGACTCGATTTACTGAAACGGAATGGAGCAGATTTTGTTTCTACTCTTGCGCTCGTTCTAGAATTTCCAGCCAAATGAAGACTTGAAAATGCTGAATTGGAAAGGTTTCAACTTTGTAAACAGGTATTTTGAACTGAAGAAATTGTTGGTTTAGTGAAAAGAGGGTCTGACTCCGGTTGCCCAATTTGTCAACCCTTGAACAAAAAACCCTCATCTTTCTTTCAATAGTAAATTTCAATAGTTTTGCTGACAAGGCGCTGATGGTACTGTTTTGTACTGTTTTTGTAGAAGTATTACGATGGGCGTGTTCAGCGATGGCTGACAAATGGTGTTTTTTGCGACATTCAATGGCTTTGTCGGTTTGACACTCGTAGCATTTACCACAATTACAGTGAACCGTATAAATGTCTTCTATTTTAAGAGGGGGTCTTTGAGCTGTCGCAGCATCTATCTGGTCCTTTTTTTTTTTTTTTGCACTGACTAAAGCACACTTTGACGTTGTGTTTGCGTAAGTCCCTTCCGATGCGGTCAGTGATGTTGGATATGTAGGGTAGGCAGACAAACCCAAAAGGCGAGTACATGTTACGCATTCATTCCTTAAAAATGGGGCTTCTAAATTGTGACGAATCTCCGGACCAAGCTTAAGGGGGGTCGCAAAAAAGCAAGAACAAAATTAAGACGTTAGTTTTCTAAAATGTTTGGGCCATTTTCTATTTTATTCTATTCCATTCCTTCCATTCAATTTCATTATATTCCATTCCATTCAATTCCATTAATAATTCTATTCTATTCTATTCTATTCTATTCTATTCTATTCTATTCTATTCTATTCTATTCTATTCCATCCCATTCCATTCCATTCCATTCTATTCTATTCCATTCCATTCCATTCCATTCCATTCCATTCTATTCTATTCTATTCTATTCTATTCTATTCTATTCTATTCTATTCTATTCTATTCTATTCTATTCTACATATCTTTACCATTGTACATATATTTCATAGAAAATTAAACAAACACAAAAACTCAACCATGCAAATAACAAATAAAATCTATATCTTAAAATCTTGTGGGAGTTTAGTCTTATTTGAAACGCAGGTATCATTTTTTGTTCACTACTAGGCCATTGTAAACAAAATCTTGTCATTTTTATCGAATCCTTATTACCTGAATAACAAATATTTTTTCTTAGGGACCGGTCATTATTTACAGGGAGGGGGGCTGGTGGAAATATGGGGGGGGGGGGGGGTCATAATTTTTATGCATACACTGCATTATTGTTATAAGAGAATGTATGTGGAAAGGGGGATGGGGTCGTCAAAAATTGTGCAGCACATTTCTCATTTCCACCAGCCCCCCCCCCCCCCCCCCCCTCCCTGTAAATAGTGACCAGTCCCTTACCTTTACATGATAATGTGTGGAAATCATTACTGGTTCAGCAGGCATGGAAGAAAACGGAAGTCCGCTGAAACTTCCGCATAATTTAAAACAACGACTCAAACAGGACTTCCGCTTTCTGCCATAGGTCTTGACCCAAAGTTTTACGCCTCACTATTTAAAGGTGAAAGACAAAGTACATCATTTTATTATATTCCAAGCAGCATCGAGACTATATTTTAGAAAAGGTCCCGCTGGATTTATTATGGCTTCTCTAACTTTTACCTTGTTGGTGTTCAGTATTTTATTGGCATTACTGCCATGTATCTACTCATCAAACGGTACGTATGGAAAGCATAGTGAGACACTTTATGTAAGGAGTTTCGAGTTACTGCTGCTCTTGCTCCTGCTTGATCTTCGGCTTTTGCTCTTGCTCATGCTATTGATGCTGCTCTTATTCTTGCTCTTGCTCTTACACTCGCTCCTCCGATCCCCTTGTTTTTGCTCTTACATGCACTCCCTCCTCCCCTTGCTCTTTTTGCTCTTGCTCTTGCTCTTGCTCTTGCTCTTGCTCTTGCTCTTGCTCTTGCTCTTGCTCTTGCTCTTGCTCTTGCTCTTGCTCTTGCTCTTGCTCTTGCTCCAGTTGCTCTTGCTCTTGCTCCAGTTGCTCTTGCTCTTGCTCCAGTTGCTCTTGCTCTTGCTCTCGTTCTTGTTCAATTTTGTTCAATCTTTTTCTTGTTCTTGCTTACCCTTTCTCTTCTTCTATAGCTCGTGTTCATATGCTCTAGCTCTATAGCTATTAATGCTCTTTCTCTCATTTTTGCTCTTCCCCATGCTGTTCACTATCATATCATCATATCGTAGTTGCTCTTTACCTTTTCAGTCTGCTCTTCTTTCTCTTTTAAGCATTCTACGTTTAATTTCTCTATTAAACAATCTAAACAAAATATTACGAGTTAAACTTTAGATGATAGTATATCGTCAAAAGCTTCAAAAACAAAGGCACTTAATGAGGTTGTATTTGAAATATAGAAGGTATATGTTTTGCTGAACATCTCTAAAGCTACCATATCCCTAATGGTCCCTGATCGGTCTGTATTTCAATTCCTATCTGCCTTTGGTTGGGAGTTACAGTGTTTAACATTTGATGCATACTTTCATAAAATCCTGTGCAGATATAGATATATTTTTTTCCTAAATTTCTTCTTCTAGTTGCCGTCCCTGTTACCCATGCAGCTCCAAATGGTAAGTGTTACTACCATCAACACAGTTTTATATGGCTTAAATTTGACGTGACGTTTCATGGTATTTTTAACCGAATCAAGTTTTTAACTTAAAAGTTTGTGAAAGAGCTTCTAATCTGGAATGTCCAACCATGATGCACGCGGAGACACGTTTGTCCGATAATTTATTGACTTACTTCCCTTGTACATACTCACAGTATAAGTAATAACCCGAGACGTACTTCATCTGGCACATAAAAGGAAATTAGAGCGAGGCTACGTTCATAGAGCTTATAAAACATTTGTCCGGTTAGCCCTTTGCAGATGATTCCAATAGCACTTGTTCACTTCAACATTTTTACCAGTTGTTGCACGGTTCAGAAGAGGGTGTCCATAGGAAGGAACGGTTAATATCTTGGCTCTTTTACAACGAAGGTTAAATTCTTCCAGAAATTAAATGTTTTAGGAATGTCTCTTTTTTTGCCAATCAGAAATGATTTTCTATAACCACAAAGATAAAGATCAAGTTTCTTGTTGTTCGAGAGACATTCCTAAAATATTTCTAGGAGCCTACGGTTTTTTCAATTTGCAGTATCAAAAAATATCAAAAATGCTTGAAAATTTTGTTTTTGTTGTTTTTTGTTGTTTCTTTCTTTTTTTCTTTCTGTGGAGATCACAGTATTGGCCAACTTCGTTGGGCTTTTACAATTCGTCTTGATCTTCTCTTTTATAACAGTGACAGGTAAAATATATCTCGCCATTTGCCATTTGCCATTGCTATTTTTCAGAATTCTGTCCTGCTATACCTGTTAAATACGAATGCCCAGATAAGGCCCATCGCGAATGTAATGATGATTATGATTGTGCTAAATTAAAACCTGGGACCAAATGCTGTCGGGATGGCTGTGGAGGTCGCTATTGTGTGAGTAAGTATCAGCCACTCAAGGTGCATGGCTCGAAATAGTTATTTTTTACAGCACTTGATACTAATCTCGCGATCTGATTGGTGAATTTGAGTGTGTCAATAAGAGGACAGACACACTGCTGACGCGTTTCAGCGCGCGCGCTCGTTCTGTTGCTCCTCAATTTGTTAACTTTTGCACTTCAAGTTGTGATACTTGAGCACGATAAATATATTTGACGCATTATCATGGTGGCCATATCACCATATATCAAAGCCCTTAGTCCAACAAAACAAAACAAAAATCTGTTTGGATTTTTTTTTACATAATTTGTTGTGTATAATTTTGCCGAAAGAATACTGCATTTCTCAAAGAAGTGTTATGATCTGATCCCCCTCCCCTTTTTCAATGTTTAGCCTGTAAGGTTTGCCGTTGTGTTGCAAGCACTTTAAGACCTTCAAGACATTATATTGTACAGAGAGGGGAATGGGTGGATATCAACCCCAGCAACTCAATAGAGAGTACTCAAACTGGCCCAAAAGCCCCAAGGGTTTTGTCCAAAATTGTATATAATTTTTCCATGGAGATAAATGTAATTTTTTTTCTAAATGTTCGTTTCCTGTAGTTGGCGTACCCGCTACCCCAATTGAAGGTAAGTGTCACGACAGTGTTTAAAAACGGTTAAAATGTGTCAAATTTGTATATTTATTGATAGTTTTTAAACTCAATTTCGTTTGTAAAATGGCTTCCAATATGAAACATTATAGCATCCTCGTCAGTTTCCATATGTTTTGCCTGTCTCAGCTAAAAATTTGTAAGCCAAAGATTTGTTATCACGTTGATTCTATTATATAGAATACGTACATGATGCATGCTTAGACTGTGTGTACGCTGACTCCGTTCAATCACGTGCGGCAGGATAAAAGCCACCTTAAGTAAAGCATGGTCGAATTTTACCAAAAATACGATTTTTTCAAAATATGAGGTTAGATCCAATGTATTTAAATTGGTGCCGATCAACGCAAACCACTAAAAAGTATTTCTATTAATGGGTGAATTTTCGATTGTCTTATTTCATATAGTTTGTCAGAATACTCCTATTGGTGTTGCGGACAAGAATATCATACCAGATAGCAGTTTTACAGCAACTTCTCAATTTAATGACCGATATGCAGCAAAAGGTGCCCGTCTCCATGCTAAATCAGGATGGCAACCCAAAGACATGAAAAACCCCCATGACTACCTACAGATAGATTTGGGCAAAGTGTTTGTTATCTGTGCTGTAGCTACACAGGGACAAGATGGGTTTCGTTCTATCGACAAAGGGACTGCTGAGTACCAGATATCAACATCTATCGACAATAAACTGTGGAATTTATATCCAAGTAACTACTCACCTAAGGTACGGCTGATTTTTCTATGTATCGATAGCTATCTTATAAAACAAATACATTCCTTATATACGTCAAGCCTGAGTTACTGACTGATCTTAATTAGTGCCTAGTAGTCCAAGGCAATCAAATTTCATTCTTAGGGCAATTTGCGCGCAACATATGGCGTCAACTTCCTATTACTAAACATATCAAGAAATTGGTGCTGTTTTTGGGCTTCCTGTGGTAAACAAATCGCGGGTCCCTGTTTCTACACTGTTCCAGTCCTTTTTCGGTCAATATCAAGATAGCTGACTTGGTTAACATGTTTCGTGATAAAAATTTATTCCAACTTTCCAAATATGGCAAGTACAAATTTTCTTATATGGAAGAAGGAGCTCGTGCGAAAACAGCACATTTTTATATAAGGCATTTCTTGATATGAATAACCTTAAGGCCGATGGCAACAAATTCAAGCGCGCATTTGATATATGTCAAACGAGCTCTGATCTGCATATTTAACGCAACAAGCGAGCACTCGACGCAGCACAAATTTGAATGACTAAAGATTATTCTAAAACCGTTCGATTTCTTTGTGCAAAAACCATCGTGAAAAAAATGCATTAAAATATTTTTAAAAAACTTTCAGGTTTGGAGAAAAACACACTTTTTACTGTATTAATATGAAATTATCTTTTGATGAATAAAACCAAAAGAGCATAAATTTGATAAAACTTTATGAAAAAATTAATGTTTTGACCACCAAGACTAATGAAGGTCATTTGGCTGCCATCTTGAAAATGTCTCATAATGCATCGTAATTCTTTCTACTCTTTGGGGAGGGCTTGGGATTTCATGGCCATTTACGCGAATTCTCAACAGATTTCGTGCGTGTGTTTATCATCAAATGGCTTTTTAAATCGCATGGATGCCCTATAATGTATTTTCTGATTTGGTTTTAGAATTTCTAAGCTATATCAATTCAAAACTAAAGCAAAACAACGACAACAAATAAGTAAATATACGGAACGGAACGATTTTGAGCTCAGTTTTTGCTTTGTCAACATGTTGCAAGTTTTTGGTCTGAATACAAAAAATTTGCAACGCAAAATAACGATTTTGACCCAAGTTGTACCGGCGTTGCTTATTTTTATGAAGAATACCAAGACAAATGTTTCTATGTCTAACATCTGAAGGAGTTGAATCTTTTAATGTGAAACCGCAAGTACAGTCTTGTTCCCCGTACCCCAGGGAGAGCTACTAAGTACTGTGGTCGATCAAACATTCAATCGAAGTGTGCGCCAAGCTACCAAGAATCAAAATTACCGCCATTTTACATAGCGCGCGCACCACATAGCAGCGGTGTTGCCTTGGCGACGAAATAGGTAAGTCCACCCTTAAGCGCCAAGCACATCGCACAAACATCCTTCCGTCAGTTTCGCTTTCTTGCTTTTATAGTTATGTGTGACATTTTATTCTATGCATCAGAAATGAAATATTAAATAACAAGAAGCTACAACTTTTACTTAAACTGTTAATTTTACATGCACAATCTTTAATTTTACAGCTCTTTCGTAACTATTATATTGATGGATTTGCATCTGTGGTAAAGAATTCCCTGGAGATGACTGTTTTGGCAAAGTTTATCAGATTTATACCGATAACCTTTCTTCGAAGCAAATATTTACGTGTAGAGGTGTATGGACAGGAATACAAGAAGAAAGGTATCTAAACGTATTCATATATCAATAAAAGTTGTTTGGGGGAAAACCCAGAGGTTGTTGCTAGCTTTGATATAATTCTTGATTATGCAACCTGCTTTTGAGAAATTTCTAGCCTTCTCTTTGCAAGCATCTATATATACCTATTTTAAAAAAGATTGTCGTATGAGAGGTCTCAAGCCTACGCGACTAGACCGAAAGGAGTATGGGTAGTTGCAAAATTTCACTCTCTTTTCCGTATTGGTCTTGATTTTAGCATCAGCAATGAAGCTCTTTGATGTATTAGGTCATGACAAGCTGAAGTTGAATTATGGTGTGGATATTTGTGTGGTTTTATAGCTTTAGTAATGTTTACCCATGCTTCCTTTCGGGTGAGTCGCGTAGACTTTTGCCGACAACGTTTGTTGAATTAGATGTATCAGATATGCGGAGCATACACTATGTGTGCTGTCGTACAGAAAAGATCACATTACGTCACTTATATGGCGCCAAGTAGGTAATGTGCGCCAAAGCTTGCAAAGAACACTGGGAGTTGTAGTACAGTAAACATCTATTATCATTTTAGCATTTTAATTTCTTATGCTCAAAACCTTGCATGTTTTATAACGCAAAAACAGATTTTGAGGTTCATTTTAGCGGGCTAAAATAGTTCAAGGACTCAGTTTCCCATCATGCTCTGCTCTACAAAATCACGCTCGTACACATTGCCTATATATAGCTAATTCAATTTACGTTGTCACTGATAAAGCCTAAAGCCTAAAGCTTTGGGAGTGGAATCATGAAAAATTTTTATCACCGTGACATCATTACAATAAAAACTCACTGTATGCTTGCAAATTCTACAACTTGGATAAATATTCCTTAATTTCTCAGATAGCCTACAGAGATTAAGTTTGTTAGTACACAAAAGATATTTGAAAGTCTTTAGCCTTTAAGCTTTTTTCAGAGACAACGCTAATTGAAATAGCTATATATTATGTATTATTATATTTTGAAAATAATTCAAGAGTTTTGATTGGCTAAGAGCCACCGGATAAATTACCATAGTCGCCGGCTAGCTGCCCAAATTTGGAGTTATGAAAATGTTGAAAACCATTATTCGAAGTTATGACGTAATTTTCTCGAATATGGAAAATTAGCTTGCGGTATGACGTCTCGCTAATTTATGCGATTCATGCCAAAAGCGGGAAAACAACAACAACATGTATTTTTGTCAACAAAGCACAACTGAGAAAGAATTATTTTCAAAAAATAATAAAACAATTATTGAATTCGTTTCTCGTAGGATATGGGGAATTATTAAGGCCTCGGTTTGTGTTATCCTACTCGAACTCATCCAATAATTGCTTAATATTCTTCGTTATTGTATATTGTATGTATTTTTCGACCTTTCTTCTCGTAGAGAAGAAATAACAGGATAGACTTCTTCCAAGCAGGTGTTGATGTAGTGAAAAGGTTTTATATAATATAAAATATTACGTACGCTCTGATTGGTCGAGAACTGCATGAGTATGATTACAGTACATTCACATGAATGACGTCATTGATTCTTACGCTTGCTCTGATTGGTTAAAATGTTTCGATGAATATTATAATAAACAAATGGAATTTATTTATCCGTGGGTCTGTACTCTAAAAAATGCACAGAAGACATCAAAATGTGGTGAGAACAACAGTCACGCCAATGGACTTCGTCTCGTGGCGTACTTCTTGTTCTCACCATAAGTACAAAAAAGGGAATCTATTTGTTAAGCAAATACAAGATGACTTCTATCTAGCAGCTATTCAGTTCAATAGCAGTAATAAATTATCGCAATGTTTTTTTCAGTTGTTCCCGGTACATGTCCTGTACATGTTTTCCCCACTCGTGAAAAATGCCCAGATAAAGTACATCACAGATGTTACGATGATGCGTACTGTGGTCGATTTATGCCTGGTACCAAGTGCTGTCTGGTCGACTGTGAACGTCGTTGCATTGGTATGTACGCTCTGATAAACCTCAATGAAAATATTATGAATATTAGATTCAGTCTAGTTTATAAGAGTTTCTCTCAGAGCCTCTCCCGGTTGGGGTTTCGTCTGTTTTCAAAGAAACTAGTACTGATCAAAACTGCTGTGAAGTGTTGTATTTTTCTGGTAGTTACTGAAAATTACTACAGTGAGCTAGCATGCACGTTTTAAAATTTGAATTGCGATCTTACTAAGTAAAGTTTAAAGGCTCATGAAATATTTTTAAATATTAAAAAAGGGTAAAATATTAAAAATATTAAATATATTCAAGGGGTTGCGCTTAAACTAATTTACAAAGATGATAAGCCAACAGTATTCACTAGAGTGATTTTCACCGGACTGTGAAATAGTTACTAAGCTAATAGACACTTATAGACTCTGCACCCATTGTTTTCTTTTGTTGCAATACAACTATTAGACACTATTAAACACTGACTATTAGTAATTGTTTCACAGTCCGATGAAAATCACTCTAAGCAAAGTTATCTAGTCTACGTATAGCATTTAACGGGTAGCAGTAACTGATGTGTTTTCTCTTTTTCTTTTAGTCCCAGTTGCTACTCAAACTCCAACTAGAAAAGGTGAGTTAGCTACACGATTTTCTAGAAATTGCCTGTTCTAGATGTTGCTTTTAAAACGAAAGCCGTGATTAGTAAGATATTGTAAGATTTTTGATAATAGTGATAAAATACTGAACTATTTTTCTTTGTTGTTATTCTTGTTTTATTATATGTATATCGAGATTTACTCACTCAAAATCCATTTAGTAAATTCACTGCTCTCATACTAGACGCATGGCTGCGTGAACCCAGGCACTCGTTAGAAAGAAGCACTATGCCACTGCAAAGAAGTACGAGTTTAAGAAACACTAGGGTATAGTGAAAATATTGATCTATTATTAACGTAATATCTATTAAATGATATTAATTGGCAACTTTGGATCAATATTTACACAATTGATGTTTTTTAAAACAGTTTAATGTGAAACTTATTTTCTTTGAAATATATCAAACCTGAGACTGTATATTATTGTTTAAAAAAAAACATAATACCAAGTTCGATCAAAATTTGAATGAGAAGCTACGTCAAAAATACAGAAAAATACAGTAAATCTACCTTCAAAGGATTCCTCCATTCCACTTAACATTCTTGAATATTTAACCACTGAACTAAATTTTTCTAATGCTAAGCTAATGATATTGATCTAACGCAATATTTGTCACTCGTGGAATTTCAGAAATTAAGCGACAGGAAGCACAACAAACCATCGAAAATTGAAGACAAAAATCTTCAAAAGCCTGTGCAGCTTTCCTCTCGATGTCGTCTTTCCATTCTTCTATAAACCTCTAGTTTAACAAAATAACAAAATAGTTTTCTTTTAGTTCAGGACCATGCAGCTCCTAGTTTTGAGCAAATGACAACACGGCTCACAGCATTCGAGTATTCAGTTTCAAAACTACTAGGTGATTCGATGTAATTACGTCTTTTTCGTCGCTTTGAGTGATCGAGTCCAAGTACAAACCTTTGTAATACTATTACCACGAGGTTTAAGTGAATTTTCTGATATATGTTAAAGTTGAAACTCGCTAGTGAAAGAATTAAAGGCTGTTGTTGTCGCGTTTGATTTCACGCATGCGCTTTAGAGCAATGTCGATTTGTGACTGAAGGAAAACGAAGGCGAAATGTCAACCCAGGCCTTCCGCCTGGGTAATGATATTTGTGGCCTATCAATGTCGACACAGGGATCCCACGAAGTCATTACAGATGTAGCCACTGATTTCCTTAAATCAATCAATCAATCGATCAATCAATCAATCAATCAATATTTACAAATAAATAAGTAAATAAATGTTTTAATTGACACTCCCCTGAAGGGGCTTTTCAGTGTTAACCACTCCACCCTCACTACCACTACATTCGATATACTCTACATCAAGAGACCATAATACTAGTATTATGGTCTCTTGTCTACATACATCACTCAACTCACATGTTCATTTTTGTTGTAAGGAAAAACCCTCGTGGCAAGGGAGAGAACAACACATCAAACAAACTCCATTCACGTATGGTCCGAGCCGGGAATCGAACCCAGACCTCAGGGATCGGTGCCCGCTACGCCACCCTTGCCAACCTCCATTTATCGGAACTCTGCTCAATGCCGAGAACACTTCCTCAAAGTTGCGCGACTTCACACTACACTGCAGCCCTGTCCCCTTGAACACTGTTATGTTGACGGTAATAATGATGGCAGTGATTAGTGATGTATTTCAATGTCTTTTTCAGTTCTACTGAATTATTAGAAAAACTCGGTGTCTAGCAAGTTTATTGGTTTTGCTGTGATTTCAAATTACACTGCGCATGACCAGATCGTGACCATGTCCCTCCTAAGTTTCGGTCGGGAATTGGTCGGTAGGCTACCAAAAATTCAGAAAAGGCTGGATTTTTTGCTAATAATGTCCTATATCGACGATTCCCAGACGAGATTTTAGTCTGAATTGACGTGTATTTATGCAAACGGCAATAAACCGCGTACGTTTCAACGCTGTATTTTGTGATCTTCAGGTTTAGGTGTTCCTGGAATTTGTCCTGGTTTTTCTATTTCAACAAATTGTGAAGCACATTACGTAAATCACCAATGCGAGATTGATACAGATTGTGGTGGGATAGGAACTGTTAGCAAATGTTGTCACGATGGCTGTGGGCGCCGTTGCGTGAGTAAGTATGCCCCTATTCAAGGGCACTAGGACAAAGTCGTTGTGTGTGAGTGATATCAATAAACCAGCTACAAATTGTATTTACGGTATCTGATGTTAGTCCTTCGTAGTTCTCACGTTAATTCACATTGTATGTATCTGCACTCCTTTGTAGTTATCATTCAAGTATTATTCCCTCAGTATTTGACCTATCTGGCCTCTGTTATAGTTTTCATAAAGCGCCATCCACCGAACACGAGTAAACGAACGTTCCAACGGTTTATCTGAATTTGGGTTCCAGTCCGTCCTCCGCCATAAATTAGTTAGCTATGATTAATAAGTTAATCAAATTCGACTTAATATCACTCTATGAGCAATAGAGCTCTTTCTATTGTCCTCTCGTCTGCTCCGATAATGGGATTATTTTGACAGGTAAGGGGGACAGTGATGACAGATTGGCCTTTACCGTTCCTGACCAAGGCCACCCTCAAGAGGATTATTTTGGCTAACCTTGGTAAATATCAGCCTTAATTTCTCCCGCTCCGATTCTGCTGTCACTCTCCAATAACGCTCCCTCTCTTTGCAGCACTTTAATTCTCTTTTCATGTTCTCCCATTCTTTGCCCGGTCTGTTTAGAAGATGTTCAGCTGGGGTATTCTGGCTATTAAACTTTAGATTTCGAACTTGTAACAATCGGAAAACGGAAAGCGTGACCGTTGGCCCGGCAGGACATCGCTTCAACTGTGCTTGAATCAACTCATATACAGGATTCAATAATACTTGTCACGCTTTCCGTTTTCCGATTGTTACAAGTTCGAAATCTAAAGTTTAATAGCCAGAATACCCCAGCTGAACATCTTCTAAACAGACCGGGCAAAGAATGGGAGAACATGAAAAGAGAATTAAAGTGCTGCAAAGAGAGGGAGCGTTATTGGAGAGTGACAGCAGAATCGGAGCGGGAGAAATTAAGGCTGATATTTACCAAGGTTAGCCAAAATAATCCTCTTGAGGGTGGCCTTGGTCAGGAACGGTAAAGGCCAATCTGTCATCACTGTCCCCCTTACCTGTCAAAATAATCCCATTATCGGAGCAGACGAGAGGACAATAGAAAGAGCTCTATTGCTCACCCCTCTCTTTTAGAGTGATATTAAGTCGAATTTGATTAACTTATTAATCATAGCTAACTAATTTATGGCGGAGGACGGACTGGAACCCAAATTCAGATAAACCGTTGGAACGTTCGTTTACTCGTGTTCGGTGGATGGCGCTTTATGAAAACTATAACAGAGGCCAGAAAGGTCAAATACTGAGGGAATAATACTTGAATGATAACTACAAAGGAGTGCAGATACATACAATGTGAATTAACGTGAGAACTACGAAGGACTAACATCAGATACCGTAAATACAATTTGTAGCTGGTTTATTGATATCACTCACACACAACGACTTTGTCCTAGTGCCCTTGCCCTATTAGACTTATATACAAAATTCACGGGAAATGGGCTAGATTTTTTCCCGAAATTTCTCCATAAAGGCTCCAAATTCTTGAAAATATTTCTAAAATTCACGAAAATTTTCTAAAATTCTTGAAAATTCTTAAAACCGTATATAAAACATATATCTATAGTAAAACAAAACCACGATAAAAATAGAACTGGAAGTATGGGAAAAGCCAATTCATATCCATACAAATTAAGTTAATGATTCAACCTTAAGCTCCACAATTCAATACACATGTAAATAAGCTATCATTGTTGTACACTGTTAAAATGACTTGAAACATCTATCCAAAAAGAATTGATATCCTAAGAGTCTAGGTTCCAGGTTGTTTCAGTTTACTGTACTCCCTTTGGTGCAGTCATGTAGGTTATAAACTGAGCAATCCATTTTAATGTGTTCTCCTCAGATCCTGCAGTTTGTCGAGACACTCCTGTTGGTGTTGCGGACAAGAATATCATACCAGATAGCAGTTTTACAGCAACTTCTCAATTTGATAACCGATATGCAGCAAAAGGTGCCCGTCTCCATGCTAAATCAGCATGGGAACCCAAAGACTACAGTAATCCTAATGATTACCTACAGATAGATTTGGGCGCCATGTTTGTTATTTGTGGGCTAGCTACACAGGGACATGGTAGGCTTGCACAACAACGGACAACACTGTACAAAATATCCACATCTATTGATAACAAAACATGGATTTATTACCCAAGTAACTCCTTGCCAAAGGTATTGTGAATTGATTGACACAAGTATGTTTTTCCAATTAAGAGTATCAAATTTTATTATTCAACTCGGCATGGACAAGTAAAAATATCACGTGAGTAGGACTGGAGCGAGTAAAAATATCAGGGGCTAATTTAGGGGAGGGGTGCAGGGGGTGCCCACCCCTGCTGAGATGACGTTGGGCCCTTTTCTTCTCTATATAGTTTTCCACAATATCCTCTTGATAGTTTCCAATTTCTATAACGCTGTACCCTCCTGAAAAATAATCCTGGGTGCACCCCTCCCTAGCTGAAGAAAATCCTGGATCCGCCTCTGAATATCCAGCGATATTTGTACTCCTCTATACTGTTTGACAGGTCTAAAGTCACTAAAAGTCCGGGCTGATTTTCCTTAGGAATATTATCGCAGTGTATAGTTAATAGTTTTTGAATAAAAGGATTATTTTACAACTCAAGTACAAAAGCCTCGTAAAAATATGCAGCCATACTCCACACAAAAGCTGTCTGGCTAATAAGATATATTGCACAGTAGGGGTAGTGCACTTTGAGCTGTCTTTGAAAAACGCACGAGTGAGCTGGCTTCAAAACTGAAATCGTTATTTCCTATACTAATGCGCGAGACTCCTTTTCTGACCTTATTTTCTTTTCTCAAGCTCTTCCATGGTAACAAAGACGAGCATGCCGTTTTCAAGAATCTTCTGTCTTGATTTATAGCTTTAGCTATCGGTTCTATACCTATCTAAACTGCTAACTGTTTTCTTTTGTGACAGCTCTTTCCTGGCAACACACTCGACTATACTAGTACTGTTAGAAGGAATGCTCTGGAAATCCCTGTCCTGGCAAAGTTTATCAGGTTTATACCTACAGAGTGTCGGCGAGGATATTGTAACAGATGGAAGGCTCTACGAGTAGAGGTGTATGGAATGGCAGGAAAAGGTATCCTAACGTGTATATAAAAGGTTGTTTTGGATAGAAAACTGTTGACAAGAGTTCTTCGTTTATCCAAGCTGGTTACCGCTTCTTTGCATTTCCATTCTCAAGGGAATATATGAAACTCAGCAATGGGTTGGAAATGAGTTGTTGAATTTGCATGTTATAAATGATGATCTGAAAGTTTAGATGATTTTGTTTAAATGAGTCGCAATAGAACGGCAGTCTTCTGTAGTACAGTCTCCACTAAGGGAACACCTTTGGAACCTTGGAGAAAATGTCTTGCCTAAAGCCTGGTTTTCACGAGCGACGGAAGCAAAACCAGACTTCATGGAGGTGCCTTCTGAATAGGTTGTCCAATAGTAGAGACTCCACTATACCACTGTCGGTCTAGTATTGGGACTGACCTTTTGACATTCATCGCAGTTAGTTAGCAAATACTTAATGGAATTTTGATTTATTGCAGTGATTCCTGGTACCTGCCCTGCTTTTCCCGCTGTCACTCAATGTCCTCAAAAAATACAACACCAATGCGTAGATGACTTCGACTGTGCTAGATTGAAACCTGGTAGCAAATGTTGTCTGAATGGCTGTGAACGTCGTTGTGTGTGTAAGTACATAGTGTGTTTATTTAACCCAATCGATTTTGTAATGAAAAAATCAATAGCTGTACTGAACTAATGACATTTTTTCTTCTTTTAGTTCCCCCTGGAACAACTCCAGGTAAGTTGTATTAGTGTGTGTGTGTTAGTACATTAACTGATCAGATAGAAGTAATAATACAATGACATTTATGGCCTACCAATATCAACACAGGGATCCCGCGATGTCGTTACAATTTCGTTGATCCTCATAGTTGCATGGCTATCGCCGCACTCAAACAGAAATGCAATGCAGCCCCGTGAACATTGTTATTTTGATGGTAATAATGATGGCAGCAGTGATGATGTAATTGAACATTTTTCAGCTCCACTGAATGAAAACTCAGTGCGGTCTTACTAGTTATTGATTTCGCTGTGATTTCAAATTACGCTGTGCATTTCTAGAAAAATGTCCTAACCGAAAACCTCGCTGTCCATTGACTTCAAGAAAAATGTCTCTAAGAATCTCTCTCAAGTCGAATTTGATTAACTTTATGCTTACTAATCGCTATATTCCATATACTTTAAAAAACACTGTATTGATTTTTGCAATCTTTTTCAGATGTTCCCGGAATTTGCCCTGGTTTTGCAATTGCAGCAAATTGCCCAGCCCACGTAAATCACAAATGCTGGAATGATACAGATTGTGGTGGGATAGGAACTATTAACAAATGTTGTCACGATGGCTGTGAGCGCCGTTGTGTGAGTAAGTATGCACCTGTTACAAAAAAAAAATGATCAGAGAAAGGATTCAAGCCAACGCATCAAGACAGCAGGGGGGGGGGGAGCAGTACAAGGATAGTTTGGCTCCACTAGTCGAACTGTTAATTAGGCATTTCCCAAATCGAGTAGGTCTTTAACGTACCTTCCTCCCTCCCTCCGCCTTCCAAACAATTAATGTTGTCCAGTCTCTGAGCCCTGCATGGAAGTTTCGGCCATCACAGGACAACACTGTACGTAACGGGGGAGGGGAGGGGTGAGGGGAAACAAGGTAATTCTCAGGGGGCTTTTTGGCGCGAAAATTGTTATAGGTTTCGTTGATCTTGCACAAACGGTAGCCGTGATAGTGCTATTCGAACATTCCTTGAATAAATCCTTATCAATGGAATAAAATAGCGCTATCCACCCTTTGTGCAAATGCAGTAGGTTTCTATTTCGCAGTTTTTTACTGTATTCCCTTCGGTACAGTCAACTTATTTCAGTTATCATTTCACTCTACAATAATCAATAGAATTGGGACTACATGACTAATAAATGATGTGTTATCCTCAGTTCCTACATTTTGTAAAGACACCGCTGTTGGAGTCGCGAACAAGAACATCATACCAGATAGCAGTTTTACAGCAACTTCTCAATTTAATCGCCGATATGCAGCAAAAGGTGCCCGTCTCCATGCTAAATCAGGATGGGAATCACAATTCATTAACAACCCTAATGACTACCTACAGATAGATTTGGGCAAAGTCTTTGTTATCTGTGCACTAGCTACACAGGGGCAAAATGCTAGCTATCATCATGAATGGACAACAGAGTACAAGATCTCTACATCTGTTGATAATAAAAAGTGGACTTATTACCCAAGTAACTCTTCACCTAAGGCAAGTATCAATATAAAAATTAGGTACTACCTAATAGCGGAGCTCCCATTTTGTTTTTGACGTTTTTGATTCAAATGAATTGGGCTTCCTGTGATAATAGGCAAAAAATGATTGCATTTTCTTGTAAAAGTTGAAATAGAGACTATAGATCAAGCTTTATAGCATTTGTTTTAGGGTTTGAAAAAACTCTTGCCCTTCAGTCTCCTGAGAATTATATGGCTTTCAAACTCAGTCACCACAGTGATATTTATTCAGATTCAGTCAGATTTTATAATTGACTTTGTAGTAGTGGTTCATAATTCTTAGAAATAGAATGCAAAAATCCCTTCAACTGAATTGATTCACATAGATACTGAACGACTCCAGCATCCTTCAATTAAACTGGATATTGCAGAACATTATATTTAGATTTTTCTGTCTTGACGGTATTGTGGCATCTTGTTTTTGAACCATGTAGAATAGAATGACACAGATGAATGAGTTGTCTTTACACAAAACAAGAATTCTCTCTTCCAGGTTACACTAATCATAACTTTAGATGAAATGGTAAAACAACTCAAAACAACTACTGCTAATAGCAGAGCTCCCATTTAAATTTTAATATTTTTTATGTTCTTGATCAGTTTAATGGAAATTGCCCAATTGTATAAAAGGGCTTGAAAAAGTTGAATGAACACTGTTTCAAAAAGCATTTGCCTTGGTTTTTATATGCCCTTGGGTCTGCTGTGAATGGTATGGGCTTGTAAGCTCATTGACATTTAATACAGTATATTTAATACAGCATCCTTCTTTCCTGACGCTCAATGCAGACGATTCTTGATTTCCAACTTTGGTTAGATTTTTAAGCAGGTTCACTGAAGACATCTTCACAAAACGAAGAATACACGATCCTCAATGACTCATTCATTATGAGAATTTTAATGAAATTTTAGCTGAAATGCGCGCACTACTGACGTCATCACCTCATCAAGCGCGCGCTCAGGTTATATCCCAAAAAGTCGCTCTTTTGAGGAAGAAAAACTCAATTGTTTCTATAATTTAATTATTTTTTTATGTATATTATTAAAAGGAAATCATATGGCTTTCTCGTGCAATTTAAAATAAATTGAAACTCGTGGGATTTCAAAAAGCTCAAATTACACTCCCTTGTTCCAAACTGCACTCGAAACCATATCGTTTTCCAAACAAAAACTTGCAGATTGCCATTAGGGGTAGTGTCTAGTGAAGGAACACGTTATGTATAATTTACCTTTAGAAAGCCGGGCAATGAATTTCGATTTACTATGAACTTGTGCTAAGAACATTTTGATGACGTCCGCTCGCTGAAAACGCAACCACAAATAAATAACCAAATCTACTCTTGTGACAGCTCTTTCGTGGAAACAAAGACAAGCATTCTGTTGTCAAGAATGTTCTGCCTACACGTGTTCTGGCAAAGTTTATCAGGTTTATACCCACAAAGTGGCACACCTGGAAGGCTCTTCGAGTAGAGGTGTATGGAATGGAAGGAAAAGGTAGGTAAACTGTATCAATCCCATGGTACGGCGCCACGTGCCAAACTCTCTTCAAATGGAAGTTAGGAGTACATTTTCTCGTTACGAACTAGAAATCCAGCAATGAATTTTAAGATCGCGGTTTTTACCTAAGACGACTTTCCGTCCAACTCATCCATCAGTTTAGACGGCGAGTTTTACGTTCAAGATGCCCCTTAAAAAGAACTGGGTGGCATGGATGGCCTAATGGTGAGAGCACTGGCCATTCATAATGCATGCATTCATCGGTGTGGTCCGGGTCGAGCCCAAGCTCGGGCACTCGGATCATTTGTGACGTGAATTGAGTTGGTTTGATATGTTGTTCTCTACCATTCGGGTTCTCCGGTTTTTCTTCCCTCAGCAAATATCAGCATGTGAATTGAGCGTTTTATGTAAAATATTTAATGTAGAAGTGTGAGTGCCAGCAGATCAAGAACCACTATGTGGATATTAATTAGTTAATCAATTTATTACAGTTGTTCCCGGTAGTTGTCCTGCGTTCCCAACTGCTACTCAATGTCACCTAAAACAAGTACAACACGAGTGTGCAAATGACGTTGATTGTAGTAGAATTAAAGCTGGTACCAAATGCTGTCTAGATGGTTGTAAACGTCGATGTGTGGGTAAGTGTCTCCTTCTTTAACCAAATGATCATGCAAAAATGATCATTTGGCCATATAGATAACTCACCGATTCATAAAACGCGTGAAAAGGCTACCAATGTTCGAATCAGTTTAATATAACTGCAACTGGAGCCAATGATTGGCCAGTGCTTCAATTTCACGGTTTAAGTGCAATCACTCTACGTACACCTAATTCAAAAGTCGTTGACCAGCCATAAAAAGAGATGCTAAAAACCCAATGTCATCTTGGAACTATAAACGAGGTCCAGGAGATGTGATACTCGATGGATTGTATTTACTGCAAAAATCATTGTGCATATGATAATTCATGTGGTTCCCATTAGCCATTTCGGAGTTTAGGTTCTCCATGTGATTTTGAATTCCAGGTCAACAATTTTTCAATTAGTATTTCTTTTTTATAATTTATCAAAAACAGATTGACTGGTTTTCACTTCTTTTTGTAGCTCCCGTTGTTCAAGCTGCAGGTGAGTTATATATCGTCAACATAAAACGAGTGTTTAAAAGTTGAGATAGATGACATCATCTACTGACGTTCAATAGGCTTTTTGCATCATCTGGTCACGTGCGTGGTACAGAATCCTCCATACTGAATGCCAAAATCAGCAGAGGAAAACAGAGACAGCAATATCAACTTTTACTGATTAAAGCGGTTTTGTTTTAGAGCATAGCCAATTTTTGTACCCTGCGGCCCGTCTATGTAAAAGTACTTTTTTTACCACAATCAATCAGTTTCTCGCTTTCTGATTGGTCGAGAACGAGGTAAATAAGAGTCGTCCATATCGACGATTTTCGTTTTGATTTTGCGCGGGCGTTCGCGCTCGAAGCTAATTTGACAAGAAATTTCTTCTACCATTTGTGGTAAAAATACAAATTGGCTACGCTTCGTGAGTCTATATATAACATTTTGACCATTTGTTGACGTAAAATGTCAGTAAATAAGAGTACACACGGAAAGCCATCGTAAACCGACTTCGTCTCGTGGCGTACTTTTTGTTCTCATCACATTTTGACGTTATCTGTGCATCTATTAGCGTACAGACCTAAGGAAAAAAGGATATCTATTTGTTAAATAACGTAAATCATCCACTCTACAGGAAATCCCTTCTTGTAGTTAAGGGGAGATTTTTTAACATTGCGGAGTAAATGTAGCTAAAAGTGCCCTTCTTGCAAGTTTTAATTCAAACTTTATTTCGGATTTTATTTACTCAAATTCTATTTTTATCACTTAGAAATTGATCTAATAGGATCAAATACATGTATAAAACTGTCTTTAGAATTGTACAAAGATGTTATCCTGCATGGGAGGCAGCATGGCCGAGTGGTCAGAGCGTTGGTCTCGCAATCTGGCGGTCCCAGGTTCGATTCCCGCTCTGGCCACTAGCTGAGACTGAATTTGTTCCGATTTCGATTAGTTCAAATTCAGTTTCTCGGCCATGCTTGTAATATAGCCAACTGGTTTGCCTCCTTGCCAGTTGGGATTCTTAATCCATTTATGTTTGATTTATATGATTTAGTTAGGATTTGTAAATTGAGCTGAAAAGCCCTGTTGAGGGAGTCTCAATCATGTATGTATGTACATGTATGTATGTACATCCATTCGTATTTACACTTATTTCAATAAAACGTTGGCACGGCTCAAAGCATCAAGCGTCAAGGCAAGCCCCAAATGAATGCTGGTTTTGTGCTGCTCATAATCGATAATATATTCAAACCAGACTTGTTATCAAAAGAATTGAGTGCGGTATACTAACAAGGACTTGAAAATGTTCACATTTTGTAATTAGTTCAACAAAAACGAGTCTGATTTGGATACATTTGAATACAAAACCGGCATTCATTTCGGTCCTGGCTTGACGCTCGTTGCTCTGAACTGAAACAACGTTTTTTGAAATAAGTGTAAATCAGCAACTTTCAAACGGAATGTAAAGAATATACACCTATTTCAATAAACGTGGTAGGTATCAAGCCTACGCGACTCACCCGAAAGGGATTACGGGAAGAAATCACTAAAGCTGTAAGACCACCAAAATGCCACACGATTACTCAAATTCAACTTGTTCTGACCTTATACATTAAAGAACTTCACTTACTGATGCTAAAGTCAATACCAAAGCGGAAGAGAAAGTAAAGTTTTACTACTACCCATACTCCTTTTCGGTCTAGTCGCGTGGGCTTGAGAGCTCTTTATACGACAACCTTTTTTGAAATAGGTGTATATGGCATCGGAAGAACGACTGGAGACCTAAATCTCAATTTGGATTCAAACTTTTACTTTCGATTTACACTTTAATTTGACTTTTATTAATCAGGACTCGACTACAAACAACCTAAACTTTCTAAAAGAAATTGTTTTGGCTTTGTACAACACTAATCTTTCAACTGAGAGGTTTTTGTTGCTCAATGCTTGAATATGAGAAATGTCCCCTTAAAATATTAAGTCAATCTCACTTCCAACAGTTATTTGTCGAGACGCTCCTGTTGGTGTTGCGGACAAGAACGTCATACCAGATAGCAGTTTAACAGCAACTTCTCAATTTGATAACCGATATGCAGCCAAAGGTGCCCGTCTCCATGCTAAATCAGCATGGCAACCCAAAGACAACAAGAATCCTAATGACTACCTACAGATAAATTTGGGTGCCATGTTTGTTGTCTGTGCACTAGCTACACAGGGACACGATACAAGTCTTGCACAAGAATGGACAAAACAATACAAAATATCCACATCTATTGATAAGAAAACGTGGACTTATTACCCAAGTAACTCCAGGCCTAAGGTACTGTATGTATGCATGTGAAGGTAGTTGAACAAAGCAGAACATTTGTGTCTTGATATATTCCTTTGCAAATACAATCCTTCGCACCATTTCTGTTCTTCATTTTTAATGTATATTATTTAAAGGTAATCATACGCGTTCGAGTTCACTTTGGAATTGACTATAAACACGAGTATGTTTTTCGAAGAGCATTAAAATGGCACAAACCTTTAGGACAAGTGCACTTTGAACTCTCCGGCTTTGAATGACGCACAAGTGAGCTGGATTCAAGATTGAACTGGAAACCGTTGGCTTCCTATAATGATACGTGGGATTCCTTCTATAACCTCATTTTATATATATTTTTTTAAATTTCTCAAGTTATTCCGTGGTAACACAGACAAGCATACTGTTAGATGGAATGCTCTGGAAATCCCTGTCTTGGCAAAGTTCATCAGGTTTATACCTACAAAGTGGCACGGACGGAAGGCTCTTCGAGTAGAGGTGTATGGACAGGAAGGAAAAGGTATTCAAACATGGGTTATTTAAAAGTTTATATATGTGTCTTAGGTTTTTAAAACCCCTTTGTTACAAGTCACAAACGTACAAACAAGTCCATTTTGTGGAGACTAGTTTCAGATTTATTCCCTTTTCAATCCACAGTTTACAATGTTTTGAAACGATCACGCATGTCAACATAAGCGCGCGCACTAACTGTCTTAGTCTATCTTAGCGCGCGGAATGTTTACAAATAAATAGAGGAGAACCAAAGATCAATAACAAGAGCGAATGGAACTTTGTAAACATTCCGCGCGCTAAGATAGACTAAGACAGTTAGTGCGCGCGCTTATGTTGACATGCGTGATCGTTTCAAAACATTGTAAACTGTGGATTGAAAAGGGAATAAATCTGAAACTAGTCTCCACAAAATGGACTTGTTTGTACGTTTGTGACTTGTAACAAAGGGGTTTTAAAAACCTAAGACACATATATAAATTCATCGTAAAGTCATTTTGTCTCAATGGAAGCAATTTACAGTAAGTATTTAAAAGTTGTTTAGGACAGATAGTGTGTTGGCAAGAGCTCTTTCAAAGAGTTAAGTTAACGCATTACAGAAAATAATTTGGATGAAAACGTTTCTCATTAGTTGCGCCTGGATATTTACAGATTCTCAGACTTTTTACATGGCGCTTGTTCATCCAACATGACTACCGCTTTTTTGTATTTCCATTCTCAAGAGAAGGCGATACCCAGAAAAAGTCTGTAAAATCCTTTCGGAAATGGGTTGTATATGAGCTTTGTTCAATTTGCGTGTTATAGATAATGCAAAACATCAATATTTATTGAACTAAATGACATTTTTTCTTCTTTTAGTTCCCCCTGGAACAACTCCAGGTAAGTTCGGTATTCATGTGTATGTTTTAGTTCATTGATCAGATCGATAGAAGTCAAAATATACAATTATAATGAAGTAATGATTTGTGAGATCCAAAGATGTCATTACAAGCTAGTTTAACCACTAATTCCATTGATCGACACATTGCTTGGTGACGAGAACATTTCTTCATAGTTGCGCGAACGTCCATGGCTACCGTCGCACTCAAAGTGAAACACAATGCAACTCTTTCCCAAAGAACATGTCCAGTGTTAGTTTGATGTTGCTCAACTTTTTTTCAGTTGTAAAGAAAAACTGTGCCGAAGTCCTCCTTTCTGGTGGCACCAAATCTGGGGTGTACTCTGTGGATCCTGACGGCTTGGGTGCCTTCAAGGTAAGGACCTTGTATGTTTTAACACAAAGTTTGAACATTCAGACTCGTTTCTAGTCGTCTCTTATTTATTCCATCTATTAGCAATGAAATATGGTACACCATTTATGGACTCGAAAACTCTTTCCTATCGACCTCAGCGCGCGCGAGTTTAGAGAAGCGAGTCTGTGTAAAGTTGATCCTGATAAATCGATGGACAAATTGGACAAATCAAAATCGATTTATCGCTACTTTCATTGCGGCACTTGACTTTGTTGTGAAAGATTCTACGCAGAAAGCTATAAAATAATTAATAATATAAATATAAAATATAATATTTTTTTCAGGTATACTGTGACCAAACGACCAATGGAGGTGGATGGACACTTCTCCAGAGAAGACAAGATGGCTCTGTAGACTTTTACCGAGGATGGAGCGACTACAAGAAAGGCTTTGGGAACCTCACAGGGGAGTTCTGGCTTGGACTTGAAAAGATATATCGACTGACCGACCAACCTGGTAACCGTCTCCGTGTGGACTTAAAAACCACCACAGGCAGAACTGCCTATGCTGAGTATAGAAACTTTGCTGTGTCCAGTGAACTACACAATTACAAAATAAGTTTTGGTAACTACTCAGGTAGGTTCTGAAATAGAACTACGAGGTTTAGATTACGAATTCTATAACCGGTACCGAAGACGCACAGTCGTTCAGTTTGTGAGTCACTGAATAGAATTTTTTAAAACCAAAAGAAGTTAATAATTGTTTGATTGTTGCATTTGCTATTAATTGTAGACAAGGCGCATTTTCGAAAAATCAGATACCTGGAGGCATTTTGAGGTAGAGGCTGGTAACATAACTATTCTAAACCGATTTTTCATGCTGAATGCGAATATGACTGTTACAAAAACGTATTCTGCAATCTTATACGTGTAAATGACGTATTTTGTGAATTGCTCAGTACAGTCATTTCATACTAACGGCTTTTTCGTGTAAATCAAAAATTTCCCAAACTTAAAATACAATGACCATAGCTGGAAAGAGCACATCAAAATCAGTAAAATTGTGAAGTTTGAAGTATATCAGTTGAAAAATCAACCAGATACGAATTTTCAAAACCCGAAATTTTGTATGAAAACACTTACAGTTATGCAAGAGATACAAACAAATTTCGATTTTTGAAAATTCGTATCTCCTTGATTTTTCAACTAATATCCTTCAAACTTCACAGTTTTACTGATTTTGATATGCTCTTTCCAGCCATGGTAATTGTTTTGGAATTACACGAAAAAGCCGTTAGTATGAAATGACTGTAGCAATTCACAAAATACGTCATTTACACGTATAAGATTGCAGAATACGTCTTGGTAACAGTCATATTCGGATTCAGCATGAAAAATTAGTTTAGAATAGTTATGTTACCAGCCTCTACCCCAAAATGCCTTCTGCACTTTTTGCGATCGACTTTTTTCAGTTTTGCGCCTTGTCTATTGCTGTTTCTATTGCTATTGGTGCTGTTGTTGCTATTTGCACTGCCATAGACCTAATCGATATAGCCTCTCATAGACTAGCCTCTCATTCATGTGAAAACGTTTTTGTGTTTCAACGTTAACACGAGACTAGTCAGTCCAAAACAGTGGCACGTTCAAATTGGAAGCCATGTTTTACTAATTTTATTGTTAATAGAAGTAGTGCAAAAAGTTCACCGTAAAACAAAATGTCATTGTTCATGTCATGTACTTGAGTGTTTGTTTAAACTTGGCCACAGTTCAACGTGCATAAACGTTTATTTTTTCTTAAGTCATCAATCCCAAATAAAAGATAAATGATCAAATATAGGTACAGGAGACTTTTTGACATCATTTTCTGGCCAGGGTCTTTAAGGCGGTGTTACACGAGTACGATTTTTAACGACGATTTTCAGCGCAACGGCATTGCTTTAATATCTTTCTCGTGTAACATGACAGTTGGAACGATTTTCCTTGCAATTTTCGCTTCGGCAACGCGTTGCGAGTTTTTGAATCCAAGTCAGAAACTCGCAACGCAAAATATTGCAACGTTGTTGCAACGTTGCGCGGAAAATCGTGGTTAAAAATCGTCTCGTGTAACACCGCCCTTACCTTGAAGTGCTTTCCTTGTTGTCTTTAGAAGCATAGTCCTTGTTTCACGCTCAATGCAAACGATTCTTGATTTCCAACTGTGGCTAGGTTTTTAAGCAACTTTACCGCGGAAGGCATCTTCACTAAACGAAGAATACACGTGCGATCCTCAATGACTCATTCATTATGAGAAGTTTTTTGAAGCTACGAATCCAACTAAAAAGTCGTCCAACTTTGAAAATGTTCTCTGTGTCCTTCGTATGTACGGACGGGCGTACAGCCGTTGGGCTCCCTGTGTGTCCATGAAAAATCAACTGGGATGGTTTACCATTTTTTCTTAGGTATGGTGCTCCGCTATAAATATATATAACCTGTCCATATGTGTTGTTTACCAGGTACAGCAGGAGATGCATTGTCCTACCATCGTGGCATGGCTTTCAGTACCAAAGATCATGACAATGATAAAGCAAAACCAGGAAATTGTGCTGCGGGTAGCATGGGTGGGTGGTGGTATAATGACTGCCAAAGGGCCAATCTTAATGGTCTATACCACCACGGCAAACACAAGTCGTATGTTATGGGTCCCAATTGGAATGGAGAAGGAAAGAGGCAACATTTTACCGCTAAGGAAACAGAGATGAAGATAAAACCTGCCTAAGAGCTGACGGATCAATTTTACAAAACTATAAACTATTCTCAAATAATTGGCTAATAAAACTAATTGAGAAAGTATGTTAGCCTATTAATAAAGATTCTTGTTATGAAAATATGGTTGTATACAAAATTATTAACAAGATTTACAACTTTTATTTCATTTTATAATATAGCTCAATTCTAATACACGTTCTGATTGCCTGCATGAGAGGCCACCAAAATCTATGCTTTATTTCACCGGTAAAGACATGGTTTTCAGAGAAATTATTATACCAAAAAGTCTATTCGCAAATTGTACTTTAGTAAGGAAACCCAACCTTAAAAATAAACTAGAAAAGACTTTCCTTTATTCCAGTTATCGTTTAAATTTACAACCTGAAACTCGTGGTCGGACAATAGCAACACAAAATGTGTAAATAGTTCAAACAAAATATATGACCCGAATGAGCATGACTTTGCAAACGATGCCAATTTAACTGAATTAAATTTACTAGGTTTTTGGCATGTTACAGGGTAAAAAGGAACTCAAGGGCGTTCGCGGGCCTTGTTCACGCGCACTTTTAATGCGCAGGCTATCCCGATCGCGCGCTACCCAAGTGAAGCCATAGAATAATTTTTTTTTCGATAATTACTTTTCTCTTTTTTTTTATAAAGTAGAAATTGTTCAAGTTTGTAAAAAAAAATGAAAATAATGGAAATTCAATTGCGAAAAAATATATATATATATATTTGGGTTTAAAAACGTTTCCAAGGAACCCATCTCCACTCCGTACTCAAGATGGCGACGGACTTGGCTTGTCACGTTCATCTGTGGATCCAATTTTGACGATGATCGAATATCTCTTCAAAATGAACGGTGATCCCCATTTTTTATTCCTTTATTTTAAAGTACAATAAAATATATATCTAGCTTATAACAGGAAACATGAAAAACATCTGACGATGGGATTGAATCGAAACAACGGATTTTGTGCGAATCTCACCTAATTAGAAGGCTTTAAACGTCCAACCTCTTTTACGTCCAATAACATGTTTTTTTCTTGATTTCAACATACATGTGCGGCAGTACCGGCCATTTGTATTTTATACCATTTATTTTGGTCGCCGTGATTCCTTACCAGGTACGTGCCGTAGTCTTCCCCCTTTTCCTTAACTAACTGGCGTTGAAATTCTAATATAGGGTATTTTCCTTGTATTTTGTGAAAAATTAAAAAACTGTGCACACCATCGGCCTCAGGTCTATTGATCGAAAGACTAGCACGAGTTCCTGACGCAAAAACATGGACCTTTACCGTTTCACCTGTATAAAACGCTTTGCCCTTCAAAAAAACAGGGGGAAAAAAAAAGACCTCAGTATTCAAAAGTTCGAATACCTACATTACATAGTGTACAAGGTTTCTTGATTAATTTTTTCCCGATATTATTTTTTTCTACTAAAGTTTGAGTTTCTACGTTTTCAATCGCTCGCTTACTAGTGCCCAGACTCCCCGCGGTAATACCAATGCTCTCATTCTCGTACCCAGAGCCCCTCGGTTGTCGTACCTCCCCTTCGAAAAAGCCGGCGAGAAAAGTGTGTTTTCTCTTTTGTGTTTCTCTAACTTTTGAAATAATACGGTGACCCCAATTTTTCTTTTTGTTCTAGTCAGTACTTATCACTTTTTCAATTTAGAAAATTAAAATACAACTTCAATGATTGGATTCCGTCACGTCAGGTTGCAAAGCCTCTATTCCCATCGTAAAAATGTTTTGGCGAGGTAAAAAGAAAATCGTTCGAGACAAGTTTACGTGACAACACACAATTATGAACAGGAACTTTATTTATTAACAAACATATGAAAAAATATTTTTAAACTTTCGGTCCTCATAGATGCAATCAATGAATAATACAGCAATGCCCTAGTAGAGTGGGGTGGGGTGGGAGGGCTCCCATATAATAGCAACGGCAGAGACACTTCTTATAAAAATATAGGAACGATTGAAATGAAGGGAGCAGGAAGAATATAATAGATATGTGGATCAAAGATGCAAGTGGGTTCGTTGTTACGAGTTCCACTGGCATCAGGGATTTTTCCCCCAGCTTTGCTAGAGATAGGCAATAAGCCGTAGGGTTGACACACGAAATATTTTGACGTTGAGTTTTCTTTTGCAGCGCTTGACCTTGCACTTCCACATGTATTCTGTTCTTTATATGCAATAATTTCAATTTGCGCAGTGAACTTGATTCAAATGTGTTATAGCCCCTCCCCCTCCCCAGGTCATTTTTAAAACTCATTCACTGTCAATGTCATTTCTAATGACTCGTGGAGGGCTTAAACAAAAACTCCTCTAGATCATCCTCCTCATCATCATCATCGCCATTTGACTTCTGTCCTTGGTACATATTTGCGGTAGGCACAGGTATCCCAGTCGAAGAACCATGATTAGTGGCAACAACCCGCAACTCAGACTCCGAGTATATTGACTGTCGACTGATTTCGTCAAATGCCGCATCACAAGGAATTTTTTCTGACCTAGATTGGCTTTTCTTGGTTCTGGAATTCTTATCTTTTGATTTTCCTTTCGTCAAAAATTCTGCACTCCTAGTTTTCTCAGAAGAATGCCTTCTTTCAGATCGAGTTTTATGTTCTCTTTTGCTTTCATTTCTAGAACTTTTAGATCCTTTCTTTTCTTTCCCTTTCTCTCTATTGTGAACTATTTGTTTTTTCTCTTTTGAAGGACCAGATGTGTTATTCTCAGGTTTTATTCCCAGCAACATTTTTAGTCCCTCTGACGTCAATGTTTTAGGGTTGGTATGGTAACAACCTCCATGGTAACATCGACCCTCTTCAGTAGTTGAAACAGAATATCGACCGTCAAAGTTGGATACACCTGAGAAACTTTTTGCTCTCTTTTCCTTTGCGTCTTGAGCATCAAATTCCTCTGATTCAGGATACTTAATTCCCAACAACATTTTCAACCCATCAGCACTTAGCCTTGGAGTTTTTGTCGCCCCAGCTATGCCGACTTCTTTGCTGCCTCGGTTACATTCCTGTGGCGTCATGGTTTCCGTAGTTACACTAACTTCGTTGTTGCCTTGGTTACAATCTCGTGAGGTCATGGCTTCGGCGGGTACACTGCTTTCGTTGTTTCCTTGGTTACATTCGCGTGACGTCATGTCCTCCATGGTTACACAGATTTCATTGCTACCTTGGTTACATTCACGTGACTTATCAGATAAGTTAGAATTGAAAGACTCTTGAATGTCACATACACCTGATGAAACTACTGGTTCAATGTCCAATTTTTCCTTTGATACAAGAGAGCTTTTTGCTATGGAGTCACGTGATTCTTCTTCTGTCACGCAAGCTGTGTTACTTCCTGTCATATCACTTTCGGTAAGTTTATCGTCATGTTTGTCAATTACAAAATCTTCTAATCCAAAGAAGTCGGTTCGATTACAAAAACTTTTATCATTGTTAGGCATTTCTCGGGCATTCAAGGTTAATGACTTATTCGAACCATTAGAACTTAAATCTTTGATGTTATGGTAACTGTTACTATGGTGATACCTGCTGATACCATGGGAATTTATGCTCGTGTTACTATGGGGATCAAAGTTGGTCGTGTTTGCCTGCTTTTCATCTGATGCAATTCCATGTACATTTAAGTCCATGTTACTAACAGTTTCCGAAACAACCTGAGAATCATTTGGGAGTGTAGCTAAATGAGTGTCATTTGTGGCAGCACTAGAATGATCACTACTGGCCGGCTTTTCGTCTAGTGGTAAATGGTTTTCTGTGCTAGCTAGTTCGTCCTGGTCTTCATGGTTTTCGTCTAGTGGTAAATGGTTTTCTGTGCTAGGTAGTTCGTCCTGGTCTTCATGGTTTTCGTCTAGTGGTAAATGGTTTTCTGTGCTAGGTAGTTCGTCCTGGTCTTCATGGTTTTCGTCTAGTGGGAAATGGTTTTCTGTGCTAGCTAGTTCGTCCTGGTCTTCATGGTTTTCGTCTAGTGGTAAATGGTTTTCTGTGCTAGGTAGTTCGTCCTGGTCTTCATGGTTTTGGACGAGCTGACTGATTACATTCATTGCGAAATGGAACTCCTCCTAAAGATCGATATCAATAAATGAAATAGAAATTAGACCAGCTAAGTTATATATGGAATAAAAAGAAATGTAATTTTGTTTAAATAAATATAAAAATTTTCTCTGGTAGCTATAATCCTTCGCACATCTGCCGTCGCGCGCACCGTATCTCGGGAATCCTGCGGTTACTAGGCAACAAGTAAAAAACCTTGTCCCTCGGCCAAACAATACATGCATGCTTTGCGGATCCAGTTTAGACCCAGACCCCACGCGATTTAGAAATACCTGATAAAAATCGCTGTTCAAGTCTGGTAGATCACATCCAGTATATACGTCATTCATTACACAGTAATACAAAAGACTGCACCAGTACGGGTCCTGTGGGGAAGAATTTGAGAGATGATCAGTCGTAGAAAATGGTGTTGGCATCTCTGTGTCAGAGTTTAAGATTGCTCCAAAGTTTGCTCAAAAATCAATTGCTAATGAATTAGGGAAACTGTTGGGTAAAAACACTGCACGAGTATAAATCCTGTTAAGCGTAGACGCCGTACCAGCCATGTGTCGTGCCAAATTGTTGCAATGAAATATACAAGGAATGTTCGGTGTCTAAATATATTTGAAACTGCTGGTTCGATTTAGTATGGCTTAGACATTCAGCACAACAGAGCCACTAGAATCATATGGCTTCAAATAGATTTCGAATTGAAAACCAAATATGAAAAGTACGTCGTGGTAACTAAAATCGTCGATGGCAGACAGTATGATGAAGAAACAAGGGAAATTGTTGGTCTAATGATTGCACCAGTACTGGTGCCAGCGCAGATCCTATGACAAACCTGTACCATCACGGGTCCTGTAAGAAAGAATTCGACAGAAGATCGACGATAAAGCAGCGAGGGAATTGTTGGTATTCCTGTGGTGCTTAGTTACCTGGCAAAGAACGTGAGGATTACCAATGACGACAAGAAGACACTGGGCTCTAGTGATAGCTACATTGAAGCGTTTGGGGTTGCTAAGGAAACCAATGCTGTGTGTGACGTCAGAACCAACATATGATTCGTCAGAACGCACCTAAAGAAAAGAAGTGATAGAGAAATACAGCTCAGTGATTTTGGTTTTATATATTTGGATAAGTACGCGCCCTTCACAGAAACAGTTTCTAGATTTCGATCAGTCATCGTGATTTTCCACCTACATTCCAACTTACATGGAGTACTGAGGGGAGCATGGCTAGAGTGCGTCCAGCCCACATGGGAATAAAATCACAAATACATCACATGGATAGAAGACATTTCTCGTCCAAGGCAAATTCCTAACCTAGTACAACCTCTCTTAATCGGCCACCCCCTATTTAGCGGCCAGTTATCAAAACCCTAAATCAGAGTTGGAAATATAACCCCTTTTAAGGCTTGTTCACACTAGCGTCGGATTCGGAATCGGAAGCAGAAAACAAAGGAAAAGACAAAAGAATTAAGTCAAGCGTGTGACATAAGACATCGACATAAGCATCGCAAGAAGCATAAGACCAAGCATAAGCATAATCAAAGACAAAGGAAGGAACAAAGAAAAACACCTTTCTTTTGTATTCTAATCCCTAAATTCTTTGTTGTTTTCTTACGATTCCGATTCTGATTCCGACGCTAGTGTGAACCAGCCTTTAATAAGGGGTTGCACTCCTTCATCAATTCCTGTTCCCTCGCTGTCATAAGCCAAACAATAGCCTTTAGTTTTGATGCAACTTACTGTGGAGATAATGATGACAGGTCTCTCTTGTCCTTGAAATTCCTCGACAGATCCAACCTTGATGTCATCGATGGCCACGCTTTTTAACAGAAGACGAATCTTCTCAACCTAACGTTATTTATAACGACGAAGCATTTAAAGGATTGTTTTTGAGCCTTGATTAGTGATGCTAAAAAAGAACTAATCAACAACAGCATATAACCACAGAAGCACTCTCTCGAAGTGCAACATTTTTCGCGCGCAATGGATAAACTGCATCGTGTTAACCTATGCTATGCTCACATTAATCCCAGTACAAACACATCTTTTTTGCTGTTACACCAGGCAATTTTTCTGCAACTTGTTACGCAGTGGCGTTGTGAAACAGGCTGTCATATACAACCGAAAATGCCGAAAAACGTTGGCGCAATAGTTTACTCGCATTGCCGATTTTGCGCAATGCAGGGTATGTTTCACGCGGCAGTACGTGGTTCCTGCAACTCGTTTTGCAACGCCATTGGAAGATAAGGTGCACGCAGAAAAATCGCCGTCGTTTCACTAATTGTAAGAACAGAGAAAAACAGATGCATCTTCAAATTTATAGCTTAAATTGCTGCGCGAAAAATTATACAAATTGTATGTAGATCTTTCTAAAATGGAACAAATAAAATATGTATCACGATATGTACAATTTGAACTCAGTATCGTTTTTATTTCTTCCTTAACAAATTGTGAAAGTACGTCTGTGTGGAGGAAGGGGGAGGGGTGGGGGGAGGACAATGCAGAACTGTACATACCTGTTTCTTATATGGCGTGACTACACCGATATCTGTTGATTTTACGTGTAGTTTAGTAGTATTCTTTAGTCCTTGTACATATCTCACTACTTGAACTGCTTCTGCAGGATTAAACCATGATGGACTGCTACCTTCGCGGAGATCGTCTCCCTGAACAAAAGTAACGCAAACGTAGTCAATCATGGTATTGTAACAATTATTTGAGGTTAAGGCTGTTTACGCGAGAGCGTTGAATGGTTCCACTGTGATAACGAAGCGGAAAAGTTATGATTACACAAATTGGTATGGTGTGACTACTGAGTCATTGTGCATGAGGTGAAAAATGCATAGAAAAACAAACAAACAAACAAACAAACAAACAAACAAACAAGCAAGCAAGCAAGCAAGCAAGCAAGCAAGCAAGCAAGCAAGCAAGCAAACAAACAAACAAGCAAACAAGCAAGCAAACAAGCAAGCAATCAAACAAACGAATGCCTTTTCCAATGAAAGCATATTGACATGTGTTTGAGTTTCTGTGCTGCTCGCGTTTACGATTGTTTACATAAGGCTTTAAGATCATTATTAGTAATATAATATTATATTATATATTATATATATATTATAATATTATTATTATAATATTTCCTACCTTGACACCATGAAAGACGAGAGGAACTCCATTCTTAGGAAGCATGTCAAAGTCACTCAAACTTTCTCTCATTTTCTTATCAGCAAAAACTCTCAGTTCACCATGATAGAACAACGCCGACGGGAGGTGTAGCAAAGATGGGTGTGATCTATAGTTGTTCACAAGCTTAGTAACGAGTAATGGATCGTAGCAACCATGGTCTAGGAACCTGGCCTCGTCACGGGCATATAGGGGCCTGGACATGAGTCGTTCTAATAGTGACATGTTGAGTCCGTACTCTATGGCAACAGACGAGCGAAGTACTGGGCCGAGTTGATGGGGGTCGCCAGCAAGGATGATCTTTGAAAGAGAAAACTGGTGTTAGTGATCCCATTATGACAGACAACAAAGATACAAGAAAGTATGTCCCTCTTAGTGTTCGTATGAGAAAATTAACGAACGATGAAATGACTAAAGAAGAAAAATAACTTAGTTCAAAACTGCAGGGTATTCAGTTGCAAATCGTACCTGCCCTCCCCTCCTGTGGCCCCATTGCTTACCTGTCCCTCTCCTCCTCTGTACATTGCTATAGCTTACCTGCCCCTCCCCTCCTATGGTCGCATTACTTACCTGTCCCTCTCTGCCCTGTACATTGCTATAGCTTTACTGCCCCTCCCCTCCTGTGGCCCCATTCCTCACCTGAACAAAAATAGGTCGAGATCTTGAATATTTCGATGTTTAATTCTCATCATCAACAGACTAAGCTTGAATTAGCCTGATAGCAATCACTATGGGGATGGGGAAAGGGAAAGGGGAAAGGAAGGGAAAATAGCGCCTGTTGTTTCTTAGCCGATAATATATGATACATGATATCAAAGCCTAAGAAATATTATCTAGAGAGCCTTAAAATGCTATATAATTGGATATAGAGAAGATACTACTTAAAACTATAATCATAACAGTGTGACAATAAAACTGTTCTTAAATCTATTGCTCTTTACAGGTGGAAGTTGAAAAAAAAAGGAAGCTTTCTACGTGTACAGACTGTACTGTCATTTCGCGTTGGTAACAATTGATTTATGGCTGCTATCTCTTACAACGTGTTCAAATAGAGTTACGTATAGCCTGTCTTCATTCATACAGAGTTTTAATGCTTCTAAAGGCTGGCTATATGAAACATATAAGTACATAATGCGTAATGCACGCTTTTGCAGTCTTTCCAGATCATCAGACAGATACTGCGACAGTGTATTTTAAAACACATGCATATTAAGCAAACCCGCATGTCTCCATAGTCCCCTTCCCCAGTAGTAGCGCCAGCTATGCATGTTAAGCACAAATGAGTTGATGACCATACTGCTGTTTCGAGTTCACGTTCCGATTCATTTGCACTTGAAAAACGAAAGGAAAAATTCCCTATTATTTTTATTAAATGCATCAATGTAAAGCGGCCTGTCGACTAATCGATTTGCTGTTAATTTTACTGTTACACGTCGAAGCTATTTTTAGATAAACCTCATCTTTAAAAATGTAATTTCTGTGCGATGAATGTTTTCTTGTGCTCATAAATTGGACGACTAGTAGTGCAACATCGTCAGGAACGCCAGGGGTATTATTCTGTCACTCACTCCCAAAAATAACCTTGGGAACGTTGTTCCGGAAGTGAAAATTATTATGGCGATATGGTAATTTTTATTGTAACTACAATCATGGTTAAGGCGCTGTTACACGCTGAAACTTTCCTCTGAAACTTGCCTCAATCGCCGTTGCGAGACAAGTTTCACAACGCATTGCACCGTGTAACATGGTCATTTAGGTGAAACTTTCCCCGGGTCGGTTTCACGAGATGGTTTCACGAAAAGTAGAACTACTTTCTACTCCTGCAACAGAAACGTGTGTCGCGAACAAGTTTCAGGACGAAATTTATGAAAATTGTCTCGCATCGGCGATCGAGACAAGTTTCAGATAAAAGTTTTAGCGTGTAACAGCGCCTTTATTGTAATTTGTTTACATATTCTGGATGCTGATTGGTCGACCTGATAACAAACCAGCGATAACTTTACTTCCGCAACAAGACAACATACCCAGGGGTATTTTTTACTGGGAGCAAGAAACGAGCGACAGAATATCATCTCTGGGTTTCTGACTGGATGGTAATACAATTTAAACTACAGTTTTTCTATGATTTAGTTTTATACTGTTAAAACAGCAAAACTGAGTCAATATATGTACAGGAACTTAAGCCACCATAATTAGGAAACTTTTCACCTGTCTACCATCTTATTACATATCAATTTCAAAGTTCAATTTTATAATATTATTTTCAGAACTATTATTAATAAAATTCTTCCATTTTAGATTTTTTTAGTTTTTATAGATATTTTGATTATTCATCTTCATAAATCTATTTTGTCATCATTTTGTGGCAGGTCTGCAAAGTAGCTGTATTGCTAAGAACAGTGACCACGATAAATAAAGGTTATTGTATTGTATTGTATTGCATTGCATTGCATTGCATTGCATTGCATTGCATTGTATTGTATTGTATTGTATTGTACTGTTTGTATAGGAAATCGCACGATCTTGAGTACAATTCGGAATTAATAGGTACGAGTAATGTTTTGAAAGTTCTCAAAATAGGACGAGCCTTTAGGCGAGTCCTATTTGAGAGTTTTCAAAACATTACGAGTAACTATTAATTCTGAATTGTACGAGAAGATCGTGCGATTTTTTATTTATAATACACTATACAAAATTTTATTTAAGGATTGTCGTTGCCATAGCGACTTAATAGGTACTCTGCAGAGTACAATTAATGATTTAATTGTACTCCTCTCGTCCAATCAGAATCGCGTAATTTTGTATAGTGTATCATAATGTATTTTACTGTATTGTGTTGTTTTGTGTTGTGTTGTTTGATTGTGTTGTGTTGTTGTGTTGTGTTGTTTTGTTGTTGTGTTGTATTGTAGTCTAACCACACCATGACGTGATCAGTTCGCGACAAGCTGCCATCTGAATGAAAGCTCCTGAATCATCGATTATCTTATTTCAAATTGGAGCTTTGCTAACATTTCTAGCTAAAAGAGCTTCAACTTCCGATTTATATACTCTTGAAAAAAGTTTGCTCTTTAAAGAAAAGATTGCTTTTCTAATCTCAACTGGAATAGAATGTCTCTTTTACGTTACCATCTTACTTCCCAACTCAGTCTCCGTGTGCTTCCAGAACTCGATTCAATTTTTGTCGATTTTATGCGGTACGCATTCAACGTTCATGACTGGAGTGGGTTGAGTTACTAATGCTTTTATCCTGTATCTTTTCGCAAAGAATCACTTTACAAGGCTGCTTTCCTTTCTTAACTGTCAACGCTATTTTCTGGAACTCCTGGCATAGACAGTAGTATTTCAGTAGCGTTCAGTTGTTTAACCTCACAAGTGATGTCAGGCGGGCTGGATCGTTTTTCACATTCCTCCATCTCAATGGCTGTGCTATGCTTTGTTGCTAGGCTTACATGCCCCTCCCAAAATGTCTCTCGAAGTCTTTGCAGGGTTCTGTTGATGATCCTCACATATGCTGCACGGAAATGGTGGATTCGCAGACTGTATACGATGAAGTTCATGGACGAGTTTGAGAGAAACAGGGTTTCTATCCACAAATACTTCACGTCTGTGTGAGAAAGTACATTACTCGATATGAAATATCCAATGAAAGGAAACCAGCACAGGGTGAAGAGTAAGATGACAATTCCAATCGTTCCAGAAACTCGCCTTTGAATGACTGTTTCGGCCGCAGTCGACAACTTCCTCCTCACAGTTTTTTTACATGTGACTTTGTACAAAATAGTGGCATATGAAGAGATTATTGTCAAATAGCACACACAAAACAAAGCTGACAAAGGGAACATTGCTACTGAGTAGAACAATACAAAAATAAAGGTAATCAAAGTAGCCCCTCCCCAAGCAACACACAGGGAGATTTTTAGTCCCCATTTTTTCATTATTTCAATATGTTGGTGAGGCTTTACAGTAGAAATTGCTCTGTCAATACTAATGGCAGCCAAGTGAAATATTGAACTACTACAAGAAAATGGAGTTACAATATGGTAGGCGAATTCCAGTCCAGAAATGCAGGTGTTGGCAAAGGTGCTAAACGACATCGACACGACAAGTAATGGCTGTGCGATCATCGTCACCAGCAAATCGGCCACTGCTAAACTGAGAAGAAGGAAGTTGGACACTCTTTTGCGCAGTTCAGATGTGGTCAATATTGCAAAAATAATCAGTAGGTTTCCAAATGTTCCCATTATGACAAGAAGGGAATTGATGACGGCAAGTGTTGTTCCCTCTATAACAGGCATGGAGCATCGGACATAATTGTCGTTTGTGTTCTGAAAAATGGAAGAAACATTTCCTACTGTGATGTTTGTAGCATTAAATTTCTCCATGGCGTGGCACAAAGAAGGCACTGGATGCACTGACTTTCTGTTTTGGAAAACAGTCGGCTAGACATATGCAGTGTAAATAAAGTTTATGAGTCATGAATATTAATTCTGTTAATTCATTGTCAAACGGCCAAGAATTGTCTGCATAAATTGAATAGATCTCATTTACATTCCATATAGACTAGAGATAGAAAATGAACACGCAAATACTAAATTGAGTTAATTACGTTTACTCCTTTTTAAGAAAATTAGTAGTGTAGGAATCGAAAGCGAATTTACCTTTAATGACTTTACTTAACTCGTGAACCATTTAGCATAATACACGTTAGTATTGACCCTATTCCACTACCTTTTCAAATCACTTTTCTATCAGTTTAACTATCACAACTATCTCAAGCACACAACTTAGAATGCATTCAATAGAAGCACGAAACAGTGGAGACTAAATATTGCAAAATAGCTCTGGTCAAACAACCTTTCCCGGCCACCATATAATCCTAAAACTAAACTTAAAACTATGGAAAAAGCTGGTAGGCAAACAACAAGGAAACAAGAAGTGTGTGAAGAATTACGTGTTGTGAAGCCAGGTGGCACAGAAGTTTAGCATAGTAATAATAATACAATGTTAAACTATATTCAAGCAAATCATTAGTGTTTATTGCATAAATATAATACGTATCTAGACTTACAAAAAATTAACTATACACGACCTTACACGACCAAATTAACTATACACGACCACATCTACGAAGCTGTGACACTTATCGTTTCTAAATAAATACTACTACTGCTACTATACAGATCATACTATTGTTGGGAGACGTCCAGATATGATTGTCATGTGGTTGATAGGGCAGCAAGGGATTGTTGTATTATAGATTGTTTAGTCCCATTTGACTCAAAGATAAGTACGAAAGAAACTGAAAAGACCGATAAAGATATTATTGAAATGGAAGTCAATGAAAATTAATTCATCACCTAGTCATTGGAGCACTTAGAACTACTACAGAGTCTTGTTGACACCAAATCTCATGGCCAAAGACCACTACAAAAGAAAGTGCAACTATTGCAGCAGCAGCAGCAGCAGCAGCAGCAGAAGCAGCAATGCCTCGAGGCTCCACAGTAGACTTTGGATACTTTTTTAATTGGTTGGCATAGTTGCTAGTCTGTGACTTGCTATGTTATGCATGACCCAGTACACAGAGCCACTTTAGCAGTGGTGCCAAACAGACTACGAAGTTTTGAGACGCCCCATTGCCTACAGGTGTAGGCCAGCGTAAAGACGTAGTACTACAGGTGTACAAGGTGCCGTACAACACAGGTACCATACCCAGCCAACGGAATTGTGTATGCATGTTTGAGAAGTAAAATAATTACTAAATTATCTTTACAGATTACATATCAGTCCATTGTAGCTCTTGGTGTACAGTCCCTTGACTTACCTGCCCTTCTCCTCGTGTGGTCCTATTGCTTTCCTGTCCCCCCTTCTGTAGTCCCATTGTTTGCCTGTCCATCCCCTCCTGTGGACAATTCCATTGCTGATCTGTCCATCCCCTTAGACTGGCAAATCTTACAATTACATGTCCCTTCCCTCCAGTGGTAAATCAATAGCTTACCTGTCCCTCCCCTCCTGCGGCCAATCCCATAGGTACCAGGCATTCTGGTTCAGTCGCTTGCCCAGCTTCATCTATAAACACGTGCGTAAAATGTCCAGCTCGTAGTCCAAGGGAAAACAGCTGACCAGAAGTAGTGCAGGTACTGATAATAATTCGATAATGAGCAGCTAACGTTAAACTGTCAGTGTCTAGACAATACGATGCAATGGCGTCAGGAATCTCTTGTCCTCGTTGAAAAGCGTTTAGCCGAACCATGTCACCCTCTTGGATGAATCCACTACTGTGCAGACGTGTAGCCTAAAAAGGAAAGTTATTGTAAAGAGGTATGCTTTGTTTCGAAATAAGGCAGTGATCGTCCTTACAACGAACTCCACCTCGGTCTCCAAGAATAACTGGCTGTGATTTCTCTTCCAGGATTGCATTTTTCACTTATTCATCTATTGTACATTTTTCTTACCAGTAAATCGGCGGCGCTATTTGAAGGTGCGCAGGCAATTACCCTACTTGAAGGAATCCTATGGAACACCTAAAAGTTAAAGAAAGCCGTTAGGGATTATTTTATGGATTCAAGCACCACAAACAGTTAAACAAGCCATAAAGGATAAATAGAGACACATAACCAACAACTGAGAGTCAATGGCTAACACAAAGACAGACCGAAAAACACAGCTATACAGCCTATCATCAAGTGATGCAGGTGGCGGACTGTGAGCCCTCTACCCCCTTCTTCCCAGTCTTCCTCCCTTCTTCCCTTTATTAGTGCTTCGATTTACGTATCGATTTATGGGTATTTCGATCTACATGTACACCGAGCTACATAGATTAGATACAATTAGAAACAAGGATGTGAGTCGAACCGCAAACGCGCTTTGAAGGCCTGGCTCTAGCCATCCTTACTCGACAAGGCAGAACATCGTATTGCGTCAGTCCTCATGCCAGTGAGAGTGTAAACAATCGCAGTTGTTTGTTGCTGTTTTGTTTTGTTTCTTTTCATATTGTTTTTTCTTTTGTTAGTCTTTTTACAAAAAGGGTCAGATCCAGAAGCAAATACATTTGTCTGCACTGTCTCCTTGCTTTAGTCACTCACAAGGGGAAAATCAAAATAAAAGACAAAGAAAACAATGATGTCCTCCATGAATAAACTGTGATGTAGACTGAACAGTTACAGATAGACAGCCTAAGACAAACGCTGGCATTTAGACTGATGGACCTCACCTGTAGAATAGCCTCCACTACAGTAACAGTTTTACCAGTTCCTGGGGGACCAAACAGTACATATGGGGTGGGTCGACACTGACCACTTACTACACGAGACACTGCAGCTCTCTGTCGCTCATTTAGGTTGGAATTGTATAAAAAGTCCACTTCCTTCTTTTCATGTTTCTCCTCTAATTCATCAACAAAATTTGAAAAATAATTTGGTTAACATCGTGATTTCCTTCCACCCAAAATGGAAACATAAATCTGAAAGCATTGTATGCACTAGTAATAACCATGAACAGCATATTAGAGGGGTGGTACTGGGTTCTGCACTCACATCTTGCTACAAGTTTTAGCTCTGCTTTGGCTAAGTTACATATAAGCAGAGTTTATTCAAAGTTTATTGATTGAAGGCTTTATTTCATTATAGAATAATTATGCTCTTACCCACATTAGTTTTTGCTTTGTCTTTATCTGCACTTGATCCAAAAAACAGATTTACTACAGGGAGTTTAGATTCAAGTTTTCTTGGAAACATAACTACAAGTAACAAAACAACTGATTAAAAGAAACACTACACTGCTACATCATTATCACCATCATTGACTCTTTTCTTCACTACCCAACCAACCCTGCAAGCAGACGGCTTTTCCTGAATCTCAACATTGCTACCAGTGGACTTTCCAGGTTAAGAATGCGCGAAGATGACGTAGCCAATGTCAGTTTCATCAGCCAATCATACCTCGCAAACAAAACTGATATATGATGACGTTTGCATACAAAATTGGTTTTGAAACAGGTTTGTTCTGAATAGACCATAATTTTTACATCCAGATATAAAATTGTTAACACCACTTCAACAACCAAAGGACTCACATCTGTAGAAACTGGAAAACAAAATTCTATGATATTTTCATGCCTTTTTTCAGGTTTACTCCAATTCCATGATCTAAAAATTGACAGTTGATTCCTGACACCTCTCACAATAACAGGCCAGAGATTTTCTAAACTTAAGCTGAAAATTAACGTTTTTGATCAAAATTTAAAATTCCATGACTTAAACCAGTTTTTCTAATTCCAGGACTGGCTTTTCCATGACTTTCTGAACCATTGCCAACAGCAGCATCACATCAGTCCTCTATTATTAAAAATATCAACCTCACCAAACCACTAGAAACTCTTCTTCAAACAGAGACAAAATTATGTTTTCTTTATACCTTCAGGTCCTAACTTTGCTGCAAACTCAACAGCTTGATGTGCCCGCCTCATACTAGACCTAAAGAAACCATACTTTAATTGTACAAAGATTTTCATTTATATGACAAAAGCTAAGTATACACATATGAAAAGTAGTTCATTTTCACCTGTTAAAGTAAAATGTTACATCACAAGCTTGTAGACCAAAATTATTATGAAATTCCTCATGAAACTTTAAAAGAACATCATCCTTTCGCACCTGGTTCAAATTAACAAAAGTAACACTTACATGGAAATTTTTAAATCAACACAACAAAAAAGGCAAACAAATGAAAACACAACAAACAATAACAAGGGTTTGATATAAAAATAGGGCTCACAGGTATAAAGGTACTTACTTCATGTATGTAGCCTTCATATCTTGGTGCATCATGGGAATCATCTGTAAAAGAGAACAAAAATAACTTAGAGCATGAAATCCCTCTAAAAAGGCTCTTGCTGTCAACCTTAATAGGCAATCAACCTGGAGATTGACACAGAAACAAAATTGCCCAGGTGTCATCCCTACTCACAGAGCTTTATGGGATGCACAATCATGTCAAATCATGTCAAATCAAGTGCCCAAAGAGAATGAGCACTCATTACTGGTTTAATTTGTCCAAAAGACATTGCAATAACCTCTATAGATGGGGCATAGTAGGTGGAGGATCTTCAACTCTAAAATTTTACTAGTGTTGTAACAAGGCTATACTCACCAGAAAGAGAAACAACTATAGTGTCTCCAATCAAGAGTGATGGTCTGCCTTCTGCTAAACCAGGAACATGCAGACTAAGAAATTCTCCACATAAATCCATAGTGACCTTGAAAACAAAGCAAGAGATAATTTTTCCCCTTACCCTTGACTCTTGACACAGTCTTCACTAACACTCAACCAAATTCTAAAATGTGATATTAATCACCACTCATCTGTTGCTTTAGGTGTACTACTTTGCAAGGCCTGGTTTTCACAAGTGAGAAAGCGGAAGTTGGCATTTGCATATAGCTATTTCAAAAAAAGGTTGACGGTGTGAATGGCGAATGGTGATTGGTGATTAGTGATTGCACGACCGAAAGGAACTGTGATCATGCTATTAGACCACTATTCGGCGTGGAGATATGAGTCACCTATTGACCATTGTATCCAATAAGGTCTTTACTGCATGGCACCGGCATTGCTTGGATATTTAATCAATGAAAATGAAGCAATTCTTGTTACTCCAAGTTTCCTTTCAGTTGTGCAATTACCAATTGCCGATTTCCACTCGACCCATCAACCTTTTTTGAAATAGCTAATTTATAAACATTCAGTGATGAATCTTGCACTAAGGTGTCAAAAAGATAATAAGTAGTCTGTATGTTACTTAGTATCATGCTTCTGTTTCCATCACTTATATAAACCAGGCCTAAAGTCTCCAATTATCACAGGACCATGCCCCAAGAATGTTCACATAGTTGGCTTATTGTTGCATTCTTCCTCTGTGATCATGTGTTTACACAATAACAATGACATCCGTACATTTTGCATGTCAAACTCTCTCATGTCAAGTTCCATCTGCAGCTCCTCAGCATACAAAAGAGTACTGAATCTTGAGCTGTGGTTCTGCAATGTCAATGGCTGGGTAATGAAAAGTGAAACAAGGATTAAAATTGTGATGACTGCAGCCTAAACAGTGATAAGGCAAAGGAAAAGGTAAAGCAGTTAAATTGAACATTCATTTGGTAACTGCTGTATTTCCTTCTACATTAAGCCTCTCTCATAAGAAGCTGATGATGTGCTATTCATCAGTGCTTGATTTTACAGGCATTGAAAGCTAGTTAAACCTACATGTACTATATGGGCATTTAAACTAATAATATTTATAATGCATAATAAAGAAGCCAAAACAAGTGTGTAAAGGTGACTTGGGATCAAACTCAAGGCTAAGCACTAACCAACTTAGCCACATTTTCTCCCAGAGCATGTAACTGGATGCAATTTATGTCTCATTTCACATTTTCTATCATCATTATCACCATCACAATCATCTTCATCACTATGAACACACACACCCTCATCATTTCTTATCTTCACTTTTGTAACTATTCATTTCTATTGTTGTCAAGTAAACATGATTGTGAAATAGTATGTTCTGCATAGTTCATTATGTTGTTCTGCATCAACATTTTGATATGATACTAAAAACAAACTAATTGACTAATAAATTATCTGTATAGCAATACCATAGATACTCTTTACAGGTATTTGTATGGACATGAGCATTTGCATGGTAAGAGCTTTTTCACAGTTACATAAAATCTGCCCTGCACACAATGTACCTCTTGTAATGCTGGTACCAAAGAGGGTAGGTCATCACCATCAAAGATGCACTGTCTGATATCAGATGGAATGGTATACATTTTTAGCTTGATTGGAAAGATTATTTTGGTTTTCCTGTACAAAAGAATATTAATAAAAGGTTAATGTCCATGGATAAATGGAATAATATTATCAAAACATTTCAACCAATCAGAGCACATGAAAAGTTCAATGATGTCATCTATGAGTGTGCACTGTAATCACATACAGTTCTTGGTCAATCAGAGTCTGCTTAATATACTGTCCATTATAGTTATTATGTAACTAGTAATAATTGTACTATTTGTGGGTCTAAAATCCATCAGGAATTAGCTCTAACCTTGTGGGTCTTTCTCCAGGTATAACCCATCTCTCCCTAGAACTACTCTCAATGAATCTATCCCAGGCTTCCTTTCCCTTTGCTCTGTTTCTTTGATAGGGTGCCATGGGTGCTAGTTTGGCTTGATAATTGTCTATTACATTACTTGTAATGTATCGTCCAATCTCACAGCCATCAAAACTCAAAACCATCAGCTGCTTCACTTTTCCTAGACATCTGGTGAAAAGATACATGATGATAAAATGGCTGATAACTTCAGCTATTATTATTCATTCAAAAAATTTCCACATTTCTGATTGGCTCAATTTCAAACATTTCAGTAAGGTGTCAGTAAGTGGTTGGTAAGGTGTTAGTAAGTGGTTGGTAAGGTAACAGTAAGTGGTTGGTAAGGTGTCAGTAAGTGGTTGGTAAGGTAACAGTAAGTGGTTGGTAAGGTGTCAGTAAGTGGTTGGTAAGGTGTCAGTAAGTGGTTGGTAAGGTGTCAGGAAGTGGTTGGTAAGATGTCAGGAAATAATTGGTAAGGTGTCAGGATGTGGTTGGTAAGGTGTCAGTAAGTGGTTGGTAAGGCACGTCAGTAAGTGGTTGGTAAGGTGTTGGTAAGTGGTTGGTAAGGTATCAGGAAATGGTTAGTAAGGTGTTGGTAAGTGGTCAGTAAGGTATCAAGAAATGGTTGGTAAAGTGTCAGTAAGTGATTGGTAAAGTGTCAGTAAGTGGTTGGTAAGGTGTCAGGATGTGGTTGGTAAGATATTGGTAAGTGGTTGGTAAAGGCAGTGGTTGGTAAGGTGTTGGTAAGTGGTTGGTAAGGTGTCAGTAAGTGTTGGTAAGCGGTGTCTCAAAGTGTCTGGTAATAAAGTGCTAACTGAAGTTGAAAATTCAATTTAACTGTATCCTTACTGTGCAGTAAATTTAACAACCAAGCATCTAGTTTCATGACTTGGTATTTTCATCCCAGTATACAGCATGGGGAAATCAGTCTTGACGTGGGTTTGTTTAATGTGTTCATTTTCAGATACATGTATTTCTACAGCAAACTGAGGATCTGCTCTCATAAATGAACAGGACTTGAAAGTATGAATCTTTTCACTTGTATTTCTGAAAATTAATATTTTCTAATCAGGTTAACTTTGTACAATACAATTACATGTTTATAAATAACACAAAAAATATTATAAAAGGATACTTATTCAATTGTCTCACAATAAGGGTTCAAAGTGAAAACGGCTAAGTGACTTTTTGATGATATTTTTTCAATGGTATAAAATGGTATAATTGACTTTCCTATGCTGGAAAAATTAATTTCAGGACATCCATCAAAAAGTCACTTACGTCATTTTCACAGGGAACACTTCAAATTTTTTTAATTAATTAATTTTTTCCTTTATTTATTATGATTATTAACTGATGTTTTGACTACTACTGCTAGTCCTCATTAGGCATATGGTTTAAATTGGATGATGGCTTGCCCTTATACTCAATGCTTGCTATATACTCTTGCCTAAAAAAAGCTAGCCATCATCTAGTCTTCACCACTGCCTGATGAAATCTAGCAGTAGCAGTCGAAACGTCACATCTACAAATGATTGAAATTGAGACATTATTGAATATTAAATATCCCTTTATTAGTTATCATCCACAATGAATAATGTCCTTATATTTGAAGTGTGGCAAGAGCAGACTTTTGCCAACAGGAAACCTGTGGCAGACACATGGCTTTTCCACAATAATTAGAATACTGGTAGGAATGTAAATCATAAAAGGCCAGCCAATCTAGATTTGAGCTTAGTTTTCTTTTGTTACAAATTGTTAACACTTCCCCATATGATATCCCAAAATCTGTTGTAGATACATATATAATGAATAAGCTCCTGGACTTCAAAATTGAACACTTCATATATGAAAAAGGAAATTAACTGATTGTAGCCTTACCTGACATTCAGTGATATTGTATGTAGTTCACCCACTGGAACTTCACCAAAGTCAAGAGGACCATAGACAACAAGGCCTTCTTTATCAGACAATAACTGTGTCATTTTATTCCCCATAAATTGCTGTAGGTTGTTTAAGGCTGGACTAGAAAAGAACACCATGGGGCAAAGTAAATTAAGTCATTTCTCAAATTTTGGTACACTTACTGTATTTTAGAAAAGGTCCTCAATAAATTGTCCAACTGGCAGTATAAAGGGAATGGTCATACTATGTGAAGGGTGCATAAAATGTACAGGCAAAATGGGGGACTTGCACTAACAGGTCATGTGACCCTATCTCCCCTATATCAAGCAGTACCATCAAACGTACCATCCAACGCGTTTATCCAAATTAATCTTAAGAAAATCTCTAATCTTGAATTTGCTGTAATTTTTTCCTTTATTCATCTTATAGATGGAAACTTTGCACTTTTACTAATATCGAGGTGCTCTTTCATTTATTTGGAGTTCATTTTGATGGTACTGCTTGATTTAGGGGAGATAGGGTCACGTGACCTGTTAGTACAAGTCCCCTATTATGTAATCACTACCAAACACCATATATAGCCTAGTTTGTTGGATGTTTTTTTAGAAATTAAACCAGTTGTTTTCAGAAATAGGGGTTGAACCATCCCTACCCCCATCCCCCCTCCCCCAACACACACACACACAGACAGTAACCAGTCACCATAAATACTCATTATCATAAAAAAGTTGCTTACCCATTTAGGTTCACGGCAGGGTTTCTCTTTGGCTCCACTAATATTGCTCTCCATTTACACTTCCCTTGAGAAGACTCTATAGCTGTGACTTGCACAGTGTGCCCTGAGCAAGGCCGATATCCTCTAATACATACACCAATAGTAAAAAACACTTCTTCATCAATATATCCATAACCAGGAAAAACATTATTGATCCTACCGATAAAAGATCTTTCTCTCAAGGGTTTCACCCCCCGGATCTCAAAACTATCATCCCGAAATCTTTCCAGATCTACTTTGATCCAGTCTCCCCGACAGGGAGAGTACGACTGATGGGATATGACGGCTGTGTTGAAAGTTAACCCATCATTAAGTTCTAAGATATCTCCTTTGATATCGTTCACCATTCCGATAACATTCTCGATTGTTCCACTTTCTGCTGTCGAGTCCCATTCTTGGAAGCTGCAGACACGAGTCGCTTTCCAACCGCTTGTTACATTCTCTCGAGCTGCGTCGAGGTGGACTTCACTGCCCAACTCAACCCGAAAACCTCCAATTACAACATCAAAAGTGAAATAAATCTCATCGTTTATGACGCCTGCACCATCATAAAGCCTTGTAACTTTACCAAAACAAGATTTAGTTAGCCTAGCATCTTCGTCTTCAGCATTCGAAGTTTGTGAAGTGTCAGGTTTTGGGACAGTCGTGACATTTTCAGAAATTTCAGATAATTTTTCCTTGTTGAGAGTTTTTATAGGTTTGTCGTTTTCCTCTGCACCGAAGACAAACTCCGTTACCTTAGAAAATAAACTATACATCTTCAGAGTATAAAAAATCTACAAAATATTTGAATGTGTGAAACTATATTCATGCAAGGCGCCATATTCCCAAACAAAGGAACCCCAAACAACCTGGAATGTTGTCTAATTCAAAGCAATTCGGTCTTCCTGTGTTTGATATTTTATAGGAGGACTGGGGAAATAATAACAAAATGGCGGATGATCCGTCACTTTCAATTCTGCACAATCAATTCTTGTTTTACAAGGGACTGTCGATAGGATGAATAACCATATTGCTTGTATTTTATTCTGTGAGTTTCATCCTACTGCTGGCCCAAAGATCGCTTATCAGGTCAGTTAATAATCTATGACAAATTCATTTTACAAATAAGCTAAAGAATTTTTGAACTTTTTAGTCTCCTGAAAACTTTATATCAAGAGAAGAGTTTGACTGTGTTGCAGTGTACATTATACCTAAACCAGAGTTGCAGAGAAAACTTATAACGATGTAAGTGAGTCATGATATGTAATTTGTTGTCTTCCTTCTTCCATCTTCAAGATGGCGACAGTGTCAAATTCCTCACTCAGCAGCTATCAAAATCAAATTCCCATGGGTAGCCCCCCCCCCCCCCCCCCCGCTACACACACACACACACTCACACCCTGGGGTTTAATATTAATACATACTCTTAAACTTAAATACTCTGTCATTTGTTTGGTCATTCAATTTTTTATCCCTTTGTCCACTTTCGAAATAGATCCCTTATTTGTCTTTTTCATTCCTCCCCATTTACCTCTGTCCTTTTTTCTTCCTTTTTCTTTGAATTCCTTTTGGTTGCCTGACACTTTCATTCTTCTTATTCACTCTTTCTTTCATTCTTCTTTCACCTTTTCCCCTTTCTTCTTTTCTCCTTTCTCATTGGTCTTTCCTTTCTTTGATTTCCACTTTTGAATTGCCTTTTTATGTTTCTGTTTTCAATATATGTTTCATTTCCAGAAATGCTTTGAATTACAAGTTTGTTGGTTGTCCAATCAGTATAGAGAATGCCAAGTATTCTAGGAATGCATTGCTGTTCAATGTCTGTTTTGTTTTCAATGATAAATCAGACACAGTATGTTGTGAAGGAGTTGTCAAGAAACTTGCAAATTATTTGACTACACTTGAGGTTTGTTTAACTAATTGACTCTAATGCCTGTTTGCAATATATGCCATATCCGCTCTCATGAAACTTCTTCTCAGCTGAATGACAAATTTTCAATAGAATACTGTATGGTTGAGAGCATGTGAATGGCAATGTTTGCCCCTCATTTGAAGCTAGATTCAAGGACTTTTATCAGCTGACTAAAAACAAGCAATTCTATTCCACTCCATTTCATTCCTGTTCTGTTCTGTTTTGTTCTGTTCTGTTCTGTTCTGTTCTGTTGTGTGCTCTTCTCTTCTCTTCCCTTCCCTTCCCTTCTCTTCTTTTCTCTTCTTTTCTCTTCTCTTCTCCTCTTTTATTCTATGACTATCCCACCTCACCCAACCCTTTCCTATTCCATATATTCCATTCTATCCTAAACTTTGTCTCTTTTTAGCTTGAAAATGGATTTTTATCGAAAGACGAAAGTAAAGAAACATTGCCAAAAATACTTAATAGCATTAGAACAGGCCTGAATAATGAAGGACAATGCACTATCCCTATAGGTACAAGTTTACAAATGGATAAAATATTAAAATAATTAGATAGCATTAAGGAAAGAAATGAAATATGGGAAAGAAATAAAAAGTTGAAGAGATAGAAGGGGACTCCAAAAGGTTGCATAGATCGATCTGCAAATGTATGAATGCAGTTTTTCCCTAGGATTTTAAATTAGATAGCCCCAAATTTAAAGTGGTGGGAGCCCTGGGGGTACTTAGTCAGAAAACAGTTGTCATGAGTATGTGTGGCACTGCTACTCAGACCAGAGACGAGAAATACCCCTGGCCAAAAATTTTTTCCCTAAAACTGAAAAACAACCTTTTTAATGCAAATCCTAGATTGAAAGAAGTGTATTTTGAAGGCTTTTTGGTCTACTAGCCACAGGAAAATACATTAATTACCCCCAAACTGGTTTTACCAATTTTGAGAGCTTAGAAACTGGATCCTGATGCACCACACATCTACATGTATATCAGAAAAATATTAGGAGTACGTACCCCCCCCCTTCCTGGGAGTGGAAACATGCCAATCAATGATGTGTCCTTATAATTATAAATTATTAAGAAATTGTAGGGAAAACTGACCTTAAATCAACTTTGTCTTATATATACAGATGAAGCCAACACCATTCATCTCAAACCTGATCTACCTGTCAAAGAACCAGTCACAGTCAAGGACCATGAAGTACCTATCTTTGTCTGGGACCAGAGGGCATGGTCAATTGATGAGTGGGATATTACAACCCAACAAGTATGACAATAATGTTATTATGACATTTATAACTATATTTTTACTATCAGTTGAATATTAGGGGAGGGGAGGGCAAGTTGACAATGTTCACACAAAATGTTTTCATTGTATTGTCCCACAAGCTGGGAATCACTACAGGCTTCTGTTAACAGACTAGAATAGTTAGAGTCTGATAGATCCATCTATCACATGTACATGTGCTTAATGTTTATAATTTTCAACTGATAGTAAAAAATATAGTTTGATTTATAAATTATAGGCCTTAATAGAATTTTGTCATAAATAGTATCAGTTCCAATTTCTATATTAAGTATTCATTACAGTTGCATAATAGGTGGCATTTGTTGATGAAATATTTCAGATAATCCCATACATTGATGGTTATAACCATGTTCTAAGGATTGCAGATGAAGCAGATATGGACTCTAGTTTAGTTAGAATGTGTATCCAAAACATGGTGTGAGTATTGCATATCAATTAGCCTCTCATCTCAGTGGGAAACTCAGGCATCAATCTGAGGCTGATGAAAATGATGGACCAAAAATGTCAGTGCAGCTAAGGCCAACTCCCCCCCCCCTAAAAGGCTGTCTGCACATAAAACAATCATAAAAAAGCCTCATATAGTGTATCCTAATAATGAAAGTTTATAGAGGTTTATAAGACAGCAAGATCAAAAAGTGGCCTTTGTGAAATTTCTGGCTACCTAAAAAGTCCCCTAAAAAGTCCCCATCAAAAAGTGACCCCTAAAAAGTCAGATATCAAAAACGTTAACCTCAAAATAGGGTATCACACATTATTATATGATTGAGTCTGTTTTCTTTGTTATTGTTATTCATAGGACTTTATATCACTAAATTCACGATGATTATATATTCAAGGGTTTTATATAGAGCTTCTCCGGGATGTATCTGTATAAATCACTTGAATTTATAATTCCCGGGGTTTAGATACATCACTTGAATTTATAATTTCGTTCCATACTTCCTTAGATGATTTATGTGTGGACATCAAGACTTAGAAATTTTCTAAGAAATATACTAAGTAGCGATTTTTGGTGGAAAAAAAGTCTTTGATAAATGACAGAGATTCGAACCCGAGACTTTCTGCACTCCTATACCCGCTTTTAACCACTATACTACTGAGCTAACTGATGGAATCTTCTCAACAAAAAAATCTTTTGTGTGTTATCATGAAGTTCGTTAGTGTTTCTCTGAATAGAATTGAAAAACAATTATTTAAGGTTTCCTTCTGGAAATTCGGTAACAATGATCTCATTAGTGATTGTCTTTTTGAATTGCTTTTGTGTGAAAACCTCCTCAATCATATAATAAGGCAGATAAATACCGAGAAGCGAGGCTTTTATCCATATACATCCCTCGGGCCTACGGCCCTCAGGATGTATATGGCTAAAAGCCTCGCTTCTCGGTATTTATCCCTTCCATATTATCACTCTTATGCCCCAAGTTCCCTGCAGGATTAGCACTAACCCACTTTGTATGACTGGGCCCTGGTTCGCAATTTTATGAGGAAAATATGCCTACAAGTTTAAATAAACTAACTAGTTTAAATTCCATTCTAACAGATATTATAATGTTGTCAAGCTTATTCCAATATTTCAGGTAAGCATGTTTCTTGTAACCCTCTCATGCTTCTAGCAGGCTTTATACCTATCAGGTAAACTGATAACCTTGGTAAGTTGCTGCCAAAATTGTCCAACTAAGAAAGAAACCCTTGCCTCAGGGGACTTACTATGATAGATTAATCAGAGATGCTCCACCCAAAAGGGGTACCTTTTCATGCTCAAGACAATAAATATAAAAGGTGTACCCTTTTCACTCAGGAAGTAGTAAGATGAAAGGGTTTTAACACTGAATGAACATAGAGTAAACTTTTTGGATTCCAAGATTGAAAGGAAACTTCTTAGGTAGTAAGTGTGGTTAAGCTTGTTGTGCATGGCCTCCTGAACAAGAGTTTCTCAGTTTGATTCACTGTCACCTCACATTGTTGCTTCATTTTCTTTCCATTCTGTGTAGCTTTAATTAGCTTTAGATACCCATAAAATGGAGCAGTGATGGAGAGAGGGGCTAAAGAGCACCTGACGGCCTCAAGTTAATCAGTGTTTATCAGTCTTATTTTACTTCTACTATTTTTATATCCTTTGCAATACTTAATTGTTAGCATTTTATCTTGTTTGTTACAGTACTCCAATGTGTACATCCCCACACCAGAAATGAACCGACTGCTTACAGACAGGAAGCTACAAGATGAGTGCATCCAATATTCACCCAAAAAAGGTTTGCACAAAAACCGTATCATGAAGTATTGATATATTCTTATGTTTGATGTCCCGACTTTGGCATGAAAGCAAGCCAAAAGCAAAACCTGGTTTCCACTATGACGCAAGCGTATTTCAAGCACAAGATCAAAAATTTTACTCAGTCTCTTTTTTCAATTTTTACTTGCGCTTGTACCTGCGTCCATGTTATCTTAATGAAAACGGAGCATTATGCTGCTTACGCTTACCCTTGTGCTTGCGTCCATAATTTTTTTGAAAACTGAGCATTATGCTGCTTGCACTTGTGCTTGCGTCGCTAGTGAAAACTAGTCTCGAGCACATTCTGTTTTCATGTGTTCACCATTGTCTTCAAGGTTTTAGAACGTGCAAAAGCCTCAATTCATGTTCTGCCCGAGAACGGGTTCAACCACACTAACAACGACATGAAAGAGAACGTTCTCGCAACGTCTGCCTCGACGTTGTTTTTGGTTATGTTTGGAGGAGAACATGAAAACTGGTAAAATGATGTCATAAAAGTGGCGTTGCGATAATAGATTGTGATGTATATTCATCATCTCGCGTCACGTCAAATATGCTTGTAACCATGGGACGCGACGAGCGCGCTCTATTTTGAAGATGTCACACATTCTTCTGTAAAAGAGCGCAATATTTTGTGTTAACAAATAACTATTTATATTTTGTTTTAGGTGCCGTATTACCCACATTTTACGACATATTTAAGATGTACTGTGGGTTGAGTCCAGGAGTTACTGTGCGTGATCTATGTGCACGCTTTAATCCCAGCTCACTTCGTATTGATGAAAGGTATGTTGGTATTATTTATTGATTCTATTCTGGAACTAAATTTATTCCCACTTAAACTCAGTTTTGTTCGTCACAATATTGTGTGCAAGTTCTTATAAAGATTTAGCGATTGGATCGTCCTGGTACACATGTGCATATGGAAGAGGGAGGGAGGGGAAGAGGAAAGGGAAAAAAGGCTATTATTTGAGTCATTTTCGGGGACCCAGGTTGTCTGTGACGTTATAAGAAGTAAGGACGATTGGAAAAGAGGGAAAACTAGTGTGTGGCACACGTTGTTGTAACTGATTCATGCATTCGTTACTTCCAAAATTGATCAATTTAGCTGCCTGCTTTTTGGTCTTCCAAATCATCTCATTTCCAAGCTTCAATCTGTACAAAATGCAGAAAATGCTGCCGCACATCTAATTACTCTCTCAAATATGATCAAATATGATTTCTCCCATCCCAACTGAACTGTATTGGCATCCTGTAGCTGGCCGTATCAAGTTCTAGATCCTTATAATGAGCGTTTATCATGTAATTCCAAAAGTCACAGTACAGAAATATAATTACCATAGCTGGAAAGAGCACGTCAAAATTAGTAAAACTGTGAAGTTTGAATGAAGGAAATTTAAAACTCACGAAGATATGAATTTTCAAAAATCGAAATTTTGTATGAAACCATTCGCTGGTAGGCAAGAGATGCAAAGGTTTTCTTACAAATTCACACTTTTCAAAAATTCATATTCTCGCGAGTTTTGTATTAAATTCCTTCAAACTTCACTGTCTTGCTAATTTTAACATGCTCTTTCCAGCTATGGTAATTCTTTTTCTGCTTTACGAATTCAAAAATACCTGATAAAAGCTCATTACGTACTTTCAAATCACTTCACGACTTGTCTCCGTCCTATATTTCCGACATGGTCTCTCGTTATAAATCATCAAGACCCCTGCGTTCTTCATCTGGTCTGTTGCTCCAACACAAAAACCCCATTTACACGGTGAGTCAAACTGGCAAAGCAAGGATGAATTTCGGCAAGGATGATTCTATTTTTCTGTAAGGCAAGGATAAATTCTCGCGTGTAAACAGTAGTGTTCCGCCTTGCCTTACCAATCTATATTTTAGATTTCGGACTACGTGTCGAAGAGGCCTTTTTTTGCGACAGAAACGGCACCTTACCTAATTGCCCTATCGCATAATGACGCCACACCAAAACATTCTATCGTTTTGACGCTAAGGATTATGGTCGCCAGAGGGGATCAGAGTGATTGCATATCAAATAAAATGCAGATGAGCAATCACTGATACATGATATATATCAAAACTCGATACATTGAAGTTCTACTTCGAAAAGGAATATTAATAGGTACCAATTTCCACTGTTTCTGAGCGTCTATCCCCAATGTAAACAAACTGTGACGTCATTATGCGATAGGGCAATTGCAGACTCGTGTAAACGCCTTACCTTGCCTGGACGATAGAAAATTGTCTCGTAGAGCGTAAATACTATTGCGCATATCCAATCTACAAAAAGATTGCGGCCACAGCTAAATATAAAACTTTTTTGTTATTTTTTTCAATTTTTTTCAAATTTTTTTTTTCAATTTCAATTTTTTATAATTTTTTTCAAATGGACCAGTGAGCAGCACTACGGATTCCGTAGGTTGTAGTTAAATATTTATTTGACTGGTTTGTGCTTTCGCACTTTTTCGTCGCCATAAGGAGTACATGTACGTATATCTCTCAATCGAATTCTGTGGAATCACGTCCGTCATTTTAGTTTGGATTGCACATGCTCAGTTGTGTTATTTTACAAATATCTCCAATCTCGTACCCAGAGCCTGCGTTCCTCTTGGTCAGCGAGGAACGCAGGCTCTGGATACGAGATTGAAATATCTCCTGTCCGTTTCTAAGGAAAGCAAGGACGAAACAAGTGCATGTAATCTATATTTGCCTGGCTTACCTAAAACTAGAATCATTCTTACCGAAATCTATCCTTGCCTTGCCATTTATTTCTCCGTGTAAATGGGATTAAAAACTATCGTCTCAAATCTTGTGGTTGTAAACTGCTCTTTTTCCGTCTCAGCTCCAGAACTCTGGAACTCACTTCCATCTTCTGACTTCAATAAGAAATATCACAAGCCTTTCGTCCTTCAAATCAATTGTTAAAACTCATTTGTTTAAATTAGCTTTAATTTGTAATAGTTCTTTCTTTTTTGAACTTTTTTGGACAGTGTTTTTTTATCTTGTTATTAGCATATTACTGTAATATATATATTTATTCTTTTCGTTTCTTAAGCACCAGAGCAGTTCTGTATAAGCTCTATATAAATAGTAATAATAATTATTATTATAATGATACAAAGACAATACTAGGTAAATCGACTACTTACTTTACCGACGTTTCGAACCTTCTTCAGAGTAAAACACTCAAGATTTGACTTGATTTTCAGCATTTGTTGAATTCTGTTGGTTTCCTTTATGTTATTTCATTATTTCTATGTCACTTCATTTTATTTTATTTACTTTGCTTTGTATTATTGTATTTTATTGTTTTTTTTAGTCAGAACCGTGTAATAATTTCGCGTCTTTTTACCCGAATTCTCTACTTTAACAAAGCCCATAATGCCATCTGTTTTTTTTGGGGGGGGGAGGGGTAGGTATTGTAATTCAAATAAAACAAATTGACATTCAAACCAAACAAATTTAAATTACAATAACTACCCCCCCCCAAAAAAAACAAAAAAAACAAAACAAAACAGGAAGCATTAATTATGGATATGCGAAAGTAGAGAATATTATTTTGTTTCTTTATTCTTTACATAGTAATCAGTTTTATACCTCTGGCCCCGGTTATATAATATTAGAGACCTTAAGCAACGAAGACGGCAACGAGGACGACGACGGCATAAGACAATGGCCTTAATTACAAAATACAATAACTGGACGTGCGAATGAGCAGAGCTGTAAGGAAATCAACAGTATTCTGCAAAACTACAACGTGAAAAGTCCAGATTTCACGCTCTGTAGAGAACGGGAACTTGAGGACGCAAACCAGTTTATTTTCCGTTTGTCCAGAAACTCTCCCTTTCACTTTCTTTCATTCCAAAACTCTGGTCTGAATGGTAATTCAAATTAAATAAGCGAAAAAAATTGCAGTAAACTGATGCCCTGAGCTTTGCGAGAAGTGATGTTTTGATCAGCAGAAAAGCCATCGTTTTCGTAAATATCTCCCATAGCCGGCTTTACTGGAACTTGACAAAGTCTTGCCACACGCTTTGAGCATGGTAGCGCATATGTAGTTCTTGCAGTTTTTGATGTATCGTTTCCAGCAGTAGTTTGAAGTGATAATTCAGTTATTGCTGACATGTTAATATTTTTTTCATGGCTCTCCTAAAATCAGTCATCCTAGCAGCATAAACCCAAGGATTTACACAACTGGTTGCCATAGCAAAAAAAATCCCCCAAAACCATGATTTCACTATCCTCGTCTTTAAACACCGATCTCCCAAAACTTGGACAATTGATATTATTATAGCTGGAGACCAGAAAATCAGAACAATACCTATTACTATGCCAACGGTGCGTGCTGCCTTGTGTTGCTTAGCAACGTTAATAGCGTTTTGTCCATCGATGGTTTGAGCGGCGATCTTTTTCTTTTGTTCGCGGACGACTAAAAGAATGCAGAAGTAGCAATAAGCGATTACTAAGAAAGGAACCCCAGCCGATACGAGGCATACAATAAGCCACACTTTGGGAAGTTCATAGAGATCTGTTGTGACGAAACGACAGAAAGGGTAACTAATGGCAACCGCCCAAATACACGCTGTTGCTAGGATACAGACACGTGTTGTCATAATGTATGGGTAGTGAATTGCGGCAGTGATGGCGAAATACCTGAAATCAAGGAAAATGTGGTTAAGAACAAATTGATAACTAGTCAGTGCTCAGGATCTTGGTGAAAAATGGCGTCTTTTACATTCTGTTACTGGTAAAATTTACAGGGTCTTTACAGGATGTTTCAAGAAATTACATAGTATGTAAAAGTCCCATTTTCCTGTAAATTTAATTTACAGTATTATTACATGATATTTACACACTATGTAACATAGTCAAGTTTTCCAGTGGCTCTAGCGTCGGGAATGATTGGTGGCTGCATGTCTCTTAAGCTTGTTCTGCTCTTGTCTACTGATAAATGATCTAATTGGGGTACCCATCACTATTCAGAGCCCATTCCTCACGCCGTTATGAGAACCTAACATCAGCAGCACTGTGACCTCTGTGTCCGATCAATGTCTTACCTATCTACTGCTATAGCACACAGACCAAAACTCGTCGCAGTAAACAGCTGAAGTACGGTAATATCAGCCGCCTTAGCAAACGGGTGTTCACTTATCCAGTAATTCTTATAGCACCTAACGGCCAACATAGGGTGAACTACAAATCCTGTGAGAAAGTCTGCCATTGCTACAGATGCTAGAAAATAGTTGGAAACGTTCCGTAGTGAAGGGGTCTTGTAAATAGCCATTAATACCAGAAAATTCCCAGCTGAAGACAACACACCGATAACTATGTTTAGTGCAGTTAGGATGATGGATATCGTGGGCTTGAGACCGCCATAACACTGTGGGTCAATGCTATTGGTTGTGTTGCCAGTCATGATCTTGAGCTACAGTGTGTATGGTCTGAGTTAAAGAAATAAATATCATTGATAGTAGTGTTATTGTTATGCAAGTATCAGTAACAGTGACAATAAAAAGCAACAAGAGTATTGACGTGGTGGGATGGAGTCATATCCATTACAATTTGAACAACATAAGCAGTAACAACAATACCACTCAGAACAACGACAAGAATGGCCTTTCCCAGGTTGACTTGGTTGGTTGCGGAACGGTTGATTCGGGGTGGGGTGAGATTCCACAGTAAATGTGTGGATTTGGGGACCCCCGCCTCGGCTTGGATCAACAATAACATCGACAACATTGGACCGCATCAGTTTTCTTAGCAATGTCAACAACAGCAACATCATTGTCATCATCAACAACAACCCCAGCAGCAGCTACCACAGCAATATTAAACATTGGCAAGCTTGGATAGTGAGAGCTTCGTGCTTGGATTAATCTCGTGGTCATATTGTTTCTCATTTCGCTGATTTTTACTGATTTAATTGTCATAACTCAGTGGTTCACTGAGAGAAGGAGAGCTTATAGGATGCACCTTACGCCCCTGCAAAAACGCTTGGATGAAAGGAATCACTGTTCCATGCGAGCTCTTAAATGCGCTCAGCACTTATCGTGGTATGTACTCCTATCCACCACGGTTCTAGCTTCAAACAACCAGCAGGTGAGATACCCAGATTATGCTTGCATTTTATGATTTGACACCTTACGAGCTAGATGCTATGACTTTATGAGAAAGAAGTAGAAAAACATTTCAATTTAGATTTTTGAATTAGAAACTTTGCGAGCACTTTTCAGTTCTTATAGCAGCCTTTCTTTATATCTCGAATCTCGAAACGAATATCGTCTTGCGACGGTGTGACAGACGAGTAACAGGTACCCATAGAGAGGTCGACTAGAAGAATTTGCAACGACGACTGGCTACACTAGAAGGACTGATCAAGTTTGTTTCATACCTCTTGACCTCTGATTTAGTAGTTCTTTTATCCCTTCAAGTATTCCACGGGTGAATAATGAAAGTTTTCGCTAATAAACCAAATCAAGTAAACAAACTAACTCGTCTTTCAGTTTGTTCTTGCCAGCCTAAACAAACAATACCATCCAATCTTAGTTTAGAAACCTTGTTTCTATATGTCATCTGGCTGTTCCAATTAATTCTCTGTTGACTCAGCTTATCTTATGTGCAAACAATTGTCTGTTTGGTACCAATTCTTAGTTCAATAATATGACAAGGTATTTTTCGTATTTTGTAATTCACAAAGTGGACCAGCGCACTAACTGTTTTTGTTTACTATTGTGTGGAAATCGCAGGACTACGCGCACGTAGGCTTGTCGGTTTCTAGCCTGCTAGCGGGATTCTGCAAGAGAGAAAGAGGAGAAAAAGGAGAGAGGAAGATTTAAAGGCCACTCTTATAAAAATCGTTCAAAATTAGGCTTTATACTCGACGTAGATTTTGCTTCATCTAATGACAGGGATATAAAGAATTATAAATTCAGTTAAAAGAAAAACGTCTTTATATAAGAAGAACATTACGCCATCTACTAATAAACCCTTTTCCTGTTTTTGTATGACCAAGCGAACTGTCAGAAAATCAATCGTTATACCATCCACGATGGGAAATAATAGATGTATTTATAATGAAGTCATTAGGAGAAATTAGAAGTAATTATGAGAAATTACTAAGATTACACTGCAAAACCGAAGTAATTTTGTATTCGGAAATAAGAACTATTAAAATACATTTGACAATTAAGCCCTTGTGTGCTTTTGAAAACGATTTTTTTTGTTTGTTTTTTAATCTCCCTACTTTGTTAAAGGTAAAAAAGGCCGTTGACAATGAAGAGTGTAGGAGCCCATTACTAGGAACATTAATGTTGTACATTGAGTATATGTCACGGAGTGTGAAAAAATTGGGATATTTACTTTACATTTACTTTGAAAACTCAAGTTATCTGCGCATGCTCAGTAAAGCTTTTAGCACTTCAAAAATGACTTAGCGCCGTTATTTGGATAGTGTCAAAACACCTTTTTGTCCGTTTTCTTTATTAAATAATCAATCACTTGGATCAGTACCAAGTAGTAATATTTCATTCAGTTAGTTTGTTTTTATAAATACACGACTAGTGTCAGTTTCGTTTTGGTTCTCTTTTATTGTACAAATGAGTGAGAGACGCACAAGTTTGATTTTTATATGCTTTGCATATTTTGACTCATGATTACTGACTCACCGTTTCTTCTCTTTTCTTCTCTTTTCTTCTCTTTTCTTCTCTTTTCTTTTCTTTTCTTTTCTTTTCTTTTCTTTTCTTTTCTTTTCTTTTCTTTTCTTTTCTTTTCTTTTCTTTTCTTTTCTTTTCTTTTCTTTTCTTTTCTTTTCTTTTCTTTTCTTTTCTTTTCTTTTCTTTTCTTTTCTTTTCTTTTCTTTGTTTTTAGAGAAACTTCAATCAGTTTATATTTTGAACTGTATTTCTTTGTTAATTATGACAAAATAGTACACGCGCTACTACATTTGAACAAGAGACCATAATACTAACTCAGTATCGATGTCTGTGCGATGCTCGCGGCGACCAAGGCCACCTTAAGTAATTTTGCCAGCTGTGTGTAACTCACTGTTTCATTTGACTTCATAGAACGAGATATATCGTAAAAAAATGTATATTAACAATTTTAGTAACGATGTATGAAAAATAGGTAACATCTCGTCAGTTTCTGTTCGAAGTTTCGATCTTTTCAAAGACATTTTATTGTAGACATTTTCATTGAAATCAAAATTACTATTCAAACATTGTTAATATAAAATCCCACAAACGCTAAATTCAGGTTAATTGTTTACAGCCGTTGCTTTGGGGCGTTTGCTTCTCTTGGAACAGCCCAATATATATTCTACACCAATTGATGTTATGGAAACGAGTTTGTTTTTAGGAATATAAAACGGCCGCGCGTGTCTCTGTACTGTGATATAAAGACGGTAGCCAGCCTCAGCGCGCGCTTACTATGTCAAATATTTTATAAAGAATAGTTATCTATCACTAAAGGTGCTGAGGTTACAGAACAAACAGAACAGTCTTTGTAGTCACATCTGGACTTAATAAGGACCTTAAGCATCAAGAACGAGAACGCCGACGAGTACGAGCAGATGTCGATTTAGTTTCAGAGGACGACACATTGTTATGCATATCGATTCATATTGTCTTATAAGGCTGAACGCGTGCATGCGAATAGCTAGCGCATCGATCCCTGAAAAAACTCAAATGTCTTTTAAACAGCTTCAGTACGGTCTTGTTTTAGCCTACGACGCTGATTTAATAAGTTCAGAGGAGTTTTGTGTTCTTTTTGATGAGTACGAACCGAAAAATCACGACTTTTGCCATCGGGACTACTCACGATTCAATTTGGATACCATCATACCATATTTAGCACAATTGCTACAACTGCCCGATAAACTGACATGCTACAACCGTACGGCTGCTAGCAAAGAAGAGGCTTTACTTTATGCATCATGCTACGGAAACTATCAAGTCCCTGTCGTTTTAGCGACATGGTTCCAACTTTCGGTCGTGCTGTGCCCGAATTAAGCCTGATCTTCAATGAAGTCATTAGCTTTATATATGACCGTTTGGGTATTTGCTTCATACCTTAAATCAAGGCTGGCTCTCATCTGACAAACTGGGGGAAATGGCGGAGGCAGTTTTTGATAAGGGTGCAGCTCTATCAAATTGTTGGGGATTTGTGGACGGCACGCCGTAAGATTTAGATGTTAATAAGTTATTTGTTTTCTTTTAGTATTTTAAAATTTAATGCTGTGGTATACCTGTAATAGAAAAAATGGCGTTCCATTGTTTGAATAGATCTTGGTTTATATTACAGAAGCAGAATTTTCATTTGTATTGGTAGAGTGATTTGATTGACGTCTGTCCACTGAATACTTGTTACAAACAAGACTATATAAATAAAGTTTACATCACATTGCATTGTATTACTTTGAATCGATGTACACCTACAAGGTCATTAGTTGTGTTTGACAATTGCGAACACTATTTTTAGGTTAGACCGATCAGCCGCAAGGATCAGCAGACCAGGTGAATATCAACAGTTGTTTTATAATGGTCACAAACGGGTGCACAGCTTGAAATTCGAGCAGGTCATCGCCGCAAACGGACTGACTGCCTGGATGTATGGTCCTGTTGGTAAGATGCATGAAGTGTACCTGCATGATGTTTCATTTAAACATGCTTTAATTAAGGCTTTGACAAATAACACAAAATAATGAAATTAAACTCTCTTGACAGAGGGAAGGACTCTGGTATCTTAGGGATGTCTGGTCTGTACAACCAATTGGAACGGTATTCCTGGGCCTCTAATGGTAGCCCCTTATGTATCTACGGAGACACCGCATACCCTTTGAGAGTGCACCTCCAAACACCGTACAGAAACGGTGCAAACATTACACTACAGCAACAACGATTTAATACCTCAATGTCTGAGGCGAGAACATCGGTGGAATGGGGGTTTCGACAGATAGTCCATAATTGGGGAATTTTCGAATGCAAAAGAAAGTTAAAGATTGGCCTAAGTGCAGTCGGGAAATTCTATCTTGTCGCTACGTTACTACGAAATGCACTAACTTGCTTATATGGAGGTCAGATCTCAACCTATTTCTCGCTTGAACCTCCCAATGCTAGGGAATATTTTGTTTAGCAGTACATTGTTAACCAATTCATGTGCTGATTCATCCCGTGCTTTTGAATTGAGGAAACTATTTTATCAAACTAATGTTCTCGTATGATTCATTTTTTGTTTACATCGAAAGCCCTTGTATCGCGACCGTACAATTTCAAACCAGTTTTAAATAGATTTTGGATTTGGCTAGGCTGCTTTCCCTCTATAGGTTTAGTTGATCAGAAAAACCCAACGAAAGTTTAAAGTTGTCCAGGAGCGGATTTAGGGGTGCAGTGGATTCGCACCCCCTCCAAGGAGAACTTACAGCGCCCTCCTCTACTTACGCCGTTTTCAACGCAAATGCTTTTGCACGGTATTTCGTAGATATCGTCTTTACGGTTTCAGATTTCTCATGTTCATAGTATTTTCAGAAAATAAGGATTGTGCAATCGCTAAACGACAATGATATTTCATTAACCTATTTTTGTCAATAGCCAGTAATTTATGAATGCTTTAATTGTAGAACTATACAAAATCAGAACAAATAAAGTTTTACAAAAACATAACAGTAACTGATAGAGTAGAAACACTAAGAGTGTGCAATAGAGTGATTTTCATTGGACTGTGAAACAATTACTAATAGTCAGTGTTTAATAGTGTCTAATAGTTGTTTTGTAACAAAAGAAAACAATGGGTGCAGAGTCTATTAGTGTCTATTAGCTTAGTAACTATTTCACAGTCCGGTGAAAATCACTCTACGTAGTACTATTTAGTACTAAATAGCACTAATTAAACAATAGAAAACAGAACAATTTGCATATATATAATTCAGCACTATTTAGTACTATATATGTTGAAAACTTTTAGTGTTTGTACTCTAACTCAAGTATGATGAATAATAAATTGACTATGAAATCAAATTAGTTTTTCTTAGCAATTTGATTCAATAGACCCGCCATTAGCTGCTGCTGGTTCTGCATCATCTGCATCATCATCGTTGACATTTCTTTCTGATTTTCTCTTTGCTGTCTAAGCTCGTCCTGACGCAAATCAAGCTCTCTCTGTTTGAGATTTCTTTCTTCTTCAGCATCTTTCATTCTTTGCTTTCTGGTAAGTACGCCAGGGAATCTGCAGATTTCCTTCTTGTTCTCTTCTCTTCAACCTCCTCCTCCTCCTCCTCCTCCTCCTCCTCCTGGTCCTCTTCATCTGGTCGCTTTCTCGTTCTTTCTCCCAGAGTATTCATTGCCTTATCCCTCATGGCAGCAGCCTGTTGTTCTTTTTTCTCCACGTTGCTTTTGTTTTCAGTGCGCAACCTTTCGGCCTCTTCTATTCTGTCTTGCAAGTCCTGGCACAGCTGATCAATCTCGCGATATGGCTCATCTGTCCCACTACTTTGCTTTGCTACCTTCTCTCTTTGCTGAAATTCGTCCATTACTTTGTTGAAGTGATCTCTGCAACTTCGCTTCGTCACACGGAGTCCCTGTCCTGCGCCATTCAGATTATCTGCTACTTGCTGCCATACTCGACCCACTTCAACACTAGATGGTCTTTGTGCAAACGGCTCCAATGCTAATGCTTCTCTCATTAAAAGAAGTTCGTGATGCTCCTTCCAGAGAAATAACTGCCAAATAAATGGAATAAAATTATTATGATCAATATTTGAACTTGAATAATGCCGGAAATAAAGGTCTCTATCTTGGCGTTATATTTTGGCTTGCACCATTGAAACGATTATGTCAACACGCAGTATCAGGAAATAGATAAAGAAAAGGCAAGAATAGAAGGCTTACCTCAAATGTCGTCCTTCTGGCACGAGCTTTTTGTGAAAACTCGTCGAACTGAGAACGAGTTTTCACGGTTAGGTGTCTGCAATGAAGTAGTCATTTCGCATTCCGACCTCACACAGGCACCAGCTAATTCTATATCGTCGTCGCTTTCGTTCTTGGTGCTTAAGGTTCTTAATACAAAACTTGTCTGAACTTATTAGAGTTATTCCGTGTTAGACGCTTTTGATACCGTTGAGATGCAAATGTGCAAATGTTATCCTTGGGCATGCAAATTACGAATACTGGCATGTCCTGTGAAATCTTTTGTTCAGTGAAAAGAATCATTCAAGCAAAGATTAACTTTTGAAACCGATGGAATTTTGCTCCTTTTTAAACATAGAGATAGATAGATGGATAGAGTTGCGAATAACGGAAACATTTCGAAATGAGAATGAGAAAGTGCGACAGAGACGAGAAATTTGGTAACACATAAGGAAGTGACAGTGTACCACTAAAGAACAGTTTTAACTGATTAAAATCACGTGTCGTGAGGTTTTTAGTTTTTTCATTTATTTCATTTATTACAATTTACCTAACGTTTTCTTACTCTGTCCAGAATAACACTCTTTCGCAGGCTTTCCTTTCAAGAAACTACAACGCCTTTTCATCTTTTGCCTTATCATTTCACTTATCTTTATGAAAAGCTAGAAAGCTTACGATTCCTTCTATTACCTTTTTTTTTAACTTCAGTATCAGCGTTTTCACCAAGTTGTTTCTAAATCCTACATATAATCCTACATGGCCATTGAAGCATTGTAAGATATCCAAAATAAACTAGCTATTTCTAATAGAAAGTGAAGTGCTGCGAGCAGAAAACAGCTGGTGTATCCACGTTAGCAGAACTGTTCCCCTAAAACTTACGAAAGTACACCGCTTTCTCTGATATATCAAATGTTTCTTGTCTGTCTCCTGTGCGTTGTGTGACGAACACTGCTAGTTGACCTTCAATATTGAACTACAAGGATCAGTGTCGGACACACACAGTTCAAAATATTTAGCACTTTGAGTAAAGCAATTTTTCAAACAATCTCAAACGGCTAGCGTTGGCAATGATTATAAAACTAACTGATTTTAAAAAGCTAGTTTATTTAGGAAAAGATGTGAATCGCTGATCGTATGTATCGCGTGTTTGTCTAGTGAGTAGCATCCTTGAATCGACTCTCGATACGGTATGGACTTGAACCGCTGATCGTATGTATCGCATGTTCGTCTAGTGACATCCACAGATTACACTGTGTTCCGAATAGGAGGCTACTCGCTTCGCTCGCAGCAATTATAAAAACGTGAATTTTTAGGCCGCTCAAGCATCTCCATTGCCCACTGATTTTTTTATGAATAATGAATTGGAATTTACAAGTTTAGGAAAAAACTGGACAACGGAGATGCTTGACGACCAAAACAACGTTAACCCGAAGTAAACGGCCTAAAAATTTACGTTTTTATAATTTATTTTGGATATCTTACACTAAATAGGCATAAAATGTGCAGGATTAAGAAACAACTTGGTCAAAACGCTGCTAATTGAAGTTAGAAAAAAATTAATCGAGGGAATCTTAAGTTTTCTAGCTTTTTATAAAGAGAAGTGAAATGATAAACAAAAGATAAAAAGGCGCACCTCTATCAACTTGACCTAAATTCACATTTCTCAACATCAATTTTGTTCTACTTTTCCAAACGAACAGTCATTGCATGTGTCGACAATATGAGCTCAAAAAGAAAAAAAGCTTTTTCCGAGTCCTAAAAGTAAGGTTTTCGGCCAAGTAAACTGAATGCTTGGAATTGTTTACTTTTTTGATGCGTAAAAGTTCAAGCGCGCGTTTTATTCGAAAACGCTTCCATAGAAATCGTTGAAGCCTAGTAAGAGCGCAGAACTTGATCTTGATTATATGAAACAATAAATGCGGTTTTGTACAAAACACTAGTTTTTCTAAAAAATCAGGTTTATGAAAATCGCCATGCCGCCACTATAAATTATTGAGAACCCCGATCAAAATGATTTTTAAAACGCGCTTGAACTTTTACGCATCAAAAAAGTAAACAATTCCAAGCATTCAGTTTACTTGGCCGAAAACCTTACTTTTAGGACTCGGAAAAAGCTTTTTTTCTTTTTGAGCTCGATCATATTGTCGACACATTCAATAACTGTTCGTTTGGAAAAGTAGAACAAAATTGCGTCGCACGATTTTGAGAAATGTGAATTTAGGTCAAGTTGATAGAGGTTTCTTTATAAAAAGCTAGAAAACTTAAGATTCCCTCGATTAATTTTTTTCTAACTTCAATAGCAGCGTTTTGACCAAGTTGTTTCTTAATCCTGCACATTTTATGCCTATTTAGTGTAAGATATCCAAAATAAATTATAAAAACGTAAATGTTTAGGCAGCTTACTTCGGGATAATGTTGTTTTGGTCGTCAAGCATCTCCGTTGTCCAGTTTTTTCCTAAACTTGTAAATTCCAATTCATTATTCATAAAAAAATCAGTGGGCAATGGAGATGCAAAAGCGGTATCAAAAGCGTCTAACACGGAATAACTCTATTAAATCGGCGTCGTAGGCTAGCTGTTTAAAAGACATTTGAGTTTTTTCAGGGATCGATGCGCTAGCTATTCGCATGCACGCGTTCAGCCTTATAAGACAATATGAATCGATATGCATAACAATGTGTCGTCCTTTGAAACTAAATTGACATCTGCTCGTACTCGTCGGCGTTCTCGTTCTTGATGCTTAAGGTCCTTATTAACTCTTATCAAATTATCCTTGGGAAGCAAGGGTGGCCGAGCGGTGAGAGCGCCGGTCTGTCACCGCTGTGGTCCCTCGTTCAATCCCCGGACGGGGCATCACATGTGGCTTGAGTTTCTTGTTCGTTCTCTCCCTTGCTTCGAGGGTTTTTTCTCCGGGTTCTCCGGTTTTTCCTCCCTCAGTAAAACGAACTAGTTTCGATCTAAGCTGTGCTCCGTGATCAGACATGAGTCGTATGGTGGCTGCTACGTGTATGTGTATGTAAATGTGTGATTGTTCAATTGTCTTGTAATGAAAGCGCCCTTGTAAACCTTCGACTCGATCACGTTGAGCTGTGCCCTTCGTAATTCAGCACTTGGCTGCGAGGAAGGGTGATGAGCTACCCCAAATTTATTTATTTATTTATTTATTTATTTATTTTAAAACAAAAGACCTTAAAAAGGTCATGTGGTTACTGTTTGAATATAAATGGTAAAATATGCAAACGTTTTGAGTATATAGAACTAATTATTGCAAAGTAAATAAAAGAAATGACACATGCAATGATTTCTACATTGATTCTTTATTATAATAGTCGAGAGATGTTGTTCGTTGTTCAGCTTTCTTCAATGTCTTGTGAAAGAGGGTAATTATATTACAACTGCATAATATATACTAGTGGTTTGAGTTGCGTGACAACTCAGATCGTCTTACTAATATACATATATCATGACATCCCCCTTTCTGTAAGAGATTATAAACATTGATTGTGGTTGTTTTCTTAATCGTCAAGAGTCAGATCTGAGTGGTTGGATCGTAGCTACATGGCTGTCAAACAAACACCGTGTTTTCATGTCCATCTTTCTGGTTAAAACTTTCGTAAATCTACTGGAATTCTGAAAAATTCCTTATAAAAGAGAAGGAAAACATTGCTTACTTACCAAAACCTCTTGTTGAAGCGATGGTGAGCACATGGAAAGGTGATTGGGTTCCATGTTTCGTTCCGAATGGCGTCCCGAATGGAGTCAGAGACGCCATATTATCGAATATTGTCAAAGTTACGCCTTAACGAACATTTTCATGAAAGAAAAACAATTAATTGTTCTAAAAGGGCACCAAAAAGTTTATAATTTATTATCGATAATCGAATAATTGATCAAAAAAGCTTCGGACGAACTTCGAATATTTTCGTCTAGACACTTCGTTTCAACTTCGGAAATTTCCGAATTACACACCCTCACGCATACCCGATGACATAGTGCGTTACTGGCTTTAAAAGCCAGTAACCACAAAAATATTGTTGTTTTAACTAACACTGCAATTTCCTTGTATAAGATTTTTATGGCTAAATATATGATATATAATGATATTACATAACCTAAGCTACAACGTAAACTTGATATCTATCTAGACTTATAAGTGGTTGAACTTCTCGTAAAATATCGGCAATCTTGCGCCTGCGCAAAAGCGCCGGAACTGAAGTTTGTTAGGATTGTCCACGCTTGCATTTTATGACTCTGGCTCCCACAGGAATTGGAAGCCCGAGTAAAAAAATCTTTATTTTAATGAGGGTATAGACATTATTACGGGTGACCCGGTAGTTTACATAATGGCCCTCAATTAATAATCCCGACTGGCAACGACTGGCAAAGAGGCGAATCAGTTGGCTATGTTACAAGCACGATTTTTTTGCATAATTTTTACGTTATGATAGTTTCCTGTCAAAATTTTGTCGATTTGTCGAAAGACGCGCGCGCGCTCTGTTTTCCTAAATTTTGACTCTCAGTTTTACGTTCTTTGCTCTAGAAATTCTATTTATATAAAGCAAATAGATCAGGCGTAGGTATGTTCTGTACTCTGATGAAACACTCCTGAAGCTGTAAAACACTCAAAAAGCTATAGAAATCACTCGCCTACGGCTCGTGATCTCTATAACGTTTTTCGTGTTTTACGGCTCGTGATCTCTATAACTTTTTTCGTGTTCTACAGCTCCAGTCGTGTTCCATCAGAGTACAGAACATAGCTACGCCTGATCTATTTGTTAAATAGGTAATAATTAAGATAACTGTTCTGTCGTTGAAGCAGATGCAGAAGTAGTGCAAAGCCTACGTATCTGCTGATAAATGCTAACTCGCTTTTGCATCATAAAATATGATCTCATAAGAAATCTTAACTTTAGAATTTTCAGTCTGTAAGACAGAGAAATTTCAAGGTACGAATGTATCTCACCTTATGTTGGAGTTCAAACAGTCCTCACATGAACAAAAGCCAAAAGCGAAATCCCGTTACCTATAGTGTTCTGACAGATAAATATAGGGTGTTTAATAATAGAAGAGGCCGTCAAAATAGCTGCTTTAATTTTTTCAGGTACTTAATCCATTAGTTGCCAGGCTATGGCTTTAAGCTCTCAAGTAAAAAACGTATGTCTTTGATGTGTAATTGAAGTGTCCAATGGTTTGGACTGCAAGTGATAGAACCAGGAGCCCATTACTAGGAGCGTGCAACCTGTATTCTAATCTGAGACCAGCGTTTTCACAGATGATCTATTTTTAGAAACTGTTTCCTCGAGGTCCGCATGCGAAATTGTAAACATGGCTGTAACAACTCTCTGAAAACTCACTGTTAAGGTCGCTTGATAGGTCACTTTCACTATCACCGTCCGCCATGTTGTTTACATTTTTAATTTATGCAAAAGCTAAAACACGTCGCCATAGAAATATCGCGCGCTGATTGGCTATTCAGGTTTCTAAAAATAGAACATCTGTGAAAACGCCGACTCATGAATCTATGGGCGAGTTGCACGCTCCTAGTAATGGGCTCCTGATAGAACTTGTACTTGGTATTTGGCTAGAGATCAATCTTAATTCATCGAGTCCCCAACTAGTGTCCCCAATTATTTTTATAACTAAATACCCTGACACTGAAATAAAGTTTATCGGTGTATGTTTATGTATGTATATGGTGCTCGTGAGTGTTTTTATGAACAGAAATACTTAGCCCTTTCTTCTTGGTGTTTCTGTGTTTGTTGGTTGGTTTTGTGTGTGTGTGTGCGTGTGTAGTGCAGTTTTTGTTTTGGTTGTTTTGTTGTTGTTACTATAGTTGTTTATTTTGTTATATTTTGTTAAAGATATTTTTGTTTTGGAAACCATCAGGAACCATGCTGTCATGGAAAATATTACAAAATTTACGTGAAGTATTCTCTTTAAAATTAATTAATTAATTATGATTCTTTTTTGCGGTAAAATTCATGCAGATGGTCAGAGAGAGTTGTTACCATATAGGTCTAAGTTCCTTTTGTAGGACGTCAATACTTGTCAATACTGTGCGAAACGTTTCACAATAGAACATATGCTATTGTAACATACGGATTTATTTTAGCTTTACATCCGTCTTTTTCTAGCTGGCCACATAGACCAGTTTCAAAATTACTTGATACCGAGGCTAAAGGGGATAAAACAAAAGAAATGCTGGTCATGGCTGACTGGTTTCTTTTGTTTAGTCATGTTAGCCTCGTTGTTAAGCAAATTTTGAAAGTGGTCTATGCAATGATAGGGAGTATCAGATTATGTAGCCTTTTTGTACCCTCCCTCCCCTCCCCTCCCCTGAGCCTGTTCACAGGCAAAGTATTTTGCCAAGGGAAGGACTTCTTATTTTTTCTCGGGAGGAAATTGAATGAGGGAAGGGAAACAGTGTTCTTTCAAAGAAGTTCAAGAGCTTTCAACTGACTTATCTTTTTCAAGGTAGCTAATAATATTGTCAACGACGTTTTTTTATATGGTCAAGGAAATTGTGGAACGTACAACGGAAGTCATTAAAAACTAGAGCGACCCAAATCCTCAATCTTTCTATTATAAATTCTGTATCAAGTCCCTTTTACATCGGCCGTTTTGAAATATACACTTAAGTTCACTTAAGTATTTTGGTGACTTGATCTAAATCTTTGACATCTCGTCAATGTATATTTGAAAACCGCTAACGTTCTTGAAACGACTAACTGTATATAAAAAAGGGGATACCATTGTCCAGTGAATAGCTTACAGTAAATAATGGTTTTCCCATTATATGTAATGCAATTGTGTCCAGTCATAAACAAAATGAAGGCAGTGGGTACAGTTGACCAGAATCAAATTCTGATTCTCGTCAGTTCAAGTTTTTTAAGAATATGCCTAATAGCTATGTCAGTAAAATTGGAAATCAGACATTCACCCGAACAAAAGTATACTAATTCTCATTTCTTTTTTGATAATAATAGAATTACATCTCTGAAATACTTACCGACTTTGTGAAAGTTGGATTCAAGAATCTTCCATCCGTTTCCCTTCGTTTTCGATAGATTTATGGAAGCCACTCAAATGTACTGAGATGTTTGCTTTGTACCGGGGCTTAGTATGGGTTAATTGCAAATGGAACCCCAATGTTAATGAAAATTCCGTAAATTCAAATTCCGGACAGAAAATTCTAATTGGTGATACGATTCAAATTTCGCCTTTGATATGTCGAAATTATCTCTGTTGATCAATTGAGGTACAATGTGTATTACTTTAAACTATACTTACAATTTATTTGTTCAAGGATCATATATTCAGAAAAAAGAGCGACAAATTAATATAATTAAATTCATGAAAATATTAGTTGAGAGAAAAAAGAATATAATGAGCGGTAATTTTTTGACGTTTCTTACCACCGTTCTCTGAATTTAATCCCTAGTTTTCTATTCAAGCAAATAGACAAAATTCATTCATAGGTATATTTTTCGTTGATTATCTTCAGAGATTATCTGAGTGTCTTATACTAAGTGTTTTGTTTATAAATATTGTATATAAATGCAAATGAAACGAAATGTAATTTATTTTATGATATAACCTTAAAAACCTAAAACATTAACACTACTATAATACTGCCAAAAAATCTTATTCACTGAAGAAAGGCTTGAAGATTTTAGATATGTACTTTAATTTCTTTTTTCAAATATCGATTTCATTACTAAGTCACCCCTATAGCAGACACTGATAATATCTGGTCAATATTTACAGCTGGCAATAATCTGACTCAGGTAGTAAGTGAGAGCTGCTTTGATGTTCCGACCACATGTTCCTGTTGATGCCACTGACGACAAACACAAACGCACAACTATAATAATATCTAGGCAACCATGGGATTTAAATATCGTCGTTATTGTCATGAAGGATATTACTCAATGTATACTCAACTTTTAATATTGGCTTTGCTGCTGGGTTTCACCTGTTTTAGTAATCTCGTATACAGAGCCTGCGTTCCTTGTAGCCAGCAACGTCCAGCACTATCTCACCTGTTTGAAGAATTTAGAATTCATCCATCCACGACACACACCATACAGCCGGAATGCTTTCTTGAACTTGTTGCAAATGCGTTTATTTGTTTCTTTCTTTTATTACTTTTTACTTTTCTCTCTTCCCTTTTGTTGTTGTTCTTGTTGTCCTTGTCTTGCCTTACTTTCTCTTCTCTGTTCTTCGCTGCTATACTGACATCCCTCCCCTTCCCTCCCCTCCCCTTCTCTGGTCTGCTCGTATTTTTTACAGTCATATTAACATTAAATGTTTATGTTTAAAACTCTTAGATATAAAAGTTATGACAACAAGTTTTCTCGACGTTTCGACGCCATCAGGCGTCATTTTCAAGAGATGGTTTATTTAAATTTGAGTTTGAATACAAATAATCGTGTCTATACTCTAGGGAGGTAGATCGTTTGAAAGAAATCTTTCGAAAACTTCAATACCCGATGAATCTGTTTGACTCTACAGTCCGAGCCTTGATAACTCAGCAACAACACCAACGAGAGTTACAACAACAGCAACAACAAGAAAAGCCTCAACCAAAGGAGGATGGGAATGAGGTGCGGTTTGCTATTCCGTTCAAAGACCAACCTTCTAGTGATGCCGTTAAGAGACAACTCAAAGACCTAAGCAGTCAGATCGATATACAATTACAACCGGTTTTCACAAGCCGCAAACTTGGCGACTATTTTGGTCATAAAGAGCAAAAGCTTCCCATTATTAACCAGCAAAACGTTGTTTATCAATATGAGTGTGACCTGTGCGAGGCAGGTTACGTTGGTTATACGTGCCGCCACCTATTCCAACGAATCGACGAACACGCTTCAAGCGCCGTAGGAAAACACCATAAGAAGTGCCATAATAACAGTCTGGAGGGTTTTGAGGGTCTTTTCAGCGTTCTGCGACGATGCAAGAACAAATCAGAATGCCTAGTTTACGAAATGCTACTAATCAGAGACAAAAGGCCCAAAATAAACATTCAATCGGACTCTATTAAATCCAAAGTCTTTTTAGTCCCTAGAGTATAGACACGATTATTTGTATTCAAACTCAAATTTAAATAAACCACATTAACATTGTTTTTTTTTAAGGCGTCTTATTCAATTTGGTGTAATGAAGGGGCTTATTCGTCGTCTTCACAAGTATCCAGTTCTTCTAAACAGTCCTAATAAAGTCCATTCTAAAGGAATGAGGACAGTAGGAACAGTAACGAATAGATTACAACGTGTACAAAAGTATGTCGACTTTTATCTTTTAAAGGTGCATTTCTTACTGTAACAACTACGACCCACTGCAGCGATAATTCGGCGGGAATTCGTGGAAGCGTTTCCAAATAAAAGTACCGTCGATTCAACTGTCGCGTATTATGCGAATTTCTCGTGTATTATTTGACCAGGAAAGAGAACAACTAAAACGATATTTTAGGAAAAAATAAGCACTAACTTTTCACGTAGAAGCTTAACTTTCAAGATTTACTAAACCTCCAATGGTTTTCTTTAAAACTTCCGAGTATGCGCAATGTGTTTTTCACCCATGTCAGGGTCGGATCCAGGGCTCACATTGAGGGCGTTCACTTCACATTTTATACAAAACAATAAATACAGATTAGAGTGCTCGCACTAAATGCGTGAAACATAAATACTACTAAATACTGCTAAATTATGCTAATTCTATTGTTTTCTATTGTCTAATCAACACTATTTAGTAGTAATTAGTACTATTTGTTTCACGCTTTTAGTGCGAGCACTCTATTAGTCGGGTAAGCGAAACAATAAAAATGTTCTATTTTTAGGTAGCCTGCGTTGCTGGCGGTCTGCGGTTTTGGGGCAAATCATTTCTTCCTCCGCCCAAACACCGCAGACCGCCAGCAACGCAGGCTAATCTTTAGGACGAGAAATGGGGTTACCGGGCACCCAACAAACCCCCGACTGTGCGTTTTGGCTAGTGTTTCACTGCACACAACGTCTGATCAATACCACTACGGTTATTGTGATGCGCGTATTCTGTATGTTTTATGGTTGATTTTGTTTTCAGATGGCTCAACGGCAAGCACAATTACGACGAGATATGCTGTAAAACAAGTGAGTATTAAAACACTGAGACAAATACTGTTGTAGGAGATTCTTCACTGCACCTATGGTGGGTCTTGTTTGTATTTTTCGAATTAAACATGCTTTATCTCTTTGCAGGTTTATCTCATCAAGAATTAGATGACATTATAGAAAATGATCCTAATGTAGTTGTGATATGGAAATAGATTATGAGTATTATTAACAAATCACTTTTCTGTACATTTAACGTTGTTGTTCTAACGTAATAAATGTTTGGTACTTGAACATTTTTACGGGTGGCCAAATGGCGTCAAACATCGCCGCAAAGATCAAAAGTATTATGGGCTATAAAATCGGACCGTAACTATGGATACGAGGGAATAAGCAAGCGTAGTATGCATGCGCGCATCAAACATGTTCGTTTTGGCCGCTCAAACGAATCCAACATTGCGCATCAAACACGAGAACAAAAGAAATGTATGATGTTGTTTGATTGAATGTTTGATGGAGTTCAAATTCTACCAAACATGTTTGATGTTCCATCAAACAACACCAAACAACACCAAACAAGGTGGCAAACGGCAAAATGTTGAATCACCATTGATCGTGTTTGGTCATCAAACATTTCCTGTTTGGCCGGGCCTTTGAGAGAAGGAGGCTTCTCGGCTGTTCTGATCATGACCAATCGCCAAGTGCTCTAAATCTGCATACCAGCACAGCGGAGCGAGCAAGTTTTCTATTTCTGTTATAAAATACATTGTCTTCGAGCACCTTCAGTATATATTTGCACTGATCAAAAATTCGAAAATGCGTGAGTGTGCTGTGTGCACCTTAAGAGTTCGCAATGTACGCGTCTTTCGGCCAATGAGTGCGCATGTTATATGACAGTATTTTTCTTTAGGAGTATAGGGCTCCACAAAACATCATACTTATCTTTATTTTTTCCAAGCCCCGGCCCTAGCCTGCGAGCAGAGGGAAAAGGTTTAAAGGAAGCCCAAGCCTCTACTCGCAGGGTACCCCGTCACGTACATATCGACGTGATTGTCTCGTAGATCGATGTGAATTTCATACCTTGTCATGATGTTTACCATGTATTTCATACACCTGTCGTTCTATAACTTCAATTCTTAGAGCAACAGACAGTGGAAATTCCCTTTTTTGCTATTTTGGCAGCGCAAGCTAGCGACATGCCTACGTGCGCAATTGTCAAAATGCAGCGGACAAGCAGTGAACAGCGAAAAGTGAGGGCATGTAGTTGGACAAATTTTTGCCACGCGTCTCCATATGTTTTCCCCTTTGTTGATTTTCATGTACTATAGAACTCCACTTTCGCCAGCCTTCGATCCGTGAAGAGCTAACATTTAAGTCATCTTAACCGCCATGTTTTCACTTCACTTCACTAATTTTATTACACCTTCTCTAGCTATTTCAATTAACATTGTCGCTGAAAAAGTCTAAAGGCTAAAGCCTTTCAAATATCTTTTGTGTGCTAACAAACCTCTCTGTAGGCTATCTGAGAAATTGAGGAATGTGTGTCCAAGTTGTAGAATTTGCAAGCATACAGTGAGTTTCTTATGTAATAATGTTCACTTGTAAACAAATTTCTTCATGATTTCCACTGCTCAGAAGCTTTAGACTTTAGGCTTTCTTTCAGCGACAACGTTAATTGAATTATCATACTTCAAACGTTTTTTGCCAGTCTGGTACTCCCTGTGAACAGTCATTAAAGGCAAGAAGGTTCAATTAAGTTTTAATGCTGCGAAAAACGCTATTTTTCAGTTCCTCTATCAATTTATTTTGAATACAGTTAAATCCCTCTGAAGAAAATTATTCTCCCTCAGAGAGGCCTTCTCTGTACAAAGAGTGAGAGTAAAGAAAAAGAAATTACAGTGCACGCATTTCAACTGGAAAAATCAGAGTAAGTTTCGGCAGGAGAGCATAACCAGGAAACTCAGACGCACATTTTGAGCCATTTTAAAACTACCTTAGGGCACTGGCTACCAGTTCAAACTTCATTCTAATTATAGCCCACTTGCTCGACAAGATATTACACTTGGCTGCCTATTAAGGTTTATACACCTGTTTCATAAAACGTTGTCGGGTAAAAAGCCTCAAGCCTATACTCGACTCACCCGCAAGGGAACATGGGTAGGAATTAATAAAAGCTATAAACTACAAGAATATCAACACGACTATTCACAAATGGCTTGCCTTGAGCTTATGCACAAAATAACTTCATTCGTTGATGTTAAGGGTGTACTGACATATATCGTTGCTGTGCAACAGTTGCTATGCAAATTAGGGTCTTATTTTGGCCGCCAAAATTGAATAGACGCACGCGCGCGCGTTTTTGGCGCGAATAATTTAACTTCCGGTAGAGTGACGCACACGTGACAAAAGGACTCATTTTCGTTCTTATTGCGCATGCGCGGGGCACTTTACTTCCGGTTTCTTTTCAAAGCTATAATCTTTGGCGAATTTCATCAGAACGAAGTGTTTTTTCAATATTTATATTCTTTACAGCCTTTTCTTCAAAGCCGAGCATGGGATTTGCGAAAAATTGAGAAATACGAAAGTTATTGGCATAAGTCGATCATTTTTGACGTTCAAAAAATCCTAAAAGGCTTATTTTGGAAACCATTCTTAAAAACCATGCTCGATTCTATGCACCTTGGTCTCTAGATTAAAGTAATGCATTTTAAATTCTCAAATATACAGTGCTGAAAAAAATTACAGCTTTTTACTGTATCTATGACGTCACATGATGACGTCATGCAATGGCGTCATAAAATGCGAAAGTTCCCTCCGGGAAGACAAACTACAAAATATAAAAGCGATATGACAATTTGGTGGCATTATATAAAATTTTCAAATTTCCCTAGCAACGGGCCATTTTTATATGTCAGTACACCCTTAAGCGAGTAAAGTTTAGTACCTACCCATACCCCTTTTCGGTCTAGTCGCGTACGCTTCAAGCCTCTCTCCCGACAACCATTTTTTAAATAGGCGTATATGGACGTGCGCAGTCCCAGTCTCCTGGTTATGCACGTCTGGTTTTGAATATTTTCATACGATATTAACAGCCATGAATACATTCTGCTAACTATGATATTCAAATCATGTCATGAAGGCAAAAAAAGGGAAAGGGCTCTGAGAACGACATTTACTTTGAAACTGGCAGGTACATCACGTGATTTTGGTTCACGATGCTCATTGGCTGATTGTCTGTTGTGGTGTTGCTAAGGTCACACATCATGTTGTCATAGTGAAGACTGATGCTGTTACAGCTTTGCTCTTGTTCGCACTGGAAATAGCAAATTATCACATTGTTTACCGGAAGTGTTTCGATGATGGAGTCTTTTAACGTCACGTGATCCTCTGATAGCACCTGGGAAAACTGATTTGCACATGCGCAGTTGATCAAGAGGAAGACTGACAGAATAACTGAGACCGTACTGACCACCATCTTGGGCACTATAAAAACAACAAAAATCAACTTGATTGCACAAACCTTTATATTTTAGATAATATTTAGCATACTACGAGTACAAGTACTGGGTGGGTGTGGGTGGGTGGGAGCTTAGTGTTTTTAGTTTTTTAGTCACAGCTTTTACACTTTCGCCCGGCCATGGGTTTTCAAGATCGTACCTTTTTTTATTATTTTTATTATTATTATCTATGAGAGCATAAATAAGAGAGGGAAACTTGTTAATGGGGCGCGCGCCGTTGTGCATTGTGAGTGGTTAGTCACGTGTCATTTTTCCTATCCCAACATTGATTTAGGGGCGAGGAGAGGACCGAGATTCCTCAGCTTTGGTCATTAATTGCGCATAGATTAAAAATCTGAAAGATCGTGACAACAATTTTACCAATAAGCTGGCCGAAATGGCTCCTGGATACAATAATATATGGATTTTCATATTTTTTATCTATGAATTCGATACACAATCGTTTGGACTACCAACAATTTGTCACAGTCGCTGTTTGAAACGTCCACGTACATGCGCATATTTAAAGTCATTCATAATCAACAGATTTCCCATGCCAATATTCGTTTTGTTCTCAGCTTCTATGCTTTGAAGGGTCAATGTTTGTGCAAATACGTACATCCATTCAAAGGTTCAAAGGTTATATATTTCCACATTGGTTTACATTTATATACAATAATATTATATTTTTACACTAAATTTGTGGAGGTTGCAAGAGAACAACCCTAGGGGTTATACTAGCTCTTGCAACCTAAGAAACAGGTAGGGAAAAATACTTTTATAAGATGGAAGGGTTGATAATTGAACTACTGTACAAAAATATATCATATAAATTGTCAAAAAGGAATAAATATATAAATATATAGTTATCGAATAGATTTACTAAACGTTACAGGGGGTACAAGACTAGATATTTCAAATCAAAAAGCAATATATGTATAAATATATATTTGGTAAATATATTACGTTGTATGATTAATGGTGAACAATCTGCACTGTACGGTAAGCGGTCGATAATTGGTTGGTAAGTGGTCGAGAAGTGGTCGGTAAGTGGTTGGTAAGTTGTCGATAGGTGGTTGGTAAGTGGTTGATAAGTGGTTGGTAATGGGTTGGTAAGTGGTCGGGAAGTGGTTGATAAGTGGTTTTGTATGTGGTTGGTAAGCATCCAAAAATGTAGAGAAGCAAAGTATGTGGAACATCACTGTTATGAAAGGTAAAATCTAGCGCTATTTCTAGTGTCAAAACAAAGCAGCAGGAAGCAGCAGTAAGTTAATTTTTGCAACCACCGCTATTTGCTTAGCTTGGGAGAAAAAGAAGCGGACAGAGAATCACCTGAGGTCAATTAAATAGTCGATAGCTGTAGAGAAATTGCAGAAGATGTGGACAATATTCTCTAGCGATGACTGGCAAGTACATGCATCGCAGGTAGCTAATAGTTTAGTTTCTAATTAAAACAGAGTTTGTACTTCGCTACGTAGATTTTATTTAAAACTGTTGAATGGAAAATCTTTTGTTTAAAACCAAAATAAAAACTAACGTTTTGGAAACAGGAATTTGTGCTCTGGAGCCGCTCGCCGATCGAACTCTGAACGATTTGCAAGTTAGCAATTCAAAACAGGCGTTTTATAATTTGCTGTTGTTGATCAAGTCTTCCTTCTTTTCAAATATAAAACCGGCTTCTTAATTCGGTTTAGAGATTTCTTTTACTTTTATCAACACTAGTACTGTGCAATTTTGAAAGTGATATAAATTTTGAACTCTTTTTGAACATCATCTTCGTGGTGATAGATCTACCTTATACAATGCGTAAAAGTTATCAAAAGCAACTTTTTTAATGCTATGCACTCGGTTTGAATATTAAACGAATAGCAAGGGAAGAAACGTTAATATCTCAAAGTTATTCAACATTAAACCGGGAGCTTTACCACTGGTCACAGCTGCAAGTCCTCGAAAGGTAGTCATCTAACGAGTTTAGGTATATAGAACGAATATTTTTTATCCCATAAAATACTCTTTAGATGACTTAAAAACTTCGAGTAGAAAAAACTCAATAAAACTCTTACTGAAATCCTAATATAATTATACAAGGATATTCGTATAGGTAATCATACGGTTTCGAGTTCAATTTGGAATTAATTTGCACGAGTGTGTTTTTCAAAGAGTATCAAAATTGCACGAGCCCGTAGGGCGAGTGCAATTTGAGCTCTTTGAAAAATACACGAGTGCGAATTAATTCCAAATTGAACAGAAATCGTATGATTACCTTTTAATAATATACATGAAAAAATTCGAGAAAATAATCTCGAGAAAACTTTCAGCGCGCGCTCGTTGAGATGTGATGGCGTCAGTGGCGCGCGCAAGTCATCAAAAATTGTTTAACTGACAACCAGATCCTCATAGTTTTTGCCATTTTTTTCAAACAAACATATACTTTAATGAATGAAAACCTCCATATTTGCATTGTTGGTTATGTTTTACAATAGCAGTATAAGGAAAAATTGATCTTAATGCGACTTTGAAATTATAAATTCAAATGTAATTTGCACTGTATTACAGCTCTTCTGCACTGTGTTACACTTGAATTGCACTGTTCTCGACCAATCAGAATCGAGTAATTTTTTCATGTATATTATTAAAACACTTATAATACACTATACAAAATTACTCGATTCTGATTGGACGAGAGGAGTACAATTAAATCGTTATTGTACTCTGCAGAGTATCTATGAAGTTGCTATGGCAACGACAATCGTTAATCGAAATTTTGTATAGTGTATTATAAATAAAAAATCGCACGATCTTCTCGTACAATTCAGAATTAATAGTTACTCGTAATATTTTGAAAACTCTCAAATAGGACTCGCCTAAAGGCTCGTCCTATTTTGAGAACTTTCAAAACATTACTCGTACCTATTAATTCCGAATTGTACTCAAGATCGTGCGATTTCCTATACTAATTTGGACGGCGAAATCTATAATAGCTAAATTCATATTAGAGACGGGAAACTCGTCTGACAGAAAACTCGTCCTACTTTCCTGGCCAAAACGACGAGAAAGTTGGACGGATAATTCGTCTAATGATAAAAACCGTCCTAAATTCCCATAAGACGTGGAAATCGCGACGGGTTTTCTGTTTATAAAGATTTTTGTGCAACGAAATTCCGTCTGAGACGAGTTTCCCGTCTCTAATAGAGCGATAGCACTAAAACCGTGAAACAAGCACTAACTAAAAAGTACAAATATTACTAATGAAACAATAGAAAACAAAGGGTTTTGCTACTATTTGTCTCTATTTAGTTACTAAGTTATTTCACGGTTTAAGTGTTATCGCTCTATGAATTCAACAAATATCAAGTTGACTTTTAACAAATAATTCCACAATTTTGAACACTTACGTCTCGTACTAATCAAGATAAACACTGTAAAATTTTAATTCAATTCCAATGATAGGAAATATCTATGAAATATTTAGGAAATTGCATTTTCCTATGATAGGAACTGGACGGAATGTAGGAATTTCCTAGATGTTTTCCTATCATAGGAAAATGAAAAGGTAGGAAATACCTAGGAAAATGCAATTTCCTATGATTGGAAATATCTACGAATGTAAGAAAATATATTTTCCTACATTTCGTCCAGTTCCTATATTCCTATCAGTTCCTCTCCTTGATGTTTCCTAGATATTTCCTATCATAGGAAACGAGCAAAAATTTCCAGTGTTAAAAGTTGAACTCCCTTCTCTTCTCGGCATTTCTCAACAGTCTAAACTCAAACCGCATTTTCTTGGATAAAAACACAGTTTAAATCCTTTGTATGGAAGGCCTAACCGTAACAAGCTGTATTTCTATCCAAGCTATAGAAGCTCTGAGTCCTCACTATTATCAAAAAAACTTAAAAACATTGTCGAAAAGGGCCTACCTTAGAGAAACCAACGTCAAAAGGTATGAAGAGTAGACTTGAAAATGTCGCCAAAACTTTTGGGGAGAGTCTGACTGAAGTTGTTTTCAATTTGAGGATCGACACAATAGAATTCTTTCATTGATTGTATTTATTCAGTTCCAGTTTTTTCATTAATTATGAATGGCAAGAAATTTGAAAAAGCTGTCGTCAATTGAGTTAAAAATAAATGACATCTGAATAATCGTCGTCGTTTTTAGCTCGTGGATTGCAAATCCACGAGTTATAGTGAAGGGTCGAAATATGCGAATGTGTCACTCGCAAATTGTTAAACTATGCTACTGCGCATGCTGGACGTGATTGAAGTCAGTCGCTTTCTCTCTTTTTATTCCGGGACTCCCGAGGGACTCTAGCCTGCGTAGCTGGCGGTTTAAGAGGATTGGGGAGAGGGAGCGGGGAGGGGAGGGGCGAAGGAGAAAAAGAAAAACTCTCCCTTTCCTTTTCTCTCTCTCCATTTTCCTTTCTTCTCCTCCCCCCTAAACCGCCAGCTACGCAGGCTAGAAGGACTCCCGAACTATTCACAGATCAAGGATATTCGCTCTTCATGATTTATGTTGAAATCAGTCCAGACAAAATTTACATTTAGTCAAGAACAGAAAAAAACGTTTCAAAATAGCTAGTTAGAAGGAAAATCAATGAATTTTACTGTCGTTACTAAAGGCAGATAAACGTGTCGGTTATTAATATCCCGTAAATAGTTTGATAGCCGAGTCAAATAGTGAGAACACATTAGCATTTGAAACAACTGAACATTGTAGCTTGAATTACCACTGACTAGAAGCACTCCACGATATGAATTAACTGAAAAATCACATTTTAGTCTGGAAAGCGTTTAAAAACCTTAGGCTGAATGCCGGACTTTGTACATCGCTGTCAAGCCCGGGGGGGGGGAGGGGGGGGGGCCTTGCATATATTTACTATACGGGGACGTGCCGCCCGTCAGGGTCGTGATTTTAGCTCCTGCGGTCTTAGACAGGGTATAGATTTTACAATAAATTGTCTTAAACAGGGTCAATTTTTTTCAAATAGTGTAATATTCGAGGCCAACTTTTGGTGACGAAGGTATTGCTTGATGTTAGCATACTAGCGACGTAATTAAAATATTAATACTAAAACCGCCTATTCTTTTTTTAATGTACAATTTTCATCATAGTCTTAAATAGGGTCCCTAAAATGCCCTCTTGTCTTATATAGGGTATCGTTTTCGAGAATTGAGGTGTCTTAAACAGGGTCAGGTTTGAGGAGGCTGGGCGGCACGTCCCCATCAGATCCGGAACAAGTGCCCCCCCCGGGCTGTCAAGCAACAAAAATTGTTTCAAGTCCAACATCAAAGTCATCCTAGCATTTAGTGTTCGTAATCTATCACCAAAAGAGTCAAAGTAGATAAACAAACAAAAACATATTTTGAGAACAGAGAAGTGAGGAAAGGAAGGAGGGAAACTCATACGAAAATACTACGAAAACTAAAATCTCGAGAAAATAGTTTTTAATAGACATGCACCCACTTTTGTGAATTTAGATTTTGTTGTCTTGAAAACCCGTTGGTGGGGCAGAACAGGCAGCAGACTTGTTTGGGGTTTCCAAGACTGATGTTTAATGTTCACTCACTGATGTTAATTACACTCTAATTGATAGTTAATTACATTCCCTCTTTGATGACATCATAATTAGAGATTACACAGGCAACCCATTTACATTTTAATATAATATATTTACGACACCCTCCCGGGCGGCCGAAAGTTGCAAGTTGCAAGTTTAGACTGTCTATAGCATTTCTTCAAAAGTCTTATTAGTCGCTTGCAGGATCCTGCCCACCAAAGGGGGCTCTTGGTCTGCTTCAGGATTGTAACGAGTGTTTGGATGCTGGACACAGTTTCTGTTCGTTTACAGTTTGCATTATTCCTTTGGTTCTTGCCTGGTCTTCTTGGCTGTGTCTTCCCTTTTCTTATTGTTATGGATCGTGTTTTTCCGTTTAGCCAAACTTTATTCCCACTGCTATGGTGTTTCTTCCTGTCCTGCTTTAGATCCACCCCTAGCTCTTTCGTTTCATGTTTGTGCTCTGGTTCGCCGTTCGCCGTTCTAGCAATGCCATTTGCTTTGCTTTCATGTTATGACTGTCCAGCGGTACAAAACTTTCATTGGTTGCTGCAACAGTGCTTTGAATGACATTGCTCTTTGCTAGTGTGTCAAACGTCAAATACTCTAGATTTGTCGCTAGGCTTAGGAGTGCTGAGAATGGACTTCGGTGCGTTTTGCTGTTTACTTCGTTTAGCTGGGTGCGGTTCCTTGAATCGATCAGCTGGTATCAGGTAGTTTCGCCCCATGGTAGTTTCGCCCCAGTACTTTCGCCCCGATACAACAGTACGTTCGTCCCCAATATATAGTAGACTACAATACCAACATATAACCAAGTATATTACAATACTAACATGAAATTGGTAATATAATTGAACAAAGAAGTAAGGCTATGTCAAGATCGAAAGAAATTTTAAGCTTTACAAAGGTTTCTTTACAAACCCAGCATCGGAGGTGCTTACTTTCGTTGCACGAAACCAGACTTTAATACACAACTGCAGCCAAGTTCCAGTATCTAAGATTTATCAAATAAACTTTGTCTTTCATCTTTAATTAGAGTACTTTAATTCAAACTTAAGCAATCAGTCGCTGGCTTGCATTCGCGTTCCATATTTTTGGAGTAAATATTTGACAAGTGCGATGTCACGCAACTGAAGTCCGTCGTCGAAACCCTGTAGTCATCTTTGGGGATACTTTACCAGTTTACTGTTTCTTTCCCGGGACCAGCCTGCCTTTTGATGATTTTAAATTTGTTTAACTAAATGTTTCATATTGAGAGGATCATGTAAAATAAACTTCAACAAGAGATCAAGAATCTTATCACACTTCGAAAATGTCAACAATGGGTATCAATTCCAACAATGAGATCGCCTAGCAACCAACCGTGCCGAAACATCAACAAACATGTATTAAAGCAGTATAAACTGGCTAAAAAAGCTGGAAAACTCAAGATCTTTCAATCATTTAATGCATAAAAACGAATAATGTATTTTGGTAAAGTTACTCAAATGTATTTCGACAAGAAATACTACCAATAAAACAAGGTTTTAGACAGCTTCGCGGTTCTGACACGGCTGAGGTAGTCTGAGTGTTTTCGCCCCGTTACAATACTGCAGTGGCGAAAAGACCAAGAGATCTTTTAATTATACAATCAAATAAAACGCATTAAAATGTCATATGTATTTTGATGAAGCTACTTTGTTAGATACTGACAAGAAATACTACTGATAAAACAATTGGGTTTTAGACACGAAGTCATCTGAGTGTTTTCGCCCCGCTACAGTATCATATACTGTATCAAAAAAAAAAGAGATCTTTTAATTATACAATGAAGTAAAACACATTAAAATGTCAAATGTATTTTGACGAAGTTACTTTAATAGATATTGACAAGAAAAACTACCAATAAAACAAGGTTTTTATAGAAAGCTTCGCGGTTCTGACACAAAGTCATGACTGCATGAGGTAGTTTCGCCCCGCTACAATATATCATATACGCCACTGTGGCGAAAAAACAAGATCTTTTAATCATTCAATGCATAAAAAAGCACTTCAGACTAAATAAAGCTATTTTAAAAAGAACAGAGCACTTTCTTACTAGCGACTTTATTTGACCTTACATGAAAACTCGTGGGTGCAGATTAGCATGTTCCCATTTGAATGCTCCATTACGAGCCCATTAACTTGAATTAGCTTTTTAAAGGAGGACTAGCATCAAAATCAATGAATTTTCAGAAAACAAACTAACCAGTTTTTGAACAGCTCTTTGACTGAGAACCTATCAGTGTACTTTCCTGAATGAAGTTTCACCAATTTCCAGTCTCTCTCGTATCGTATTTATATTTCCAATATGGCGGCGTTCGGGGCGACGAATTCGCTTTACAGAAGTTACAGAAGTTGGTCTTAAATTGTATTTAGAGTTTATTTTACACTCCACAAATAGGTAGAAAGTCACATTGATATTATTTTTGCGCATAAGAATCATCACAGCAATCGTGAAACACGTGCACGCTTTAGACGGCCGCCGGTTTCTAATGAAGCTAAACTTCAAATTTGTGAACTTCGAAAAGCTAGTTATGCTTCATATTTCTTTAAATTCAAGCAGAAGTCAATAACTAATATAAAAATTAGGTACTACCTAATAGCGGAGCTCCCATTTAAATAAACAAAAATATAATAATTTTAAATACTTTGTTTTTGAAGTTTTTGATTCAAATTGATCGGGCTTCCTGTGGTAATAGGCAAACAAAGATTGCATTTTGTTGTAAAAGTTGACAAATAAAGATTATAGATCAAGCTTTATAGCATTTGCTTTAGGATTGGAAAAACCTCTTGCTCTTCAGTCTCCTGAGAATTATAAGGCTTGCAAGTTAAGCTCAGTCAGCACAGTGATATTTTAATTCAGATTCAGTCAGATTTTCAGTAATTGTATTTGCAGTAGTGCTTTATAATTCTCAGAAATAAAATCCAAAAAATCCCTTAAACTGATTTCATTCACATAAATACTGGACCTGATTTCAACAGCCTTCAATTAAGCAATTAAACATTACAGAACATTATAATTAGATTTTTCTGTCTTGACAGTATTATATTGTGGCATCTTGTTTTAGTACTATGTAGAATAGAATGACACAGATAGTTGTCTTTTTATGAAACAAAAATTCTCTCTTCCAGGTTACACTAATCATGACTTTTAATAAGATGAGATGGTAACACAACTCAAAACAACTACTACCTAATAACAGATCTCCCATTTCAATTTTAATATTTTTTATGTTCTTGATTCAAATGAATTGGGATTCCTGTGGTAATTGAATAAGTTGAAATGAATATTATTTTAAAAAGCATTTTTAAAATAAGCTTTGGTTTTGGTTTGTATATTGTATGGGCTTGTAAGCTCAGTGACCTTTATTACAGTAAATTTTAATATTCAGATTCACTGTCAGATTTTACAATTGACTTTGTAGTGGTTCATAATTTTCAGAAATAGAAAGCAAAATCTCCAAAACCATTTTTAAATTGATACAAGTAATTAAATCTTTTCAACATCCTGAATATTACAGAACAACATATCTTAATTTGTCTGTCTTCACTATATTTGTGACATCTTTTTTTTTGTGGTTGTTGTTGTTGTTGTTTTGTTTTGCATGATATTTAATGTATAGAATAGAATGACACACTATCAAGGTGAATACTTGTCTCCCACTTGTCTCTTCCAGATTACACTAATACACTTCTAAAGTGATTATAAAAACACAAGCTACTTGACATAACAAGAAAACAAGGAATTAAGCATTTTCGGTTTCCATTTAAGGTCTCATAGGGCTCACTGAGCAAGTTCATGCTTAATGTCAAACAACTCTAGTTTGCATGCAAAATTCCTTCTTTTTTTTCCTGTCAATTTTTTCATTAAATTCAGACCCAAACTTGAGCTGCATTTACACATTAGTGGGGTAGAAATAAGTTCAAAATAATTTTTTTTAACAAATTTTATTATTATTAGAAAGTTCTAGTGCAAAAAGTTCACCGTAAGGCCCTGTTCAAACGAGCTCTCAAGTCGATTCAAGTTTTGACTTGCGCGGGCTTCAGCATCTTCGTTTGAACACCAACTTGCATCGACTTGCGTCTACTTGCATCGACTTGAGATCACTTTGAACGTGCTCAAATTTTTTCTCAAGTCGATGCAAGTTTTTCCTCGTTTGAACAGTTACCACGCTAAACTTCATAAGTTGTTTTTCATATTTTTTCGTCCGAACTTCTGCACATTTCTTCTCCTACAAATAATACAAACAAAAACAAAACTGATTTTCTCGCTGTCCTTCAGCTAACTGATTTTCCTTGAACGTTTTTGAACATTTTTCATCGACTTGCGTGGAGAGGTGTTCAAACGAGGACGCAAGTTTCAAGTCAAAACTTGAATCGACTTGAGAGCTTGTTTGAACAAGGCCTAAAACAAAATGTCGTTGTACATTTCGTGCTTACTTGATCGAGTGTTTGTTTAAACTTGGCCATAGTTCAACGTGCATAAAAGTTTTTTTTTAAGTCATCAATTCCAAATTAAAATGATAAAATATGAAATATAGGTACAAGAGACTTTTTGACATCATTTTCTGGCCAGGGTCTTTACCTTGAAGTGCTTTCCTTGTTGTCTTTTATAGAAGCATAGTCCTTGTTTCACGCTCAATGCAGACGATTATTGATTTCCAACTTTGGCTAGATTTTTAAGCAGCTTTACTGAGGGCATCTTCACGAAACGAAGAATACACGATCCTTAACGACTCATTCATTATGAGAAGTTTTTTAAAGCTACGAATCCAACTAAAAAGTCATCCAACTTTGAAAATATTTCTCTGTGTCCTTCGTCTTTCGAGCAGCTTTTGAAACGACACCGGGCCCGAAAAAATATTCAAACGTACGTTTTTTTTTCGCTTTAACCTGTCAAGATTGGCACAGATTAATAATCATGAAAATCGCTAAATTTTTACGAGGTTTCGAGAATAATCTTTTTAAGTTTTGCAAGTTAAAACTGCAGGGAAACTTGTAAATTTTCAGTTTTCAAAGTGTCAGCGCGCGTCAAGTTGGCGCCAAAAATCAATCAGCCAATCAGCATCGCGATGTACACGGACGTATGTACGTATGTACGGACGTATGTATGTATGTATGTACGGACGGACGTACAGCCGTTGGGCTCCCTGTGTGTCCATGAAAAATCAACTCGATGGGTTACCATTTTTTCTTAGGTATGGTGCTCCGCTCGCGCGGGCCTTCGGCCCGCGCGGGAGCTCCGCTATAAAAGAAGGATTGCAGTTTTAAACATTTAAAGATTATAAAAAGACGGGGCGAACGTACTGTAGTATTAATAACGGGGCGAACGTACTGTAGTATCGGGGCGATACAACTGGGGCGAAACTACCACGGGGCGAAACTACTGTAATTCGATCAGCTTCTGGATTTTGGAAATGCGAATTAACAGTTGGTCTTGGTCGTCAAGAGCGGCTTCAACTTCTCTATCGATTGATTCTTGATCATCAAAGGTCATGGCTAACTTTATGTCTAGTGCCGATGTTTCGTCCAGTTTTGTTTTAGCTTGGTTGAGTAGTTTCTCTACCTCTGACAGACTGGTAGTTTCAAAATCTATAAATCGTTCTGCTTGACTGACAAAGTGCTCGCACTGCTTTCGGGATGTTGTTCTGCTGTGTCGTAGTGCCTGCCTATTCTGCCCCCGGGACATGTTTTTAGTCCCGGGTTTCGGCACCAGTGTCTTGAAAACCCGTTGGTGGGGCAGAACAGGCAGCAGACTTGTTTGGGGTTTCCAAGACTGAAGGTTTAATGTTCACTCACTGATGTTAATTACACTCTAATTGATAGTTAATTACATTCCCTCTTTGATGACATCATAATTAGAGATTACACAGGCAACCCATTTACATTTTAATATAATATATTTACGACATTTGTGGTCTGTATCCATTATGTTCCTAGTGGAAGATAAGATGATCCTGATAAGCTAATAAATGTAAAATGAAGTAGAACACATGGTGTAGGAAGAACGGCATTCGTATTTATTTAAATTTGCTTCAACATCAATTTAGCTATCTTTCAGTAAGAGGAGTAGGGAAGGAAAAATCGAATAACAGTTCTAATGGAGTTGACATAACCAGAGTTAATAGCGGAGCTCCCGCGCGGGCCGAAGGCCCGCTGCGAGCGGAGCCCATACTGTAGAAAAAATGGTACCCATCGATGTTGATTTTTCATGGCTGGAGTATACGTCACTTCCTTACGTCCGTCCTCCGTCCATTGCCCATCGCGGATGCTGATTGGCTGATTGATTTTTGGCGCCAACTTGACGCGCGCTGACACTTTGAAAACTGAAAATTTACAAGTTTCCTTGCAGTTTTAACTTGCAAAACTTAAAAATATTATTCTGGAAACCTCGTAAAAATTTAGCGATTTTCATGATCATTTATCTGTGCCAATCTTGACGGGTTAAAGCGGAAAAAACGTACGTTTGAATATTTTTTCGGGCCCGGTGTCGTTTCAAAAACTGCTCGCTAGACGAAGGACACAGAGAACATTTTCAAAGTTAGACGAATTTTTAGTTGGACTCGTAGCTTCAAAAACTCTCATAATGAATGAGTCATTGAGGATCGTGTATTCTTCGTTTCGTGAAGATACCTTCAGTAAAGCTGCTTAAAAATCTAGCCAAAGTTGGAAATCAAGAATCGTCTGCATTGAGCGTGAAACAAGGATTATATGCTTCTAAACTCAACAAGGAAAGCACTTCAAGGTAAAGACCCTGGCCAAAAAATGATGTCAAAAATCTCTTATACCTATATTTGATCTTTTATCTTTTATTTGGGGATTGATGACTTAAAAAAAGTAAACGTTTATGTACGTTGAACTGTGGCCAAGTTTAAACAAACAATCAAGTACATGACATGTACAGCAACATTTTGTTTTCACCAGTGAACTTTTTGTACTACTTTGAATATTAAAATTAGTAAAAAATATTTGATTTTGAACTTATTTCAACCCCACTTATGTGTAAATACAGCTCAGGAATTTATAATGAGACCTTAAATGCAAATTGCAAATGCTTAATTCCTTGTTTTCTTGTTGTATGTCAATTCAGCTGTTTTTATGAATCACTTTTTAAAAATTGTATTATCAGAGTGTAATCTGGAAGAGACAAGTATTCACCTAGTGTGTCATTCTATTCTACATTATAAAACAAAACAAAACAACAACAACCACAAAAAAAAACAAGATGTCACAATATAGTGAAGACAGACAAATCAAGATATGTTGTTCTGCAATATCCAGGATGTTGAATAGGTTTGATTACTTGTTTCAATATAAAAAAGGTTTTGGAGATTTTTGTTTCTATTTCTGAGAATTATGAACAACTACAAAGTCAATTATGAAATCTGACAGTGACTGAAATCTGAATATCACAGGAGATCAAAGGGCATATACAAACTGAAACAAATGATTTTTAAAATAGTCTTCATTTCAACTTTTTCAAGCAATTTACAACCTAAATATATTGGGCAATTACCACAGGAAACCCAATTCATTTGAATCAAGAACAAAAAATATTAAAATTGAAATTGGAGCTCTGCTATTAGGTAGTAGTTGTTGTGAGTTGTTTTACAACTTCATCTAAAGTCATGATTAGTGTAACCTGGAAGAGAGAATTTTTGTTTCATGTAAAGACAACTATTTATCTGTGTCATACTGTCAAGACAGAAAAATCTAAATATAATGTTCTGCAATGTCCAGTTTAATTGAAGGATGTTGAAATGGTTCAGTATTTATGTGATTTAAATGAGTTTGAGGGATTTTAATTTGCATTCTATTTCTGAGAATCATGTACCACTACTACAAAGTCAATTATATAATCTGACTGAATCTGAATAAATATCACTGTAGTGACTATATGGCTTGAAAGCCATATAATTCTCAGGAGACTGAGGGGCAAGAGTTTTTTCAAACCCTAAAGCAAATGCTATAAAGCTTGATCTATAATCTTTATTTCAACTTTTACAACAAAATGCAATCTTTGTTTGTCTATTACCACAGGAAGCCCAATTCATTTGAATCAAAAAAGTCAAAAACAAAGTTTTCAAAATTATTATTATTATTTAAATGGGAGCTCCGCTATTAGGTAGTACCTAATTTTTATATTATTAACTCTGATACAGTTTTTGTATAACATTACTTAGGGCTGGTTTTTATGAGTAACAGAAGCAGAAGGATCATACGCAGACTCAGTATGCACTGTTCATTGTCTTTTTTTCATACCTAGGTGAGAAAGGCAGCACTGAGTCTGCGTATCTTGCTTCCGCTTCTATTTGTGTCTCTTGTGAAAGCCAGCCCTTCTCAGTTTTAGGATGGAAACTCAGGGATGCTAAAAGACTGCTTTTCTGTGGTCTGCAGTCATAACAATATAACTTATCTCTGGCAAATATAGATGACGAAAAAGCTATTTGGGTGTGAGTGGGTTTAGAAAATCCTTTGAAGTCCTATTGGGAGATTAAATAGAAAAAGCAAGTCATCTTCCAACATTTGCAAAGAAATAGTTCAAATTCATTTGCAATTAGGCGATCATTTGTAATCATAGTATTGTTTCCTTAAGTAAACTTGATGGGTGGGTTTAGAATAACAATGCAAAACTCTACAAGAACTTATCACGATTGTACCCAAACGTGTGTTACTGAGTATATTTTAGACGACAACTTTTCCTGTTGTTGTTTTACATGTTTATTGACAGTTTAAACAATATAAACATACATTCATACATATATAGATCAATATTATATGAATGTATGTATGCATTGTTTAAAATATCAACAACAAAAAAACAACAATAAAACTACAGTAATTGACTGGTACTTGTGAACCAAAGGATTTGCCTTTGACCACAAATGACCAAATAAGCCCCCTCCCCCTAAAATCGGCCAGGGATTTGACTTTGTAGTGCATGTTTGTGTCTTTCAGGGGTTAGCCTGCCTACAGGCTCTCAAAGGGGAGGGGGAGGGGAAAGGGGGAAAGGGATGTGACAGTTTTCTATTATATTTCATAAATGAGACTTTCATCATTTTTTAACTTGAGTTTTTCATTTTTATTCCCCTTTCCCCTCCCTCCCCCCCCCCCCCCCTCCCCCCTCCTTCTCCCCCTCCCTTTTGAGAGCCTGTACGGGCAGGTTATTCAGGAGTTTTACAAATCTTAAAGCCACAAACATTACAAAAAGACTTCCATTATTCTTCAGGTGTATAGACCCGTTCAAAAATATTATGCAAATCAGCTCTATCTTGTGATGACATCAATGATGGCTAGAGAACACTGTTGAAATATTATCATTATTATTACACTGTGGCTATTTGACCGGCAGCTGGTCAATGACCCCGAATTCCTATTTGACCAGGATTGAATTTTTTGAAATGTCTTTTGGGTGCTCGTTCTACTCTGTGCCGGGGCTAGAGAAAAAGAGCTAGTTGGACACTACAGTGCTAACTATGACCGCTTACCATTTCTAAATAAAGATAGTGTACTTTAGATGGTGTATAAATGTTTTTTCGGGGAAATATTGGAAAATTTGAAAACTGCCAGTCAAATAGGAATTTGAGGTCATTGACCAGCTGCCGGCCAAATAGACACAGTGTTATTATTATTATTATTTATCTTACTTAAGATGTTACACATGGCTCATTTATGTGTAGGAAAGTAAGTTTATATCGTAACTATCATCCACCTGTAAAACAAGCAAAACAATCATTCTAACACAAAGGTCATGTTATATTGAGTAAAACACCTTGTATCAGATTGTGCATTTCACATCTGCCATCATCTGTATCCCCGTAAATCAGCCATTAGGCTGCATTGTGGATGATTAGCTGAGTACCAAATTATGAATGAAGTCTCTCTTGTGTGATGCAGCTAAACATGGTTGAGCAAGAGAGAGAGAGAGAGAGAGAGAGAGAGAGAGAGAGCAAAAGCTATTTTACTCACATCAAATCGTCCAATTGGCATGTCATGGCTGGTAACAGCTTTTAATTCCTGTGTCATGGCCCACATTTGTTGCATTAATTCAGCCACATCTTCAGACTCAGGTAGACCCTCAAAAGGAATATAATCAATATTATATAATCAATAATAGGGTAATTATTATATAATCAATAATAGGGTAATTTTAGGGTAAAGGTTTAAAAAAAAAACCCTATTGATTGCCCTAAAGATAATACAGGCTAGTTATTGAAGAAACAAGTTCTATGAACTGTAAAGTCTGTTAAGTGTATGGTCGAGCCACCTGGTAGAGTTGGAATTATTCTTTAAATGTATTACATGTACCTGATTCTTTATTTTTGTAGCTACTGATGAATCTTCATCATCTACATTCAACCATGATGGTGATGACACAAGACCCTGCAATTTGATTGGAATGTACATGTAGTCAGTTAAAATCTTGAGCAGATGAAGTGTGGAAGGGCACTTGGTCTGAATATTGTTGAGTAATATATAAGGTGCCATAGCAGTCAGACCAGCAAACAGAAAAATGGGAAGCAAATGGGAAGCAAGGGTGGCTAAGCAGTGATACACCAGACTGTAACTTCTTTGGTTCTGGGTTTATTCTCAGATGGGGTATCACATGTGACATGAGTTTGTTAGTTGTTATCTCCCTTGCTTTGAGGGTTTTTCTCTCCCTCAGTAAAACTGAAGTAGAGAACATGTACTGCTAACCAACATTGGTTGCATAAATTTAATTAACCTGGAAACTGGATCCTGCTATGACATCCTGTAAATATTTGGAGTACTCTACTACTAAATAAATTGCCTTTCTTTTTGTACACATGCTCCAAGCTACTGTATTATGTACATGTTGACTAGTTGAGCCAGTAATTGGCAACTCTTCTGAAGAAAAACTTACAAGATTTGATGGCATAAAACACTTCACATTTTCAATGCTAAAATTAACCCAATGAGGGGAAGGCTGACGCAGGATGAGTCTTAGTAGAATAACTTCATCAGTTTCACAGGACATCTGTAACAAAGAAATTAAAGTAACTGATATATGCTTGTACCTGAAGCTTTTGATTCTAAATGGAATTCAAACCCACACGCTTAGTGCACGATTTTTACATAAATAAGTTGTTAATTAACCTGGGTTAATCTTTTCATAAGTTTCTGTACTGTACTGGCATGCTCTATTCTCTGACCTACTGAAACTTGAATGGTGATCCTCTCATTTCAAGACCTTACGTTCAAGGGCATATGTATAAATTTAATAACCTGTTACAAACTCTTCAACTTACCATGTCTTTGGTTACGGCTACATAATCTTGACTGCCTGCTTCATAGTGAGGCTGAGGCATAAGGGTATATCTCTTTAGACACACTTTCCAGGTATCATTTTTGCCCTCTTCTGTAAAAGAAAAAAGAAATGCAAAAAATGAAAATTATAAAGAAAAAGATTTTGAGTTACTAAATAAATGCAAAAGAATTTAAATATGGGGTCACCACCCTTGTTTCTGAAACATGCTTCAATCAAGCTAAAAATGGCTCTTTTTCAAGAGGAAACTAGGGTGAGTTTTGCAAAATTATTTACTATTAATATTAATATAATTGTTTTATATCATTTTTACTTGTAATTTGAATGAAAATGTTCATGTCATTATTCTGAGCTTTTTGAACTATGTACAGAAAAGTTCATGGTGCAAAACTAAGGAATCACCTTCAGTTGACTGTGATCAAAATCATTCAAAATAAAATTAGCTGAAACTTTACTGAATACACCACTTTCACAAATTTTCAGTTTTTAGTAGAGAAAACAAGAGCTTTTTGTAAGAAATGATCAATGCTATGTGATTGTGAGAAAGTTCTTCTAATGACAAATTATATGTTCAAAAAGTTTCATCACTTTTGGTTCAATATCAAAGAGGTTATACAGTCAAAAATTGAGAGTTTTGTATGTAATTTTGGTGCATTTTCTGAAGTTTAAATCCTCAAATATTGTCAAGGATTTTATCATAAATTTAATACTTTTTTAAACTTGTGCAAATTATCTAGTAAATCAACAACATGATCTAAAATACTCATTTTTCAGTATTTATGTTGCCTAATGAGCAGCAGCCATCCATTGTGAAAATCATGTATAAGAAGTTAACTGGTAGATCTAATAATCACTAGTCACTAATCACTAATGTCTTTTCTTGATATTCTAGGGGCAAAGGAAGTACTATATTTTTTAAAAATCTTAAGAGGTGTCAGTGACATCATCTTCTCAACCACAAAACACAATCCTAAGCACAAACAATGTTAGAAAACTCCTTCAAAGAAAGTAAGTTATTCAAGAAACTAAACACAAAGAAATGTAGATGTGGTGAAGTCATGCATTGGTTAAGTACATGTATCACACTATCTCTCACTGATGCCTCCAAAGATTCATAAAAATCTAGTACTTGCCATTGGAATTTGGAGAAAACACATTTACCAGTAACTGTACACATGCAATTTAATTGTACATAGCTCTTTGAGATTCTTTCAGTGAAGTTTTAGCTATTAAATCATTTTTTTAATAATTTTGATCACAGTCCCACTTTAACTGATAGAGAGTGATCCCAGAAAAAAGATGCCAGACTTGTGTCCAGGGGAGAGGCGTATATGTAGGACAAGGGAGGTAGATAAGGAGAAATATGGATGTAATATAAGGGGTATAGAATGGTCTCTAGAAAATAAAGAGGCTCGCAAAAATTTGGTCAAGGCTCGGAAGCTCGGTGTTAAATCAATTGGGGCTCGGATTTGATTTTTGTAGAAGCTCGGAGGCTCGGATTTTTCGAGATATTAGGGGCTCGGAATTTTCAAATGCTGGGGTCGGAAGCTCGGATTTTGGATTTTGCATGTTGGCTAATGAAAGCGTCAGAGTAATAAAAATAATGGCAAAATAGAATGAAGAGTGATGTTCATCATATTACTTTCGCACTTTCGACATCGTACTATTTTTATTGCCGAAACAATGGAGATATATTGTAGTGACAATATCACGTTAATTATAGAACATTTTTTCGTATGAGACTTTTGAATGAGAATTTTCATACGATTTTTAGTTCCGGGCTCGAATTTTTAAAACACAGAGGCTCGGGCTCGGATTTCTATTTTAGCCAAAGGCTCGGGCTCGGATTTTAAAACAAGGGGCTCGCAGGCTCGCGAGGCTCGGATTTTACCATTCTATACCCCTAATATAGTACATGTACAACTTATAGGATATGACTTCTTAAGGCTAGTTGTGCAATTTGTAAAGAAGGTGCAGTGAGGATATTCAGGCAAATATTCAGTTAGGTCTCAGTCTAGTGCATTTTTACATGTATATCAGTCTTCTACACAGACCTCTTATTTTAGCCTTGATTTCTATGGATGCTGTGTAGTTATTTTGAAATGTGATGTAGTCAATCTGGAAAATAAGAATATAAAGAGCAATATTATTATATTAATTAATACCCATCCATTGTAAAATTCTGCTTACAGAATATGCAATACATGTAGCTCTCCTGGTGGACCTTAAAACCATCCTGCAATACTGTTAACCATACAACATAGGTGTCTTCCTTAGAGAGGACTGTACTGTCAATAGATGTACCCCTTATCAACATTGAACAAACTTCCTTAGAAAATTGTATGCATTAGAAAGATGTCTTCCCTATAGAGATGTGTGTATACGCCTTAGAAAGGTGTGGAGAGGTGTCTACATCCTTCCATACAGGAGGGTCTAAAAAGTATAGATCCTTCACTGCAAATACACTGTTTAAAGGTTAACTAAAGGTAAAGCAAAGGTATTTAGCAACCTTATTTAATGTCGATAGCTCGTGACAGTTGTACACTGATAAACTTGAGGCTGATGGTGTGCTCATTTTACCCCCAGGCTCTCTTAGTCAGTGCTCCGTTTAAGGGTATTTAAAGCTAATTTAAGCTACACAGAATGAAAAGAAGTTGAAACAACAAGCGAGGTCAGGACAAGGGATCGAACTTAGGGACCTCAGGCACCAATTAAGGCCATGCACTAACCAACTGTGCCATCCATTTAAGTTTACTTCTTGGTGGAATTAAAAAACCTATATGCATAACTGCCACATTGGAAAAAAGAAGGAAGACCAAATCTGTAGCAAATTAGGTTAAGTCTAAGGGACAGATCATTTATAACATCATAGAATGGGGTGGTGGATTTGGTGTAACAAAATCATATATTTGTACCGTCCAACAAAATCTTCCCATGCATTTAGCTCATTCTCAGTTTAGCAGTAGCTTAAATCAAAAGTCAGTGTGCTTCATGAAAATCTAAAATCTAAGGGCCAATCCATTTTATATTCCCCCACTCTCCCTATTGATGGTGTTTGATTTAATACTGTTAAACCCCCTCCGCCAACCCTCAGGGAAAAAAAAAACGATTTTTTTTCCTGGACCCCTCAGAAAATTTAGTTTTTTTAGGAGTTACCCCTCGGAAAAGGCATTTCACATCCAAAACCCTCAGAAATATGGTCGGTCACTTTACGGATCACGTCACCCCCTCGGAAACGGGCCCCCTTGTAGTGGGGATACAAAATGGAATAGTAAAATTACCATTACAAAAGATGTAATCCCCGATTTGAAAAAATATACCCCCCTCCCCCCCGTAAATCTACCGTCCCCTATACGACTAAAATCCCTAAAATCTCACTTTGACAGTATCGTGTCCTGGAAACAACACATCAACCACAGCGCAGCCAGATTTGAATGCAGTCCCTGACGGTAATTCGCCAACTTTTAGCAATACAGGCTTACGAATGATGCAGTCCAATGATGATTCCTTTTGTCTATCCATTTATAAGCTACTTGGAGTACATAATGCAAAAAATATACTCGAGATTTTCAAAAGTTGTTGTTGTCAAGGAGCCATCTTGACTTTTTTAACCATAATGCATTACGATCGAGACACAGCGATCGAGACACAGGAGGCCCGCTCAAAGACACAGTGGAAATCAAAAGTAAATGTTTTTTACCACTTGACGACTAGCAGCCCAGTTTTTTCTTAGATTATAAATGTAATGTACGAAGGAGTAGGAAAAGCGAGGAAAAGCGTAAATGGTTCGTTTGCCGTCCTTGACTTTCCAGGCCCCCTGTTTCATGGATTCCTGTGCCGGCGTAGACTGGGTTCTAGGTCGTCTTCATTAATTCTGCGTTTCATGGAATCAAGTAAAGTTCTACAGAGTAAAAGATCCTTGACTCCAACATGAAAACTTATAATACTGTTACCGTACAAACTGACATAAATGGTGTGGACAGCAACGAAGAACTTACTGCCCTTTTTGCAAAAGCTTTGGAACTATGTCAGACAGTTAAATCCACTCGAGGGAACTGTTCTTCTTTGTCATGTGAAAATGCAGCAGACTGCACAGCCATTAAAACAGAGATTGATGACAGTGGATGTCTAGATGGTGTGGAAGCTAAAGCTTTGTTTGGTAAAACCTCTCAAGCGATCTGTTGTCCATCATCTACAAGTACCCAGTCAAGTGAAAATAGAACAGCTGTTAATGCAGAGACAGACAAAGATTACAGTGAATGTCTAGAGAGTATGATTGCTGTTTATGCACAAATCAAACAAGAAATTACAGATGCAAGGGAAGAAGCATTGAGGAAATCTTCAAACGAAACTGATAATGAAAGTATTGAAGATGAACTACATGAAGAGGCAGAATTTGCAACAGGTCATCTGGATGAACAGGAAGCATCATTGTCTGTAGAAATAACAAGATGCTCTGAATGTGATAAGGTGTATGTAGATGAAGAGGCTTTAAATGAACATCTGAAATCACATGAAAACAGTCCATCTCTTAATCATATTAATAATAATGATTACAGAATTGAGCAAAATTCAATTCTGGAAAAGGACCAAGAAGGTGCAACTCAAGGGAATTTGGAACAATCCATTGTTCAACAAGAAAGAGCTGATAAAAATCAAAATATAATGGATAAACAAAGTGAAAGAATTCCTAAAAAGAAAAAGAAATATCAGTGTCAGTATTGTGAGGGTGCATTTACAACAAATCATTACCTGAAGGAACATGTAAAAAGGCACTTGGGGATTAAATTGCATAAATGTTCTTTTTGCAAGAAATCATTTGTTACTAAATCAGAACTTAAGGTCCACACGGCGTACCACACCAAAGAAAAACCAGTTAAGTGTGAATTATGTGACAAATCATTTGTTAGAAAATCGGATATGGTCAGCCACCTGCCATCACATTCTGTTGAAAAGCCATATAAATGTGATATATGTGGTAAAGAGTACACACAAAAAAGTAATCTTGCTGTTCACTTGCGAATTCATACTGGAAAAAGTCAGTACAAGTGTGACATTTGTAACAAGTCATTTGGAGGAAAATTTCACCTAGTTGTACATATGAGGACACATACTGGAGAAAGGCCACATAAATGTAAAATCTGTAAAAAGCAATTTTCACAAAAGAATCATCTTGTTAAACACTCAAGAATACACACTGGAGAAAAACCATTCAAATGTGAAATATGTCATAAGGAATTTACATCGAAAAATGACCGGGACAAGCACCTCCGAACACACACTGGAGAAAAGCCATATAAATGTGAAATTTGTCACAAGGCATTTTCACAGAAAGGCTATATGGGTAGCCATATGAGAAAGCACACTGGAGAAAGACCATATAGATGTGAAATTTGTCATAAAACATTTACACAAAAAAGTGGCCTGAATGTTCACTTGCGAACACATACTGGAGAGAACCAACATGAATGTGAAGTTTGTCATAAGGTATTTAATGACAAATCTACTGTTTTAAAACACTTGCGAACGCACACTGGAGAAAGGCCTTATAAGTGTGAAATTTGTCCTAAAACATTTTCACAAAAGGTTAATCTAGATAGACATTCTGTAACACATACTGGAGAGAGAAAGCATCAATGTGAAATTTGTCACAAGTTTTTTACTGAAAAATCCTCTCTTTTGAAACATTTGCGGATACACACTGGAGAAAGACCTTATAAGTGTGAAATTTGCCATAAAACATTTGCGCAAAAGGGTAATCTAGACAGACATTCTGTAACACATACTGGAAAGAGAAGGCATCAATGTGAAATTTGTCACAAGTTTTTTACTGACAAATCCTCTCTTTTGAAACATGTGCGAACACACACTGGAGAAAGACCTTATAAGTGTGAAATTTGCCAGAAGACATTTGTGCAAAAGGGTAATCTAGACAGGCATTCTGTAACACATACTGGAGAGAGAAAGCATCAATGTGAAATTTGTCACAAGTTTTTTACTGAAAAATCTTCTGTTTTGAAACATTTGCGGATACACACTGGAGAAAGACCTTATAAGTGTGAAATTTGCCATAAGACATTTGTGGAAAAGGGTCATCTGGACAGACATTCTAAAAAGCACACAAACTGATTAAATACAAAAGTATTGGAATGTTGATTTAATTTAGAGATAATGAAGAGCTTTATCATGGGAATTACATGAATCAGTTGTATGAGACTAGCCTCCTCAGCAGGCAACTGTTCGCTTTTTCGCTTTGGGCCTCCTGTGTTAAAATTTCGCACAGGAAGCCCAAAAGATTGCCTGCAGAGGAGGCTAGTATGAGACTTGTTTATGAAACCCTGGAAGTAGAGTCAAAGAACCAAGGGACTGTTTTGAAGGATGTTGGTTATTTCAAGTTGCATTCAAGTACTCTAACTGATATGAACTCGTGATCTTAATCTTATTTTCCTTACAACCATTATCTGTGAAGCATGACCTGTCAAGTTCAAAGTTTGGTCTGGAAACTAACATTCTCCCAGCCACTTTAGACCATTTATTTGATGTCCATCTGAAGGCATGTTTATTTCAAATCAAACTTGGAAGTTTACAGGTTGTATTTCAATGATAGCATTGGTAATATGTACCTATTTCAAAAAACTTTGAAGGTCGGAGGTCAGAATTTTTATCTAAGTCTGAATCTGGATCTCAATCTTAAACCCAATAAAATTGTGAGAATGAGTCTTTTATCTTTAAATATATGTATTAATATGATCCATTCATACTCTATCCCTTTATATTGTAATTCATTGCAAGTTTGAACCAACAATTTTCCTTTTGTCTCACTCAGATTCAGATTCAGATCTCCGACCATCAGTGATTTTTGAAACCGTTATATATCTCATTTTTGTTGCTTTGCTGCAGATGAATTCGGGGAGGAGGGGGGGAGGGGGGGAGGGGGAGGGGGGAGGGGGGAGGGGGGGGGGAGGGGCGGTTACCGCATTGTAGAAATTTCCTAAAAGTATTGAGAAAAAAAGAACCAAGGAACTATTTTAATTGACACTTCCCTGAAGGGGCTTTTCAGTGACAATCACCCCACACTCACTACCACTACATCTGATATAATCTACATACATCACTCAACTCACATGTTGCGATTTTTGATGACGGAAGAAAAACCGGAGAACCCAGAGAAAAATCACTCGTAGCAAGGGAGAGAACAACACATCAAACAAACTCAACTCGTCAGTCACGTCGAACCCGGATCACAGCGGTGAAAGGCGAGCGCTCAATCGCTACGCTACCCTTGCCACCCTTTCCATACATGCAAGCACACTGGGATATTTGCCAACTGTTGCCCTCTGCTTCACTTAACTTTACTGTATTAAGTCTTTCTCCTGCCTTAGTTATGATGGAATGTCCGATGAATGAGCTGGCGTTGTACGACAGTGTTGATTAGGGGCGTTGTTTCTGTTTGCTCGTATTTGTTGGTTTGATATGTGATCAGTTCTACTAAAGGTTTTTAGCAATAGAAATTCCCAAATAAGCGTTAGCTTAATAGATTGAGTTAGTAATAGCTAGTATGGATATTGTACCAAATTAAAGGCGTGATGGTGCGCGCAACGACATCTGTGCATGACTGTTGTGGAAATGGAGTCGATTTCTACGCACAAAGCACTACAGCAATTCGTTGCATAAAACCATTGCTGCATGGACAGATTTATCTAATCTAAGGGCTAACAAGATAACCTCTAGTTTATTTAGGCACACCTAACTTAGGCACACCTATCTATGTCTAATTATTGAAAACTCTATGTAATCTGAATTTATATTAAAAACTGTTCGTTGTAAATATTAGCAAATCATGTGTGTAAATAAACTGTTTGTTTGCCTTCAAGTGGGTAATTTTTTGCCTCGTCGGTGGCGCTCTGAGGAAGACGCATTAAAAATTTGTAGATTCAAATGAGAGAATAAAACGATTTTGCAGAATAGCCCTGCCACTTCAACTATTCAGTCTTCGCGTATCGGCGTGCACGCGTAGATACGTATCCACTACAAATAACGAGGGGACCTGGGGGGTTACCCATACGAATACCGCAATCCCGCATGAAAAATTCGAAAATACCGCACCACACGAAAAATTCGAAATACTACTCCCACGGGACCTCATGCGCAGAAACATGAATCACAGAAACATGAAATTTTCTGTCGAGCGCCGGAAACAAAATCCCACATCTCGCATGCAGGGTTCAAAAATACCGCATTACCGCACTTCAAAACGTTTTTTTCCGTAAAACCGCTACCGCAGGGTTTGAGAATCCCGAAATACCGCAATTTTTTTTCTAAAATACCGCAATACCGCACAAAGAAATGGTCAATCCCGCAATCCCGCAAACCCCTAGGACCCCCTCAATAACTACTTCGTACATACAGCCATCACGGTTGAGACCCAATACCTCTCGGTCATTTTGACGCGTGCACGCGTATCCACTACTAATCACTTTCCTGTTACAATATACACAGTTCTGTTATGCCGTTTTCAAAAGACAAAGTTATAATTTACACAAGAACTCAATTCCCCCGCATTTTTAATTTTACGTGTAGCCATGTTCTGCATGTTACGCCATAACGTGAACGGTAAATTTTCTAAAGAACTGCTCAAAATATCTAAAGCAGAGTTGTCGTCACAGAGGTCTGTTGGACTAGCCATTTCCCTGAACGACTTCCCTTCGATGAATTTTTTAAATGTAGGTTTGAATGAGATTGCAACTACAACCCGATGACGTCACTAACATTGTATACTGGGCATGTCCTTGAAATCTACGAAATCTAGACCCAACTACCGAGCTGAACTATCGTACACAACAGCTTGAACCTGTGGCTAAAGCCAGGCAACGTTTAATTATAATTTATTGGGGCGTTTTGAGAAGTAGGGAGAGGCTCAATTGAAATTTTGTTGAAATTTTAGACATTTTCCGTTTGCGGGATTCATGTTTGCAATTGATTGCTTCATTATAGTAGAGTGTAGCCAGGAAGAGGGGGTTCCATACACGAATTTTGATGTCCAAATGGCTGCTTTGTAACATGTTTGGGATAAGACTTTAGTGAGCCGGCGCGGAGCGTTGTATATAGCTATTTGCACAACATATGAGCCATTTCGGTCTCCGCTTCTAGGTTCGATGTTTTTGAAAGGGTCGAAATTTGTGTAAATAGCTATATAGTAAATAAGGCTGCTTTTTGTCGATTTGGTATATTCTTGTCGCTTTTGTATACATGTATACAATCTGAATGGTTCATCTGTAACCTGAGCTAGCTTAATTACTCTCGATTTCCGTTCGATCTCAGCGCAGCACTCCATAATTATCTCTTTCAGGGGAATATTTTTATCAAAAAGCTCAGTGAATTTATCGTCATTTAGACTTTCCATAAAATCACTTCCCATAAAAACACTGTATAAAATTACAGCTAGCTAGTGTAAGTGAAATTTTGATAATTCCTTCAAAAAGCAAAACTTTAAAAACTTTCCTATACCGACCTTAGTGAGATTACGTCGGGATTCGGGAGGATAATAGAGACCTTTAGCATCGCGTTGACCGCAGACGGCAAACCGCAGGATAGAGTACATTTCGTATGACTGTGAAAACGGCACCGCACGGTCACGACACGGTTATACGGCAGAATTTCGAATGTTTTTATAGATATCACAGCACTGACACGGACACGGCACGGCGCGGTCCGTTTCACACTCATACGAAATCTGCTCTACCACGTGACACTGCTCTTGCCGTCACGTTTGCAGTTAGCGGTTCGCGTTTCAACGTGGAGAGAACCTTCTAGCGGTAAGTGATTTACCTCGAGGTTTTTTGGTACTTTAAATTTTACTAATTCGCGTTTCAAGCTAAGAATTAGATTTTTATATTTGTCCACTTTGAAAATATGTGTGTTTGATTCAGGAACTAGGCATTATGTATGAATTCTAGACGATTAATGTGAAGTTTGTGCAAGAACTGGAAAAACAAACATGGCGGCTTGAAACTACAAAACGTGCGCATGTCAAATAAGTATGAAAATTGCAATGTTCGTTTGAATTCTAAAAGACATTTTTAACCGTATAACCGTGTCATGACCGTGCGGAGCCGTTTTTACAGTCATACGAAATGTACCCTATTAGTACAGTAAAATGGTGCAGAATTGTGCAAATTTGTGTAACAAGCATAAAATTTGGCATAACGATAGAGGTTAATGACCTGAGTAATTCTAGAGGTGGAGCCACGCCCAGAAATCTATTACTTACATATCGATATTCTTGGAATTAATTATCTCAGAAACAAAGATAAACAGTATCTGATGTTAATGCAAAAGGGTGCAATTAAATAAGGATAGTGATAAGGAAGAGTATGCTCAGTGATTTTTGATCGACAGCCACGCCCCCTGAATGCTACTTGGAGAACTATAGATATGGAATACATTATATATGTTAATTGATACAAAAGGTTTTCCTCTTGGGGTGTCCATATGAAATCTTGTACAATAATAAAGGCTTAGTCCCAAAGTAATCCTAGATATGGAGCCACGCCTAAAAACAAGAACTTCCAGTTTTATAGCAATGCCGGGAATATATCATTAAATTCTCGAGCAAAATATTCCTTTAATTTTAATTTATAAGCGAGGAAATATCATTCAAAATGTAAACAGCATAAAGCCACGCCCTAACAGAGTACTTATAGAATTTGAGTTATGGTATAATGTATATCAATTCATATAATAATGTCGATTACTTAAACGAAAAGTGGCGGCAGAAAGACACTGCAACTATTAATCTGTAAGTACTTTTATAGGGCGTAGCTCTATGCTAATCATATCTTGAATTCATTTATTTTATTACTGCTTTCACTATTACGGTTATATACTAAAACTAAAGGTATACCTTGCTGATTTTATATAATGATATATTTCATTACTATAATACTGGAAGTACTTGTTTTTAGGCGTGGCTCCATATCTAGGATTACTTTAGGCCTAAGCCTTTATCTTTATGCAAGATTTCATATGGACACCCCAAGAGGAAAACCTTTTGTATCAATTACATTTATAATGTATTCCATAGCTATAGTTCTCCAAGTAGCATTTAGGGGGCGTGGCTCTTAATCAAAAATTACTCAGCATACTCAACCTTATCACTATCCTTCATTACACCTTTTTGTATTAACATTAGATGCTCTTTATCTGTGTTTCTGAGATAATTAATTCCAAAATATGGATATGTAAGTAATTGATTTCTGGGCGTGGCTCCACATCCAGAATTACTCAGAACGTGAACCTCTATCATTGTGTGCAAAATTTCATACTTGTTACACAAATTTGCACAATTCTGCACCATTTTCCAGGACTATATCCTGCGGTTTGCCGTTTGCGGTCAACGCGATGCTAAAGGTCTCTAATCTCGACGACATTGGGGTGGTTGGACACTCTGAAATTGAGCACAATTTTTACAATTTCATGTATGTTTTTAAAATACTTATATTTAGGCCTCTGTCTGGGCCTTATAATTATATGTACACTGTTCTTGGGCTGCCTGTTCGAGAGATGAGCTTGGGTATCCTGTGTTTTCACTGGCAGCATTGCATACTGGGATGCCTTGAAAACACGTGATCAGCCAACATGACAAAGAGTGAAGAGGAGTATGTCTTCTTGCTGAGGTTTATGTACGAAGACTACGAATTATCTATAAGAATATGGTAGTTTACTAATTGTTTTTGGGAAGTACATGTCGGTAAGTGGTTATTAATTGCATCAGTAATGTTTTGCGTTCCACAATAATATGATTTCATGTCGATAAATCACTCGAGGTAGTGCTTCTGACAGTACAAGGCGAAAAATGGCGCCAAAGTCTGTAGTAGTTCTGTAGTAGCGCCTTTGTAGTTTAATATTGGGAACTTTTTGCAGCTCCTTTCTTTTCTAGAAAGGTTTTCCATTTCTTTTTTCGGAATTATAAGGGCACTTAGAGTTTTAAACTGTATGGCATTTGATGGAATGTTTCTTCGTCGCTGCTGAGCTCATTTGGCCTTTGTGGTATTAAAGCAAGTTGGCTTCCTATAAGATATCGCATCAACTTCAAGATTCTTATAATAACGTTTAAAGCTATCCATGGTCTTGCTCCTGCGTATATAAAGGATCTCCTGGAAATCAAGACATCAAACTACAGCTTGCGGTCAAGTAGCGCCCTGATGCTGAGAGTACTATCAAGTCTAAAGCCACACTGGGGGATCGCTCATTTTTGTGGTTATTGGCTCTAAGCCATAACCAATATGTCATCGAGTGTGTAAGTAAGTCAGTTACTTTCGGTGAAGCGTTCGGCTTTTACGAACTGAGAACGGAAATATGTCGTTCGCCTCTTGACATATTTTACGCAATTTTTTATTTCGCTTTGATTTTATATCTGGTTTAATATTACCATTTGAGTGAAAAGTAAGGCATTTTTCAATAAATTTGTGTTTTTTTGGGGTTATGGAATGTCTACGAGACTTCAACGAACAAACTACGAACTCGAGCTACAGTGCCGGTCACGCTTGTCTCCATTTTCGCGATGGCTTGACAACTTGAACTTGGTAACATGTGGTAAGTAAACGATGTTTGTTCCTTATTTTTTAACAATTTGCATCATTTTTCTGTTATTGGACTGGAATTTGAGTGTTCTATAATGTGTTAGGAGTTTGTTTTTACGCAGTGGCTATTCATACGGTAACCGTACGGCGACTTGTAATTTCTATTCGTACGGACATTCAAATATTTCGATAATTTAAAGCAATTATTTAAGATACCGATTTTAAACTATCATAACTTTGTTTAAAAGTAGGTAACAATTTGAGAAAGCTTCAACGCTCGAGATTTTATCGTGTAGATTTAGCCGAGCACAGAGTACACCAAGACGAAAAGCGACACTTAGAAAAATTTCACCGATTCGAAGACAGTGAAGGTCACTAACTAGCAATGACACTATCTTATTTAATTAACGGTAGATTTGCCATTTTTAGTTTTTGTTATCGAATTATTTCCATGAACGAATAAAGGCATGTTTTTATAGACGATTTATTCGCATTTCGGCTCGTAATTAGAAGGAAAAAAACCCTCCGTACGAATAAGTCACGCACGCTATTCATACGGCAGCATTTAAAAACCATGTCTAAACTCAAAGAGGCCTAAATTCTGTGCAGTCAAACTTTTTCTCAATACTTTTAGCATTGGTTTTAGACACTACGAAAATTGTTTCTGAATGTTCTGGTCCCATTTGGGCTCGATTTGCAGAGGAAAACTCCATGTCCGTACGAATAAGTCACGCACGCTATTCGTACGGCAGCATTTAAAAACCTTGTCTAAACTCAAAGCGGCCTAAATTCTGTGCAGTCAAACTTTTTCTCAATACTTTTAGCATTGGTTTTAGACACTACGAAAATTGTTTCTGAATGTTCTGGTCCCATTTGGGCTCGATTTGCAGAGGAAAACTCCATGTCCGTACGAATAAGTCACGCACGCTATTCGTACGGCAGCATTTAAAAACCTTGTCTAAACTCAAAGCGGCCTAAATTCTGTGCAGTCAAACTTTTTCTCAATACTTTTTAGACACTACGAAAATTGTTTCTGAATGTTTTGGTCCCATTTGGGCTCGATTTGCAGAGGAAAACTCCATGTCCGTACGAATAAGTCACGCACGCTATTCGTACGGCAGCATTTAAAAACCTTGTCTAAACTCAAAGCGGCCTAAATTCTGTGCAGTCAAACTTTTTCTCAATACTTTTAGCATTGGTTTTAGACACTACGAAAATTGTTTCTGAATGTTTTGGTCCCATTTGGGCTCGATTTGCAGAGGAAAACTCCATGTCCGTACGAATAAGTCACGCACGCTATTCGTACGGCAGCATTTAAAAACCTTGTCTAAACTCAAAGCGGCCTAAATTCTGTGCAGTCAAACTTTTTCTCAATACTTTTAGCATTGGTTTTAGACACTACGAAAATTGTTTCTGAATGTTCTGGTCCCATTTGGGCTCGATTTGCAGAGGAAAACTCCATGTCCGTACGAATAAGTCACGCACGCTATTCGTACGGCAGCATTTAAAAACCTTGTCTAAACTCAAAGCGGCCTAAATTCTGTGCAGTCAAACTTTTTCTCAATACTTTAAGCATTGGTTTTAGACACTACGAAAATTATTTCTGAATGTTTTGGTCCCATTTGGGCTCGATTTGCAGAGGAAAACTCCATGTCCGTACGAATAAGTCACGCACGCTATTCGTACGGCAGCATTTAAAAACCTTGTCTAAACTCAAAGCGGCCTAAATTCTGTGCAGTCAAACTTTTTCTCAATACTTTAAGCATTGGTTTTAGACACTACGAAAATTGTTTCTGAATGTTCTGGTCCCATTTGGGCTCGATTTGCAGAGGAAAACTCCATGTCCGTACGAATAAGTCACGCACGCTATTCGTACGGTAATAAACATATATGGTCCATATATGGAAGTACACCAGATATACTGCATTTTAATATGGGTTTATTGAAATAACTTGCTATCTGATGAGGTTTTTCATGTGACATTATGTGATGGGGATGTGATGTCTTTTCAAATAATAATAATAATAATAATAATAATAATAATAATAATAACTTTATTATTGGTACTTTGGTATTTTCATACATGAGTATAACCCAACAATTAAAGAAATAAAAAGAAGAATAACAGATTTCTAAATATGTGAATGTATATCATATAACTAGCTCCAGGTCCGTGATTCAAACCTATATATATGCATTGGCAATATATGTTGAGTTGGATATCACTATCTGAAGTTAGTTGTCTTTGTTTACATGAAGATATATATTTAAAGAATTAACAGTAACTGTACGTAATATAATAACAATTATACATTCATTTTGTATTCATAACTGACTTAACTAATCTGTAACATTCTAGTAGTTCATGTATATATTGACCACTTATTTTAATTATATTTTCGTCCTTCATATTTATTATATATTTAAATAAATTTTGGTAATCAAACGACTCGAACATCGAGTTTGTTTCTAATATTTTGTCTATGAATTGTTTTCTAATTCTAATAAAATTATTGTTGGAACATTTGAAAAAGTAGTGAAATTCATCACCAATTTCTCTACTTTCACAAATGTCACATTTTCTTTTATCCCTTTCAATATTCAAATGTCTCCCCTTTTCAATTGGAAAGTTATGAGCAGACATTCTAAACTTTGAAACGGATGATCGTACTTTAAAATCTCTAATCATATCTAAATATTCCTCAAAATGAGGTTTATGTTTTACTCTTAAAAATAATTCTACTTTTGATTTAATTTCTCCTGATCTTATTCTCTCTGTTTCTTTTTCCCAGTCACTCATATAAATATATTTAAGAAAAGTACTAAATTGTTTGGTAAATGATTTATCATGAATTTCCATTGAATTAGATTGACCTAATTTTACTAAATACGATAAAGTAGTATACCAAGAGAAATGTCCACTATCATTCAAATCTTTAGAAACCCGTAATGCTTGTGAAAGAATGGGGTTTTCTTGATGACTAATCAAATGAGTGAAGAAATTGATCATTGAAATATAGATAGAAATATGTAATGGGAAGCGATTTAGTTCTGCTCTAACTGCTAATGTTGTGGTTTTGGAATTAACGCCAATAATCATTTTTTTCAAAGAGTTTAAAAAGTCAAAGAAGTCATATATATGAGTCATTTATAATGTCCATGTGTATATATATTCCAATTTATTCCTTATAATTTATATACTTCTGTGGCTTTCCTTGGCTTCTGTTGATCTGCCAATATCACTTGACTGAAAAACCTCAATATCAATCATAAACAAGCCCTAAGAATACAGATATATATATATGTGGAATATTAATTTTTACATTTTTTTTGAAAATATGAATAATCATGTTTCAGGGAAGAAAATGCTGCCCTGTACTATACTGCAGATGCATGCACATAAACATGCCAATGACAGTGTTACTGAACCTTGGTTTATAAACACTATGCTGTCTATGCATTATGCATGAGTGTGATGTAAACTACTTATTAAACCAGCACTAGGTCTGTATGGAGAAACTATCAGACCAATGAGACAGACATAAAAACATTATAGGCACAAACAAAGAAGCATCCACACTCAAAAACGGCCACATGGGCCAAAAAGTGCACGCCCGATTTTTATGCCGTTCTAATTATTTTTAGAACACATAAAATGACTAACATTATGACAAATTTTAATAGAGTAAAGGGGAAGGGGCCATAACACTTGTATGGAAAGAGCTTGCATAAGGAAAGATGCCTGTAAGGTTAGGCGATAGCTTACCACCTTTACAGATTAGAGGGGGTGGAAGAGGAAAAGGGGAGTGAGGTCAAGATCCTGTAAGGCTAGACGGATGCCTAGCTCCTCTACAGGGGAAAGGGAGGTTCAGAAGGATTTTAAAGGGGAAGGGACCATAGGGCTAGCTGAAAGTCTAGCACCTCTATGGTGCAAGAAAGAGATAATAGAAAGAACCCGCGTGGCTAGGCGAAAGACTAGCTCCTCCACGGGGCAGAAAAGTTTCCTTATTAAGAGCAGCACATGTTCCAGGCAAATGCAAAATGGAAGGGCTGTGCCAGTACAGTCATCAAAGAACACCAGCATACCCAGAAACACACACTCTAAGCTAATGCCACTTAAGAAAAGCAAATAAATATTACATAATATATCCAATATTAGTTTCACGAAATATCCATACCCTCATTACCCACATCCTCTGGAATTTCTATTTTTCCGTACAAACTCTGTAATTTTGTTTTCTCTCGGACCCCCTCCCCTCCAGAATTTCATATTCCCTCTATAACAGGGTATGGATATTTTCTGGAACTATGGTACACATGCAGGTGGCTTCAGTGACTATCTAATACTTATTTATTGGACCAGCAATTTCTACATATCCATGTCTTTGTCCTTGGAGGTCGAGATCTCCCAATACATGACATATGATACCACTCCAGGCAAACATCACATCCTATTTGTTGTTGTTTGTCATTCAAGTCTCTGCAACAGCTTTTGCAATGCCAACTTTTTTCTTTTTTGACTCTGGAAACCAAAGACATCATTTTTTTCCAGCCTGAGTGTGTGAAATACTTTTTTATCCTGTATATGTTGATGTTATCATCAACAAGCTTGGTAGGTATTTTTTCCAAGGCAGGCTCAAGGTCTTCTTCTGTGATAAGTTTTTCCTCTACAAGAGCTTTTTGGATTACTTCTTTACTGGTTACCATTTGTAGTATGACTGCAAAAGGCAATATAGTAAAGAATGTACTTAATTGTCTCAATTGACCTTATATAATATTACATATTAACATCAAGCTTACACTCTTCCTTTTCAGTAGGTGATTTGTTGATGAACAAAGTTGGTTTCAACAGGCCCTGTTTTCCTCGCTTTGTTCTCTTTCTGGGCAGTCCAATTGCCGTGAGGTCAGCTCCTTTTGGCCTCCCACGCTTTCTCGTTATTGGGGGCATCTTAATTTCAGAGAAATCAACTGGGAAACAATAAATTAAAAAAAATTGGTGAATGGCATATAAACTAATAACACTATAAACATCAATTTGTGATATTGTTTGCCATACCTTTTTCTTTGGATGTGCATGCAGCATCAGATTTTACTTCTTCTATATTACCGTTCACCAGAGATTCAGTGGGAATAGTTGTAGCTTCAGTTGTGTCAAATTTGTTGGCATCATGAGGTGTGTCTCTTACATCTTGTGTGTTGTTTTTGTCAGTTTCTTCAAGTGTAGACAAGTTGTCCTCTCCTTTGTTTGTGTCCATCTCAGTTGTTCTCCTGTCACTCCAGGCTTCTATGAGGTCATTCAGTGCAGCAAGCTTGTCCTTAAAACCTTGTCCACATGCTTCACTGGCAATGGTTGCCAATTTCTGGGCCAGCAAAAAAGCTTTTCTATACTTCTCATGCTGGGAGAGTACCCTAGACCTGGTTTTCTTTTCTTCTATAACTGTTATTGAATCTTCAGGTGAAAAATCATTTTCTTGTGCAAAACTAACTTTTGCATCATCATGTTTGAAGATGCGATGGGTAGAAAGATAGTGACTTTTCAACCACCTCTTGTCGCACAGCTTGGGAAAATATAATGCCTCTCCAAGTTCTTTTCTTAAGGCAAATATATGCCTGCAAGGAAGTTTCATTGTCTTGAAAGTACGACATGTGCATCCGTCTGTGCTGACCTCTACAGCTCCTTCAGAGGTGTTCAATATATATAGATGCGGGTTGTTGCCAGGCTGTTTCCTAAATTTTCCCACCTTGTCCACAAGAGAGAGTTGATTTTTAACGAATGCAAAAGCAAAGGGTGTACATAAATCAAAGTACTCTTGCTCAGTGGTACAAAAACTTCCTAGATCTGCTGGACGTTTTTGAAATATAGATGCAGCTCTATGATCCCTTTCTATTCTTAACGATGAAATACAGTCCTGAAGAGCTTCATGGAAGTCAATGAGCCCAGAATTACGGTTTACAACAGATTTAAGTTTTTGGTTGATACACTCAAGACGATTGTTAGTATAATTCATGAAGTGTGGGTACTTGTTTTTTCCAAATTGTGTCCATTGTTCTCTTATGTCATGCCAGTTCTCATTAAAATAGCGTTTTACAGCAGTAAATTTCATGGACATTAGTTGCTGGTAGTTGCTGTTATATTCTTCCTCAGTTCGTGCATGGGCCATACACTGCAGGATTTCAAGGATTTGTGTCCGTTCGTCAGTTGATATGTTCATTTTCTCCGTTGTCACCTCTCTTTTAAAGCTTCGCATTGTATGAAAAAGACAGATCAAAAGACCAGCGCCAGGGAGTTCCTCCTTGAGCACTGTTCTTTCAGTCATGTCTTTATCTGCCATTATACATTTTATTTCCCCCCATGTTGTATTATGTTCCTTGAAAGACTTCATCATCTGGCGCACAGTTTCCTCTGACTCATCTGCTACCAGTGTGAGGGCAGCTATCTCACTTTCCCCATTTCCATCAACAACTAAGAATACATATAGTGGCATTCTCAGGTTATTGAGTTTGTAGGTTGCATCAACTAAAAATATCTCGGGATATGATTTAAACATGTTTTGCATCTGTTCATCCTGATAGAAGACACCTTTCAGGTTTTTTTCCTCATCGGTGTATACCTCCACTTTAGAACCTACAAAAAATCAATCCTTTTAGATTTTTATACCCCTACATATTTACTATCAGAAAGTAATGTCAGTGTCAACTTTTATGAAAAAAAGGAAAGCATATAATTTTAGGAGTTAAACATGTTTGTGAGGTGGTTAAAGGTCATATCTTTACTAACTTTTAACTCGTAATGTGTGGTAAGATCTCATACCTGGCACACTCTTCATTTTCTTGATCAGCTCTTCTAGTCCACCATTTGTTTTTTGTGTCATATTATGGATGTCTTTAAGTGTTACAACTTTTCCCGTTCCTTGGTTGATGTGTTGTTGGATTAACTTCTTGTTTGCCCTCATCTTTAACATTAGTTGTACCTCAGTTTTTGTGTCCTTATTTAGTCCTCTTTGCTTGGGAAGGTGCTTGAATAAATTCTTAAGAGGGAAAATTAAACAGAAATTACTTACTTACTTTTTGTTTTTCTGTTAAATATATGAGGAATCAGCTAAATGTCAGATCTCTTTCAAAAATTAGGTACTGCACTTACATGATTTTATTTATTGTTCCTACCTCATTTATTTCATGATTGTGTTTGTTGACAAATTCACGCACAACAAGTTTTTGGGCATCTCTTGATATGGTTACCTTTATCACAGCCTTACAACCCATTTGGAATGTGCTTTGAATAAAGAAAAGCAACAAGAAATAAATTTGCTGCTGAAGAAAATTCAGGGGAGCAACACATGTAAATAGGGTGAGCAGCTGAAATAATGTAGTTTTATTGCAATTATAGGTTTTTTGTTCTTTTTTGTGACAATTTGTTATCAAGATGCAATTGTGTTATCTTCAGGCTCCAAGTTATTAACACACACTGCTGGCCTACCTTTGGTTTGGTCTCTTTCCCTTTGAGGTGGTTTTAAATTGTTTTCCTCCATGAACACAGGCAAAGGTAATTTCGCTATATGTCAAATTGGGATTGGGTTTTTTCTTTGTACATCTCTTAATATATGCTTTAAGGCTTCTTGAGTTGCGCCTATACAAACTAACAAAGTTTTTCTTTTCAAAGATCTGAATGGCATCTTCCAGTTCCTCATACGAATCGAATTCCCTTCCAATAGTTATACCAGTTCCATCATCATGCTTTTCACTACAATCATCATCTTCATGACCTCCATCATCTTCAGGCTTGTCATCATCACCATCAACTTGACCACCATCATGCTTGTTATTGTCATCAGGCTTGTCATCATCACCATCAACTTGACCACCATCATGCTTGTTATTGTCACCCTCAGGCTTGTCATCATCACCATCAACTTGACCACCATCATGCTTGTTATTCTCACCAGGCTTGTCACCATCACCATCAACTTGAGCACCATCATGCTTGTTATTGTCACCAGGCTTGTCATCATCATCATCAACTTGACCACCATCATGCTTGTTATTGTCACCCTCAGGCTTGTCATCATCACCATCAACTTGACCACCATCATGCTTGTTATTGTCACCCTCAGGCTTGTCATCATCACCATCAACTTGACCACCATCATGCTTGTTATTGTCACCAGGCTTGTCATCATCATCATCATCAACTTGACCACCATCATGCTTGTTATTGTCACCCTCAGGCTTGTCATCATCACCATCAACATGACCACCATCATGCTTGTTATTGTCACCATCAGGCTTGTCATCATCATCATCAACTTGACCACCATCATGCTTGTTATTGTCACCATCAGGCTTGTCATCATCATCATCAACTTGACCACCATCATGCTTGTTATTGTCACCATCAGGCTTGTCATCATCATCATCAACTTGACCACCATCATGCTTGTTATTGTCACCATCAGGCTTGTCATCATCATCATCAACTTGACCACCATCATGCTTGTTATTGTCACCATCAGGTTTCGTATCATCGCCATCATCATGCATATCATTTGGTTTGTTGATATCAGTTATCAAATCATCATCACTGATGTTGGAATCAACAGTTTTACTCTGCTGCTCATGATCTAAGTGGCTCTCATTAATATTACCATGTGGAGACAAGGTAAAGCCTAGGAGGCTTAAATCAATGTGCTTTCTCAAAAGCCAATGAATTAGCACTCGACGTAAATAACTAGAATGCATTGATGGCTTTAAAAGCCATTTCACAGAACAAGGTAGGCTAGAGGTTTGGCTTAGAAATCCACTTGTCCATAGAGTAGGTAAGACAGAGCATATTGCTGCCATAACTACTACAATAACACCACATACTGATGAGCAGCTCTGAAGTGGAATGTTAGGCAAACAGCTACCAACACAGTGGTGGATTCCAGTTGCACTCCTCGGGTTTGACTTGTGTGCAACAAATCTTCCCTGTGCTGGTAACTTCTTCTTGGATGACATTGCACGTACCATTGGATTTACAATATCAGCGAGGTCTTCAGGGGTTGCCCAACCAAGTATATCAATGTAGTGCCACTTATTTGAAAGAGTGTCAATATACAACAAAGACCAATGGCATCCACGCATGTTATGCTTACTGACATACGTCTTACCATCTTTAACAGCAACATTTACAATTAATGTGATAAACTGCATTCCTTTTCCTCCAAGCAATTTCAAATCTTTTTCTTTCAATCCCACAAGATTGTTCAGAATATAGGTTTTAGTATAATTACCATTGGCTTTACTAAGGTTAAGGAGGTCAGCATAAGCTTGTATTAATGACAGTGATAACCAATTGTCACCAGTCAGTGTTACTAAATCAGAGGTCAACACTGATTTGTTGATCACCACTTTTCCATCATTGTTTTGGAATATCAGATCAGCAAACTCACTTGTGCCTTCGGGAGGAGAGCAATTTGTATTGGGAGGGGTTACCATTTTCTCTAACCACTTCTTTTCTGACTTAACTGCGCCTGCAATCTCTTTTAGTTCATGGATTTTGAGTAATATCTCTACCCTTTGTTTGTCATAAGTACCAAGAGAACAGGAAATTGCATTTAATTCTTTTCTTTTTTGAAAGGTTTGCAACATTATTTGGCAATCAGTTTGGCATGGTATAAAATGTGTTGTCCCAAGGTCTGTTAAAACCTTAGGCATTTTTGAATGAAATGTTTGTGCTCCAGTAATTTTCGTAGTGTCTAAAACCAATGCTTAAAGTATTGAGAAAAAGTTTGACTGCACAGAATTTAGGCCGCTTTGAGTTTAGACAAGGTTTTTAAATGCTGCCGTACGAATAGCGTGCGTGACTTATTCGTACGGACATGGAGTTTTCCTCTGCAAATCGAGCCCAAATGGGACCAGAACATTCAGAAACAATTTTCGTAGTGTCTAAAACCAATGCTAAAAGTATTGAGAAAAAGTTTGACTGCACAGAATTTAGGCCGCTTTGAGTTTAGACAAGGTTTTTAAATGCTGCCGTACGAATAGCGTGCGTGACTTATTCGTACGGACATGGAGTTTTCCTCTGCAAATCGAGCCCAAATGGGACCAAAACATTCAGAAACAATTTTCGTAGTGTCTAAAAAGTATTGAGAAAAAGTTTGACTGCACAGAATTTAGGCCGCTTTGAGTTTAGACAAGGTTTTTAAATGCTGCCGTACGAATAGCGTGCGTGACTTATTCGTACGGACATGGAGTTTTCCTCTGCAAATCGAGCCCAAATGGGACCAGAACATTCAGAAACAATTTTCGTAGTGTCTAAAACCAATGCTAAAAGTATTGAGAAAAAGTTTGACTGCACAGAATTTAGGCCGCTTTGAGTTTAGACAAGGTTTTTAAATGCTGCCGTACGAATAGCGTGCGTGACTTATTCGTACGGACATGGAGTTTTCCTCTGCAAATCGAGCCCAAATGGGACCAGAACATTCAGAAACAATTTTCGTAGTGTCTAAAACCAATGCTAAAAGTATTGAGAAACAGTTTGACTGCACAGAATTTAGGCCTCTTTGAGTTTAGACATGGTTTTTAAATGCTGCCGTATGAATAGCGTGCGTGACTTATTCGTACGGAGGGTTTTTTTCCTTCTAATTACGAGCCGAAATGCGAATAAATCGTCTATAAAAACATGCCTTTATTCGTTCATGGAAATAATTCGATAACAAAAACTAAAAATGGCAAATCTACCGTTAATTAAATAAGATAGTGTCATTGCTAGTTAGTGACCTTCACTGTCTTCGAATCGGTGAAATTTTTCTAAGTGTTGCTTTTCGTCTTGGTGTACTCTGTGCTCGGCTAAATCTACACGATAAAATCTCGAGCGTTGAAGCTTTCTCAAATTGTTACCTACTTTTAAACAAAGTTATGATAGTTTAAAATCGGTATCTTAAATAATTGCTTTAAATTATCGAAATATTTGAATGTCCGTACGAATAGAAATTACAAGTCGCCGTACGGTTACCGTATGAATAGCCACTGCGTTCTTTGTTTCCTATTTTCTAATCAACACTATTTACTACTAATTAGTAGTGTTTGTTTCACGGATTAAGTGCATGCACTCTATCATTTTATCTATCTATATATATATATATATCTGTGTGGAGAGCTAAAGAAACCCTTGCGGGCTTATATTAAAAATTAGCTCCCCAAAGTAAAAAAAAAAACAATTAGAAAATATATATTTTGGCTTGGCATCAGTTGACTCATTTCAAATAATTATGCACTCTGTAAATTCTAAATACAATTTGTTGAAGAAGAATTGAAATAAAACTAGAAGAATACAATTAGTATAGGAAATCTCACGATCTTGAGTACAATTCGGAATTAATAGGTACGAGTAATGTTTTGAAAGTTCTCAAAATAGGACGAGCCTTTAGGCGAGTCCTATTTGAGAGTTTTCAAAACATTACGAGTAACTATTAATTCTGAATTGTACGAGAAGATCGTGCGATTTTTTATTTATAATACACTATCGTTGCCATAGCGACTTAATAGGTACTCTACAGAGTACAATTAACGATATAATTGTACTCCTCTCGTCCAATCAGAATCGAGTAATTTTGTATAGTGTATTATAATAATTTAAATAATCAAGAAAGAAGAAAATTTTTCATTCGTTTTTTAAAAATGAATATTGATTTGGAAGACTTAATCTCATCAGGAAGGGTGTTCCATAATTCAACGATTTTGTTTCTTAATGAAAATTTTCCATAATTTGTCCTTGTGAATTTTTTGTGTAATTTTTTATGACTTCTTGTAAAGTGTTCATGTATTTTGTTATTTTCTAAATTATAATTATTGAAATAAGGAGGAAGGAGGTTGTTAATCATCTCAAAGTTGAAGATTCCTATAAGCAGATTATTAATCTGATAGATATTTAGTATTTTTAAGTTTGTAAAGAGAGGAAGAGAGGGTGATGAATATGATGAAAAGGTGATAATTCGAAGAATTTTTTTCTGCAATTTAAAAATCTTGTCAAGTCTGGTAGGGTAGTTGTTACCCCAGACAATGTTTCCATAATGGAGATAAGGATATATCAGCGTGTAATATATCAACAATAAATTATTTTGATTAACATAATATCGGATTTTGCAAATAATTCCAGTGATTTTTATTATTTTTTGAGCAGTATAATCAATGTGCGTTTTCCATGTAAGGTGTTCATCAATAATTATGCCTAAAAATTTAGTTTGCTTGGCTCTGGTAATATTCTTTCCATTCAGCTTTAATGACGGTTGCATTTGAATCCGTTTTCTGTGTGACTTGAAAATAATATAATTTGATTTCTTTAAGTTTAAAGTCAGTTGATTACTTTCTAACCATTTATGTATGACCTTTAGTTCCTCATTAATTATTATTTCAAGATGTTTTATGTTTTTTCCCGAGCAAAATAAGCTGGTATCATCTGCAAACAGAATTGGTGAGAGTGTCTTAGTTATGTTAGTTAAATCGTTTATATATATTAAAAACAGAAGTGGTCCTAATATTGAGCCTTGAGGCACTCCACACAAAACGCTCATTTCATCAGATTTTACATTGTTATATTTGACTATTTGTTTTCTATTCATTAAATAACTTCTAATCCAATCATGACACTTTCCTCGAATACCATAAAATTGCAGTTTTTTTAAGAGTATGGAGTGGTTAACAGTATCAAATGCCTTTGATAAGTCTAAAAAAATCCCAATAGTTATTTCATGGTTTTCAATGGAGTTTGTAATTTTATCAACCAATTCTACTATTGCTTGGTTAGTAGAACGCTTACTTCTAAATCCATACTGACTGTCAGATAAAATGCTATTTTTGTCTATAAAGTTAATTAATCTCTTATACATAATTTTTTCGATAATTTTTGAAAGGCAAGGAAGAACAGATATAGGTCTATAGTTTGAAAAATTATCGTCATTGGATGATTTATATATGGGGCTTACTAAGGCAGTTTTTAATTGGCTTGGAAATTGACTTTTGTTAAATGACAGATTAAAAATATGACATAAAGGAGGTGCTATTAGTGGAGCAACATGCTTAATCACTTTGATATTTATTTCATCTATTCCACAACTATTTTTGTTTTTAATTTTATTTATCATTTTAATAATTTCATCACAAGTAGTATCATGAATAAAAATTGACTCTCTGTAATCTCCTTTCAGATACGTTTCAAAGTCATTTGTATCTTTAAATGATTTGGCTAAATTTGGGCCAACATTGACAAAATATTCATTTGGATCATCATAAACTATATCTTCATATTTAAAAGCGCAAGGTAGAGTCTTTGTAGACATTTTCTTACCAATCAATTCATTTATTGTTTGCCAAGTTAATTTAGGATTATTGGCTGCATAGTCAAACTTTTTATCTATGTGCTTCTTTTTAGCAATACGGATTAAGTGGTTATATTTGTTACGGTATGATTTGTATGTTTTTTCATTTTCTGTTGTGGCTTTTTTAAGAAACTTCTTGTACAGTTTGTCTTTAGTTTTTGATGATTTTTGTAGTCCTTTTGTAAACCATGGGTTTTTATGATTGAGTTTATTTTGAGGTTTTATTGTTCTTAATGGAAAGTGTTTATTGTAAGGTAAACCAAATTCGAGTAGAAAAGCTTCTAATGATTTTTCTGGGTCATCTTGAGCAAACGTATTTTGCCAATCTTTTGTTTCAATGCTCTGATAAAAGGATTCCAGGGAGGACTGGTTGATTATCCTTGTTATAATTTGCTCTCTAGGTTTTTTATTTGTATTATTTTTCGTCTGTTTGGTTATGGCAAAAACTGGTAAGTGGTCGGAAATATCATTTATCAAATTTCCATTTAAATATTCATCAACATGATTATTAGTGAAGATATTGTCAATTAGAGTGCAGCTTGATTTAGTAATACGAGAAGGTTTTAAAATAAGAGGTCTATATGCAGAGGATGATAAAAGATCAAAAAACTGATTTGAGAATTTGTATTGAGTATATTTTAAGAGGTCAATATTGAAATCACCCAAAATATAACATGGTTTATTTTTCTTATCAAGTTCAGATAGCAAGTGATTGAAATCACTTTCAAATTCAGTATACTTATTATTAGGAGGCCTGTATATGGCGCCAATTAAGATATTTTTACTTTTTTCATTGATAATTTCAATGAAAAGTGATTCTATATTCTTGTTTTCACTCATAACTGATAAATCATTCTTAAACTCAAAGGTCAAATTTTGATCAATAAAAAGGCAAATTCCCCCACCAACTTTTTTGTTTTTTCTGTTTTGGTATATAGCAGTATAACCAGGAATACTATACAAATTATTGCTTTCACTATCAGTTAACCAGGTTTCTGTTAAGAATTACATCCAACTCGCCCACTGACCAACTCGCACCCGCCAACTCTCACCCGCCAAACGGGCCAACTCGCCCACATATAAAATCACTTGAAAAAGAACTATTTGATTCTCAATATAAAACATTATATGTTTTGGTCAGTGTATAACTTACTTGACACCTGTTATTAGTCTTACATGAGAAAGTGTCAATACTGTTTACATCGATTGCGATCTCGTCCGAGTTTCTAGTTGTCCACATCGAAAGACTCTAAAACGTGTATAAATATTGTGTTTTATCGCTCTTTTTCATTACATTTGCATGGTTGTTTTATCTTTGACGATTTAGTAGGGTTTCTCTTTTTTAGTTTATCTTTCAAAAATACAAAGCAACAACAACGAGTTCGACGAAGTGGTTGCAATTGTTGTCATTACAGAGTTGAGTAACACAAATTTCGAGACGAAATAATCATGGATAGATCATACAAGAACTTCAAACACACTTGTTACCGCGATAAATTGCCATTTTAAAAACATTCCGTCTATCTTCAACAACAGCTTAGTTATCTTTAAAGGCAACAAAAACTTAATCAAGTTTTTTTACACGATCGTGGATGAGAGGTTTTCGCTAGCAATGTTGTCGATTTCACGCAACCGATTTCGCACCTTGTTTACACCTATCGGGGTAGAAGCGGACACCTTTTAGATGATTTGTGTTAAAATTCGCTTTTTAAACTGTCCTTTACAATGAGCTAAAACTTCGAAAGAATCAAAACAAAATTTGGAAGTCTGTTGTTGCCAAATCAAGTAAATTACTTAAAGGAAAACCACAAAACCAGTAGAACTCAAAGCCGACCAGAAAGACGCCAAAGTTTTGTTTACGATACTAATGTGTCAAAGTCAAAGTATCCATCTGATTCATAGTGCAACTTAAGAAACCCTGACTGTTGATAAACTTCAAATATCGAAATAAATTAAACTTTTACTCGAAAATCTTGAATCACCTACAAGGACTTTTCATTTAACGCGAATAATCTCAAATTACGTTCGAATTTGTCAACCTTGAAATATTGACGTGAAACTGATGGTGAAACTTTAAAGCCAAGTTTATTATTTTGACTTAACTAAACAAAGTATTCCTGAACTCAAGACCTTTGAATTTCTAAACTTTGTTTGCAAGTTAAAGAGAAAATTATATTTCTTAAGCCAGGTTTTTTAGTTCTGCGTATGTCTACGAAGTACGACTGAAACACTTAGTATCAGTTTTGAAATCTACAACTAATTTTCTTGTCTGCTTCTGAAGTGGTCAACAGATTTACTCTGGAATGTGGTTAACTAAAAAACTTCTTTTTTTCAAAATACTTTGAATATTGATCTGAAAAATCGACATTTACATACAACTTGAAGCAACATTCACGTTTTGGCCAGGAGTTTTAGGTGAAATCAACAACTTTGTTGGGCGTGTCAAAAATGTCTTTTTCAGGTGATCGATCGAAATTGCTTGTATACAAGGTAAAAATGAAGGCTATCACTTGTTATAATTTTACTTTGTAATTCAAGCTGAAATTCTTATCAAGAAAGCAAACGTTGTTCGAGTTGTAAACAATGTGTCAATTTCACACTTTGAGTTTGTTTGGGTGGAGAGACGGCTTCGTTGTAATGGTAAAACGGCATCACGTTCGTTAGACTACTTTCACGATCGGATGCTATGGACGCACTTGGGATAACTTGTTTGACTACATTCAAAGAACCGTTATTATTTTGTTAAATAAGTCGCTGGAAAGATTCTTTTAAAGTGTATAAGAAGTTTGTAGTTGATAACAAGCAACCGAGATCGACAATTCCAATTAAAGAGTTTTGATCGACACGAACATTCTGTTCAGTGGTGTGTTCTCCATATTCATAAGAAATCTGAAGTTCTTTTCTCTAATACTACCAAGCATACTGAATGAATTATAGAGAAACAACAGCCTTTCGTTTACATTTGAACGGGTTAATCTGTCAAAGGTTTCGTTAGGTAGTGGTTGAGGACAAGTGTCTTGCCAACCTTAGTGTCTCGTCGGATCAAATGTAAACAGCGAAAATACTCTTAATTGTAAACATAACCACTTATTTCTCTCTTTTGATTCAACTAAAACACTTTTTTGGATCTTTTAATTGAAGTAAGACATTATAAACTGCCTTAGCTTTCCAGGTTTATATACGTGGGCGAGATGGACAACGATATGAGTGGCTTTAAGTAAAAATGTACGGGTGCGAGTTGGCGGGTGCGAGTCGGTCCGTGGGTGAGTTGCCTAGATACCTCTGTTAATGCTATGATGGAAAAAGTATGTTTCAATGAATTCAAAAAATTTATAAACGCGTCTAGTTTATGTCTAATACTTCTTATATTTAGATGTAGAAGATATAGCTCGAACTATTGTAAGTAAAATGACAATTTGTATCCGGATCAATTTCATTATCTATGGCATTGGTGTTTTTCTTTGCAGCTATGCTAGGATTAAAGGTCAAGGCATTAGGGGAATGTAATCGAATATCATTCAGAACATTAGATTGTGTTAGAGAGAAATCTTCAATATTGATGAAAGGAAGTTCGTTATTAGTACATTGATAGCATTTAAAGCTATTGGTTAAAGGTATGTTATCAAGACGTAGGCACATGCAATTTAGATGATAATTATTATGGCATACAGAACACATTACGGAGTATTTTGTGTCAGTAATACTATTATCACAAGTATTACACATGTTTACACACATGGTAGGTAGCTAAAAGATTAAAATGTATAACTGTAAAGAACTTAGCTAAAGGAGAAAACAAAAGAACTATAATAAAAATAATTTGCATAAAAAATAAAAGGAAGATTGAAACAAATACCATATATATCATACCACATATTTGCATAGATGGTCAGTCTGTGGCAAAACCAGAACCAATATATTTTTGTCCATTTATAAAAAGCTCGTCCTTGATAAGTTTAACTTTTTTCCCTTCTGATTTCACTCGTTTCATTACAGGATACAGTTGTTTTCTCTTCTCTGCGATTGGTTTTGGAAACTGTTCTGCAATTCCAATCTTGGTGCCCTTGAGGTTAAAGGCGTTGGAGCGTATCACCTCTCTATCTTGGTAGCGAAGGAATTTCGCCACCATGGGTGCGGGTTTCGTAATGCCCCATGGCGTCTTCTTTCCTTTAATTCGATGGGCTCTATCAATTTCAAATTTGCTTGGATCCAGACCAATCTTCTCGATAATATCCTTGACTTGGGTCATAGAACTTTTACCATCTTCTTCAGGGACGTTATAGAATATAAGATTATTCCGCATTGATCATGCACGAAGATCAGTATTTTCATCTTTAAGCTTTTTGGTTTCTTCTTCAAGCTTTGAAATTCTTTCTTTAATACTTCTGAAAGTTTTTTTATCTTCCTGTTGCTGAATCCTTACATCATCAATTGTATCAAGCGCAAATTGGCATGAATTCTTGAGGTCATCGATGTCTTTGTCGACACGTGTCAAATGCTGTTCGATGGCATCTAACTTTTCAAGTTTTTTGTTCATATCAAGAACAATATCATAAATCTTGTGTAGATTCATTTTATCTTCTTCTTCAACTTTGGTCTGTTTGGCACTGGGCAAATATCGTTCCAATAGGAACCATGGTTTTGGCACATTACAGGTTTCTCAAATCGTTAGATGGACTTCCAAAAATGAGTTTATGATGACACCTAGTAAAAACACCAAACTTTGACAACCGAAGAAAATGACTTCGAGTCCAATTTTTGGCGGATGCAGTCATTTGTTTCAAGGTGATTGTGAAAATGTGTGTTTTTGCGTCATACAACAACGCTCGGAAACACTGTGATTCATCTCTCATTTTATTGTCAAAAACATTCATTTTCAAGCCAAAATTTGACATTCCTAGCAAATTAAACCTCGATCATTATTCTTTTGGTATTCTTGGTTTTCATGTGATGTCATCGAAAAAAATTCATCCTTCATAGTGATCACATTAAATTTAGTCTGAAGTATATTGCTTGTATACCCTAAGAGAAGTTTTTCTTGAATATTTGAGAAACTTTCCTCGTTTGGTTTTCAAGTTATCAAAGGTAAAATTAAAGAATTTACGATGGAAAGCCGTGTTATGTACTCTTATTCACCACGATATTATGTCACACATGGTCAAAGTGTAGGCGTAGCTGAGTGGGTCCATAACAAAATTAATTTTGTTTTTTCCACAAAAACGAAACAGTATTTGAATTTAAAGCATGACTGCATTTTGTGACATGACCAAAACGTGACTGAAATCACAGCTGTGCGGAGATCGAGTCAACAAAGCTGCCAGAATTTTGCAAAGTTTTACAGTTATTTTGAGACTCTTCTTTATGAATACTGTCAAACACGTACTTGAAAACAAGTACTCTGATGTAGTACATATCATGAGTCAATATTACAACTAGCCTTCGTAGCTGTTCTGATGGAATTGACATTTGAGAGTTTTGGTCACCTTTGCTGCTTTGAAAACTGTAAGTTTTAGTACTTTTCCTCATGATGTTTTGGGAAATGTTTTATCAGTAATGCTAATAGACACTCCATCCAAGACCTGAAAACAATGTTTTATTTGTGAAAGATCTAGGAAATTGCTCTTTTCTTATGGTTTATTAGAGGCAAAAACTGCCGTGTGAAAACCGTGTGTGATTTCATGTCTGATGGTAAGTGTACATTTTCATTGTTTTGTTGAGAGCTTTTCTGAAAAATCATTTTTCTTTACCAAAAAGAGTTTTGTCAACCGTTATTGTAATTTCTATGCTGCATGTTATCTAATATTTCAAGCAAAAATGAGAAAACTCCTGCAATTTTAACTTAATTGGCTTTGTCAAGAATAACAAAACAGTCAAAACTTTAGGTTACAGTTTGTAAATGTGAATGACTGGTTTGACAGTTAATGTAATATAATCGCTTTCTAAAGTTTGCAAAAAATGAAACGTACCTAGTAAAAGTGGCATTTTTGTGAGTTGTTTCAACACCAACTCATCAACATCTCCGTGGATGAAAGTGGCATGAAATTTTGTAATTTTTCATCGGGCTCGGTAAATTAGTGTTGGGAATCTAGCTGTTTTGTTAGAAGCTATCGATTTTCTTGATGAAAACAATTAGACTTTCGATTTTTGAAGTCATTTTACTTAATTAAAAATGAAAAATATTGTCTTCTTTTTCAAAAAAAAAAACGCTTCAAAAAGTTTGACTTTGCCTTTGCGTGACATGAGAGACGCCATCAGATCTATGGTATGTACTCTCATTCACCCTGGCTCTTGACCAATCAGAAATCGAGAAATGGCTTAATTGTGGTAAAAACTTTAATTGTCAAGTGTTTTCCTCAGGACGTAAAACAATGAATTTGTTAGAAGTAAACACACACATTGGCTTGCTCTATGAATAAAACCATTGTTTATTGGGTATCTGTATCAAAATATATGATTAACTTGTTATTTTAAATGATTTTGCCAATCTTATTTATTGTCCGCCATGTTGGTGTACTAAAGTGGTGGTCTTTGTAATGACTGAGTTTGTGAAACTGTTGATATCTTTGCATCACAACATCTTTTGGACTCAAAATTCCCTGGAGTTATAAAGTTTTGCCTCCTCTTGAAGAGGATGTGCTCTGATTTTACTCAGGGACGTGAGACCTGCTATTGTTTTGATGACCTGTGGAGTGACACCAACTGCAAAGTGCCACACATTTCTTACTAAAAATTGAGCACTTCAAAGGTTAATATCTTCACAACAAAAGTTCATTTTAATTTGAAAATTCGTGAAGTTTCATAGTTTTACTTGCTCTTTGGAGTGATATTATTTTTGTTTCAGTCAGGGCTCTGTAAATTTTTGGGACCTTTGCTACTGCGCATCTCGCACATGCAGTAGAGTGTGCGCACTTTTATTAAAGAATATTGGCGTGTCCATGGGAAGTCTGGGCACTAGCGAGTCAGCGAATGAAAACCAAAGAAATTCGTTTTTTTTGTGAAGAAAAATAGTATTTTATCGACCAGATTCTGCAAACAAATTTATCAAAACATGTTGTGCACCCTGTAAAGTAGGAGAAAAAGCTCAAACTATAAAATTTAGTGAATATTGTGGGTCAAAAAGGAGCAGAGAACAACGCTAAAATGGCTGATTTTTTGCGTTCATTTTCGAAGATTTTACCCTTTGTTCTTCTCTAACTCTTTAAACAATATGGTGATCCCCTGATTTTATGAATGATTTATGCTCACAATTTTATAAAGTTTTTGCATAAAGAAAAAAAAGAATACTTTTATCGTTTCGATTTTGAGTAAATTTATCATTTTTCTGTCTGATCCTTTAAACATGTGTCTGGAACTGACCATTTTTCACATATTATTGTTGATCTTTCACTTTTTTGCAAATTGCTCGACAACAACTTAGTTCCAAGTGTTTTTCTGCTTCCCAGGCTATCATTTTGTTTGCTTTTAAATACATTTGGTTGTTCCAAAATTCTTATAATTTGACTGGATATTGCGAGGCCTTTTTTTCATAAAAAGATCCCCAAACACCCCACATCTCCTACCTCATATCTTAAGAGTCACCTCGGTGACCCCCCATTTTTATTTTACATTTTATTTCCTCCGAACAAATACAATGTCCATTCATCTGTTGGGCAAGGAGAGCCAGTAGGGGACAAACGACCACTCTGATAGCAAAAATCAATGAACCTTTCTTGAGCCTTAGAGTAGCAATGCCAGGTGGACTGTGCAATACCCTCAGACAAATAAAGCACTGGCCATCTAAAGATCCAGTGCTAGAGAGGAGGACAGGTGGATTGGGATCTTTGTAGGTTTCTTGTTGGCATAGGGGGCCAATCACCTGAATACCTGCATGTAAAAACGAGACAAAGCATCGGCTACCCCATTGCCGACTCCTGCTACATTAGTGTAGGAATATCGTGCACAAAAATGGCAGAATTGTTCAGTTTTTTGCTACAAGCATAAAAATTGGCATGATGATACAAGGCAACATGCTGGCTAATTACTGATGTAGTGCCACGCCTAAAAATTAATACTTCCAGTTTTACACATGTGGAATTAATTTTCACTTAAAATTCAATACAAATGTTGCATTATCCAGTTGTTTCATGAAATGTGATAATTCTTTACAAGTACTGTTCCTTCTACCTAAATGACTATAGTGCCCCACCCTATTCCTCATACTTCCAGTTTTATGTTAATGGCTTTAATTAAATTCAAAATTACTGAAAATAACCGTTTTCTACAATGCTATCACTACCAACTAATCCTATTGGTCTAATTTTGTATGCCCTTTTCATTTCACATGCACTGCCACACCCTAAACTTAGTACTGCCAGTATAGATACATAAGAATACCTAAAGCTCTTAAATATCAAAATTATTCACCTTGTTAAATAAAGTCAAGGAGATAGAATAATAGACAGATGTGATTGAAACAATGCAATTTGAACAACATGCAACCATGGCAAGGCCTTTTCAAAAGTATTTCCAGTAATAATACTTTGGAATTGATGATCTGGAATTCAGTTTGGGTAAATGCATTATTGAGGCATCCTTCGAAATGCACTTGTTCAGAATGGCCACCACTGATTCGTTATCAACTCTAAACAGGATGCGCTGTTGCCTCCATCTGTGACCCCAGGCATGGGCTGAGATCATGACAGAATAATGCTTTGTAAGCAATAGATAAACAGCCCCGTTGCAGAAGCCATTGGCCATTAAACCAATCTGAACCTATAGGTGAGGTATTCTTATAGATACATAAGAATACCTCAAGCTCTTAAATATCAAAATTATTCACCTTGTTAAATAAAGTCAAGGAGATAGAATAATAGACAGATGTGATTGAAACAATGCAATTTGAACAACATGCAACCATGGCAAGGCCTTTTCAAAAGTATTTCCAGTAATAATACTTTGGAATTGATGATCTGGAATTCAGTTTGGGTAAATGCATTATTGAGGCATCCTTCGAAATGCACTTGTTCAGAATGGCCACCACTGATTCGTTATCAACTCTAAACAGGATGCGCTGTTGCCTCCATCTGTGACCCCAGGCATGGGCTGAGATCATGACAGAATAATGCTTTGTAAGCAATAGATAAACAGCCCCGTTGCAGAAGCCATTGGCCATTAAACCAATCTGAACCTACGTAAGCACCATAACTGATGGCAACTGAAGCATCTGAGCCTACGTACACTGTTGGGGGAGGCTCTAGAGATGGCAAGAGAAAGAAACTAATCCCATTCCACTTGCTGAAAAATTCTAACTGCAACTTGAGATCTTTTTTAAACTTTGAATTCAAACGGATTGGATGCTCATCATTTCTAAAACAGTGCAGAAGGTCAATCATCCTGCGAAGGAATGTACGGCCAGGCCAGATGACTTTGTAAGCATGATGAAGCAAGCCAATCAGAGACTGAAGCTGCTTCTTGCAGCACCACCTGTACAAGGACCACTGGGTTAGCAACTCATAGACAGATAAAAATTTATCAGCAGGGAGGTGGAGAGTTTCTGCAAGGGTATCAATTTCAATCCCCCGAACTACCATACAGGTGGCCAGGCCAATGCATTTGTCAGGATGAAGGGGAAGGCCAAGCTCTGTAACTGTGAACGTAGCAATGGACAACTTCTGCACACATTTGGGAGAGTTTGGGGGGTCCCGTAAGGACAAAATCATCTAGATAGTGTAGGATGTCATTTATGTCATAGTTGGTTCTAAGGATCCATTCAACAGCATCCACAATGGCATTAAAATGGAAGGCACTGATCCAAGTCCAAAAGGGAGAACCAGGTCCACATAATACTTCGACCTCCACTTCATACCCAGTAGATGTTGGTCCAAGTCATGGACTGGGACATTTCGATATGCACTCTCGACATCAAACTTTCCAAGGTATGCCCCCTCCCAAACTTGGCTAACATTCTGACTATATCATCAACTTTAATGTACTGTAAGGAACAGGAATCTGGGTCAATCCCATCATTTACACTGCGGCTCAGGGGTGGATCTAGTATTTTTCGTCACTAGTGCCATACTCGAAACAACATATACCAAGTTTCTAAAAACATGTTAAACTATTATAACTATAGAGTATACATACCACCTGTCTACTGCAAAATATTGGCCATCCTCATTCGTCTTGGGTGCATTTGAGCAAACAAATTTATCACCTGTTCTAGTTGGATATCCTTGTCCCTGTGGACATACATTAAGGCAAGTCCATTTAGCCTGTCCTGTGCCATAGTACTTCGGAGATACGTTTTCAGGTATCTTAAAGTTGAAATAGATCGTTCACATGAAGCTGAAGAGATAGGGATGGTGGCAAGAAGCTTCAATATAGTAAAAATATTACTATATGCCTGGTGATCAACAACCTCTAAAGCTTGTGATATTCTGTCTGGAATATTATCACCTCTATCTCTCTGGTTTCTCCATAACCTTTCCCACATGATAAGTTCAGCATCCAGACCAGCAATGTTAGGTAGGTCTTGTCTATAACTGTTGCAAAATTCCATGACGTTAGCTTTCCATGAAGCCAAATTGTCAAGCATGATAGATGGTGTGATGTAAAGTCCTTTATAACAAGTATAGACTTCCTCTTGGAAGCGTCTATCAATATGCTGACAACAATGATCTACAAAAGGTACGGTCAAATTTATTCTGTAATATTGTAAGGGATTACCAGCTGGGGCATTGGCTCTGTGTCTTTGTCTCTGCACTATCCTAGGCATAGAGGGCTGGACTCCAATTTCATCAGCAAGTGTTACTGCTTCAGTGTAGAGATTCTGGTGCCTGGCATCAATGTCCCTTTGCATATCTCTTAATGCATTTTTAAGCAAAGAAATCTCTTCTCTTGCTTTTACAAGGTCTATTTCCTTTCTCTGTAATTTCAGAGTTAGTGGTCTAGTTAAATCAAGGATGTGTCTAACTATTACAATCGCTACAATGAATGTAAAAGAGATGGCATTTAATAAGGCTTGAGCGTCGTTTCTGCTATCAATGTTCCAATTACCATGTCCTCTATTTTCATTCTCATCTCTATTAAGTGCAATGTCCTCCAGGGTATCTGCTACAGGTACTAGCATTTCAACAATCCTATCCATGCCATCGATTCTCGCTACCCAACGAGTTTGGCAAACATTTTTCAGAACAGTGTGATTGTTGTTAGGTAAATGTTCTTTGATTTTCTCCTCTAAATGCTGTTGCCGTTTTGGGGAGTTTCCAAAGAATTCCGATATTTTTCTAACTGTTGTCATCATGTCTCTAACAATTTCGTCATCTCGACGGCCTCGGAGGGCAATATTATTCCGGCCACAAAATATTACTGTTTTAAAAAGGGAAGATATTATTTGTCTGTTCTTTGCGATCTGTTGTTGAAGTAGAGTGTTTAGCTGCTGATCTATCGGTACAGTTTCCTGGCGCATTCTTTGCATGAAGTTATTCATAGCAATAATTGAGTCATTGTGTGTTTTACACTTGCCATTTGAATGACTAATTAATCGCTGCAAGGCGGTCGTCCAGAAAGTCAAAGGTGATGTAACAAGTCTATCAAGCTTGCTAGAATTACGTCCGATTGTTTACCAAACAACGCACAGGGTAGGCAAAATGCTCCATCGAGGAGCTTTGAGTACACCAGCCAGGAATAATCTTTTAGCCAAGTACCATTAAATCGTCTGTTTCTACATCCTTCTTTAGACTTCGGAAATTGAAAGGCGCTATTCGGTGCCCACACGTTCTGAATAATCTCGAACTTTCTTTGATCTGAAGCTCCTTCTAACTCAGCAAAAATTACTCCAAAGTCAAATGGCGAACAGTCTTCAGTACGGCACGTAGGTTCTCCACGAGAAGCCATCAATAATTACTGTATTATCTCTTAAGTAAGTCTCTTTGTGTTAATAACTAAGATTACAACGACACGCTTCACGGGTCACTGGTTTTGTCCTTACCAGTGCAAACTAGTGCCAGCTACATCAGTAGCCAATAGGAAGCGACTTTGACCTGTGCCAAATAACAAAGCTCACTGGTGCAAACCAATCAGATGCACGTTTGAATGGTGCACTGTGCTGCACTGTGAAAGAACGTTGTTTAAGAGCAATACTGCCGTGGGTCCCTTCCCTAATACACAAATTTCGGTGCCACAGGAAGCCCAAACTCCCCTAAAACGGCAATTCGACAAAAGAAACGACGGGAAACGCTTTTCAATGAAAGCAAATGACAAACAAATTATGTTAATAAATGAATTTCACGATCTAATAGATTCACGATTTATATATCTTTTTATTTTTTAAAAATTTTGACTAGTGCCTTGGCACTAGTGGCACTAGTCTAGATCCACCCCTGCAGCTGGCAAGGAAAGGTCGAAAATCAGACGCCATTTTCCCTGCTGTCCCTTCTTAGGGATTACACCAAAGCTGGTGATTTGTAGTAGGGTAATAGGAGGGGAATCAAATGGTCCAGCCACCCCTCCCAATTTTACTTGAATATCAAGGTACACATTGATGACAGCTGCATGCTGATAAGCTGAAGCTTTATTCTTTTTAGAAGCTTTCAGTGACACCGAAGGGTCAAAACCCAGTTTCAAGCCTTTGCGAATACCTTGCAACACATAATTAATCCATTGTCTATTGGAGTGCTTCACTAACTCAAAGTGGAATCTATCAAAATTCAAGGATGAGATCTCAGCCACTGACAGGAGGGCTACCTGGACACCTAAAAGAAAAAACGATGCCAAGATATAATAAAACTTACAGCATCTCCAACAGGGTTAACAAACTGAAACTTAGCAAAATTAAACTTTAACATTACAACACTAGGTTCTTATGAACAAGCAGAATTACAACAAAAAACAGTACAAATCTGCCTACAGTACGTAACAGAGGGTCACAAGTCCCTAAATTGAAAACAACGGCTACTGTTCCCACTCAATAACGCTTCCTTTGCTTAGAACCCACTGGCTCAACTGAGTGGGAGCGCTCCACTTTCTTAGTCTTAGAGGGTTCAGGGCATGCATTCTTATGATGGTCTTCACCGCAGTTGCTGCAAGCATGACAAAAAGGGCAGGTTGAAGAGGTCCCCACACAGGAGCCCACATTCCAAGAAAGACAAATGACCCCAAAATCAAGGAGTAAATTGTGAAAGCTTCAACCCAGGTCGTAATATTGTTTATTTGCCATTTTGTGTTTTTAGGAGTCAAAGACAACACCAAGTGACCGTCCAACTTAAGTTGCAGTTGTGGCTCTTGTACTGCGATATTTCTGGGGAGTAAGTTCTCCAGAATAATAAATTTCCCAGCAACTATCTGAGCTACCACTTTGTATGGCACAGGAGAGTAGCCAGGTTGATTCAAAGAGGGTAAGTGCAGGCCCATGGGTGAAGCAGAGTTCGTCATTAAAGTTGGCTGACTTAACACCCACTAGGAGGAAGAGCCAGCCTGAGCAAGATGTTGAGCTAAGCCATCCAAATTTCCACAGCTGGCAGCAACGGTTGATGTACAACTCGCAATTGTGCTTCCAACTGACGACGAGATGACAGCAGCTTGTAAAGCCGAGTTGACCATTGACACCAATGGCGCCGTCATTGCTTCCAAGATTGAGGAAACTAACTCCGGAGATGGCAAGGCGATACTTGATCCAGCTGACACAGATGATGAGTTTGCAACGACAGATGGCAATGAAGAAGTACAAGTCGAAGGAATTCCAACAGATGGCAAACTGTAGCTGTCCATTCTGTTGCCAGTCGAGGCATTTTGGTTTTGAAAAACCCCAAGCACACCAGAAATGCAAAGCCAAAGCAATGTGCAAAAACCCACAGAACTACTCGGCGAACCAATCACAAAACTAGTATTGGTGAAATGATCAAGAAAAAGAACAAACCAGCAGCAAAAAAGGCATCAAACAAGCAGCAATGCTGAGCAATGACTGACCAAAGCTGTAATAGCACCTGTGCAGCAAGCAACAACTGCTGACCAGCAATCTGCTCCAAGTTAACTTTGCTTATAGATAACCACATTTACGACTGATTTCTATTCATATCTATTAGATAGTTCCATTATTTTGATAGTATATGCTAAATAATGTTGGATATCATTAAATGATACTAATGTACCTTCAGCTAATAATGTATAGAATATAGGTGTGTTTGCAATCACCCACTGTTGTAAAGTAATTGAATCTAGCTTAGGCTTTTTTGGGTCATAGGTAACTGATATATGGGCCATGCCCTGTTTACCTAATGCCTCTCTGTGTTCCTGAGGAACAATATGAAATATGAGTCTACAAAATCTGGTATAAGATAAATTTTCTCACCACTTTGCTTTGCTGGTCGTAGAAACATTTCTGATGTGCTTGGTAGGGTTGTGACAAAGTTTGTGATTCCTTTTTGTTCGTGTCCTGTTGTGAGGGTTGGCATTTGCAGTGTAGTCATGTCCGCATGGTTGTGACGCGCCAAGAGTTTGTCCAGTGATGTGATGAGTTCAGCTGGATTTCTACTTCAGTCCATTGCAGTTTTTTGACGGAGCTCCTCTACAGCTGCTGCTTTCTTCAAGCTTTTGTCTTAACTGCTGCTGTTCCAGGCATTGTTCTTCTATTTCAAGAGTCTTGAGGCTATCCTTTAGTTCGTCTATTTCCTTATGTTCAACTTGCCTTCTGCCTGCACATGCAGAGGTGAGCTTTTTTCCTTGCCTTCACAGAATGATGAAGGTATACCTCAGTCATGGTTTTCCTTTAGGGTTTTACATCCAGGGCATTTCTTTTGACGGTTACTTATGTTGTCATTTTGGTCCATCATTAAAAACAAATTGTAGAACTGCTTGCTTATGAAAGTATGGAACTGCTTCAATATGTGCTTACTAGTTGAGTTAAGAAGCAAGAGTGATTCAATTTCTTATTGTTCTTTTATTTATACAGTATACATTGTCACTACTTAATTAAAGTTTACTTATTATACGCGTTAAAATACTAATTGGATTGAAAATAAAAGTTGTTACTTCCTGTTCCCATCCTGGCCCACCTACAATTATTCAGATTCACATAAACCGATGTCATTATCCACCTTTCGTGTTTTTTTTCCTTCTCAATTCTTCAAAGGACCAGGCAATAGAAGTTTGATTTGGGCTAATAACGGAAGCACGTTTTTCTTCTGCTTGACCGAACAGCATTCTGGGAAATTATGCAGATTTTCGACAGCAATTCTCCCATAACTAATATTTAAGACATTTTTTATAAGTCCCCAGCCACTCAAACCAACCAAGAAAATATTGCACAGATTGCATTCTTTAGAGGTCAAAACGCACCAAAATTGCCTTGATAGGTTCTGAAATCCACAACAGCACCAATCCTACTGAAAACTGCTACAGCGAATGAAATGCCTTCTGGATAAAGTATTGTTTTTGGTAGTTGTTGTTTATTGTTCTCTCATAACTGGCCGTATGCTTCTACTCTAGCCCCAGCTGCTCCTTCTGTCCAAGAACCAGATGAATCACCATCAACCCCACCTCAAACTGGTTTGTCAGGTCAACCAGAGCAGCCTGCTGTCCAAGAACCAGATGGTTCACCATCGACACCACCTGAAACTGGTTCGGCAGGTCAAACAGAGCAGCCATTGCCAAAAAAAAACGAGAACATGTTAGATAATGTAAATATCGTTTTAAGACATATAGTATAAATTTACAAGCAAGTTAATAACTAAAAAAGTCTGTATGTCTGTATCGCTCGCCGGCCAAATAGTGAGAGCAGCCATCATCATCAACAACCGCACGGTTGGCTCAGTTGCTAAAGAGCCAGTCTTCTGGGTCTCAGGAACTCAGGGTCTCTATGTGTGTGTATATATATATATATATAAAGTAGTTGAGGAAGTGCTGAATGTGTAATTATATCTGCAAAAGGTTAGACCTTTACATCTTGCAGGAGAAGAACGTTAAACTCGAGTATATAAAGGCCTGGGTCGATTGCTAATTGACTAAAATTTGGATAAAAAATTATTTTGAGGACATAGAGAATTTAAATGAATATTTTTCTTCGATAAGCTACTAAACACGACGTCCATAACTTTCTAAAGGTACTTATATGATGTCACGTGATCTGATGACGTCATAATCAACAAACATTATATTGTAAACTTCAAAGTAAAATGCGGTCGCGAGTATAACTCAAGTTTCCAAAGTAACCATGCTAAACTGTCAGCCTTAACGTACTTCACAACGCACAACCCACAAAACCTGTCTTCCACTTAACATTGTTGAGTAAATCAAATTTTAAAAGAAAACAGTGAAAGTCACATGACCTGTTTTGGGCTTTATCTCACTAAAGAAACACTGTAGTCAGGTTTTGCGGGTTGTATGTTGTGAAGTACGTTAAGGCTGACAGTTAAGCATGTTAACTTTGGAGTCTTCAGTTATACTTGCGACCGCATTTTACTTTGAAGTTTACAATATAATATTTGTTGACTATGACGTCATCAGGTCATGTGACATCATGAAAGTACCTTCACAAAGTTAAGGACGTCGAGTTTAGTAGCTTATCGGAGAAAAACATTCATTTGAATCTTCTATGTCCTCTAAATAATTTTTTAACCGAATTTTAGTCAATTAGTGATCGACCCAGGCCTTAATATACTCGAGAACCATAGCCCCATTTGCTTTCATTTTAATCCTGTATGGTGAACATGAAAAATCCTGTTGCATTTTTTGCAGAGTAGTGGATATTGTCGCATGGTATAACAGTTTGTCTTTAGTTTTAACAAACCCTCACTCCAATTTGAGCTCAGTACATCCATTCAACCAGCCAACTTTTGGTTATTCAAAGATTGCAAGTTTCTAATTAAGTTTGATTATCTAGTTTTTGGAGTGCTATTCTATTAAGATTCCATAAGTAAAATTTTACATGTTTCATGAAATTTTCAGCATTCATGTAGGATACACAGTGGGCACAAATCACCCCAAAAACGCGCAACTTTAAATTTAATCGAAATTTTCAGATTTTTTCCAAAGTTACATTATATTGTTCCTCTTAAAGTAACAATCTCAAAACTGAAAACCGTTTTCAAATTGGATGAGTGGAAGTGGAGTTATGAATTTTTTAGTTTCATATTTTTCCCGCGGAAAATTGGCGGGAAAAATTTCATACAAAATCATTCGGAAAAATATACTTTTTCAAACTACTTTTTTGCGTTAAAATGTTTCGTTGTCATACATTGCATGATGAAAGAACTATATGTGGCCTAAAATCGTATGTTTTTAGAATTTTAACTTTTTAATGATAAATAGTTGAAAATAATTATTGTAAAAACCGTAAACGTCATAATGACGTCACAGATATCTTAAAATATCTCTAATAAAATTAATATCGAGAAAAATTCTTCGTCTTAAACAGTATATATACTAATAAAACATTACTAAAGATTTTGGAGCTAACTTGGCCTCATCTATCGACTAGAATATATTTTTTTTACTTTCTCAATGACGTCATCAAAAATTACGTCATCAAATCAGTAGTTTCGTTATAACTCTTGTTCCAATAATCACAGACGGAAAAAAATTGTGCCAAATTAGAGAGAATAACAACACAAACAAAATTCAGTGCTTTGTTATTACCTCGCCATAAAAATAAATTTTGGCTAGAAATGTAACATTTTGATATGACGTCACTATGACATCAACGTCGACTCCAACTGCATCAAAATAAAATATCATATCTACTGGTAACACTCTGAAAATTTTATTTCATTATGTCAAAGATTTTTGAAATTATTTACAATCGCTAAAAAGTGTCACATTTTCCTTGCGCATTTTTGAGGTCATTTATGCCCACCGTGATATAGATGACTTCAATTTCTTTAAGGAAGAATTTCACTGCTGATTGACTTGACTATTGACATAATCAAGCTGCGGATATGATGACATCTTGTCTTAAGAAAGGGAGGAAATAACAAAATAGAGCACCTGTGTGGTTTTTCCAATGAAAGCGATCAACCAGACACCAACAATTTTTGAAAAATCCAGGATCTCTGTTCAGACAGTACTTGTGGAAGTTGCATGCATTGTCATAAATAAATCTATCAGGAGCTAGAAAAAGAACATTGCCAATATTTGTTACAGTGCTGCTAATTCAACCGGGACCACTTCGCCTTTATTAGCCAATCACGTTTGGGCTTTAGAACAAAAGACCCAGACTTTGTGTCCTTTTCAGCCAATCCAATTAAAGGAGCGAATGAGTTCAAATTTGAACCGATTGCAATATTTTCATAATAAACGATCAGAAAATGTCTGTCCAGCAACGAGTTAATCAAAACGGCGGAATTTATGATAACGGATGGTGAAATTCTCTTCTTTTACACGAAATAGTTTTGGACCTTAACCATCAAGGATTTTCGCAGAGAAGAATTGCTCTTGAACTTCGTTCAAGTCGGCACTTTGTCAACAATGTTTTGCGTGCGTACGATATTACAAATTCCTCCCAGCCACCAGCAAAGAAGCACAAGGGACGTACTGTTCTGTCTCCAGAGGCTTGCAATGTATTGAGATAGAGAAACTGTGCAAGCCTAGTGTTTACGCCTCAGAATTGCAAAATCGACTTGTGTTTGATGGAATTGTACATCCTGATGACATTCCACATCGCGCTACAATGGGTCATTACTTGCGAAACGATGTTTTGATGACAAAAAAGAAAATCCATTCTCTTCCAGCTGAAGCCAATACTAGAGCAATAGAAGAATATACAGATTTTTATCTCGACCAAATTAGTTACTTGAACATCAGTTCTCTTCATTTTTTTGATGAGTCAAGCGTTACAAAGACAACGATGAACAGAAGATATGGTAATGCACCGATTGCAACTCCTGCTTTTGAAGTACAAAGTTGGGCATCTAATGCTAACTACACTATAAATCTCATGCATTCCTGTCTCGGAGTTGACTATGTAAACGTTATAGAAGGTCCATCCAATGGAAACGAGCTTTTGTTTTTCTTCGAAGAGGCGGTAGAAATTATAAGGCCTAACGGTTCTGTACTACTGAAACGATACAGTGATTATGGACAATTGCCCATTTCACCATGGCCGATTCACTGAAATGGCATTGAGGGATATGCTTGCAGATTATGGAGTAAACCTAGTATTTCAGCCTCCATATTCTCCTCACCTAAACACTTGTGAGCTTTGTTTCCACCATGTCAAAGCCTTCCTGAATCGCCATCAGTTACTGGCTGACAACGAAACTGAAATTGCTATCTACCAAGCATGTGGCAGAATCTCCCCTGAAAATTCTGTTGGATATTTTAGACATTGTGGATATTATATTTAGATTGTAAAGTCTAACATGCTCTTCCAGTTCAGTCTGGTTTGCCGAGTTGCTAGTATCCCCCCCCCCCCCCCCCGTATGACCACACTTCGACAAAGCTATGAATACATTGAACTTAGCCTCAAATGAATTCAGTTTGTGTTTCCAGTAAAGTGTAGCCTGTGCTCATCTATGTTATGGTTACATAACAGAACTCCAGTTAGTATATAAACATGTAATACAAATTCACGATGTCATATTCTTTATCTTGTTTACATTGTCATCCACGGTGTATCCGCTCTTGCTCGTACTGATCAGTTCTAGTAGTCATGCAAAGTCCAAACGGTATCTAATGTAATTCTATTTGACCATTCGGTACATATTGTAGTGCTAATTGTAAAGTTTGTACAATGTCTACCAAGTCTTCTGGTGAACAATAAATGCGATATTTACAAGGGATGACAATTCCACCTCCTGTCGACCATTCGGCCAGGGTGCGTGGCTTGGAAGTGGTAATGCTGTTATTTCACTGAAAGGAAAAATGCATTGCCGGGGATTTAGTTTTCCATCGAGCCAGTTCACCATGCAATGAATTACTGTTATAAAGCCATAATTTTCCTGACTACTGCTGAATTTGTTTTCTTTTTGCGCCTTGTGATTCAATATTTCACAGGTTAATGAAAACTACACATATAAAACTGAGCTGAATGAATTTCACCTACCACAGTACTTGTATTTTTCCTATGAATAAACATAATAAATTGAAAATTGCGGAGCATAACCCTGTTGGTATGTGGCCTATAATTTCATGATTAGAGTAAACTGTGACCGCTGTTGGATCATACAGATTTCCAGGCTCACAAAAGCATTCATATATATCTCCCACAGCCACTATATTCTGATAAACATGGTGACCCTTTACGACAGCGTTTATCATTTCCAAGTGTGGCATTTTTCAGTGACAGTCTTGAAGAATGTTTATGGTGGACTATTTTCCCGTGTATCTCAAACACTTGATCGACAGTTGCTATCGAAAAACTAAAGATAGCTATCTGATCACGTGCGATGTTCATGAGAACTAGACATAGAGATAGTAATTTGTGTACTTGTTTTGTTTGAATAAAAAGACAGGAAATGTTTGATTCACGTTTTAGATTGAATAATAAGCGAATTGATTTGAAAATCAGAGAATTTGCCTATAAAGTATATTTTGGTTGAGCAAAATAAACGCTTGTCATTCTTGACCTTTTTCAGCACGCCGGTAAGCACAACACATTGAGTTTGACTTCAAATTCCTTTATTTGCAATTATTTGATTTATAATTTGAACTTATTTCTGGTAGATTGGATCTCAGTAATAGTTTTATAATTATAAACTCTTTTTTCAAAACAGGTTTCGATAGAAGAACAGTAACTCAACAATAATATGAACATGAATTACTTCTCATTCATATAATAGTAGTGTTGGAATGTTCCGTGTTTCTATTTTCAATCTAAATTGTTATCGTTCGCTTCTCTCAGAAGACTCTGGTTTCAGTTACGGTAGGACTGACGTGACTTTACGATCTGCTTTTACATGTAACTGTGAAGACTGTTTAACTGAACTTGAACTAAAAGTGCATGCTAAATGTTTCTACGGATTTTGACTTCGCAGCTGCGGTCTCATGATAGCAAAGAAACTCGAAGAAGCCCTTTCTCTGGATGCCTTAAACACATCATAATCATTCTTAGATTTATCTTCTTTTTTCTCCAGGTCCTTCAAGATTTTCTTTAATTCTTGAATTTCTGATTTTATCTCGGGGTGTTTGTCGGCATATACATTACAAGGCCCATTCTTGCACTTGGTTTTGTTGTGGCCGGGACAGTGACAAACGGAACAGATCTTTTGGCGTCTGGAGCTGCTGTCTTTATCTTCTTCTAATACACTCCTCTCTGAGGAGTTCTTCCACACTTCTTCTTTTAGCGGTCAAGAGCTCTTGGTCTTGTTTCATTTCCATTTGTCGCTTGTCAAGATAAGAAGTATGTGGGCCGCCTGCACTGATCTGCGAACTCTTATTTTGAACTGGCATATTTGACGCAGTAGGTATAAACATTTTAGAGTTATTGGATACAGCAGGTGTAAAACCAGTAACAGTAGCTGGGTTAGATGGTGCAAATGTCAAAGGACTAGCTGGACTTGAGCTCATCAATGTGGTCGGGACAAACTGACAATCTCTGCCAGATGACTTTGCTTGAATGGAGTAAGCCGAGAAATTACCTACTGATCCAATGTTCTGCGGGAATAGTTCCTTTGGTTGAAAATTGGATGTTTTCTCCTTCAAATCGGCGAGTTCTGTTTCCAGAATTCTTTTCTCGGCCATCTTTAATTTTTGTGGCGTTGGGAATAAAACATGGAGATCGGGTGATCTAAAGTACTGTAAAGAACCTAAAGTACTAAAGCCACGACTTTGGAAGTCCTTGACCAGCCTCTCTAGGCCAAGGCCATTTGATATTGACTACTGGTAAACCTCTGACATCCTCTACTAACTATGATGATACAGTTTAGTTTCCCATGCCTAAACTAAACTACGCCGGAACTTCATGAATTGGCTCTGTCTTTTGTTCTCAAGCGCAAATGTGATTGGCTAATAAACCCGAGGTGGTCCCGGTTGAATTAGCAGCACTGTAAATGTTTGTTGTTAGAATTATGATTGTGAAAGGTAAACATTGTTCTATATTCGACTTACTGACATATTTTGATATCTACAAACTGCGAAAAGCCGACGAGCAAACTGATAATGTTATTGCCAGAATCAATGGAGATACTTTTACCTTTTTCAAATCGCGTCCAAATGATAGTGAAAGGAACATTTGGAGACTCGTGGCATTCCATCACTTCAAATCCATAACATATCCCTATTATATATAAGCACTGGCAAGTTAAGAATTTTGACTTGAAAAATCTTATAATAAAATTAATCATAAGGGTTTTCCTCAATTGTGTCAAAACGTTGTTAAAGAAATAATTCATTATATGCTAAAACAAAGAACTGTGGAGGCCCAAAAGGAAAACAGATATTTGATTGGTACAATTAAAGACAAAAAACAGTGAATATACCAGGCAATAGACTTGGATGCCCATGTGACATTTTAGTGCATGCAGGTTCACTATCTTTTCTTTTGTCAAAAGCAAAAACTGCTCTCGCACTACATGGGAGTAAACATGGAAAAAAGGAAAGCCCAGAGGAGAAAGGCTCGACTGGTGTGTCAGATGATGGGATTTTGGGTGGGTCTTCAAAGAGCTGTGATGCTTTATTAACCATGTCTTGAAAAAGTGACTTCCATAGCTCAACCACCACCAAGTGTAAAGCGGATATTACCCGAAATATCAGGGGACATTTCAATTGAAGAACTCTCATTTTGATGGCATCAGAGATTACATTTTTGCAGCTGAAATCATCCTTCAGAAGCTCCTTCAATATGCAGAGAAGCTCTTCTTCAGGATGAACAACAGCACAGACTGGAGAATTACATCCCAACGCATATAAAAGTGCAAAGATGTCTGGATGGATATCAGAGACATCCCTTTCTTCTATCCATTCTATTACGCAGGCAAGGGATGGACCACATTCCATCAGGACTTGCAAGAGGTGTAGTTTGTTTTCGCTTGTCAATATTTCTTTTTTTGCATACATTTTAACTAGATGTCGTGCTTCCTTGTGGGTGACCATAACTCGTTGCTTGTGACCAGTAGAATTGAAAGTTAAAGTTAAATTAAGTAAGATTTGAAATGGATTGTCAGGGTATCATTTCTCACTAAAGATGGTTCATTATTTCGTAAAAATGTAATCAACTATAACAACGGAGTAGCAACACACACCATTATTACTGATGGACCAGCTTGAGGTGTGTGTGGGTGTTGGGGGGGGGGTGATAGTTGTAGAAAAGTTTTGAAGCCATTGATCAATATTTTATCTCTGTCTTATAATCTGTCTGATAACAGCTAATAACTTAAAACTTATCTTCCTTGTGGAATGACTCCATCTTCAGCAGAACTTGCAGAAGAGGACAATGGGATAAATTTGCTTGGAAATGCAACACTAGTAGCATCACAGATGATGGTATTTGGTTCTTTTCCACATAACCTGCATGAGAAGAAATCTTCATACTTTATGTCAAGAGGGTCGAGAAAGGCAAACCAGGCCAATCTCCATGTGTTGTAATCAATATACTGAGAGAATGCTGTGCTGCCTGAGTCTAACTGACGTTGCTCCCATACATTAAAGTATGTGTGTAGGGTTAGTCTGGAGGAAAATAAGATAAAAATCCCCTTTAGCACAAGTAAAATAAATGGCTCAAGCTCATACCGTATTTACTCGTGTACAAGTCGACCCCCCAAAAATTCAATGAAAATCCCAGTTTTTTCGTATATCCTCTGTATAAGTCGACCCTAGTTTTCTTAGTGTTGTGCTGCCTTGAAAATTGAATCATAATCTCGCAATTTGCATGAAAATGTGTGTAAATTTGACAACGAAACTCTGAGCATAAGCGAGTAGTTCGCGAGCAGGCCGCCATTTTGAATGCTTTGTAACCACTCAGTTTTATTGTTCCATTAACTTCACACCATTAATCGGTTGGCGTCGCTGTAAACAAACTGAAAATTAAAGAATAATCCTAGCAAGAAGTGAAGAACAGTAAGAAGTAAAAATTTCATACGCTTTATTAATTAAACTTTGGTCTTCCTGTTTCTTTGAGTATGGACTGGAACCGACAGACATCTGATTATAAAAAACCAACATGGCGGACTTTTGTTTTGAATAGTTGAGTGTAATAAAAGCAGTATGTGACTGATTTTATTTCCTCTCTTACAAAAGGTCAACTTTATAAACGAACAGTGTATGAATGTTTTATTTGATGTGTAAGTTTTTCGTGCATAACAGAGAGTAATTCTGCCGTTTACGTCTCATAATTGTAAAGCTGATTTTTAAACTTAGATTACATGAATTTTCGCCAACAAAACCTCAATAAACATATCGTTTGGTTCCCAATATGGAAAAAGGCTACATTTTAACTTATTGTTCAGTTAATTTTAGGATGATTTTTTTAGTTCATTTGTTGACCCGGCGTATAAGTCGAGGTCGGTTTTTTTGACTTAAATTTGATGAAAAAAGGTCGACTTATACATGAGTAAATACGGTACTTAAGGGGTGTGCATTAGCTGGTATCTGCAAAAACTCTTGTACAGAACAAAAAACATGTATGTTACAATGCCTTTACCCAGAATGAAGATAAAGATGCATAAAATCCCTTAAAACTTCATAGCTGATCATTCTTTTCCCAATCCAAAGAACTCCATATTCAGCTCCATCCAGATGAGTTACACTGTTGCAGAGATTGTTGGAGCATTTTTTAGAATAAACTGAAATGTAAGACATAAAAGGATGTAAGAGACGTTAATGTTGATTATAAAGCTGATGAGAGTAAAAACATGAAAAATGAAATGTAAGACATAAAAGGGTGTAAGAGACGTTAATGTTGATTATAAAGCTGATGAGAAGTAAAAACATGAAAAATATACTATATAACAATGGCATTCTTATATTAATCATTACAGTAAATATACACTAAAGTTCTGGCATATATTAGACAATAATTACAGATCTACTTTTGTAGTAATTATGGGCTTAGTGAAGATCCAATCTTGACCTGCATTTGCCATCCACACTGAGGTCCTTTGGGGGCATTTACATAATGTTTGCCACCATCACATAATTGGAAGATCAGAAAAACCCAAAATCCAAAAGAAAGTTTCAATTCATTATAATTTTGTCATGAAACAAAAAATTACCGTATTTGCCGGTGTATAAGTCGACTCGTTGTATAAGTCGACCCCCAAAAATTCGACCGAATTTCGCGATTTTTTTATATTTCCTTTGTATAAGTCGACCATAGTTCTTTGAGTTGCTCTTAATTTGAAATTCAATCAAATCTTTGATGTCTACGAGAAAAACGAGGGCAGATGCCACAGGTTTTTATCGCCCAATACCTTAGCAGGCCGCCATTTTGAATTGCCTTGTAACCTTTCAAGACCTTCATGCCGTGGGAGACTGGTAAAGGAAACAATTATAAGGTAACAAAGGGTATTATTTACAGCTTTTTTTAACATACAAAATCATCTATCCTAGAGTTTGTTTTTCATGAACTATTTACACTGTACATGTATCAGTTTTGCTCATAACTGAGATTGTTAAAAATGTTCAAAATCCTTCAAAATTGTCTTCGTCATCACTATCTACAAAGAGTTTGCGCCATTCACTCCCAGTCAATCTGTCATCATACAATTCATCGTCATTATACTGGTCTTCCGAGTCGTCCTCATCTCCTTCTTGTTCTTCCCATATCATGTCGTCTTCGGTGCCATCAAGGGCGTTACAAGGAGATACAAGGAGATATTTCTTGAAAGAGTACACAACGGTGTATGCTGGCACTTCTTTCCATGATTCATTCACCCATACCGACACAGTCTCTAGTGACGCTGCTTTCATAGAACCTCCTTTGGTAACCTTCAATCATCCAGTTGCTCCATTTCTGTCGAAGTCTGTCTTTGAACAGCTTGCTCAAACATACGTCGAGTGGCTGCACGACACTAGTGAGTCCGCCAGGTATAGCAGCAATGTCGGTGTTGTTCACTTTCAATTTTCTCTTTACCGACTCCACAAGATGTGCGCTAAATGAGTCCCACACAAGAAGCCTTTTCTCTTTCAATAATCCTCCAGGTCTTGCATTCCATACTTTGTCTATCCAAATTTAGCTACACCAGAAGGGAACTGTCCTTTGGGCAATGTTTTTCTCTTGAAAATAATCATTGGCTTTAGTTTAGTACCATCAGCTAAACAGCTAAGCACAACGGTGAATCTTGACTTCTCGTGGCCAGTCGTTTTAACAAGCACAGTTTTATCTCCTTTGGTCAAGACAGTTTTTGCAGTGGTCATGTCGAATCACACTGGAGTTTCGTCCATGTTTCCAGTTTGTGATAACTCTTATCCTTCTTTTTCTCTCATCTTAATCACGTAGGACTGGAAGCTCGTTACTTTGTCTTCAAGATCTTCTGGCAGTTTCTGTGCAATTTTAGTCCTTTGACAAAGTACAAGATCGTTTCTCTTTAAGAAGTGTGAACACCAACTCACTGTTCCCTTGAAATCGACAATGTTATCTTTTTTTCGCAATTGACAAAGCTCGTAAGTGAATCATGTTCCTGGTAACAATGTAGCCACTTTTTCTCTGCTCCTCAATCCAATTTACAAGTTGTTTCTCGAGCTCTGGCCACTGGCAGCTTTTTCCTCTATTAGCGCATTTGTTCTTCGGCATTTCAGCTAACTTTGTGGCATTCCATCTCCAGTCCCTAACAAGCTTCTCATTCACGGGGTATTTTCTTGATGCTGCACAATTATTGGTTTCTTCGACAAACTTGATGACTAAAAGTTTGAATTTAGCTGAGTATTTCATTCGTCTTGACATTTTCGCAGTATAAGAGTAAGTGATTAGTTTAGTTGATCTCGATAAGTAATGTTTGACTGAACTAGTCGGTCAGTGATACATTTATATACCAATGTTAAGTTTATTGATAACTCACGTCTTTTGTTTTTGCAAAACAAAGCATGTTATTAAACTATTAGAGGTTCAACAAAAGGTGTGATTTTGCATTCACTGTAGTTTTCCCAGAACAAAAGACAAGAAGACAATAGACAATAGATACACGTTTGTAAAGCCGCTTTATTGATCTATCACATTTTACTATAAAGGTGTGACTTCACACTCATTGAAACACAACCTAACACCTTTAATCGTTTGGCATTGGTTGGTGTAAACAAAACTGTAAACACAACTAAATGAAGAAGACAAGACAAACTCCAAAAATTGATATTGAAACTTTAATAAGTGGCAATATTTCGGCAATATTATATGAAACTTCAAAACATTCCCAAGATCTCCCAGAAAATGGACTGGAAACGATTAACAAGTCATGTGACCGATTCAAACAAATGGCGACTCTTTGAGGCGTCTTCATCATTCAGTTCATCTTCATTTCGCTTGGTGAAACAACAGAATACATATTTTTATGCTTTCTTTTCGAAATAAAGTTAAATGTTTATTTTGATGAACGTTTTACTCGTTTAAAACACCAAGTTTCGATCATCTTACCTCACTTAAAAGTCCGATAAGAAAGTCATTCCGAATCGGCAGACTCATTAGTTCGTGATTGAGTTGTAAGTACTTCAGACACTCTTTGCTTTATTTACTTCATTTGCGAAATTTAAGTCAATAAAACCAACAAGAATTATTGATATGTCAAATTTTAGCAAGTTATACAGATTTAACTCATTGTTTTCTTCAATCCCAAGCGATTTCTGAAAAAGTTAATTTTAGACCCGGTGTATAAGTCGAGGTCGTTTTTTTTAGGTCATTTTAAGACGTTGAAAGGTCGACTTATACACCGGCAAATACGGTATGCATAGTAACAATATATATTCACTAAAAGAAGTACCAACAGCATTTAAAACACCTTGAAATGCTCTTTTGACCACCCATTTTGTGAATAAAAAATAATTTAAGGCTTTTTCATAATGTGCAGTACATACCTTTACATGAGAACAAAGTATTCATTGTAAAAACTGTTGTAATGCTATCTATTTCCATAGAATTACTCCATTCAGATTTATAAACTGGACAACAATCACCAGCAGCAGGTGGAATCATTGCAAATTCATGCAATGACTTTGTCAGGCATGCTTGAGGGAGTCCAGTCTGAAACAGAGTTTGTAAATACTCTGGGACAGTAACTGGAATGGGAATGGATGAATGTTTCCTAGGACCTCTTCTAGCACTTTCTAATTGTGATGACTCATGCCCAACATGTGTCTGTGACATCATATCATACACTTGTTGAGGAAGATTTGGGTCACTGGCCAATATGGCTTTCTGAATGGTTATGATGTGTGTGCAATTATGGTTATTATACTGGCATGAAAGACATGTGGGTCTGTTAATTATTATTCCCACAAACCCATACATGTCATTTTCAGATGAGCCAATATTAACACAAAGAACATTACTTGAGGCCAACGTGTAAACTTCATGGGATACCTCAAAGACAATTTTAAACAAGTAACACATAGTTTTATCAGTGTAGTGTAATAACAATAAGAGGGCTTTTCATATGAGTGAGAAAAGCTAAGTTAGAAAACACTTATTAATAAGCCCAGGAGTAATAGAAATAGAAACTGCACTCCCACATATTTTGGACAGGGATGCTTGTCATTCCTTTTATAAATCAGCAACTTTGCACCATTGTTTTAAAGCTAGTTGGAATATCAAGTGAGTGAATTGGTACCAATTTAAGGCACTTTTAGTAAACATGATACCCAATCTAATAATTCTGGTAATACCATGATCACCTCGGGATCTATTGTTTTTGGAGGGACATTTAATCGCTAACATCTCCCCCTAATGAATAGAAAGAGGGAAAATTAGTTCTAATATTCCTTCATTAATTATGAATGAGGGATGATTAGAACTAATCGTCCCTCATCCATAATTAATGAGGGACGATTAGAGCTAATCGTCCCTCGTGTTATTCATGATTGGTTGTCCCTCATTTAACACAATCATTGGGACCCCGAGTCTAAACAGACCCGGTTTGAAAGTTAATGCATTATTAATTAGGATGTATACCACACTGCTACAAGCTTTAATCCATGTGGGATAGAGAAATTGGTCTTTAGGTCACTAGCTAGGACAATATTTGCGCATTTGTAAAATATCTTCAATGTCCAACTCAACAAATAATTTTTAACAAAAAGCATCAACATTTTATTATATGATTGAAATACATTACAAATGTCCTTCCTTATTTTTCAAGGAGAAGAAAACAATAATTTTATAACTTGGATTTTAATATCAAATAATGTCAAAACATAAAACCAAAGTCAGAATCAATTTCATCAGAGTAATCACTTTCATAATCAAAAACCTTCTCGGGTGGAAGTTTTAACTGTGCAGTAAGCCACTCCATGTCCCTTTCAAGGTTGTCTATTTGAATTTCATTATTTGCCAACTGTTCTTCTAGAGCACAAATATGCAGAGAATCATCTTCTGGTGTTTGATCTGTTTGTGCAGCTGCATCAACGACTAAAGTGTTAGCTGTTGAGGCTTGGACTTTTGGCTTGGCTTTACAAAGCTTTTTCCGATTACTGCACCATCTTTTGACAGTGGCTTCAATTAATGGTCCACATTCATTAACATCAGGCCCATTAATGGTAACATGCATGAGAGATTCCAGCATGTCATTTTTCATGCTACTCCGCAGTCTTGTCTTCAGTCTTTTTACAGCAGAAGCTCCCCTCTCAGGCCATGCATTGGATACTGGTAATGAAAGGCAAACTTCAGCAATGTAGAGCAGACCAGGTATGAAATGCTGATAAGTCGTGCGCATGGCAATCATATGTTGTAATGTCCATTCTGTAGATGTTTGTGAGACCAAGTTCTTGTTTTTTTGAGGATGCATTATGTGTTGAGGTATTTCACTCTTTAACTTCAGCAGATTGTATTTGAATTTTTTCCACTCACATTCTAATTCTTCTTTCAATTCTTCTTTACTTTCGTTTTCTTGAAAAAAATGGTCAGCAAGGATTCCCACTTCACCGATACCATATTCTTTAAATTCATTATCTGACCTGCAAGGTATTGCCATAGGATCAAAGATCTTAAAAGCATTGAGTACTGGGAGACTTCCAGCAAATCTATTCTCAATGTTTTCTATCAATGCGTCAACATACTTCTTAGTCAAGTTATTAAGATATTGCTCATTGGAGGAAGTGAGTTTTAACTCACAACTTGAAAGTCTTCCTTTATCTAGTAGGTCAGCCTTCAAGTTTTTTTGGCTTGAAGCAATCTCTTTAAGCTGATCAATGGTGTATTTAATAGCAGGATCAATAGCTGAAAAAGAAATATTTCCTCTTTGAAATGCTCTACTGAGATGAGAAAGAGGTGGTAAAACCTCATGTAGAAGGTATACCGTTGAAAGAAATTTGATATGTGCTACTTGTTTAAGAAGGCCAATTGCTGTACTATCATTATCTTTGTATACTCTTAGGGGTGTGTGTTAAGGGGATAAAGTCTCATAAACACCTGCAATTGCCATTTCTGTGGACAGCCATCTTGTTTTGCAAGCCTTCTTAAACTTTTTTGCAATTACCTTTCTTGCCATCATTTGAGATAGCCAAAAGATTTTGCAGCTAAAGCTGCTTTAAGCATATGACGCACTTTTTTTGGCAGAATTTTTGAAAAAAGGACCACCGTTGAGTTAAGTTCTTTTCAACTGTTTTGATGTATGCAATGTCCATCATTGGCATTCACCATATGCAAGTGCTAGTCTGTGGCATATACAGTGAACATTTAAAACCAATTTAAATTCTCTTCTAATCAGAGCAGCCACACAATTGTTTTTTTCCTGTCATAACACTGCAACCGTCCGTGGCAATACCTGCAAACGTACTGAGTTCAAGTTCTGAGTCATCCATTTGCTTAAATATTGTGCTTTGATTGCAATAGAATTAGCAGAAGTGAATTCTTCTAGAACATCATCAACTGCGAGAAATTTGACATCAGCTTTTGCTAGAAATTTGACATCAGCTTTGCTAGAATCTTGATCAAAATACTGCACAAAGGTGATCACCTGCTCTTTGTTGGAAATGTCACACACCTCATCACAGAGGATGCTAAAGACGTTTGCCATACGTGTATTTCTTTTGCACTTGCGCTTTTATCTCCTGTCGAAGGACGAGGAACATTTCTCTTACTGAACCACCTGAACGATGATGGAAATATTCAATATCTGAAAGTTGAAGTTTTTTCCAAAAGTTCAAGAAGACTTGTAAATTTACGGTTTGGAAGTTCTTCTTCGGAAATCCAGTAGAGGGTAAGAAAAGCTTTGTAATAGACATCTCTGACTTGGTCTAGGTTTGTCAATCTGCTTTTGGAAAGTAGACACCTTGCTCATCAGCTTCAGCCTCTACAGAATGCTGTATGCTGTGCACTACAAGCATGTTCCTCGACTGTCTTTCGTTGTAATGGACTGAAGCTTCCAGGTTAAATTTCTTTGTTTTGTTTTGAGGATTCATTGAATTGTTCTTTCTACAGATAATACAATACATTCCCTCTCCTTCTACATTAACTAACCAGTGATAACCAGTTTTGTCACAGTAACTTAGTTCATTATCTAGAATCCAAGCATGTTGAAATCGGTCTTTTGACTTATTTCGTTCATTATCTTTTTTACTTATACTTGTACAATTAGATTGTTTACAAGTATAAAAGCTATGTACAATAGAAACTGCACTAAAAGATGTATTTAAGAAATCTCTCACTTTATCTTCAGGAACTGGCTTTGCTTTCTGACGTTTATAAAGAGGCAGGGAATCAGAACAACTTGGTTCTGTTTCTTCAGAAACAATAGATACATCTTTGCTTAATTGGTTTGAATCTACATAAGGAAACCCTTGTTTTGGTGCTTCTTGGTTTCCACAGGTCTCTGAAGATAAATACAAAAAAAAGAAGATATTTCTCAGTCTAGAATTTCATGCAGATCGAGCACATATTGAAATGGCTCTTGTAAAGGCGCCGATGTGGTGGCATGCAATAAACACTACACGTCCATCGTAAGGTTTCACTTTGTAACAAGTTGAAAGAATGAGGTAAAATCCTAAGCGAAAACATATACAGTTACAAACTTGCCAAATAAAGAGCAGAAATAGCAAAAATAAAGAAAAGTTTACTCACCAAACGATGGACACACTACACAAAGTGCACACGATGCTACATGACTTGCGCCCATGCTGTTAGTAGGTTAGCGGACACACAAACACGTGATACAAGTGGAAGTTAAAGGTTAGTAAAGTGGAAATGCAAAAAATTACAATTCAAATTGTTGAGGAAACAACCTCAACATCCTGGGGGGTCGGGCCAAACAGAAACAATACATCACTTAAAATCTTGATTAACAATCAATGTCAACGTCTATGGTGTCCATATACTATTCCATAAATCACTTAGAGTCAATAATAAACAGTCACTTGATATTTGACATGTCCAGGTTAAGTAAATGTTCAACTTTATCTCTTCATGGTGACTCTTCGAGTAAGCATAACTTGTTGACGGGTCGAACCAATGTGGAACCCTTGGTCTTTAGCTCTGCCATCCTAACATGATTATCCTTGCCTGGGAAAACTTTGATCACGCGGCCAAGTAGCCATCTGCTTCTAGGCTCTGTGTTGTCAGCAATAAGTACGAGGTCGTTGATCTTTAGGTCTTTTCTTACTGTCGTCCACTTCTGATGATACTGGAGTAGAGGCACGTACTCCTTAATCCATCTGGACCAAAAGTGATTTGCAATGAACTGAGCGTGTCTCCACTGCTTTCTGCCATACAGGTCATCCCTGTTGAATACTCCTGGTGGTGGCGTGACGTTCGAGCGCAACAGCAAGAAGTGATTAGGTGTTAGTGGTTCCAGGTCGTCTGGGTCGTCACTACTTGGACACAACGGACGGTTGTTGAGGATCGAAACTGCTTCACTGAACACGGTGCGCAGCGTCTCCCAGGTAAGAGGTGCACTTGGATTTCCAAGAAGTGGTGCCATCGTTTTACGTACACTACGAATCAGTCTCTCCCAGACTCCAGACATATTACTGGCAGTTGGAGGTTGGAACTTCCACTTTGGGATTGGACAGCTATACCATTCACATCCCTTTGAATGTAGTTCTCTTCTGATAAGTTCCTCGTTGAATGCCTTGATTGATACTCTAAGCTCCTTGGCTGCTCCGGTAAAATTAGTGCCATTATCGGACCATAGTTCCTTTGGGCATCCACGAACGGCAATAAATCTTCTCAGGGCTTGTATGAAGACATCAGTTGATAGCGAGCTTGCATCTTCAATGTGGATAGCCCTCGTAGTGAAGCAAACAAATATGCATCCATAGATCTTTTCTGTGGCGCGTCCCCTCTTCACATAGAAGGGACTGAAGTAGTCAACTCCGGTATAGGTGAATGGAGCTTCGTATGGCGTGAGACGCTCCTTTGGTAGATCTCCCATGGCCTGTTGCATCAGCGGGGCGTGACGTTTACGACAGTCAATACACTTGTGTAGAAGCCGTCGCACCAGAGACCTGCCGTTGACAATCCAGTATTGTTGGCGTATGGTAGACAAGACGTGTTCTCGTCCTGCGTGGCTGAGTATCTTGTGATAATACATTACGATGAGCTCAGAGATGTAGTGGTTCCTTGGAACAATCATTGGGTGCTTGAGGTCTGGGGGAAGTGGTGCATTTCGGATTCTTCCGCCGACGCGCAGAATTCCATCCACCATTGTTGGGTTGAGTGCTGATAACGGACTTGTTCTCTTCACTTGTCTTTGCTCTTTCAATGCGTTGTATTCCTCTGGAAAGGACTCTGCTTGTACTAGACGTATTACCTCTTGGCTTGCATTCTTGATCTCCGATAGTTGAAGAGCGCTTGGCAGAGGTGGTGATTCCCCTTTCACAGCATTCACGAATCTCAATAGCCATACCATCACTCTCAGTAAGCGAGACCATGACGAATAACGCCTGAGTAGCTGGCTGACTTGTGAATCAATTGGTACCGACGAGGTTGTTGCGTTGTTGCTGTGTGGTGTACTGTCTTCTACATTAACTACATCTTCTTGGGGCTGTGGTTCCTTGCGTGGCCACTGATCTTCGGGTTGCCAGAGCAAGTCAGGTCCTGTCCACCAGCGACAGCCTTCCTTGAAGTAGTCGATGCTAACACCCCGTGAACCTTCATCAGCTGGATTTTGAACGCCAGGCACATGGCGCCACTGCTCGATTGAGGTTGCTTCGTGGATCGTGATACGGTTTGACTCAAACACTGGAAAGCGTCTTGTCTTGTTACGGATATACTGTAGGGTCGTCAGAGAATCAGTCCAGTGGGTGGTCGAGTCGATAGGCAAGTCCAGCTCTTTCAGTAACGTGCGGCTTAGACGGGTGGCTAACACAGCTGCTTGTAGCTCCAAACGCGGCACAGTCCACTCTTTCGCAGGAGCGTTCCTGACCTTGCCCATAACGAATGAGCAATAGATCTGTCCCAGTTGATTCAGCATCCTCAGATAGGCCACTGCTGCAAGTCCCCTTCTGGATGCGTCAGAGAAGACGTGTAACTGGATGCATGAGGGAGAGTGGAGACTTTGGGACTTGAAGCATCTAGGGATGTGGATATTTATTACGTGTGGTATGCCTCGTAGCCATTCTCTCCATAGTGACATGTAAGGCTCCGGAACCTCTTCGTCCCACGACACCCCAGTGCGCCATAAGTCCTGGAGCAGGATCTTTACAGGTAATGTGAGTGGGGCTAGGAACCCCAAAGGATCAAACAGTGAACTGGCAACAGACAGAATCCCTCTCTTGGTAGGTGGCTTGGAGCTAGGTACGAATTTGAAGCCGAAGGCGTCAGTCTCAGCATCCCAGTATACTCCAAGGGCGCGTCCAATTGGTAACCGGTCAAGATCCATGTCAAGTTTTGGATCGGCTCTGTCCTCCACATTGATAGAAGCCAACACTTCACGACAGTTCGCGGTAAACTTCGAGAGGTGAAAGCCACCTTCTGTTAGCAGCTCGACCAGCTTGGTTGCCAAGTTTATAGCACGTTCTTTGGTTGACGCAGACTTAAGAACGTCGTCTACGTAAAAATTGCGCTGGACGGTTTGCACGACGTCCTGGTCGTAGGAGCTTTCATTGTCTTGTGCGGTCATCCTCAAGGCCTTGTTGGCGCAGCATGGACTGGATTTCGCACCAAAGATGTGCACGCACATCTTGAACTCCTCAGGGGCCTTTTCTAGATCGTCGCTTGTCCACCACAGGAACCGTAGCGCGTTGGTGTCTTCCTCAATGACTTGGACCTGATAGAACATGGCCTCAACGTCAGCTGTAAAGGCAAACAGCTCTTCTCTGAATCGTAGCAAAACTCCAGTGAGGTCGTTGATAAGGCATGGTCCTTGAAGGAGGTTGTCGTTGAGCGATGTCCCATGATACTTTGCGGCGGCATCAAAGACCACTCTGATCTTGTCTGGTTTGTTGGGGTTGCTAACCGGATGATGTGGTAAGTACCAGGTCTTGTCATTGACTTTTGCTGCTTCTTCCTTTGATAGCTTCACGGCATACCCTTTCTTTATGTAATCGTCCATCACCGCCTTGTACTTGTTGAAGAGTTGTAGGTTACCTTGAAGACGATTCTTGAGATGTTTCATCCTTGCTTCAACTAGAGGTCGGTTGTAAGGGAGCTGAGGCTTCAGCTCTTTCCACAGCAGTCCCATTTTGTAATGGTTTCCATCTTTGCATAACGTTTCGTTAACGATCCCCATAGCTCTCTTGTCCTCGATGGACATCGGTTTACTAGTCACCATCTCTGCACCATATGACTCCACCTTCCAGAATCGCTGAAGTTGCTCGTCCAGTACACAGTCCATGGTGGTTACATGGTTGGTGTTCGCAGCATCCCCGAGGACGCCCTTACAGGCACTGCCGAGAACGCTCCAGCCAATGCAGGAACGTATTGCAAATGGCTCATCACGACTACCTCTTCTTACTTCAAGGGGCACAAAGGCCTCATGAATGTTAGTTCCAATTAGCACAGAGATTTTCTTTCTCTCTACTTCCGGGAAGGGGACATGTTGTAGGTGTGGCCAGCTAGTCCCCTCCTTCAGAACTTCAGTATGCTTCAGTGGTATAGAAAGGTCTTTTATCGCCCAGGCAGAATCAGCAAGGATACCCTCATCTTCACCAGCATCAACAGATGACATCTTGAATTTGACCTTTAGTCCATGTTCCTCGACAGCTGAGTCGCTTACGGTGGATAAGCACAGTTTACTTGGGGTTCCTTTCATCCCTAGCAGACCATAAGTAGTAATCGTATTTCCGGTCATACTTGTAACTCGCAGGGGAAGTACCTGCAGGAGGACTTCTTGAGAATTTACCTTTGCAGACACGCAAAAGTTTGCTTTTTGAACTTCAGAAGTCGATTGTGGCGTAGAGTTGCGAGCATTCTCTTCTTTCTTTTCATAGTGTAGTAGGGTATGGTGCGGCTTGCCACACCCATTAGCACGACATCGATTTGTAGACTTGCACTGCTTTGCGTGATGTTTAGAGCTCAAGCAGTTGAAACAAAGGCGATTGCTCTTTACAAAGTCCGTTCTTTCACGAGGACTCTTTGCCTTGAAGGCATCACATTGGTACAGACGATGATCCTTTGAACACTTTGGACATGACTCCTCCTTCGTTGCTGTTGTAGTAGTTGCAAATGCAGACACTTTATGAGTAGGCTTGATTGGCTGTCTAATAGGTGGCTTGGGCGTCAACTGTGAAGATTGTAAAAGAAATGGGTGGTTGGCCACGTGCGCTCTGTCTCGAAGGAAGTCAACGACATCCTTAAACGATGGCATTGCCTTTCCTGTTTTCTCTAGCTTACGTAAATGTTCAACGAACTTTCCCTGCACACTTTTGGGTAGGCGTGACAGTAGTTTCTCCAGGTTGTCCGTGTTGACTTCTGAGAGGAATCCCATTGAGGCAAGCGTATCGTAGTTTGCCTGCACTTCATCGGCGAGACGCTGTAACGCCTGATGGTCGGTCGCACTGATTGGAGGTCCCTTTGTCATAGAGTCCACGCAAGCCTTTACCACTTGGTAAGGACGTCCAAATCTGTCTTCTAGGATGTTTAAAGCCTTCGTAAGACCTCCTGGTATCGTTTCATAGCGCTGTACCGCTATGAGAGCTGGTCCCTCCAGGAACTGGAGTAGTCGAGTCATCTTTGTTGCATCATCCAAGGGCTTTGCTTCAACCAGCTGTTTGAACCTCAGGCGGAATGCTGGGTATTTATCCGCTGAACCATCAAACTTCAAGACTTTAACTGTTGGAAGGTCACGTGTTGCGTTCATCCTATCCATAGTAGCTACGAAGGTCTCGACCATTAAGGTGCTGTGGTCGGCAAGGGCAGGCGTTTGATGCGTGGTGTTTTCACCGGCTGGTGGGCGAGTTGTTGTCATCTTGTCACTTGGCAATGATGGAGGCAGATTCCCTTCGATTGATGTCAAAGTCCTTGATTTCGTTTCAACATCTTGAATTCCTGTTTTCAAATTATCCTTGTGGTGTAGAATTCCACGTTGGGCTTCCTGTGTAACACATTCTTTACCAGCTTGACATTCCTTTGACTCTTGAAGCTCGTTAATCAGGCCTTTAGACTCCTTCGCTGGAAGTTGCATTTCACCTTGTCCACATTTATCAAAACCCGGTTGGGCTTCCTGTGTCACACATTCTTTACCAGCTTGACGTTCCTTTGACTCTTGAGGCTCGTTAATCAGGCCTTTAGACTCCTTCGCTGGAAGTTGCATTTCACTTTGTCCACATTTATCAAAACTCGGTTGGGCTTCCTGTGGTGTAGTAGTTTTCTCTTGGGTTTGCTCTGGCGAATGTTTCTCAGTCTCAGGGGTGACAGGAAGTGTAAAGTGGACATTGGGTGGCGTCACAAATGGTGTTGATGTTTTAGGAAGAGTAGCACCCACTTTAGGGGTCACAACGTCCGCAAACATGGGGGGCGGTGGTATCACGGTACAATCATCCAAGTTATCACATATGTTTTCATTTTCTTGCTGATGCGTTGTCATCATGGGATCATCACTCGATAGCGAGTGGCCCACAGTCTTAATCACAAGTTGTTTGCTATTTGAACCCACGATGGTGTTCTGGAGTTCAGACTCACTTCGCTGAATCTCCAACTCTAATTTTGAGATTTCGGACCTCACTGCATCCGAAATGAGCACGTTTAATTTGTCGATGTAGGAAGAAACTCGTTGGTTTTGAGCACGATAATTTGTGTCAACGTCGATGTACTTGTCACAGTTCTCATCTAGAAGTAAAGCATAGCTCGCACAACAGCCTTTGTATTTGTTAAAGGCTTCCAATAAACGCGATTCAAGTTGTTGTAGGAGCTCAATGTTAGTAATGTCAGTCAATTTGTCAACATAATTGCACACCTTTGTGATTCCGGCCAGATATCCACTTCGAGATTTGTCCAATTGACGTATCCTTTCGTGTAGAACTCCTTGATCCATAGTTCAACAGAAGAAGTCACAAATGACCACGAATAAGTCCAATAAAGTTGCACAAATAAGCATTTAACACGAGCCAGTAGTAGAAGTAAACACAAATCGATAATGAATAAGTCCACCAAAAAATGCACAAATAAACACTTAACGAGCCACACAAGTGTCGATCTTCTAGCAACGAACGATTCCAAGTATAAACACGGTTTGAGTAGGCAAATAATCCTTTCTCGTTTGGATTTTACGATGTAAAGGCGCCGATGTGGCGGCATGCAATAAACACTACACGTCCATCGTAAGGTTTCACTTTGTAATAAGTTGAAAGAATGTAGTAAAATCCTAAGCGAAAACACATACAGTTACAAACTTGCAAAATAAAGAGCAGAAATAGCAAAATAAAGAAAAGTTTACTCACCAAACGATGGACACACTACACAAAATGCACACGATGCCACATGGCTTGCGCCCGCGCTGTTAGTAGGTTAGCGGACACACAAACACGTGATACAAGCGGAAGTTAAAGATTAGTAAAGCGGAAATGCAAAAAATTACAATTCAAATTGTTGAGGAAACAACCTCAACAATATATACATGTAGCCTGTGTAGTTGGTGCTTCTATGGGAGGGGGGTGAGGAAAACAGGGGAAACAAGTGCCTACTGCAAAACCCCTACATTACACATATTTTACAACCAAGTTACAGGTCAAATGTGATTTTAGGTCACTTTCAATTCAACCTAGATTAATTTTTTCAATCTAGGTTATTTTGTTGCCAGAAATAAAATCTACGTAATCATATCTTATTCCTGCACGTTCTGTAAAATATCTCTGTTTCTATTTAGACTAATTCTGCTTCAGGCATTGATGTATTTGTGAGTATGACTTGACTTAATGTACCATTTTTACTTACTTGTAGCCTTTTTCTTGTATAGAAAACATTGGAGTATCAAGCGGGAGCATGTCAGACTGTATGCAAAGTTCTCTTACTCTTCGATCAATAACCTATTTAACAAAATAATCAAAAGATTACAAGTGTAAGTAAATAGTGTTGGATTAACTGTAACCTATTGCCAGTCAGTACTTTTATCTGGTGCAGCACATAATTAGGGGTGCTATGACATATCTCATTATCAAGCAACGTGGGTGCTATGCTAATTATAATAGCATGTGTGCTTGTTCATTGAAGTTTTTAATTTTACAATTTTTAGGTCTTCAAACTTATAGCTCTACATTTTTATTGGGAAAACCAAACATGAATTACAACAAAAATCAATTTATTAGTGATAGAATATGCTACAAATTTCTCAAAATTATCAATAGCCACAGTTAAGGTCTCAGGTGACTTTTGTCACTGCTATTCACTAAATGCAAAATAGAGCATGAATGATGCATTTTCTGAAAGTTTAATAAATAGAGAATCACTAATTGAATCCATAATTCCAGATTTATTTATCACTTTGATGTATTTTGAGTATCACTTAAAGTTTAGGGATTGCAAGGTACATGGATATTAAGACAACTGATATGCTGAAAGCATTTTTGGGTAATGGAGATAGTGATCTTCAAAAGTGTGTCTCAAAAAATGGATAGTGTCTTTCATGCTTAGATATTTTTATCTAAATTTGAGCCACCATGTTTTCTTCAACTTTCATTACATAACTGATAATATTTTTAAACTAGGCAGTAAACAAAAAAACTGAGACATGCTTTTGTAGCTACAATATGATATGCAATTCAGGAAAATTTCAAGGAAACTGTTTAAAAGCCTATGTACTTATTGCATTTTGAAATCACAAGAAATTCCAACCTATGAAACCTGAGAAATAGGCTTACAAAGTTTACAAATGCCCAACTGGGTATTTGAGTTGTCCTGTCCACTGGTGGACAGAAAATACTGCTCAAAGGGCCTGTTTTTGAAAGCCATATTCCAGCAGTTGGCCACCATTTTAAATTCTGCTCAAGTCTTCAGTCGTATCCGGCCCTTCAAAGAGTTCACATTTGTCTCACACCTGAAAGTTGACTGATGAATGAAGGGCATTTATTTTTTACATTCTCAACTAATCAGGAACATAAAACGCAAAGCATGTTGGACCCTACTGTGCAACTTTTCCATTTTGCGACACAAACAACAACAACAACAACACACAAAATAAACAAAAACAAAACAACGGAGACACGCACTGCAGTGCTAGACTGGTGTGCCTACAGCAACCAGTATTAATGAATCGATACATGTACAGATTGTGTTACTGGCCATCTACACGTTGAAGACAAGCCCAACATGCACGTATTTCTGTTGCAGACACAAGTCCAATATAAAGTGTCTTAGAATTATAACCTGCAAGAGACTAAAAATCAAAACTACTGAAAAACAACCGGATATTCAACATTTTGGCAAAGGAAATAAACCTTTAGTTAAGTTAAATTACGATTTTCATAAGCTTAATTAGAGTCCGGGTAAAAGTCGGCACGCTTCAACACTTGTAAACAAACTTAATGACAGTGAAAAATACCTTGCCGTATTGAGCACCAGCATCTAAAATAGCAACTTTATCTTGGCATGAGGTTGGTTCTACCATCGTATTGTCGTTTTTGTTTAAATGGCCGTTCATACACGAACCCATTGCACTAGACTTGCTCAGGTTTGCCGCCATCTTACCCTCACTGGCAAATTGCATGCGCGCGCATCGCTTATATGTTAAACCGCTGGCCATATGATTTATGAGAGAGGTACTTCATGTAAGGTAAACTACATGTACTTGGACACCCTTATAATAATGAACATTTATATCCAGAATCTGCTCTAGGCACTTTACAAAAACATATAACATACATGGTAGACCATGGTAGACTGTGAGCATAGGATGGCGCCTTGGGCTGCCACTACACAGTCCGTACCATGAAAATTAATTTTAAAATACACTACAAATTACTGCACTACAAATTACTGTACTACAAATTACTGTTTAAAATTACAGTTAACACACAATGAAATAAAGTTCACTGATGCATGATGGCCGCTGGCTCAGTCTAACTCATCCGCCCTTTGACAGGTCTTGTTTTTATTCCTGCTAGGTGTCATGCCACCCTCCTCACCGGAAAGAACCTGGTGGGGGAGCCGGTTTAGACGCCAACGACCCGTCCATGTGGCAGGTAGTACTGGGTTACATGTTACCAGTAGCAGGCTCCAACCTGACCTGACCTGTTAAGTTATTAACCCTCAAAACGTACAAATAACTATATCAATGAATTACAAAAACTCACGTAACAAACGTCGTCACAATCCCCAAAATCTTAAATCATGTACAGTATCCCACGTCAGAAACCGTCAGTGCCGTATCAAAAAATGTAAAAAATTACCGAAATACCGAGCCAAAAATGGCCTGAAACCGCATTACCATAGGTCGACCAGGCCCCATTGCCCCATTGCCCCATTCGTAATCCTCCACGATGTCAAGGGACAAACTATAGCTTGCATAGTCGGTGCATTGTTAGTTTTTAGTTCAACACACTTCTTAATGCAGCAGAAAAGCGTTTGTGTTAAAGGAAAAGGAGAAACTGTAGTTTGTTTTCGTTTACAGAAGAGGAAAACTACAAACTCTTGTTGCCGATAGCAAGTGCAGTCACGACTAAAAGTAGTCGAGAAAAACAATGACTGGCGACGTTTGCGGACCATGTTTGCGGTGACTGTTTAACAAGCAAAAATTGATTTCAACTTGTCATTAAAAAATACCGTTTTTTTAACGTTCAAAATACTGTCATGTTAATGATGCAAATATAGCTGAAAGTTGATGCAAGAGAGAGCGATCCAATGATTCGCAAGTCAAAACGTTTTCGATTGATCAAGGGTCGCGCGACCAAAAACTTAGTCCTTTTTTGTGTGTGCGTATGTGAATTTCCACGTTAGCCTTCAAATCAAAGCGATCAGCTGAATTTGACAGGCCACAATTAAAGTCACTTTTAACTTGCGTATTTGAAGGAGTATACTCGATATACTCCTTTTCATAACGTAATTGCAGGTTTTTATAGCCGCGCGGCCACTGCGAGTCGACGAGTGGTGGACGGTAAGGTGATATTCTGTAAACCCAGGTACTGCTGTTGATGGTAATGGATAGCCATAGCGGGTATGGTTATTAGTTTACGGTAAGCTATCATAATTATTATAGCTATTATGAATCAAGAGACCATAATACCAAGAGAGCGAAACTTAGCATTGATTTCTGTGCGATGTTCGTGGCGACTAAGGCTATTTTTAGTAACTTTGCCATCGCGCGCGCAAATTTTGATTTTTGACGTGCGCGCGGACGGGACCTTTTTCTTTCTGCATTTCAATTCGAACTTTGCAGCTAGTATTATGCATGGCCCGGTTGTACGAAGGTTGGATAAAGTTATCCACAGGATAAGAGCTATCCACTGTATAGATTTTGTATAGATTTTATCCGCTGGATAAGGATTTATCCGCTGGATAGCGCTATTCACCCTTCGTACAACCGGCCCATGGTCTCTTAGAGCAGTTTTCGTATGAGTAGGAAACTGACCGTACCGTACCGTGACCGTGTCAGTGCCGTAATGTCTATAAAAACATCGTAATTCCTGCCGTACCGTGCAGTGACCGTAACTTGTTTTCATACGAAAACCGCCCTAATATTAAAATTGCCACATGACACAGGTAACCTAAACGAATATTCATAGCGTAAAACGCTCTTTGAAACAGAGCCAGGAGTGCTTGTGGTTTGTTCGCTCATTTATTCATTCGTTCGACGTTGATTCATTCTTTCATTCATTCGTTCGCTCACAGAATAAGGTGAGGCTCGATAAGAAGAAGACAAAATGTACTTTAACTTTACTCAAAAGAGTTTAAATTGACAAGAGCACTATATTGGCATGCAGTAATATGAGGACAGATTGCCGTGCTATTAAACTTGGAAACAAAGAAGACTATTAAAATCTCTAACGAAGCACGTTTACCATGCAAACCAGTTGAGAAAAATCGGTAACATATTCAAGAAATAAATGGAACAAAATTTGAATAAATTAACAATGATGTAATTTGTTATATTAGAACAGATTGCAAAAAGATTAAAGAATACTCAAAAATTACTAAAAATGCTAAAATCCAAATATTAAGAAACCGAAAAAGAAAAAAGAGAGTAAAAATGAAAGGAAAAAAGGAGAAAAAAGAAAAATATTCCGACCTACACAGGGCTCGAACCTGTAACTCTTAAATCGGACCCCCCGGAAATGGGAAAAAATTACTAGATAATTGAAAAAAAGTTAAAAGCTAAAAATGACATTTGGGACGATTCTCCCGAGACATTCAAAGAAGCTGAGACATCGAATCGACTTACGTTACGGATGAAGATTTCGGCCCCATCCACGCTATCCCGGTGCTACATAAAACAGTTGTCTTAGCCCGAAGGCCAGGGAGGGAGACGATATCCGGACCCTAATCCATACCTTTAGATATCACCTTAAACCGCTGCACTATCTAGACACTTAATAATTCTAATGTCTAATCGGGGTAGTCTATTCGGCGAAGTTTCATTGTGATGCTAATAGGACCCTTGGGGAAATAGGAGAACCAATCAAAGTCCAGTAACCGTAAGAATGAATTCAGAAATAAACAGAGGAAAGAGTGAATAAAAGAATAAATTTCCGTGAATATTTCTAAGTGCATAAGGGTATTTGCAAAGTCAAGAAGTTACGCCAATGACTGTTTATGAATTTTACGGTTTTTTCTTTTGCTGGTTGATCATCAAAACTGATTTCCCATTTCAAGAACAATCCTGAGGCAAGTTTGAAGGCTTAATTAAAAAGTCAGTAAAGTTAAGTACTTTAAACAATTTTAAAATTTGGATAATTCATACAAGCTTGTTTAAGTTTGTTGATTCTACAAGTAAGAAGCCCATACAAATTCAGCTGAGACCAAAATGTACTTTCTTTATCAGTTAAAGACCTACGAGCTTGGTCCACACTGTCAAGACCTCGATCTGTCATTTTTCCGTAAAAACCGCGCTTTGTAATTATTAACTCTAAATCTTTATGAGATAGGTTTATTAATACTGGCCTATGTGTCGTAGACCGAGCATGCAGGTAAAACATGACCCAAGTGGCCTTTGCAAGCAAGCTTTGTTACTCGAGCTTCCTCATATAGCCCAAGTGAACACTATTATATCGTCTTGTTTTGGTATCGTTTTAAACGCCATCGCGCGCAAGCAAGGCTGACATGAATATCATTTGCGGGGTATTCAATAGCTGCTCCGCTCCCTGCATCTCTCCTGCATCCTGCAGCTCCCTGCATGAGCTATGAATGATTACAAATAGAAAATAGATAGCTATTGATGGTTGTGAATGGTTATGGATAGCCATACATTTATAAGATGCATAATTAAAAATATACGGTATAAATGGTTGTGCAACCAGAAAATATCTTACATGAAGTAGCTCCCCGAACTAAAACACGCAAGGCAAGCGAAGGCAAGCTATGGATAGCAAAAGAGTGCAATTTTTATGGACTATCGGACAATATTACGCTGATAGAATTCCTGAATTGTCTCGTTTATACTTTTCAAAATACCAATATTTCCACAAAGACAGCAAAAGTAAGCTTAAACCCAATGCAATGAAACTATGTCCATTTTGTGGCAATCTGCTGGATGGAATAAACTCAAGAACACGAATATGGAAGAAAGCAATCAGAAAAAGAAATAGAACTACTGCTAAAAGGCGCAACAACTGTCATCAGAAACGCAAGTGCATTGTGTCAACCACGTGTCTTGTTTGTAATAAACTGATACATAATGTTGGAAGTGAGAAGGTAACCACAGAAATCTCCTCTAAAAGCCAAGACATTACTCCACAAAGGACTGGAGCAACGTGCCTGCCTGATAATTATAGCTCGCTATCAGAATCTGCCAAAAGAAGATGGAGAAACAAAGTTCATATCAATAAAATGAAAGAGAGTTTTGAGTTTTGGAAGCCTTTGGACAAAAAAGAAACCAATGAGAAAACTTCTAACTTAATGTCTTTTCTATCAACTATAAATTAAATATGGCTGTGACTAGGAGTTTCATAGCCTGCTTAGAAGTGCAGTTTAGTTTAGTTGCTTTTCCTTAATACGAAGAGAGGGACACCACAACAGCACTTCTGCACCAATTGACAGTGGGCCCTTTACTTTAAGGGCCTGTTTACATGGAGATAGGGTCACACTCCTAGGAGGGCCTCCTCTATTGTTTTTTGTGGTTGTGTTTACATGTCAGGTAGGGTCACACTAGGGGTAGGGTTACCCTATCGACTAGGTAGGGAGACCCTCCTTGGAGGGCCAGCTTTTTGTTTACTTAAGCCATGTAAACGCTCAAGGTAGGGTGACCCTAAGGGGAATTTTGAATTACATCAATTGATGTCAAAATGACGGCCTTGATAATGTGTTTGAGCTATTAGCATTGACAATAATAGGCCACAGCACTGAAAAACCACAGTCAAGGATGCTAACGAGAGGAAAACTGAATGAAGCGCCAAAAGAGAACGTTTTCCCGCCATTTTGTTGTTTACAAAGCTTAGCGACCGAGCCATGACACTAGCCCTATCCCCGGGGTAACCCTTGCTTGTCGAGTTTGCATGTAAAGGAGGGCTATGTTTTGACCCTTCCAGTAGGGTGACCCTCCTAGGAGGGTGACCCTATCTCCATGTAAACAGGCCCTAAGAGGACAGACCACACACCAGCAACTTCATGGCCTATCTATACACAGTGGTGTGGATCCTTTAACATCCTTCCAATGCAAGGTTTTGGAGAGATGGGGCCTCCAGTTTAACGTCCTTATACACAGGGAGCCCAGCTTGATGTCTTAATGCAAACAAAGCAGACATTAATATTGTTAATATGCCATTACAACATAATCCTAACTCCATACACCCATATTCCAGGCAATGTCTGGTAATATAACACCAGCCTGTATATAACACAATAGTTACATTTAGCTGTTAGTCATTTGAATTTAAATATGTGGGTACTGTCTCAGAAGATTCCATCAAATTGATTCATTACTCTAGAATCTAAAGAAGAAATATAACAATTGGCAATAATAACAAAAGATTGTGTTGCATCAAACCAATAGGAATTTAAGATGTTCTGAGCAAGTGAAGCCCTACTGTTTAATTACATTTCATATGGGCTGTTGTTATATTACAGACCAGACATTGCCTGGAATATGGGTGAATTGAGTTAGGACTTGTAATGGCTTTAACAGATTATCGTCTGCTACATGATCAATTTGTTTGCATTAAAGTCACCAAGCCAGGCTCCTTGTGCCTTATCCGAGAAGATGTGAAAATCTAACCATTTGCAGATGTTATTACAAAGGCAGCACCTTCTCCTTAATGGGGATTTTGAACACCTTGCATGACATTTTAAATTTTAATCCAACAAAAACAAGGGTAGGGTGGGAAGAAAAGCATGCATTTTAGGAATTCACACCATTGTCAGGGGGAACAAGCAGTAATAAGGGTTTCTTTTCTCCTTCACAAAGACAGATGTCCATGGGCACCCTACTTATACTGTCTTTTTTTCTATTGGGGAGGGGGGAGGCTTGATCAAAGGTACTGTTAGGAACCTCACCTAGCTACATCCTTGCTCCCTGATTAAAACCACTCTAATGCTGTTGTTTTCAATCATTTTATTTGTATTTAAATATGTATCAAATATTATTTTGTACATTGTACCATCAGTTTTCATAGTTTTCAGTTTTCCACTGAAAAAGTCCATACTGTATGGTTTGATTCTTTGATGTTTTTATCTTGTAATGTCTAATTAAAATGGTGAGTTGACTACAGACATTTTATAGTCATATTATGATGTAACTAGTCAATATGGTTGGTAGAAAGCTGAATGAAAATGATTAAAAATGGAGAGGTAGTCCTTAATCAGTTTTGCTCAAAATCAATAAGACATAAAATATAAAAACATTTATCAAAAACTTCAATTACAACAATTATAATAAATATTTTGTGAGACTAATCTACAGTAGTTCTGGGGCTTCGTATCACAATGCAATTAAAAGTCTTCAAATGTACAAAGAAAATAAAACTAATGGGAACTAAATATGAGTGTACACAGTAGAGATGGTGAAAGCAAACAGGATTAAGGTGCATGTGATAACATTTTAATACTACCCATAATTTAGTGCCCTTTTTCAATTGCTATGAAACCTTTACAAACTTTACAAAATGTATTCAAACATATGTTGTAGCATGAAGCTGATTAAAGTGGTTTAATGTGCTTGCTGCAACATACTTCTGAATGAATTCTGTGAAGTTAACAATTTAAGGTTTCATTCACTGCAACACAGCATTACATGCATTATCTATAGTGATCCAGCCACCTTAAAAGTACAAATTAATAATTAAAATGCTAAGTAAAATAAGAATTATAAAAGTAAACCCAAATAGAATTTTTATGATTCATTGTACTTTTGCATCCATCTCCTGAACCACTTTTCAGTTTGAAAGATGTTCCATTCCTTGAGGAGTCTTCGTTGTATCATTGTTAGCTTATACCAAGATCCAAACACCTAAAAGTGAAATAAGGTAATTTAAAACTGACATCTTAACTTGTACTTGAATATTTGGGCAATTAGCAGGGTTGGTGAAATTCTTGAACATTTAGATAAAACTCAAAAACTGAGGCTTTTAGCCATATACATCCCAAGGACCATAGGTCTGAGGAACATATATGGATCGGGGGGGGGGGGGGGGGGGCACTTGACCAGTATTTGGTTGGGGGTGTTAAAAATAACTTTATTTAAGTGTCCAAGTCGACTTCTAGCACTTGCGCACTAATTGGGGGACACTGTACTCACACACACACTACCTCTACATCAAATATTTTGTAAATAATCACTCCGCTAGGATCCTAAAATGGTTACCCTGTTTATTTTTAATTAATTTCAAGAGGCTACTTTGCTTTCTCTTGAGTATCAGTAAAATAATTTCATTTACTCTTATAGGATAGAGTATATTTACCTCTGACAGTAGCTTTTTTTCCTCGTGTTTCATCATCAGTTCTGCAACACGTTTTCTGACAAGTTGATTTCTCCACTTTGCCCAGTACTTAGAATATGATTGACGATCACCCTATGTATGCAATCAAATCATAACATTACACACTGTTTATAATAAATAGATTACATAATAAGACTAGAACACACTGGGAACAGTTCCCAAGCTTAATCTTGGTGACTTCAGTTCTCTGGTTACTTTTTGCTGTGGGTGATGTTGTCAAATAATTGAAGGGTTTCATATGGAAACGGACTAAGTGACTTTTTTGATGATATTTTGTCAATGGTATACAATGATATAATTAACTTTATTATTCTGAAAAAATAATCTCTAGAAATCCATCAAAAAGTCACTTAATAGGTCATTTTCACAGGGAACCTGCAATTTTGACACTTCCCTTTTGTTCATTAAACTAAATGTAGGTAGCTTTTCATCTTACTAGTTGAAATATTCAAAGTAAAAAGAATAATGATTTATCTTCTTGTCACAACCTTATTATCAAGCTGTATGCCCTAACACACACACTGCTTCTAATCAGGCTTACCAAATCTGATGCAATGGACTTCAATGTCCCTTTCTTTTTCCATAACTCAAAGTGTTTCTTAATGAGTGATTGCTGTTTCATCTCTAGATACTTCTCTACACAGACATCATAATACCATGAACGCAGACATGTTCGTCTGTGAGAAAGAATGTGACAATTTGTTGCTGAAAGTGGGTAATTTACAACAGTTTGGTCCATAAAAACCTAAACGGTCATTCAATGGCGATTTGATGGCCATTCAAAGGTGACTTAACAGTGACTCAATGGCTGTTCAACAGTTGAAACAGCCTGACATAAAACTAGCCTGTATAGTAATTCCTTGAGGGAGGGGGAAGGGAGGGGAAAATAAAGAGGGCCTGCAGCCAATCAGTATTTTACATTCATATTTGAATGTTGAATTCAAACCAATAAAGGTAGGCTGCAGGTCCTCATTTCCTGTATTTCTCACAAGGGTTTCTACGCAGACTAGCATAAAACCTAACAGCCATTCCACAGCTATTAAATTAGTCATTAAATGACTGTTTAACAGCTGATAATTTATAGAACCATTACAGCTTAGCTGAATGGCCATTTTATGGTTATTTAAATTAGTCATGTAATGGCCATTGAATGGCCGTTAAAGGGCCATTACATTTTTTGTTGATCAAATTGTTGGAAATTACCCTGAAATTGTTTTGAACCTAGTAAATGAATTATTGACATTTTTGTTAGGGGCCATTACCTCAAGCGGCTATGGTAGTACTTCAGTGCTTTTTCTTCCTGCAACTAAATTAACACTGATTTGTCAGTTTTTAAGGATGAATTTATGATAATTTGATAACTCAATTCTGCAACACTGATGATGACTAGTTGTCATGGGCAACATGAGACTCAGTGCTCTACTTATCACATATGTGTAGAGGTGTGAGAAAAAACAGCCACTCGAAATGACATGTGAACTGAATCTGCTTGTCAAATAATGCTTTCCAAAACCTGATGAAGACCATTATCATTACCCAGGCATCTCAAGCCAGAATGTCTATTTCCACACCATCTAAAGCAATAGATTTTAAAAACATGGAGGTTTTTAAAAAGTCATTTTCTTTTAGGATTTTGACAACAAAATATTTTTTTGGTAACACTGACTAAAGTGACCACATTTTCATCTTAAATTACAGTATATCGATAACTCATGACAGTAATTTGAGTAACTGATAAACTTGGGGTCGATGGTACGCTTATTGTACTCTCCTAGCTCTCTCCATCAGTGTTCCATTTTAAGGGTTGTTAAAGTTATTTATAGCTACACAGAAAGGAAAGAAGTTAAAACAAGGATGTGAGATCTGGGGATCGAATTCTGGACCTGTTGCACTGAAGGCCACACACAACCAACTGCCATCCTTGAGCTCCTATTTTAATTATTACCTGTTCCTTGCTCTTTTGCTCTAGTCTTTCTTCGAACTTTAACTTCCAGTCCAAAAATGACTAATTAAAAGATATGACAAACATTTCTTTATTGTACATGTACCAAACAAATTAAAGCAAAACAAACAAACACATACCTGTGCTACCAGAACGATTTTATAATGCTTATCAGCCTTGCATTTCTTGATGTATTTCTTCCATTGCTGAATACAAGCACTGAGAACAACCTTGTTTCGTTTAAGGCTTTGCTTAAGGACAAGCTGGTTGTTCTTCTTTGATCTCTCCAATTCAGTTTTCCACTTCAACCAAAGCACTCCAACCTGTAAGTAAATGACCACTTAATTGTCACATTGTAAATGTGATATTACACTGGGCAACTTTTGTGTAGCTTTCAGTCACACATACAATGTTGCACAACATGAACTCAATATGAAACAGTGTTTTGCTACATAGTTTGTAAAGTGCACATCATCTTAAGACACAAATAAGTTAAGGAAGCAATGTTCAAAAGTCCAACAACCAGGACTTGAAACCCCACTAGAGTTAGACTAGATTAGAAGTTCAAGGTTAAAGTCTATCAAAGACAATAATTCACTGTAGTTGTTAATACCTTCTTATTCAGTGTTTGCATCTGAAACTTCTCAATAGTTTCCCTTTGTTTTCTCTTGCTGTCAACCACTTTCTTCCAGAATAACAAGGCCCTGCAAGCGAGAATAAACTTAATCATGCCACATGTCCACAAATTTTTAACCTGTCAAACAAACTCTTGAATACTACTTGAGCAGGTTTCTTTGAAATATACATCTCAATATTTACTTTATTTTATATTTCATCTTTTTTCCACAAATCTAGGGACAGCATCACTGTCTATTAATTAACGCCAGTCTTACCTCTTCAAGACTGTCAAACTGTGGTGGTCTTTGGCTCGGCAAGACTTCTCAGTGGCCATAACCCAATATGAAAAGGACAGTTTTACAACATGGCTTTCCACAGTAACTTGGAATTCCTCAGCTTGGAATTGCTCCTGTTTTGTTTCTGTTAATAAATTTGTTAAAATTCCTTATTACAGCCCTACCTGGTGAATAGGCCATTTGCATGATGGCGTCATATACTAAAACTACCAGAATGCTTTGCCCACTTTCTTTTGTAAAATAATTAGTGCCAATTGTTCGACTATTCTCAAAAGGGAATAAAAATCTGAATAAGAAAGAAAATTCATAGAGCGTTCTGGTAGTTGTAGTAAAATGACGCTATCATGCAAATGGCCTATTGTAAATGCAATGGCAGTCCACACTGCACAGTAAAATCTTCAAATAAAGTCAATATTATGTGGTCATTGAGGGGTTGATAATTATTAACCAGACAGTACAGTGTCGGTAAATGTAAATCATGACAGCATGGAGTGCTCAAAATCCTACAGTCAGAGGAATCATTAAGATTTTAAACTGGAGGGCATCTGGCTGACAGTTCGGCGAAACAACACACATTTTATGGTTTGTTTGAGTTTCTCAAGACAGCCAGGCAAAACCCAGCCTAGTCATGCTTACAGCCCTTGATGAACACACTGCACACTACACAAAGTGGTCTAGAATACATCATAAAACTTACTCTTAGTCCACTGCTTCCAGTGAATTGCTGCTTTCCTTATACGACGATAGAACACTTTCTGAAATGAAAAAGAATCTACTTTCTTTTGGTTCCTTTAGGGGGGCGTTCATTTATTATTGCATGGCTACCAAAATTCATTATTAGTGTAATTTTCCAATTAGTACCCCCTCCATGGTAGGCAAAAATTTCATTTCCCCCTCTTTCACCTCCTCAATGTTGTTGCCTTGTCAACTCAAAATCAGGTCTGGTGTATTGACAATTCTCTTAAATAACACTGGAAGGCAGAAAGTTTATATTCTGTATAGTTAAGGTAATGAGTCGAGAGTGTGATCTGAAGATTGTTTTAAAAGTAGCTTTTTGCTTACCTCCATGATCCTTTCGAGTCCTTTCTTTTGAAACAAGCGATGCCTCCATCCTGAGAAAGTCTAAAGAATAAAATCACACTTCTGATCAAATTATAGAATAATATGAAATTTATCTGTTATCAAGTCGGATCTGCTTCAAACTCTTTGCAATCACATTGATTGGGTTGGACTGCAGTAAATATAGTCATAATTATTACAGTGTACTAACCTTGAGAACAAGTCTGAAATCATGGTGTTTGTGGGCTCTACAATTCTTCACATACTTTTGCCATTTTAGCATACAAGACTGCAATAGCTGAACTTGTTTCAGCTGTAAATATTCACTCAGGGTTTCTTCAACTGCTAGTTTATGTAAAAAACTCTCATGCCAAATTGAAAATGACTCAGCCAGCTAGAAGAGACAATTATCAAAACAGAAAATTAGTCAAAGTTATTAGTTAATGGACAGATAATAAATTTAGATTTACTTCAAAGTACTGATATGTACTACAAACAATGTAGCAATTAAATTTTATCGATTGTCACGAAGTGGCACAAAGCCAGGTGCATAATACAGTCAGATTTCAGGCTTGCAATAATTATAAAATTAAACTGTTGGGACTCAAGAAAATAGTAGGAATTCCAGTCAGGAAGCCAAGTGATGAATAACTAGAATGAAATCAATTTTAATCTCACCAATGCTTTACTCTTGGTTATCTCAACTTGGACAAGAGCCTTTCTACAACATACTTTAGTATGTGCATAACTAAACCAGGCATGTAACGAACTAACAAAAGAAAGCTGCAGTTTTTATAGTGTACATAACAGCTATTGTTTTCTAAACTGTGTCAACATCAGCATTACAATAATGAAGGGGAATATTCAAGCATGTTTTACTTTTAGGTAAGCCTTCACTGGTACCCAGTTGTTTTGATCCACTGTTGTTTCAATCCAGGTCATTTTGATCCAGATCTGAAACATTCGATCCACCTCATATACACATTCAACCCACACATATACACTGTAAACAAGTTCAATTGCATATTTTAAATGGGTATACACAAGTGTTTATTAAGTGCAAAGGTGAATCAAATGTATCAGGTATGGATCAAAATGACTTTGATTGAAACAACCATGCATTGAAACAATCAGCACTCCCTCCTCCCCAAGGTTGAAACTTTAATTAACATTTAATCATTTTGGGAGAACAGATAGCCTAGCAGACAAATTCCCTACACTTGGTCAAATACTTAACTCGTAAAATAATAATCTGCTTTAGCTGTTCGACCCCTTTTGAGCAAAGCCTCCCGCATGGTCTATCATAGGGAATTACACCCTCCCCTCCCCCGCCCAAACCTGTCCCAAACCATAAATCATTTTTGACACCACTCACGATAAGTTGGCCAAGATGCATGGTAGTGAGTGGGCAGTGATAGGGTAAGTGGGGTCTTACCTTCTGGACATTGTGGTTGCATAATGCTGCTTAGCTTTCTGTATCTTATGGGTTTCCTGCATCCAAAACATGAACGATTGACTTAGGGTCTTCTTGCCTGTTAGTTGACATACTTCAATGGCTTTGTTGTTGAGAGCTTTGGATGCTGCAAAAACACGTCAAGTTATCTGAGAAAGATTGTTTAATCAAATAAATTGGGCTTTTTGTCATGAGAGGAATAGGCAGGAATATGTGCATGTTCTAGTTGCCTTGACAAACCTCATGAAGACAAAGACAATTGTTGCAATACTTAATTCTGAATTCCAATATTGAGAGAGAAGGCATCAGAAATTAAAACTGGCTTATCCATAAACAATTGCAAAGTTATCCTCCTTTTTATCCTCTTGAGCAATAAGAATGTGTTCAATGATAATAATGCTAGTATTGCCATTTGTCCAAAAGAGACCAGCTGTGTCAAGCTACCTTACATATTAAATATTGGTAACACTGGCACACCTACAATTCTGGACATGTTCATTGGGACAGAAGCATTTTAGAATGCACTTTTTGCTATAAAACCTCCAAAAACATTCATATCACCCCTTTTAATCATCCTTGCCTCCCCCTCTCCCCAAAAACAATGTTGACATTACCAAGACATCTAGCCTTATTTCCCAGCTGGTGCCTGAGACAGGCAACATTGATTGGAGAGGGGAGGGGAGGGAAAAGGAAAGCAGTGGAATGCATTGCCTGTCCAAAGCAATTATTAGTCCAGGATTGTGCCTACCACTGTACTTGACTATCAATGATATATCTGTGGACTAATAACTTACTATTTGCAAAGCTCCTCCAAGACCTTAGCAGATGTCTTGCCTGATAAACCATATATATTGAAAAGTTATTATAGTATGGCTATTGTCAATTAATTTAGTCTTGAGGTACAAAATTCACATTGCTTTCCACTCATGATTGATTGATTGCAATGATTGATTGAAATGGTTGATTGATTGACTGACTGATTTGCATGGTGGACATGTCATTCACTGCTGAGAACATGTGTGAACAGTTTGTTTGTCATCATCATCATCCATCATCATCATCATCATCATCATCATCATCATCATCATCATCATCATCATCATCATCATCATCATCATCATCATCATCATCATCATCATCATCATCATCATCATCATCATCATCATCATCATCATCATCATCATCATCATCATCATCATCATCATCATCATCATCATCATCATCATCATCATCATCATCATCATCATCATCATCATCATCATCATCATCATCATCATCATCCTCATCATCATCATCATCATCATCATCATCATCATCATCATCATCATCATCATCATCATCATCATCATCATCATCATCATCATCATCATCATCATCATCATCATCATCATCATCATCATCATCATCATCATCATCATCATCATCATCATCATCATCATCATCATCATCATCATCATCATCATCATCATCATCATCATCATCATCATCATCATCATCATCATCATCATCATCATCATCATCATCATCATCATCATCATCATCATCATCACATCATCATCATCATCAATCATCATCATCATCATCATCATCATCATCATCATCCATCATCATCATCATCATCATCATCATCATCATCATCATCATCATCATCATCATCATCATCATCATCATCATCATCATCATCATCATCATCATCATCATCATCATCATCATCATCATCAATCATCATCATCATCATCATCATCATCATCATCATCATCATCATCATCATCATCATCATCATCATCATCATCATCATCATCATCATCATCATCATCATCATCATCATCATCATCATCCATCATCATCATCCATTATCATCATCATTATCCATCATCATCATCCATCATCATCAATCATCATCATCATAGGTATGGATGGATGATCAGTACTAAAGAGTAATGAGTACTTTTTTACCTTTTTTCTTCCAAGGCATCCTTCATACCATTTATAGTATACCTAATAATAATGTGGAAATTTCATTCTTAGTGATAGCTCATGCTTGATTATGTTATGAGCATACAAAGGGTTTTGGTAATGTTTTTGTTAGTTGTTCCATTTAACCCTGATGTTGGGCCATCAGCCCAAAAGTTTGGTTATTAAAAATCACTAATAAAATAACTGCTTGAAGAAACAAGTTCTGATCAGTGATGTAATTGATCAAACACGAGTATAAACATCTTTCATCAGCATATAAACACTGAGAAGTGGGTTGAAAAAACTAAGTGTAGCTGAGTTTTTTTAAAGCCACTTTGAGGTGTTTGGATATGCTAATGAAACACATTCACATATTTTTTTCTCTCCTTGTAAACTTAAATATTAATGATTTAAATGTAAATATAGAAACATTACCATACTTATTTTTTTGTAATTATTATTAATAATGGCAAATAAAAAAATGTCAAATTTTGTTATTTGAACAAATCACAAACTTCATTCTAGTGGTAGTGGTTGACCCCACAAAATCAACATACCTTCTTTAGTGTGCATTTGACAAAGTACTTTTCTGCTCGACTTTTGAGGATAAAGTTCTTCCACTTCTTGAAACATTTTTGTACCAGAGTTTGATCTCTTTGTATGGAGTGGCATAGTGCAACTTTGCGATGTGTCAACAGTTGATGCCAGAAGGTAAAACTTTGTTTCAACTGGAAATATTTTTAAAAACAACCATCTTAAAATATTGTTTTCCTCTACATTTGTGGTAGTACATTAACTTTAGTTAGTGACCCTTAAGAGCTAAAAAGAACATTTTCAGGTGATTTGATTTCAAGGTCTGATGTATGAGTTTTTGAGGGTCTGCGTTTTGGAGAAACCCTAGCTCAATCCCGCCTGGGCACAAGTGAACTCTTGGTACAAGAGTTTAGTTGAAATATTAAAAAAACATCATCTAATCATTTGATTTCTCATAATTTTATTTGTAGCTAGTCAAGTTATCTGCCCAACAAAATATTTTCAATTTTGTGTGAAATTAGATCAGTGAAGCATTAACAGTATATGTGAAGTAAAATAAGAAATGTTTTAAAAACACCAATTCTTACCAGTCGATGAGCACAGGAATGTTTTAATGCTGAAGCTTTGATCTTATTCTCTTGTGCAACAAAGTTCACTTGTTGCCATGCCAACAGAACACTTGAAAAGAATTAGTAATAATTATTGAGAATGTCACAGAAAACATTAAATGGAAGGACAAAAAGTTTCCATCTCAAAGGAAATCAAACAATTGAAAAAATACAAATTACCCTGATTTAGCAAAACCGATCATTGATGAGAGCCTCTGTTTGATCGAGCAAGAGCAAGTTATTGCTGAGACTGTTTAAAAAATCTTGACTGTTCAAAAAATCATGGCAGTCAAAATACAGTACGCAAGCACCTTAAAAAATTGTAAGTGACAGGATGGAAATCGCTTGCTTCCCAGCAAGAAAAGCTAATCTCTGTGAAGCAAAATCTAATAATAGTCAGTGTCTAATAGTCTAATCAAAACAAAAGAAAACAATGGAAATAGTGTCTACTAATGTCTGTTAGACTAATATATATTTCACGGATTAAGTGCCATCATTCTATCACAAAATATTGCAAAAAATCACAAAAATTAAGCTCCAACAAAAATAAAATACCAAAAGGTAACTGAAAGTTGTCTCTAATTTGTTAAGAATGTTAAATAAATATCATAATTGAGTTACTACTTAGTTAGCTACTTAGTCTAACAAATCTACTTAGTCTATCTGCTGTACGGTACCAATTTCCTTTCCTTTTAGTTTTATTAGAGAAATATTTCATGTGCTTTAAACACATTTTATTTATGTATAACATATTGCTGTTTAACAACATATACCTTCTCAGAAGTGAGTACTGATACATCTTTTTGGCTGATTCACGGCATTTCACTTGACCAAGCCAGTTATTGAAGATCTCCTTTAAAGTCTTAATCTGAAGTGACCTGTGATAGCTGCGCCATAATCGTCTTCTTGTGCACATACCTATAGAATAAAATTCACAAAAAAATGTAATTAAGAATATACTATTATTGCAATCATTTTGTTGATAAAAGAGATAAAATTGAACCTCTCTCTCCTCTACATGTCGGTAGATGGCTATCTTGGTTGATAAAGTGATGTTATGACTGGTCCATAGAGTAGATTTCGTATGAGTGTGAAACGGACCGCGCCGTTCTGTGGCCGTGTCAGTGCCGTGATGTCTACAAAAACATTCGAAATTCCTGCCGTAACCGTGCCGTGACCGTGCGGTGCCGTTTTCACAGTCATACGAAATCTACTCTATATACACAAGCACACATATGGCCAAAAGAGGAACTAATGTCTTGGATATGCATTCAATATCATCTCACAATCTAGTTGCCTATCCTCTTAGGGCGCATTACCAATATATGTGAAGGCATCAATGCCTTTCAAGACATTTGAGGCAGCAGCCCCCTGATGTTGCTATGGCAGATACATGATTTGAGTTTTCTGCGTGCTTATATTAAGGCCAACGTTCTATGCCAGAGGAGAAATGTGCAAAGATGCCACAGTCATCAACAAAAAGCAGATCACAAACAAGTTGCAGGTAAAGTGATATTGAAGACACCACCCTGTCCTGATACATTCAAGAATCCCCTCATCTGAGGGATTTCACTGGAGATCGAAGTAGGTACCTTTCCTAGTGGCCTAGTTAGGCTGGTCTCTCTGTGAGTGAACAATCCATGCTAATGTCATTTCTATCTCCTTGAGATAAACTATCTTTTAGAAAGTGCAAGGAATAAAGGTTTTGCATTTTTACCTGAAGCCCATTCATGCCATGATTTTATTATTTCAACAGCAAACTTTATCTCTTTGGCCTAGTACAAAAAAATAGTTGACTGAAAAGTACAGTATACAAACTCTATAGATACTTTAGATAATAATGCTTACCTCAACAAACTCATGAGCCTTACAATGAGAGTCAAACTGATCATGCCACTCCCGAAAAGCCAAAGTCAGCACTCTTTGTTCTCCAAACCATAAGGCTTTCTTACGATTATTAGTCCGAGTGCAGGAATAATGATGCCATGCAACAAAAGACCTACAGAAAAGATAATTTAGAAGTGTTTTAATAGCTTTAATTGTATTTTTAGTACTCCTGTTTATAGATCGATTTCACTGACGTCATCGAGAAAAATAAAGTCGGTTTCAGAGCATCAAATAAAATAAAAATACTTGTACATCAAAGAACAACTAAATCTTTGCACCTCTAGAAAATATTGAGTCAAAAGAGCTTTTCACCACGAAGTTACGAATGTTTGAATGTGGGCTTGTTGTTGGTAAGAATGTATGGGGCCGCCATATTGGTGTACCTTTCTGGTACACCAATATGGCAACCATAAATACCAAGCATCGAAATGATATTAAAAATACATTTATTTGTTCATTTTATTGATTATATATATAGAAAATGACAATTAAATTCATTGCCAAAGCAAATGAGGTGAAATTTGTCGCAAATTGATGTGTTCTTACGTCGTTTGAAAATGCGTGACTGCAGAATCAGACCAAATTTCCAGAGACGACTTCTTTTCATGATACATACAAAATATCAGACAATCAGCTTTTTCCAAATTTTAGTTTAGATTTTAGTCCTTTCGTGACGTCACGTGAAATCGATCTATTAATTTAATAAGTACATAATTGTCTAGTACCCTTTTTCAAGCAAAAATATTCCTACCATACAAAACCACAACATTAGACTTGTCAACCTAGCTCCTTCTGAGGTTATGAAATGATACTGTATGATTTTAAGAGAACTCATTTTTGCAATAGGCAGAGATTTTTTTCTTGCTTTCTTTCTTATTTAATTTGTACTTTCCATGCTGTAGATAGTACTACAAAACAATAGCCATTGGTTGGCACATATTTCGGTGGGTCGTTTTTTAACATAACTTAATTTTGTTTTGAAAAAGGGATGATTCACAGTAAATGGGTTACTACATGTTATTATGATAATTTCAACTGTGGAATAAATTTTTGCTGCAATTTATTTCTGTTTTTTACTAAAACCTGTTGTGTTTGTATCCTCAAAAGAAATTTAAAATTTGAATATAACAGGTTCTTGAAAGGATTCTGTTATAGAGAGGAGGCCAAAATGCTTGGGGCTCATTGTTGTATCTGTAAGTTTTGTAGGTAGCCCTTTGCTTTCTTACAATACCTACCTTGGTAATAACCTCTCAAGATAAAACATTCTGGCATCTTTACTTTTTTGAGTCATAAGAATCCAAAACTGGAACCTTTGTCGCAATTCCCTCTTATTACTCTGTGTCTGAATCTTCTCCCCAATAACTTTGTGGCTGTCTGTCACTAAAAACATAATAATAAATTGCTGATTAACAATCAAATACCTTTGTTAAAAAATCTTAACATGTAAATTCAGTTTCATAACTGATGATGATCGCTGGAGAGCAGTCGAAATATTAAAACAAAAAAACATGTCAACAATATTTCTTCTCGTCCTTTCATTTATATTTAAACTTTATGCCAACATAAACATTTTTGAATCAAATACCTGTTATGACATTTACAATGAACAAAATAATATTATTACACCAGTAAAAGTTCAAAGATGGTGATTACAAAGGAGCATAATTTATATTTATTTAATAATCAAATATTAACAATCATGACAGGCAATACCAAAATATTTGCTTACCAACAGCCTTTTTCTGCCACTGACTCACAATGCTTTGTAGTTTCCTTTTGGCAGAATACTAAGAAACACATATCAAGAAAAAAGCTGTCATTATATGCCATGGAACAAAAACAAACTACAGGGTTCATGCTGAGATGTGAATTTAAAATTTTGGGACAATTCAAGGAGTATTCAAGGACCTGAAAATGATTTTTCAAGGAGTATTATTACCCGATTTTTTACTAATGGTTTTACTGAAATACTAGGACATCCTCTTACCTCACTTACAGGTAAAAGAAAAAAAGAGAATTTCCATGTCTCCAATCCCATTCAAGTCCCTTACGTTTTTTTGTTAAAAGTATAAATTCAAGGAGTTTTCAAGGAGTTTGAGCATAATTTCTGAAATTCAAGGGCTCTTCAAGTGTCCTTGAAAACCCAAAAATTCAATTTTTCAAGGAGTTTAAGGAGTAGCACGAACCCTGAAACCAGCATATGATAAAGACCAAATCTGAATTTACCTTATCTTTCCATGATTTAAAAAATTGCTTCAAAACCAAGCTTCTATTAAGTATATTTGCTGATTCCATGTCTCTCTCCTTCATTCTCCGCATTTCCACATATGTATGCCATGCCCTGAGGCATCTCAATCTTGTACCATTGTACTTAAAAGAAAAAATATCAATACCTATAAATTTCTTGAATGTCTCAAAACAGATATTAACAATCTATATAACAATAGTCATAAATGCTAAAAACCACACCCTGTACTGTCAGGTGATACCCCACACCCTGTACTGTCAAGGTGACACATCCTGTACTGTCAGGTGACACCCCACACTCTGTACTGTCAGGTGATACCCCACACTCTGTACTGTCAGGTGACACCCCACACCCTGTACTGTCAGGTGACACCCCACACCCTGTACTGTCAGGTGATACCCCACATCCTGTACTGTCAGGTGATACCCCACACCCTGTACTGTCAGGTGATGCCCCACACCCTGTACTGTCAGGTGACACCCCACACCCTGTACTGTCAGGTGATACCCCACACCCTGTACTGTCAGGTGATACCCCACACCCTGTACTGTCAGGTGACACCCCACACCCTGTACTGTCAAGTGATACCCCACACCCTGTACTGTCAGGTGATACCCCACACCCTGTACTGTCAAGTGATACCCCACATCCTGTATTGTCAAGGTGACACCCCACACCCTGTACTGTCAGGTGATACCCCACACCCTCTACTGTCAGGTGACACCCCACACCCTGTACTGTCACGTGATACCCCACACCCTGTACTGTCAAGTGATACCCCACATCCTGTACTGTCAAGGTGACACCCCACACCCTGTACTGTCAGGTGATACCCCACACCCTGTACTGTCAGGTGATACCCCACACCCTGTACTGTCAGGTGATACCCCACACCCTGTACTGTCAGGTGATACCCCACATCCTGTACTGTCAAGGTGACACCCCACACCCTGTACTGTCAGGTGATACCCCACACCCTGTACTGTCAGGTGATACCCCACACCCTGTACTGTCAGGTGATACCCCACACCCTGTACTGTCAGGTGATACCCCACATCCTGTACTGTCAGGTGATACCCCACACCCTGTACTGTCAGGTGATACCCCACATCCTGTACTGTCAAGGTGACACCCCACATCCTGTACTGTCAGGTGACACCCCACACCCTGTACTGTCAGGTGACACCCCACACCCTGTACTGTCAGGTGATACCCCACACCCTCTACTGTCAGGTGATACCCCACACCCTCTACTGTCAGGTGACACCCCACACCCTGTACTGTTAGGTGATACCCCACACCCTGTACTGTCAGGTGATACCCCACACCCTGTACTGTCAAGTGATACCCCACATCCTGTACTGTCAAGGTGATACCCCCCACCCTGTACTGTCAGGTGATACCCCACACCCTGTACTGTCAGGTGACACCCCACACCCTGTACTGTCACGTGATACCCCACACCCTGTACTGTCAAGTGATACCCCACATCCTGTACTGTCAAGGTGACACCCCACACCCTGTACTGTCAGGTGATACCCCACACCCTGTACTGTCAGGTGATACCCCACACCCTGTACTGTCAGGTGACACCCCACACCCTGTACTGTCAGGTGACACCCCACACCCTCTACTGTCAGGTGATACCCCACACCCTGTACTGTTAGGTGACACCCCACACCCTGTACTGTCAGGTGACACCCCACACCCTGTACTGTCAGGTGATACCCCACACTCTGTACTGTCAGGTGACACCCCACACCCTGTACTGTCAGGTGACACCCCACACCCTGTACTGTCAGGTGAATGAAAGCCCCTTCACTGATGGAAACTTATCAACAAAAAACTTTTCAAGATTTCCCATGAAAGATCTCATTTGGTTTTTAACCTATACACATGTATAAAAACACTTACCTGATATTGTCTAGCAGTCACTGTGACAAACAATTTCCTTCTCCACTGTTTTAAGGTACTGGTCATTATCTCTTGTGCTTTCTTTTCTCTTGAAAAATAAAGAAGCTCTCGAAGTAGTTTCTTCTGCCTGGTATACTTTAGCCATGTGCGAAATGTTTTGCTTAAAGGGAGTGAGCGCCAGTGCAGGATAGTATCAATAATGACCATCTCTTTATCACGTACACTGGCTGACGAGATCCCTGATGCCATACTCATGCTGTCAAACTTAGAAATAATAGATAATTATAATATTTTATGAAATAACTTCTTTGTCTTGAATAAGAATACTTTAAATTCTCTGACTTGGAAAATCCCTGTAATTCAGACAAATGCAGACCTGGATCTACATTTTTTTTATTCTCTCAAGTAGGCAATGCATACTGGTAGTTGACATGACACCATCTTACAAACATCCCTTACATTGAGGTTCTCTGAATCATAGACAACAAATATTGGTATTCATGATGATTATGGTGGAGAAGTGGATATTACAATTTGGTGGAGAATGTGCATATTACAATTGAATATACCTCTTCATCTTCCATGGAAGGTACTCTCTCTAACTCAGATCTCAAGTGCAAAGAATCTCCCCTCTCCCTGACAGCTACAAATACAGACTCTGATGAAGCTGTACTTGGGAGGCTGAGATGAAGTTCTGGTGGACTAGGGCTCGGAGATGATGTGGGTGTGTGTAAAATTATAGGTGACGTCACATTATTAGACTCTCGTATTAGAGTTATTGGTGAAGCTGAGCGGAACCGTGGACTATCTGGGTGAATTTGATCAATGCGACCAGGTAGAGAGGCAACCTAAAATTTGTCAATACAAACAATCATTGCTTTATTGCCATACATTTAAGGTGAATAACAGTACTAGTTTATAGTATTTTTTGAAAACTGAATAGAAGCAGGGCAGTCATATTACCTGATTACAAGTGGAACACTGACAATAAATGATGCATGACTTTATAATTAGCAATAAATGAAAGATTTTTAATCATTCTGTTGTCAATATTGTTGAGCATACACAAAAAAGTTGATTTCATTAAACTGGAAGTTTGTATCATAACCACCAGCACACCCAAGTCAGTTATGTCCTAACACACTTATATTGCCAGTCAACTAATAATGAAGGGTTCTCTGTGAAAATGACCTAAGTGACTTTTTGATGGATGTCCAGACATTGATTTTTTGGCAAAGGAAAGTTAATTGATATCATTTTATACCAATAAAAAAAATCATCAAAAAAGTCACTTAGGCCGTTTTCATAGGGAGCCCTTCATTATTAACTCCATTACTCACATCATCATCTCGCTGACAAGGCACTGGACTACGGAACACACTTCCAGATCCTCTTCGGTTTGTCCAGTATCCCGATGATGACAGATAGTCAGAAACACTAGACTCTATAGTAGACCTCAAAAGTGATGCTCCTGTTGATGCCATGGAGCAGTCAAGGGCTAAGCTGGAACTGAATCGATTTAGTTGTTCATTCATTTCATCCTTAATTGATGTGGACCAGGCAGTTAACACCTTACGTAGAAGTCGTTCTTGACAGCTTGCTTGATGATTTCTAAACAACAATAAAAAAGGTATTTTAAGGTACACCATAAACATGTAAACCAATAGGAAACAGTGTATCATAGCTAATACAAGTGATATGTTGACACCCTTTCAACCAACCCTATGATAGACCATAAGTCAGGGAACCGTTTGATGTGAAAGTGATCACTCAAAAGGTTAACCATAGCAATGCCAACCATCTTTAACGAAGGTCATTTTTCCAGTAAAATCAATAAAAATTTATGTTTTCATTGCCGGATTTCATATTGTGAGAGCCTGGGTACAAGTCCCTGAATATTGCGCCAATCAACACAAGATCCACATATTCTGAAAGAGCATATCAAGCTTAACAATATTCTAAAGTTTGGTGTTAATCGGTTTAATATTGAACGAGTAACAGCCATTAAAAAACTGAAAAAATTACAAAGAAATGTATGGAATCCGGACACTTGTTGTCATTTGTCCGGATTCCCATACATTTCTTTGTAATTTTTTCACTTTTTGAGTGGCTGTATCTCGCTCAATATTGAACCAATTAACACCAAACTTAAGAATATTGTTAAGCTTGATATGATATTTCCGAATATGTGTTGAGTTGATTGGCACAATATTCAGGGACTCGGACCCAGGCTCTCACAATATGAAATCCGGCAATAGTGAATCATTTTAAAAATCACTTTATGAAGGTTTTATTCTTCACTTTTCATATGACAAAGAACCCCAAAATTCTGCACTATAGAATCAAAAAACTTGTAAAATATCGATTCACAACAAAAATAAATAAATAAATAAAAAAAAAAAATTAAAAAAATAATAATAATAATAATAATAATAATATATAATAATAATAATATATAATGGAAACTTTATTCTATATTTATACAACAATTACAAATCTCTCTACTTACAGGCAATTTGCAATTGACTACTCAAGTGATACATGCATTTATAAATGTAAACGACAAAATGATTTAGAAAATATACATACATATATATATATCAAAATTTCAATAAGTCTGGGTTATTCCATTCTTTGTTTCGACAGCAGAAAAGGTAATACGTTGATCTGATTGTAATGTTGATAATTTTTTTTACAATATAGTTTTGTTGTTTCTTGTCCTCTAGGCCAAGTTCATTTAACATTTCGATGAAATCAGACGATTGATGGGAGAATACACCTAAAGTACTGATTGAAAGGTTTACAAATTTAACCTGCTGAAAATGATTCTTGTGGTCGATGACAGTCTCGTGATATTTACGTTGTTTCCGGTCTAAGTTGTTTTGTAGATTTGTTTCAAAGCCAACAGTTAACTCTAGAATATACAAGCACTTATTTGATATGGACAACACTATGTCAGGACGCAAGCTGTCACCAGTTATGATAGAGGGGCTCGGAAAACCAGGAAGATCGACGTATAGGGAAGAGTTTTTGATGGATGGGAGACTATGAGCAATGAAATTCAGGACAGAATCATGACGCCAGGAAAAGCGGCCTTCTTGTAGGTAGTGATTACAACCCGCGACAACATGAAGAAGAGATTCAGGCATTAGGCATAGGGAGCAGTCAGAGTTGGAGGAAATACCCCATTTGACAAGGTTTTTCCGTGTAGGGAGAGTGTTGTTGATGTACCGGATGGTAAAGTTAAAGATGTTTTTCGGCAAGTTAGACTGTGTGGTGGACCAGATTTTATTAAGTTGTTGCATGGAGTATTTAAGGACATTTGAAAAGAACGATCCTTGATTAGTGAGCTGATTTTGGAGTTTATCCTCTTGTGAAGAATGGAAATCTTTAAGAACTTGTTTTGTAGATGTGTACACGTCATACTGAATGTTTCTACCATTGCTAGTTGAGTTCCAGAGATGTTTTATTGAGTCATTAGTAGATGATTTTAATGCGTTGCGCAGAACTGTTTGACATTGGATGAATTTGATGGACGGAGGGACAATATTCAGACCAAATTTGTTAGTGGTAAGGAAAACATTACTCAGTGTGCCAGATATTGGAATTTCAAGCCATTTGCGAATATACTTGTTAATAGAGGAATCAAGATTTTCTTTAACCCAAGTTAATGAGAGGTCAGCAACAGTAAAATGCCAGGATATTTTGGAAAGCACAAAGCGATTATAAAGGAGCAGTTTATTTTTAGGATGGAGAGGTTTCAAGTCAATGTCAGACATCATGTCTTCAATCACAGAAGTAAGCTCAGATTTGTGTTTTTCATTAGACATTTCAAAGTCAAAGTGCCTGCCCAGGTAGCAAAAAGAGTCGTTGGTTTTAACACGAGGAACAAGTTCATTGTTAATTAAAAGTTTAGGTAGGTATTGAACTGATTTGGATGTAGATTTCTTGATACCAAAAGTAGAGCATTTGTCAACCCTGATTATCATATCAGCCCATTGACACCAGATTGAAAAGCGGTTAAGTAGGTGCTGATTTTCATTCTCTTGGCTACTAATCACTGCTGCGTCGTCGGCAAATTGAAACCAGTGGATGGGATTTAAGAACTGGCAAGTGCTTTTAAGTGAGAAACCAAATTGACGATATTTATCTGATTTGATGTGCTGAAGGAAGGTATTGAAACACATGTTGAAGAGGAGAGGACTTAAACAGTCACCCTGGAGAACTCCACGGCCAACAGTGATGAAGGGAGTACGGTAATCAGATGTGATGATAGATGTCTTGAAATCAGTGTACAGGCTTTGCACAAGAGTTTTGATGTGGTCGGGATGTGATGATAACCAAGAACAGATTGAATAAGATTATGGTGCACTTCGCCAAAAGCATTTTTAAGATCAAGTAGGGTGATGACTAGAGATCGTTGTTTGATCCTTGCTTTATTAATGATATTGGCCATCTGAGCAGTGTGTTCTAAAGTGCCGGACATACCAGGAGTGAACCCTTTCTGGATGTCATGTTCGATGAGCTTATTCGTCTTGAGAAAAGAGAAGATTGCGTTACGAAGACACGATGTAAATACTTTTAAGGGGATTGATTCTAGAGTTATTGGTCTGAAGTTGGAAGGAATGTTTGTATCACCTTTTTTATGAATGAGGATTGTGCAGGCTTTTTTCCAAGTAGAAGGAACATCTCCGGAAGACCAAACTTGGTGTATAATATCAGTGAGGTATGATCTTAAGAAAGGACAGCGTTTAAAACATATAATTGAAAGCTGATCAAGCGGACAAGGACTACCAGAAGATTTCATTTTGCGGATAACATTTGTAACTTGTTCATAGGTAGGAGGTTCGATGTTGAAAGGTACTACAGGATGCGGAAGACTAGGAATCCAATGTGGAATAGTGAACAGCTTGTTTGGATTAACTGAACTGAGAGTCTTACGAAAATATGAAGCACATTCGGACATTCCAAAGGAAGGAAGGACATTATCTTTCTTATTAAAAACATTTTTGATATAACCCCAGAAGTTTTTACTGATGAATTTATTATGATCAATGGAATCTTCGGTCGACCTGATGAAATCAGAATCTTGTTTACGAAGCTTGTCACGCAAATGACGAGAGACATATTTTGGTTTCATTCAGGTCACTAAATGTAGATTTTAGATTTTTTAGGGCTTTCTTTAAATGATTAACTGAATGATCCTTGTATTTATTTATGAAGCTGTTGTCAGGAGCGTGTTGATCAACCTGGCCATAATTTTCCGCGAAATAGACGTAAATGACATCATTTAGGAGCTGAATGTTTGAATTTATGTCTTGACCTCTGATTGGCTGTTTTGAATGAAGTGCAGATTTGAAAAATGCGTTTGCCGTTGACCATTCCTCATCATTATTTGGAAGATTTATTCCTTTTTTAAGATCTGGAGAATTGTCGTCATTTTCCAAACCATTAATTAAATTTTCAGCTGTTTCAGGCAGATCGTTTGCACAATTATTATTGAGTTGCTCATCTATGTCAGTAAGCAAATTGTCATCCAGGCCAAGTACTACGCGACAGCTTCGCTGATGCATTTTCAGACCACGAATTCCCTTACAATTCTTACCACAGCAGCACTTAACGATGCCATTGTTAGAAAGGTTGTTAGGAGAGCTGATGACTGGATGAGGTAGCCTAAATGAATGAGGTGCTTGGCCATTAGGAACTTGCTTTAAACGTTGTTTACATCTCCAAATATGTCGACCCAGTGAAATGAACTCCACACCACAAAACGAACAGACAGTACACAGCAACAATAACACGAGAATACTCGCACGAATCATTATACTTGCACAACAAGGACTTAACTATATCAATACGGTGAAGTTAAATGACGACTCGAGTAAGAAAATAGCAATAAAACTGACTACACGTACAGAGCACGTTTGCACGCCATCTCTGCTCAGTGCATAATAATAATAATAATAATAATAATAATAATCTATATAATTGCTTTAATTATTAATTTTTTTCCCCTGACCTTGCTTGCGTGCTCTGAATTGTAAGGAATTTGGGGAAACTCCAGGAAGGTGAATTGTTTATAACCAGTTTTTACAATGATCATGGTTAAAATAGTCCAAAATCAGAGTAAATTAGGGTATGTACACTAACCTGGCAATAACCTCTACTGTATATGATCTATACCATATATTCATACACCTTCTCAATTGTAAATTCCTGATGTTAGACAATGCAATTTCTTCTATCAGGAGAAGACGTTCCCTTTGAGAAATAGCTGCATGCTTCCAATATTTAAATACCCAAATTAGAAGCAATCCTTTCCTAGCCTAAAAACAGATTAAGAAGATGTCTACTTGTCAGTACCCTAGAGATAGTGCAGATTTCGTATGAGTGTGAAAAGGACTGTGCCGTGCTGTGACCGTGTCCTATCAAAACATTCAAAAATTCTGCCATAACCGCACCGCGACCGTGCCGTGGCCAGCCTTTTCACACTCATACGAAATCTGCACTACCCACTACAGTTTCTACACTTAACAATTATTGCACAACAGCAGTAGCCTTTTATCACTTAGCTTTTTGTGCACTATCTTTAGTTATTATCATGTATTAAAAAGGTGCTTACTTGTTGACTTTCATGTTTCTCTTTGACCTCAAGAGAAGCTTCTGTTCTTTGTGACCATTTTTTGAAGTAAACAGACAATAACTGAAGTGTTTGAGCACGTTGCTTCAGCCTTTCATAGCGGATTTGATGAATATGACCTACAAAATAATTTAAGACTTAGTTTAATTTACGAGGTTTATTTACATACTTGTTACCAAATTCCTACTTTGACAAGATGAAGATAATAATTCATAATAATTACCTTGCCATGCAACAAATGCTCTGGCAAGTTTAGAAAGCTGAAGTCTTGCACTTGCATCCCTCTCCTTAATTTTCCAAAGTGTTCTTTGTCTGTGTGGAGTAAACATACATTGTAATCATAGTATTAATACTAAGCATGAATATTATTGATCACTTAGATAGTGCTTGTTTTACTGAACAAAAAAAACCACTAAGCTAAGAGCAGTGCTCCATTGTTGAGCATAGATAGTGTGGTGTGTACAGATACCCAGGGAGCATGTCAACATTTTCTTTGAAGTTTTGTTGATTTTTTGGTTAAATTAATTGCAAAGCACACTGTCATGTGTCAGGTGTTCCTGGTAGAGATGGAGATGTGCTAGGCATTCTTCCTGATGTTAAATGGATTAAACAAAGCTGGGACAAAGTTGTGCAAGGAGGCAGCAACAAGAATAGGTAGAGGGGAATAAAAGCAATTGACGTCCATGACCACTTATTAAACGAATTTAAGTTTAGTCAACTTTCGAAGGATTACTTTGACGTATGCTTTGCTTAATGATCAACTTTCTCATCTTATTTAATTCTAGTATGTGTATAGCAACAACCTGTGCATAGAAATGTGTCACTCACTCACTCACAAATTGTAAATTTTCAGCTCTAATAGCGAATGTAGGGGCAAACCTACATGATATGTATCCTTTTATTACCATTATTAATGGTCATTCTGGCTTAAGATTTATATATATATATAATATATAATATATATATAATATGATATGTGCATGAACTATCCATGTGGATATTTTATTATTAAAAGAAACAAATAAATGTGATAAATAAGCTCACCTCCAAAACAAGAAATGTTTGTCCAGTAGTTTTCCTTCAGACCTGGCGTGTTGATCTACAACATACTTTTGTCTGTAGACATACAGTCTCCATGCGTCAAATACTCTAGAATTTCAAAACAAACAATGTGAGGAATCAACCCTTCTGGAATCTCCAAAAAGTCAAGACATACATCTCAATACCCCCTGGAACTAGTAAGAATATAAAAGTAAAACTTGTTTGATAGGCCAAGGGAAGGCCTAGTCAGTGATTCTAGAAGTTGGTCTGTTTGCTCTTCAGTTGTGATTCCTGTAATGATTGCTCACACACCTAGTTGAGCGACCCACCAATGCAAACGAGTGAAAACTACAACTTGAAATCAGTCTATACTAAGGAAGGCCATGATCAAACATGACACATCAAGTCAATGCAAGTTTGACCACTTCTTAAACTATCATTTTTGGACAAAAATTGAGATTTCCACAGTCAGTCTTATCGTTTTGCTGTTCAACTTGACAGCCCAAGTTGATAAATTGGATAATATTTTGGTACTAAGTTAAATGACTTTGAACAGATTTTAAAAGCAGATGAGCTGTCAAAGATGTTTGATTAGTCACATGTATCCATGGAGTAGACACGGTTACCAACCTTGCCAAGTGTTTTCGTTCCCGTCTTGCTACTGTAGGCGCAATAATCTGTTCTTGTTGGTTAGTAACTCTCCAAGCCTGGAATACTCGTCGTTTAAAGTTGCCCATTAAAATGGCTCTGACAGAGTTGACATGCTCGTGCTCTCTGTCAAAACATTCCTTCTTTTTTCTCCAGGCATTCCAAAAGGCTGAAAATCAATTGAAATGATAACAGTTCAATAACCATTCCTTATAGTATCCCTCTTGGCAAAACCCACAATGTAGTATATCATGGACCTTAGGATGGTACTGTTTATTAAGGGCTAATCACTACAGGAATCATTTAACATTTAATTATATACAAAAAGGCATTTTGCTAAATGAGACATCTTTTTAACACGTCAAAGTTATATTTTGTTTGTATATAAATGATATATTGAGGGCATTATTGGATATATTAGTTGTACACACTTGTGATATGTATAGAGAATACTTCATGGAAAGTGTGCGCGTATGGTTTTTATTCACGAGTTGTGAAGTATCGTAAAACGAACGAGCGAGGAACGAGCGAGTGAGTTTTATAATACAAAACAACGAGTGAATAAAAACTGTACAAGCACTTTCCATGGTGTTTTCTGTTTATCATATGCATATCGATATTTTTATACATTTAGTCATTTTGCTGTGAAAAGTGGTTTGTTTTTCCATGGTCAAGATTTTGATTTCAAAAAATACACCTCATGAACCCTACAAAACGAAATTTAAATTACAAACAGACGTCAAAACAAAACAAAAATAATATTTATTTGTATCTAAAGTGAATGACAATGCAAAATTATAATTCTTTTCTGAGTAACTTGGACTTTTTTTCTCGTTGACAGACGTTTGTTTACAAAACGAGCAAAGACAATGCGAAGAATTTGAGTTCATTCAAAGTATTCAAAGACAAACTTACGGTCAAATTCACGCTCGTTAAACATGCTTGGCGTTTCAAATGTCCTTCAAAACTTGAAAAATTACCTTTAACTTGATTTATCAGTGTTTTTGTCCGAGCTTTTCTATAAAAGGGCTCAGTTCGACTAAATTTTCATTCAGTGACTCCAAATCTGCCGGCCGTGAATCCTCCTTCGCTTTTTGCAGCACAGCGTGGTTTTGAAAATCTTTTTCCCGTAGAGCTCTTCTTCTGCATGACATCGATGACTTTTGTGGTAAATAAGCTAATCTACTTGAATTTTTACTGAATAAAGATTAAAAATTGAACTGCCAAGACTGAAAATCCTTCGATAAAAAATGCTGAGAGGAGCCAGTTTGAAGAAAAATTTTCATCAGGAATGAAGTCGCTTCTGATTGGACGTATCGTTTTTCTCACACGTGAAAAAAAGCGATACGCGGCTTCTTGATTGGGACGTATTGTTTTTCTCACACGTGAAAAATCGCTACGTGCATTTCTGATTGGCGGAGATTGGTAAACAAACGAAAATTTATTGAATGGCTTTTCTGTGAGTATATCTCGATATGTATATAATAAAACATTTTATTTACTAGTATTGGCAAATAAACAAAGTTCCAAGTTCCAAGTTCCATATCAATATGAAGTGATGTCTAAACGGTAAACCAAGTATTGCAAATTTCTGAGATGATCTCATCTAATTATCATTATAAATCCTTGATAACTAAGGAGTGTACAGCTCAAATGAAGAAATATTGCACCAGTTATATATTCACATACTGTGGAATAGATGATGTTAGCTTGGAGCTAGGTTTGATATCCACTTTATGGGGCTTACATCAACATGATATTTGCAGACTAAGCTAACCATCAAAATGAAATAGATGCTTACCTCTAAGCAGCCAGAGATCCCTCATAGGTCTGTTTTCAATCAAAGTATGTTCTAAGTATTTCCTCTTTAACAAGAGTTTCCATTCAACACATGCTTTCCTGTAAAAACATTCAGTTTAATAAATTTATTAAATGTAAATAAAGTTGAAATGTGATGCAAATATATTTCAGGGTTTCTAAGGTCTTATAGTCACTTGTTCAGATGGGTAATCATGAACAATCTGCACCGTACGGTAAGTCGTCGGTAAGGTAACAGTAAGTGGTCAGTAAGTAGTCGATTTATAAGTGGTCAGTAAGGTAACGGTAAGTGGTCGGTAAGTGGTCGATAAGTGGTCGATAAGTGGTCGGTAAGGTAACAGTAAATGGTCGGTAAGATAACGGTAAGGTAACGGTAAAATGTGGTCGGTAAGGTAACGGTAAGGTAACGGTAAGGTAACGGTAAGATGACGGTAAGGTAACGGTAAGATGACGGTAAGGTAACGGTAAGATGACGGTAAGGCAATATTATCAGTAAAGGAAGGAAATAATATGGCAGAGAAATAAAAAAGTAGTGGAAGTACCAAGGTTTGGCTTTTATGAATGTGGTGGCTCTTAAAAGAGCCGTTTGATTTCAATGTTTCGATCTTCAATAACCAGCAGCAATGTCTCAAAGTATGGCGGATAGTAGATCCGTGTGGACATTTCGTATCTTCCATTGAAAATTCGTCAAGGTATTCTGGAACTCTGTTATAACAGGTGCTGCTCATTCAAATCAGTAACTTGACAAAAACATGATTTTGTTGTTGAATATACTGCCAAATTTGAAATAAAATATACGGAAGCTGATGTGGTCGGTAAGGTAATGGCAAGGTAATGGTAAGGTAACAGCAAGGTAACGGTAAGGTGACGGTAAGGTAACGGTAAGTGGTTGACGAACCAAGTTACCGACCACTTACCGTACGGTGCAGATTGTTCACGATTACCGTTTAGGTGAAGCTGACTTGCCATAGAAACCTTATTAAGGTACAGAGTTGCATTTTGGGGAAATTACATTATTGTACAGCTGTCATCTTTCTTTAGCCTTCATTGCCAGAACATTTTAACCCATTCCACATGTTAAATTGCTGTAGTTGTACTTGCTTCACCAGGAACCAATTCAACTTGATTGCACATTTACAATTACAAAACTGGCAACCACCTTTTGTACTTGTTGCATAATTTCACTATTTATAACTAGATATGCTAGAATTGGATAGTATAATATTATAGTGTCATAAAACAGCTTACTAAAATGAGGGCTTGTACTATGTTTTTATGGATATCAAAATAATGGTATCAATAGTCACATTTTATCTGGTTTGCACAACCTAACACAATAATGACTGACAACATTCTATGTCTTCTAAAGCTCATTATTACCTCACACAGTGCTTGGTCCAGTTGATCTTTGTCTTTTTTACAAAGTTTGAAACTTTCATGGCAAAGAGCCATTTGTCCATGGCCTTTCTTGTTATCAATGCATCTTTCTTTTGCATGAGCCAGTCATATCGCAGCCTATTCACAAAACCATATGCATAGAAAATCATCACTAACAATTTAATAAGTTAAAAATTTCAGAATTTTTCAATTTCTGGGAAACCATAGAGATAAAATTTGAATACATGATGAGAAACAACTTGTCTTATTTTTGAGAGAACCAACTATATTGCTGGATGGTCGAGGATTGCAGGATTGAATTAAATTAATGTCTACTCATTACCTGATAGATGTGTTCTTATAAGTATGGGCCTTCCAAATCAGCATTGCCTTTGATAACAAAACTCTGTGCAAAATGTTTACAAAAGCTTGTCGCCTCTCATGTTGAGATCGTGTAACATTCAACCATTGGTTAAAAAATCTACGCTTCTTACCCTGTGAAACAAGCACAGTATTGCTATAGATGAGTCATCATCCACAGGTCCCAGCGGACTTGGGCATTCATAAAACCAGTAAATAAGAAAGATACCCTGGGAAAGTGCTCTATAACCATTTCCAAGCTCAGATCTAATCTACTGCTTCTGGGGACTTGGGGACGGGAGAGACACGAGAAACCAGGGACAGGGGACAATTAGGGGATGTCTTAGGAACTCCCACTGGAGACTTTGGTACTGTCCCTTGTGGACAGGGGATACCATAGGCCAGTCCTGGACATGGGTGTTGTGTGACCTTCCACAACCTCAGAGAAAAGTTTCATTTGGATCCAATTTATTTTTGTAGTCATTTTCAGCTGCATTTATGTGTGAATTTGAAGGTTGGTCACAGATTTGAGCTTCACCCAGTAAACTCACCTTTCTAGCCATGGCTTTACAAAGGTGTCGATGGATGACTTTTCTACGATATCTCAAAAACCAAAGATGATATACTCTCCTATAAAGAAGAGCATTTAATAAGGAATCACAATTATAAACATCGATGGACATCTTAGCTACATTATATTGTAGTTATAGAAACAAATAAAGTCTTACTTCTGCAATAGTGTACCATGGTATTTTTCAGCTTTTTTGGCCATTAGTCTTTGCTTCCAGTTTACAAAACTCTGTTTTATCAGGGCTCTACTGTAATACTCTTTACACATACTTTGAAATCTTTGATGTATGACCCTATAAATTACAGACTATAGTTACACAAGCCAAAGGGTAATTAAACCATGTACTATATATAAGCAGAAACACATAAGGGGTTTTCAACTCCCTTATGTGTTTCTGATATAAGGAAGATAGTCTATTACTATCAGTCTTTTAGGACTTAAAAATTGTACCTGACAATTTGTACCTGTGTCTACCTTTAGTTATAGGGAAGTCACTGTAATTTTAGCTCATTTCTTCCAAAATTTTATCTCTGAATAATTATATAAACCATTTTGATTTTTTGGTTTTTATTGTTTGATAATCATTAGCATAATCTAGGACAACAGGACAAAATTGGACTGATTAAATAAGTTGCTCTTTTTGCTCCTTGGGCTCATACACCAACATCACCAAACATATCAGATTTTGATCCATGTCACAAAATACAGCAACCTCTGATGAAACTGCTGGTTATTTATTTCAGCAGATTTGAACCTATCACAGAGAAGCTCTTAGTACCCTAGTTTTGAAAATGGCTTCTGTTTATGAAGGTCTGCTTATCAACCAACTTTCTAATCTTTGCATCGACTGAAAATCCCAACAAAAAAGCCAACATAGTATCAACCCAAAATCAACAAAATATCAGTGAATGAATAATAACTTTAACCCACATTTTTGTAGTAAAAGACCTTACTTTGCATATTGTGTCCAGTTTCTCCATGAATAAAAGGCTCTGATGACTATTCTCCTCCTATAAGAAGGGGTTAACAAGTCACTAAAAATTAATATTACTGACAACAATGCAAAAGTGTCAATCTGGTTAATTTAAAAGCTTTGACACGATCAAAAGTTGTTAATACATACTTTGCAAGGCTATTGGCAACTGAACACTTCTTCCGTCTTTCCAACCAAACTTTAAAGACTCGTGCTTGAAGGCTATTATCATAGTGTATTCTATAAAGTAAAAAATAAATGTAAAGGAATGTTAAGTGGAAGTAAGATGGCTGCAACATCATTCAGATTGTATTGCAAGAGGCAGCCAGCCATCTTCTTTATTTTACACCACATGTACAATTTATAAATCTAACAAAAACAGAAAAATATTGAGGCATACATCAAAGGAGAAATAACAACAGAGAAATCAAAAATTAATAATCATGAAACAACAACAACAACAAGCAAATTTGGTATAGAAACATCGACATTTGTCGATGTTTCTATACCAAATTTGCATTAAGTCTTCAACGTCACTTTTGGCCATTTTCCAGCAAGGTAATTCACATTCCAGTCAAATGACCACATTTTTCATGAGTATTCAGGGAGTTTATAGTTATTCTTGTTAGTCAAAGTGACATCTAAATAACAAACTTCTAACCTTGCCACTTCATTAGTTCTTGTCTTAACAACTCTTTGCGCAGCATAGATTCTCCAGGAATGCCAGCATTTGGTCAGCAAAGTTATTCTACATTTAATTGAAAATCAGGCATTAGATGGAATGCATAATTATTATAAACTGAGATGTGTGTTATATGGGGGAGTGGGGTGGGGAGGGGGGGTACTGAGGCTATTGCATGGGTACATGTAGTAGTACCTATGGTTCAGGCATGGAAATACAGTCATGGAAACTGGCAAGCATATGGTTTAGATCTAAAGTTTTAATTTGTAAAGTTTAAGTGCATAGATCAGGATTGTATATGCACTATATAAGTTTATATTATAATAATTGGCATATTACGCACACTCTGATTGGTCGAACAACCATGTGTAATTAGAGTACACACACATAGATGGCGTTATCGAATCTTACGCACGCTCTGATTGGTTGGAATGTTTTGATAAATATTATTTCTCACACACCACTGGGAGCTATTGTCAAGCTGACCACCGCCAACTGACTTCTTTATTTCATATCAACAAAACTAAAACTCAACTTACATCAAGCATGGTAAACACATAACAAACTAGATAAGACTGTCAACCAGAGCCTAATTAAAATGATACTCTAGCAATGTCGACTGAGGGTTGGGTGGGTACTTAAGGGCTCAAACTTACAAGTCAGTAATGGCGGACAGCAAAAAAGCAACTGATTTTTGCCCACTGCACACGTGACTAAGGCCCCTAGAGCCCAGGCCCCAGTGATGTGTGAGAAAACATTTTCCACTTCTTTCGTTCCTCAGCCAGAGGAAAATACAACTTCTCACACACCACTGGGAGCTATTGTCAAGCTGACCACCGCAATTTACAAAGCATAGAGGACTGAGCCCATCATTGTCTCAACATCCACCCTATTTTACCCTGCAATACTATATAAAAGTAACTGTACAATTAACGTATGAGCAATGTTCAAATATCGACTTTTCAAATTATGCCTGGTATCTAATGTCCATGCCAAATTATTAACTTCAATAAATTAATGTCTGATATCCAATGTCCATTCACAAGTACAGTTTTCATAAGTAATTATCCACAAATTTCAGCATCATACTGAACCATGAATCTCTTTAGTAACCAGTAGCAACGAGTCCAATGATTCTTGAATGTAATTGTTCCTTGCCTTCTCACTTTTCCATCCTCCCTGCCTCTGGAACAAGCGATCTGGTATCCTAAGTGCTGCTGCAGCCGAGGCACCGCCTGACCGAAGGCTATGAATTCCATACAAGCTAGGGTCCAGTCCTTCCCTTCGTAACTCATTTTTCACGAGCTCGCTTGCACGTGAATAGGACATAGGTGCTTTCCTCAGAATCTGGCCTGCTTTTGCGCTCTGAATTTTACAGAACACACTTGATCCTTCTGCATGGCTGCCCATCTTCAGGAACTTCTCCGTCACTGCCACAGGGCATGGAGCTGCATCGCACCTTGCCACAAAGACCCAGGACCCTTCGCGGAATTGATCATTCTTCCGTTGCTGCAGGAAGATTGCAACATGTGACTCTTCGAAGAGCAGATCATCTACTTTCAGGTTGCTTAAATCATCCCACCGCAAGAAACCAAAGAACCCCAATGCAAATAGAACTGCCACTTGTAAATCTGCCAGACTACCTTTCTCCAGACGAGATATAATGCTCATGACCTGGTCTGCCTTGAGGGGTCTCTTGCGATCTGGTGGCTTGGCTAGAATTCTCCGAGCAGCATCCACTATCTGGATGACAACAGGGTTTTCAGCCACCTGTGGTTGACCCATTTTCTTTTGTACCCAACTAACTCCATACACTGCAGTATTAATGGTGGAAACTGACTTGTTCTCATTGATAAGTTTAACTAAGTACAATGAGAACACCACTGTCTCAACTGGCAGAAAGGCTGCATTGTAGTGTTCGGCCCAGGACTTCCATGCACTGAATGCACGTAGATATGTGTGAACTGTCTTTGGAGCCCTATCACGAATCAGAACCGATGGAAGTGCCTTCGCCAGCTCTTTCAGCATTGGATGGTCCAGCCCATCAACTGGTAGGTTGTCTAACAAACCCAACTCTTGTGTGTTGTCAAGTGACACTGAAATTCATAAATATGATAGTATGAGGCACTTTGACTAACCCCATGTGCCCCCCAACAGCTCTCTAGCTTGCAATTTACCCATAACATTACTCCCTCCAACTGATATCCCCAATGGCCATTATGCTCTAACAGCATCAGCTTCCACAAGCTAGACACAACTAGGATTCAAGCATTCCTTAAAACAGTACATGAGTGGTCTGTTCACCCCTGCCCTCGCAGTTTCATTATCATAAACATAAATATATTGCCCTGACAGCATATTGGAATGCCCTGACAGCAATCAATTTGGAATGCCCTAACAGCACAAGCAAAACATGCCATAACAGCATCAGTGACATGCCCTAACAGCATGTAGTGTCACTGTATACACACCATACCTGGCAGCAGCAATTGACTTGATTTGTAAGGCATCCCTGCCAATACATTTGCCCTAACAGCATGTCAAGTAGCGATATCCTCCTGGTTGCTGAAGCAAATTCTCAATGCCAAAACAGCAAATGAAGGGGTGCCAGAAGTAAAAATACTGCTTGCTGAAGATCCTGACAGGAAGATTCCATCATAGGGGGGAATTCGTATACATCCCTTAATGAAGCTTCTCCAAGACCTAGACCTATTGATAAGGAGGGGCCACCAGACTGCAGACGGCCACTCTGGGACAATCAATGAACCGTCTTCCCTTCCAGCAGACATGTGTCTCAGAACTTTAGGTATAAGATTGGGTGGTGGAAAAACCCAATTGTTCTCATGAGCCCAGCAGACTGTGAAGGCATTGATAGTCTCGCACCCTGGGTTCCGGTATCGACTACAATATCTGTCCAGTTGTTTAGTTTTGACAGTAGCAAACCTGTCAATGGAATGTGGTCCCCATAATTTATCAACATACTGGAAACACCTAGGATCCAGCATGTAGTCATTTGTATCCTCCACTCTTGATAGTTCATCTGCTGTAACATTATTATCTCTGCTTACCCACTCCACCGACAGGCGAATGTTCAACTCTTGACAAAGTTTGTAAACTAATACTGCCTCCAAATGAAGATCTGGAATTCGACTTCCAACAGACATGATGATTTCTGCATTTTTGTTGTCAGTTCTATGACATACTTCTTTTCCTTGAAGGTCTTTTCCATAAGACTCCAAGACAAGACGTATGGCTCTCAACTCTCGAAAAGTAGAACTTCTAGTGCTTTCTTCTTCTGACCAGCTTCCAACTGCTGCTTCACCATTAATGTGAACTGCAAAACCACCCCAGCCTTGACCACTAGCATCTGAATAAGTTATGACCTCGATTTTAGGGCTGGGGGCCCATATGGGATATCCCTTAATGTCCAAATTACATTTCCAGAACAGTATCTCTGTGCGACTGTCCGAAGACAGACAGATAGGTTGGTCCCAACAGGGGGCCTGACAAATGTCTCTGTAAAGCCCCCTTGTCCAAAGACGCACGACTGGACCCATAGCCAGAGTCATAGAAGCCAAAGAGCCAGACACACGAGCTAATGTCCTTGCAGACACACAAAAATCCTTTGCTACAACAATGTCAATAAGCTGCTTTAAGACATCCACTCTACGGATTGGTACCTGAAAGGTACCTGCTTTGAGGTCCATAATGAATCCCAAGAGTTCCACAGACTGCGAAGGTATCCACTGGCTCTTTTCTTCATTTGCTACAAAGCCACTCAGTTTAATATCCATCCTGACAGACTCTGACATATTACAAGCATCAACAAATCCCTGCTCTGCACCAGCACCATCATCCAGATATGTAAATATACGAAATCCCTTACTCCTCCAGTGTTTGACCAAAGCTTTTTGTATCTTTGTGAACACATAAGGCCCAGTTGCCAAGCCAAATGGGAGAACAGTAAATTTAAAATATCTGAGTATGCCATCCAGCAAAAATGAACATCCAAGAAAAGTTGTATGGGATGGAAATATGTCAACATGGTGGTAACCACTTTTATAATCAAACTTGAAAACCCAGTCATTTTTCTGAAACAACTCTGATGCTGTTTGGATGCCTTCATACTTAAACTTGCAGGATCTCAAATAATTATTAACATAGCGTAAGTCCAAAATTAACCTGGACTTGCCACTGGCATTTTTTACAACACCCAGTGGGTTCAGAACAGTCACATCGTCTATCTTGACTTCTACCAATGCACCTGAGGACACAAGTTTTCTTATCTCTTGACATACAAACTCCTGGTTTTGGTCAACACTAGGATGGTTTCTAAAACTCCTTCTAGTTGGAAGTGAAATAAAAGGTAGGTAATATCCATTCTCAATTATACTCAGCACCCATGGGCTTGTTCCTATACTGCGCCAAAATGTAATGTTTTCTTTTAGTCTGCCTTTAACCCGCACAGCAGACTCCAACTCAACGTCATATAAATCCAACAATTGACCGATTTTTTGAAGTCCATCCAAATTCGCTTCTGAATACTGTTCAGTGTCAGTTTGTAATGTACTATTAAGCATTTGATGCAAGTCCAGATGACTGGGATTGCCCTGTTCCACCGTTACCTGTCGGTGCTCGACAGTCTCGGGCAACGTGACCAGTGCGGAAGCAGCGAAAACAAGTACGTGAATCACGAGTAACCGTAACAGTTGGCAATTTTCCAGCCGAAGAGCCCAGAGCAGGTTTTTCCACAGTAACACGTCTCTCAACTCCTCGTTGTGTAGTCTGTCTCTTTGACTTAAACAGTTTTGCTTTGCGTTTTTCTTCCCGTAGAAACTTCGACTCCTTAACTGCTTTCTTGATCTTTTTCTCGTCATCCGAATCACTCGCGATCGGATCCGTCGAGTAACATTCCACAGTGTCCCAGCCATATTTCTCTGCAATGCAAATGTGTTTGTTTCGTTCAAGGAGCAAATTCTCACCTTCTTTCAGAAATTCCTCCCGTAACTCGTCGTCGCTTGCATCTTTTGCGGCGTTAATCTTTTCAAGCACCTTCTTATTCAGCTGGTATTGCTTCTTGTTTCCCTCGAACTTAAACTCCGGCTCAGTCCCATCGTTTTTTCCCGCCTTTTTTGATTTCACGTCTAATTCAGCTTTCAGCTTTTTGATTTCTTTTCCGTATTCTTTCTGTTGTGCTAATAGCTCCTTAGCCCAATCTGGTGGTTCGCTGGACGACTGTGATGTTCTCGGTTGATCCGCATTCACTTCTGGACTTCGACTGCGGGAATGGCGACTGCTGTGGCTACGTGAACGCCGTTCTCCTTCCGGGCTTTTGTTATGTGACTGGAGCCGGTTAACCACTCTAGACCGAGATTTTGGTCTGCTTTTACTTCTATTCATAACAACACGCGAAAAACTGAACGATAACTACGATAATTTTTGATACAAATACGTAACTCAAACTTACAAGTCAGTAATGGCGGACAGCAAAAAAGCAACTGATTTTTGCCCACTGCACACGTGACTAAGGCCCCTAGAGCCCAGGCCCCAGTGATGTGTGAGAAAACATTTTCCACTTCTTTCGTTCCTCAGCCAGAGGAAAATACAACATAAAACAGATAGATTCCATTTTTCCGTGCATCTGTACTCTAATCGATGCACGGAAGACATCAAAATGTGGTGAGAACAACAGTCATGCCACTCGACATCGTCTCGTGGCGTACTTTTTTGTTCTCACCACATTTTAACGTCATCTGTGCATCAATTAGAGTACAGACGCACAGAAAAATGGAATCTATTTGTTAAATATATCATTATTAATACTTACTGAAAGTTCAACTTGGCAACACTATTGTTCTGTTCCACAGTGTATCTCATCTTCCATTTGATATAACTACGTGACATGACATATTTGTTTGCCATTCCTTCCAGAATTTTATCCCTGACAAAACAATCAACTGTATAAGAATTAACTGGCAATGTGATGTACATATACATGTAGGGAATCAAAGAGTTCAAAATTGAACAAGCATTTCTAAAGGCAAGTGCAATTTGAGATTTTTTGAAATCCCAAAAAATTCAATTTATTCAAAATTGCATGTCTGAGAAAACCATTTGATTTCCTAATAATAATATCCATGGATAATTATAGAAACAAATGACTGGGGTTTTTTTCTGTACAAAAGAGCAAAATAAATTTCTGCAAGTGCTAAATTTCTTTCTTTGAATTCTTTCTTTCTTTGAATTCTTTCTTTCTTTCTTTCTTTCTTTCTTTCTTTCTTTCTTTCTTTCTTTCTTTCTTTCGTTCTTTCTTTCGTTCTTTCGTTCTTTCTTTCGTTCTTTCTTTCGTTCTTTCGTTCTTTCTTTCGTTCTATCTTTCGTTCTTTCTTTCGTTCTTTCGTTCGTTCGTTCGTTCGTTCGTTCGTTCGTTCGTTCGTTCGTTCGTTCGTTCGTTCGTTCGTTCGTTCGTTCGTTCGTTCGTTCGTTCGTTCGTTCGTTCGTTCTTACTTTGGGGGGGGGCACTAAATTTCTTTCATTTGAAATAGCACTGCCATTAACCAATCAGCATAGAGAAATTTTTCATGTTATGTAATAATATACATGAAAAAATTCTCAATGCTGATTGGTTAAAAACTGTTTTAAGGAAATTTAGTGCAGAAAAAGGAAATTTAGTGCAAACTTGAGCAATTTGCAATTTGAAAGTTTTTTGTTAGTTTTGCTGTTGTTCACATTATCTAAACTAAGGAATAATTTGATGGGAGAAAGACTAAAATGTTGAGGATTTTATTGTGTTTTTGAATGAAATTTTAGCTGAAATGTGTGTGCTACTGATACCATCACATCATCAAGCATGAACTCTGGTTTCATTTAGTAATCATCCAGGATTATCACTCTTCATCTTTCCAACAACTGGTCAAGAGAACAATGTTTGTTTCCTATTACTGGTTAAGTACATGCCCTTACCTATTGCCTTCCAGAAGCAACACTCTCCATCTGTTGAAAGCTGTCCTCAGCTTCTCTTCCCTTCTTTTGATCATATGACTTTGCCACTGAAAAATATGGTAACATTACATGTACATATATAATAATATGCACTGACATGTATGACACACCCTTTTATCAGAATTTATCAGTCTTCACAGGTATAAACTAAGAGGGTTCGACTTTAGAGGTACATTGTACTATTATATATGTATATGATAACATATATACAATAATATGCACTGACATGTGGCTAGTGGTTGGCAACAAAACACATCCACTCCCGGCTCCTGACACCCCTCCCATGACACACTTTTATCAGAATTTCTCAGTCTTCACAGGTATAAACTAAGAGGGTTTGACTTTAGAGGTACATTGTACTATTATATATGTATATATTACATATACAATAATATGCACTGACATGTAGCTAGTGGTTGGCAACAAAACACATCCACTCCCGGCTCCTGACACCCCTCCCATGACACACACTTTTATCAGAATTTATCAGTCTTCACAGATATAAACTAAGAGGGTTCGACTTTAGAGGTACATTGCACTATTTAATACCTTCAACCAGTACTTGGCCATGTGACGACTGTCTAGTCGTTTTCTCAAATCACTTCTGGCTTTACTATTGACATGGAAAGCAAATTGAAGACCCTTGATTCCTGTCTCTAGTAAGTGTCTTTGATATAGCTTATCAGCTTTGAACTGCTGATCGACTTTGAGTTTCTGCCAGGCTTTAAAATACTTCTGAAGGATTGTATTGTGCCATAGCTCCACAGCCCTATAAAGACATGCATTTAAAGTTAAGACATGATCCTTAGGCCAGGAATTACTGTGTTTGTGTGAGGCAGTCACCATGGGTTATTGTCTGCATTATGGGAGGTGTCTACTTGCTGAAGGTATCTGTTCATTCAAAGTTGAAAGTTCTGTATTTTATCATTGACGCAAACAAAAAGATACAAAATGATAAAGTTCATCTAAATGAACAACATAATTATAGTCAGTGCTACAATATATAATCAAATTATATAGCTATAAAGTTCATAAAGTACAACAACGTACTTGTTCATCTTGTTGTCATTTTCTAATCTCTTCAGTCTTCTTAAACGTGCTCTCAGATGCCATCGTCTAAAAAGCCTTGCTTTCAACAACATCTGTGGATAGATAGCTGGTGTTGATTCCATGAGCTTCATGGCCCAAACAGGTGAAGTATCCATTGGGAATGAGTTCATTAAGCTAAAGTTAAAAGCATTAATTTAAAGGTTGAATACAATCCACTTATCACTTCCTGGCCAGAGCAATTAACACAGAATTTGGATAATTTAATTTATAATTGTTAAACAATTTGAAAGAAAAGCATATAGCACTAACAGAATGAAATGGGTTAGTTAAGTGGAAGCTGTACAAATCCACTGTACAAATTTGAGCTAATCAATTACAACTGTACCGCTGTATGTTATATGCTTGAGTCACTTCTCAATGGTCAAATGGAGATGAAATTTGTACATTATTTTTATTTCTCTCTCTGGAATGACCACATATTCTGTAATGGTAATTGATGGGCTCAAATTTGTACAGCAGTAAATAAATAAACAAGATGGTGAAGATAAAAGACAAGTGCATTATGTAAACAAAAAAGTGGCCCTCTTTTGCAACCTGTGATGCAGGTTCACCAGAGTACACATAGCACTTCATTACTAAAGACTACCATGTATTTTACTCTTTAGTGAACTACAGACAGTATACCTGACAGGCTTCCAATTCTTTGTGTCATTCCTACAAAAGTTCTTCTCGTTGATCAAAGATCTAACACCATTATTTAGCACTAAATGGTTGTTGTGTTGGAAAGTTGCCATGCTTTCTTCATAAAGGTTTTTGGATGATGCTTTGCCATGCTGCTTATCAAACAGTGTTCCTGTGTCAATATTTGTAGCACGAGAACCATTGGAAGCATGTGTTGAACCAAATCCTCTATGAGACTGATTCCATGAGTTAACATTGCTCTGGACAAAATGTGCAGCCTTCGATGACATTCTCAATGAATTTGTTGTTGTAAAATCATTGGCCAATCCACTAGGGGTCTCAAGAAAAGAAGACCTTATGCTTCTAGGGCTATCAATATCAGATGCAATACCAGAAGAACTCCTACCAATGGTATCATCACTGTCAATGGAACTGTGCCTTGGTAGTTCCACTGGTTCGTTATCAGTCTTATCATTCATGACTTGATGCTGGTAGTAGTGAGGTGTGTAGAATGGCTTGTTTGTACAATGTCTTCTCTCACTTAATGTTGTTAAGGTTGATGTATTTTGTTGAACTTTGCTCTCAGGGAAGGCTGGATAAACTGCAATTTCAAGGAATACTGCACATCACACATTTCATTTCAGTCTTGAGCACTACATGTATATGTACTTTTGAATTGCAAATTTTACCACACTCAAGAAAAATCTTGTAATCTGATTGGTTGAAAGCCATTGTCAATCAGAATACAGACAATGGAAAACCACGTGTAATACTAACAGTAATATATGTGGCTAATCAGAAAATCATTACTATCTGAAATCTATCTTTGAGAGGAAACTCCTTAGCTTAAAGAAAATTTTTATTTGGAGCAGGGACTTTTATTTGGATCCAAATTATTTATTTGGAACAGGGATCAGCCTTTCCTTGAGTGTCCAAAATCTACATGTAAGTAAATAAGATAGGAACAAAGCAATCCCAAAAAATGACATTGTAGGTCGTGGAGTACAGTTCCAAAATAATGGTCTACGTGTTAGAAATAAGATAATGATTTGGATGAATTTTATGACATTTTTAATGTTCACAGACATGTTTCGAGGTACCGGATCCGGACTTCATCCTCAGTGTGACTACAATGTGAACATTAAAAATGTCATAAAATTCATCCAAATCATTATCTTATTTCTAACATTGTAGGTGAAATTAAGTTACAGAAAATATCACAACCTGTATTTTTTTAATTTATTCAAAATCAGTTGCAATCCTTATGAACGTCTTCTCTGCTCCCATCTATCATCCTTGGGGACAGAGCTTATGTGAATTTGTTCAATCATTAGACAGTTGAATTTAAATATTAAGCTTTGCCCCCAAGGATGATTGATGAATCAGAAAAGTCAAAATTCTAACTGGTAAAATACAGTTGTGATGCAAATGGTTTTCACTGTAAAAGACAATAGTAAGAGTAGAATAGAATGATATTTTTCAAGATGATCAGAATGAGCTGACTAATAACTACCTTTAGCATAGTTTAAAGAACTTGCAGCAGAAGTGCCAACAGAAGACCAGTCAGTAACTTTCTAAAATCCAAAAATCAGTTAAGGTTATAAGGTACAGAACATGAACTCACATTCTGACCAGCCAGCAAAGATCATAGACAGCACCACAGGCAGGATTAGAGCAGGTTTCGTATGAGTGTGAAATGGACCGTGCCGTGCCGTGACCGTGTCAGTGCTGTGTTGTCTATTAAAACATTCAAAATTCCTGCCGTAACTGTGCCATGGTCGTGCAGTACCATTTTCACAGTCATACGAAATCTACTGTAGTACCATTTTCCAATAATGACTTTCAATGTGCCTTTCCACTGCCAGCTTAGAGCCAACTTATGCAGTTTCTTGGCAAATCCCCACACTCCAAAATATTATTTTTTGATGTGAATGTATTTAATGAATAAAGCTTTTACAATAAAAATACCTTGTGAAATGATGGAAGAGAATAAAATGATGTGTCTGACCAATCAAAGTCTTCTAACAAACTCTCAAGGCTTGACTTCCTACTTGTACTGTGGCTACTATCATGAGATCCTTTACTTGAAGAATTATTAATTGAATCTAAACAAAATAAGACTACGCATTAAAACAACTGAAGGCAATTTATTACAAGGTATCACTTATTATATTTTTTTGTTCTTCTTTCAATTAATATAAAGAATACCAAGAAGATTAGACATATATTATGGATAGACTGTATACATTCTGCAATAAAATCACCATCTATTAAAGCTACACTGTCAGGGTATTCATTGTTTTTCCCATTTTGAAGACACATTTCTACATGTATCTGCTATATTTTGCAATTGTCTTTATGGCTATAGCTTACATCTAAGCTGCAAGTAATATTTATTGGTAATTCCAACCAATTTGTTTGATTGAGAGTGTTAACATCATGTTTAACAAATAGATCAGGCGTAGCTATGTTCTGTACTCTGATGGAACACGACTGGAGCTGTAAAACATGAAAAAAGTTATAGAAAGCACGAGCTGTAGGCGAGTGATTTCTATAGCTTTTTGAGTGTTTTACAGCTTCAGGAGTGTTTCATCAGAGTACAGAACATAGCTACGCCTGATCTATTTGCTTTATATAATAGAATTTTACGAGCAAAGAAAGCAAAACTGAGAATAAAAATTTTGGTAAACAGAGCGCGCATCTTTTGACATTGAATCAACAAAATTTCACAGGATACTATCATATCGTCAAAATTATGCAAAAAATAGTTTTTCTATAGTGTTTTATTCTACGTAATTCATTAAGTTACCTCATTTATTTTGAACCGGTGATTAGATTTCCCCAAAATCTATCTTGCCTGACATGATCCAAACTGAGGTTTACATCCAGAATCTTGAAAGTTGGCGAGGCGTACTTATCGGTACAAAAATGGATTATGATAAGTAAAGAAACTTCTTGTCGTCGTCTTCAACAAGCATGTTGACTTCAAATTGTTGTTTTCAGAAATCGTAGAAATATTGACAGAATGAGTCTCAGACTCAGATTTAAGTACATTCTTGCTTTTACAATGTTGAGTGAAGACTGTAGCTCCTCGACAAACATCCAAAATACTCGATCAAAAAAGCTCACAAATTATATTTTACAGCTCCAAAAGTTTTGGTTCCAGTTTATAGAAGACGTCAGCTTTGCCTTGAAACCCACAATCTGAAGGTCATTTACATTTGCTGGTTTTTTTTCCGTGTTATTTGCATAAAAATCAACTTAAAAGCAAACAGGTTTGCTTTTCTTTCATCGCATTACCTTTTCCCGCCATGTACAAACGCACACGTCCGCTAACAGAAAATGGCGGGAATTTTCACTTTTTTGGACTTGGTCGACAGGGATTGTGCAATAAAGAAATGCATTTCTTGTGTTTACTGAAGAAGTTTTTGCTTATTTTGCGAATGAAATAGGCTTGAAGGACTCACAACAAAGATTGTGAGTAAAAGATTTTGATTTTGTGACGTCACTGTACTCTGATAAAGTATGGCCAATTGACCAATAAGATCGTGTGCTTGTAAAATTCTATTATATAAAGCTGTATAAGCTATCATTTTTTTAGCACTTTTATGTTACTATTTTTTGAAATTTTAGTGTGAAGCAATTTATCTGTTTTTCTCATATAAACATCCACACCCAGCAAAACAGAGCATACACTAGATATTGCATACATTGTGTATTTAATATAGTCAAAATGTTCAATGGACTCTTTTTGAATCTAGAAAGCGAATGGTTTGTCAGTCTTGAGCTATTACAATTTCTAGTAACTAGAGAAGACCTCTCCCATATCCATTAACTTTATGTTGACTGTCAAAATCAACACTTGAGATTGTTTGGGGATAACACAAACATTCTGAGGGAAACTTTCAAAATGTTGCAACTGAAGATGTGTCATTTTTAAAGTGCAGTTCCCTTGTAATGCTTCATGTTATTTCTTTCAATCCCCTTCTGACACAAAGACAATGTGCAAGCATAAATTTTAAACATTACCTATTACATATTCATGGTGAAAAGAACTTCCTCTTGAATGAAGTTCATGCTGTCAAAAAAGGAAAAACAAATAAATGTATAAAATATGAGTGCCATTAGGGTAGCTGGATATGTTGTGGTTTGAAGTCAAAAAGGTTGTGTTTTTCCTTAAACTATGTACTACACTGCTATTCTTCAGACCATTTGGAAATCATTTTTGGTTTCAAATTTCCAAACCTGTTTGACTAAAGTTGGCATTTCCTAGATTATGATAATTATAAAACAATGGAAAATAGAAGTCAAACTGATTTGAAAATTTCAAAGCAAAAATAATATTGCAAATCACAGCAGATACTTTATGCTTTCCCTTACATGTATATTAGGTTAGGTTTACGGCAACAGGGTTAGATATTTGACAAGTTAGATATTTGACAAAGGTAAAAATAAATGCCTACAAAGGTTTAAAGTAGTGGACAATTATTTTCAAATCACAATACATACACAATACATTATGTACAGTACATGTATAATACAATGGTATCAAGCGAAGCAAGGCATTTGTTATCTGAGAGACTTTACAGCTAATTTGTCCAACTAGATGTATTTAGTAATCTTGTGGCATTTTAGAGACCCATTTGTATATGTACAGTATGAAGGGAACTTATGTACAGAATGGGTTTTTAGTTCAAGTCTTTCCTGTTCTCACCTTCCAGCTGTAATATACCTGCCTCAAACTGTGGAAGTGAAATTTGTTGGATTCACCTGATCTTGTACAGATTTTTCATAATTATCATACACAACAACTAATAATCATCTGAGACTAAAAGATTACTGACAACTCAACACCAAAGCCTTAAACAGAAACCAGCTTGGACAGGATAAACCCATGACAGCACTGGACAAGAAAACAAAAGAGCTGTCAAAACTGCTAAGTACTAAGTCTATAGCAACTACACCAAACCAAGAAACATGGAGTTGATAAGATGCGAAATTATGTCATCTTTAAAGGAACAAAGACCGTATCTTTTGTAGGATGTAAAAATATCTGATATCAGAAGTAGCAATATATAGTGATGTGAATTGATACTGGTTATGATAAGCCATATCTTATTACTACTGAAGTGATAATTAATAATCTCACATTCCTGGCTCACTAATAAACATGCCCTTGGATTTCAATAAGAATATTTGACAATATTTACACAATTTCTTTTTAAAAAGATATGAGAAATTATTTCAATGGAAATAAATTTTTAATACAGATAAGAACTGGAATTACATGTAAATCTCAGCACGACCTTTTATTCACAAATATGCAATTTATTGTTTTGACTCATTTTGTTTAATAAAACCAATCTTTTCATTAAAGAACTTTGTAATTAGTACATGTATACAAGATAGATATTCATCCGTTGAGACACGAGTCTAGCAAAACTAATCTTAACATAAAGACAACTGTGGGAGTTTTCTACAAGAACGCAGCATGGATGCTAATTATTTATTGATGATTTCTTTAGTATAAACACACTTGTTGCAATATTTGATAACTTACTTAGTTTTTGTTCAGTAATCTTACCTTGTTATGTCCTTGATTTCGCACAGTCTTTCTGTCTCTTTGACATATTTTGTCCTTGTAGGCTTCAGCCATGAGTCTCCACACCTCTCCACACACTGTCCGCAAAGTTCACTGATTTCATTCAGTGTTCTTTGAATTGTACCCGTGCTGACTCATTAATTTCGCGTGTTTCTCATTATTCCGCATTCTTACACTGCATTCTTAGCAAAATGAAGGACTTGTTGCCCAATTGGATTATACTCTGTTGCTACGTCCGTACATCCATAAAGCGAACCCATAAACCTCATCCCATCGAAGGACTGGGGTTGTAAAGCCCGCGCTGATATCACGTGACCTTTCCTAAGGACATTTACATAAAGCAGATGTTTGGGATGGGAAAGATGGAATATCTTTACATACAATGTAGAGAAAATGTCATTGTCTCTGTTTTAGGAAATAGTTTTGTTTAAACAGTTATGACTAACAAAAAGTATAAAAAATTCGTTTTTACAATTCGTAAAAGGTAGCATGGCCCGGGGGAGGGAGGGGGGAGGCCGAGTCTCATGCTTTCTCATGCTTCGTGGCTAGAAAAAATATTGCGTGTCAACATTTTTTCATTTTTTACGGCCCTTTTCCCTTTTATTTTTCATTCTGCTACCAGAGTTTTACTTCGCTCCCCTCCCCCTAGAGGGCCGAGAAGACCCGAGCCACTAGTACTTTTAAAAAATCGCTAAAAAAGGTCAAAATCAGGAAATTTGAAGACAAAGCAGTAAGCACACTTGATTCTATATATTTCAACATTTATTTACCATGCAAAGAATCTTTAATAGCAATTATCTTTCAGTATTGGAAAAATTGTGTTTATTACATACATTCTCTTTACAAGTGAATAGCCTGGGTTACTGAAAGTGTACTGAAAAATGATTCATTTTACTGGCTGTAATTAGCTTGTGTAGTGACCCTTAAAGGACTATCGCCCATCCCTTCCCCCACTCAAAAGAAGGTCGCAGGCTGGGCTGCCAGTGAACTGGGTTCCCTGTGTGCTACCAGATACACTAAACACGCCCTCTCGTTCTTTATTCAGTCAAAAATCATTGATGCATTCATTATTAAATTGAATTTATTATTATTCGTCGCTTACTGAGTTTATTGTAAATAAAACGCTAATCAGGGACTTCGACCAAGTAAAGGTAGGAAAATAATATATATGTAAGCATTATTATATGATTGAGTCTGTTTTCTTTGTTATTCATAGGACTTTATATCACTAAATTCACGATGATTATATATTCAAGGGTTGTATATAGAGCTTCTCCGGGATGTATCTGTATAAATCACTTGAATTTATAATTCCCGGGATTTATCTAGATACATCACTTGAATTTATAATTTCGTTCCATACTTCCTTAGATGATTTATGTGTGGACATCAAGACTTAGAAATTTTCTTAGAAATATACTAAGTAGCGAATTTTGGTGGAAAAAAAGTCTTTGATAAATGACAGAGATTTCTGCACTCCTATACCCGCTTTTAACCACTATACTACTAAGCTAACTGATGGAATCTTCTCAACAAAAAAATCTTTTGTGTGTTATCATGAAGTTCGTTAGTGTTTCTCTGAATAGAATTGAAAAACAATTATTTAAGGTTTCCTTCTGGGAATTCGGTAACAATGATCGAATTAGTGATTGTCTTTTTGAATCGCTTTTGTGTGAAAACCTCCTCAATCATATAATAAGGCAGATAAATACCTCGAAGCTCGGCTTTTATCCATATACATCCCTCGGGCCTACGGCCCTCGGGATGTATATGGCTAAAAGCCTCGCTTCTCGGTATTTATCCCTTCCTTAATTCGCAAACTCGAGACAGCATCCTGCTGCGCTGTAAGCTGCTGTCAGGGCTATCATCTGGTGCGTAACAATGTCCAAGAAATAGGTACATAGTTACGCACCATTATAGGAATGTAATCTTGCATACAAATTACATCTCCCAAACGGCAATGAGCCTAAACAACATTCAACAGTGCTTACATCCTAAACCGACATGATTTCGTCGGACAGTTTTTCCAGTTCTAACATGTACTGACACCGGCCGAATAGCAAGGCCGGGTCGACAAGGACAAGTTCCTCGCTCATGTGTAGTTGTGTATCGATATATACTAATTACAAAACACTGGCGTATCAGTAAGACTCATCCAGAGATTAGAGCAAATCGATAAAACGGATGCTCATTTTGTAGCAACTCCATGCTCCACTGAACTCAAACTGAAATTCACTCAAAACGATCGAATCTGTGATCAGACTGATCACGCCAGGCCAGTTCACGGTCGATCATGGCTCGGCCCGGGGTTCAAGGTCCAGGCCAAGGTCCCGGCAAGGTGAAAATAAAGGAGGTCGACCATGACGGAGATGGAAATATAATGTGCTCATAAGCATTTTCTTTTTGTTTGTTTGTTATTTTTGTTTTGCTGTTGTTGTTGATGTTGTTGTTCTTCTTCTTTTTGTTGTTGTTGTTGTTTTGTGACGAGTAAAACTAATTTTGCCCTCTAAGAACAATAATGATATTTTGTTAAGATATTTTATTAAGACTAGCGGCAGCGCTTTAGACGTTGAGCCGTTAACCTTTTAAATCGTAATTGCAAGAAGGCCTTATGTGTGAGTTGGTACCGATCAGTACCACTCTCTTAATTTCAACAGTGCTTCAAATCCTCATTAATCATTCATGACGTGATTAACTAATTAGATACTCCGATTTTCATCTCGTGATGATACTTGAAACCAAGAAAGTAAAAGTATTCCCGAAAAGTATGAACAGTAAATGGAAATCTGGCAGCCATTGTCCGGCGGACTTCAATTAAGTCCAAGGACACTGGAACAGTGTTGGGTCCAGTAGTTGACTTTACTTTGGTCACACTTAGAAATTAGCTCACATCACATTGTAAAATCTAATAATTTGGTTAACTTTAACTTTTAATCCATTAATTCCAAAATGGAAGTTTTTTGGAAATTTTATAATGAGCAATTCATATGTCACTACTATATTTGTTATATACTGTATATTTGGTATATGGTAATATTACAATCTCTGCATATGTGGAGGCAGTTGTGTGGGCTTCCTGTGGTATCTATCGATCGTTCAATTTTATGTTCATCATAATATTGTTTATTAACTTGTTATCGCTGGTATCTCTTAGGGGTTAAAAATCGTCCAGCTACGCCCTTCTTAAAAGACTTCCGGTATCTTTTAGCTAGGGGGATTTTTTAAAATTTCCGACAAGCATACCCGATCCTTTTACATTGGAGTCCCCCCCGGGAACTTATCAAAGTTAAGAGAGAATCTGGAAGAGAAATTCGAGCGTTGTCTATCTTGATTTATATAATAATTGGCATATTACGCGCGCTCTGATTGGTCGAACAACCATGTGTGATTAGAGTACACACACATAGATGGCGTCATCGAATCTTACGCGCGCTCTGATTGGTTGGAATGTTTCGATAAATATGATATAAAACAGATAGATTCCATTTTTCCGTGCGTCTGTACTCTAATCGATGCACAGAAGACGTCACGCTCGACTTCGTCTCGTGGCGTACTTTTTTGTTCTCACCACATTTTGACGTCATCTGTGCATCGATTAGAGTACAGACGCACGGAAAATTAAATGGAATCTATTTGTTAATAATTCTTGATTAACAAAAAATCAACAGTCCTTCAGATACCACAGGAAGTCCGCACAACTGCCTCTACTTTTGCAGAGATTGGTAATCATGTGATACAGGTTATTGTCTGGACAAATATACAACGGCTTTCCTGTTTTCTGATTGGCTGTATTTTCTATGGTATGGGATAAATTACTTGATTATTCTATAAATATGCACACAACCAATGTAAGTTCTCTACTTTGTTTTCACTTAAATTTGGAGAGGAAAACCGCGGAAGATTCGGACCCGAAGGAAAACCCTTGAAAAAAAAGAAAAGAGAGAGAGAGAGAGAGAGAGAGAGAGAAAGAGAGAACGAAGGCTTTTCTTTAATTGTCTTTGAATTCATTTAACAGATCACTGACGAAAAAAGTTAAGATGTTCATCGAAGTTGTCCTTCCTGCAGTAATATTTCTTCTACTCTACCTGGCACTTTTCCACAAAGGCCGTAAAGAAGGAATGCCCCCAGGACCATCACCGCTGCCTATTATAGGGAACCTGATCGAAGTCGCACGAATGATGTCAACCAATCGTGTTCAGATCGGGCTGACCAAAATGGCACAAAAGTATGGCAGTATTTTCACTCTGTTCATTCCAGGTGATCCAACCGTGGTCATCAATTCCGTGTCTGTTGCAAGAGAGGCGTGTCTTACCAAAAGAGATGATTTTGCTGGAAGACCCTACAAGTTTACCTGGCATTACCTTACACATGGATCTAAAGACATTGCTATTGGAGACTTTGGCCCAACACTGTTGATACAACGTAAGATTGTCCATTCAGCCATGAGGAAATACAATCCACACCTTGAAGCAACTATACACCGTGAAGTCCAAGAACTTTCCAAACGAATGAAATCGTATGGCGGCAAACCCACGGACCCACAACACGACATTTTCCTGACTACTTTAAATGTCATCTGTGCCATTGTCTACGGCGAGCGCTACGAAATCGATGATCCTGAATTTCTAGAAATAGTGGACTACAATACCAAGATGTTTCCACTTCTGGGTGCATTCAATATATTGAACATCTTCCCATTTCTGGTGCATTTCCCAATCAAAGATTCCAAAGAGATCGAGGATGTCCGGATTAAACGTGATCGTTTGCTTGACACCAAACTCCACGAACACTACGCAACGTATCAAGATGGTGTAATTCGTGATCTGACCGATGCGCTCATCAAGGCTTTACAAGAAGCCCAACAAGAAGACAGCAAAGTTAAGGATTTGGTTTCAGAGGACCACGTGATCATGACCATGGCAGATACATTCTCGGGGGGTTTGGAAACCACTATGACATCAATTCGTTGGTTTATCATCTACATTCTCCATTACCCTGCAGTTCAATCCAGAATTCACAAGGAGCTGGATGACGTCATAGGCCGTGACGTCACACCTCAATTAAAAGACAAGGAGAGGCTACACTATCTGCAGGCTGCTATTGCCGAAACGTTGCGCATGTGCAGCGTGGCTGCTTTAGGCGTCCCCCATAAGGCCACCGTTGATTCGTCTCTCGCAGGATACAAAATTCCAAAGGGCACCACCGTACTGTTTAACATATGGGCAATGCACTATGACGAGAAAGCCTGGGAACAGCCGCATGTCTTTGATCCTACACGTTTCCTTGACGACAAAGGTGAGTTTATCTCTGGATCAGGTGATATGAGTTATCTTCCCTTTGGAGCAGGACGCCGCGTGTGTATTGGCGAAGCATTAGCAAAGCAAGAATTGTTCTTGGTGATCTCTGGTCTTATGAATCAGTTCGTGTTTGAAAACCCTCCAGGTTGCCCTTTACCAGAATTGATGGGAGATTTAGGCCTTGTCTACCAGGCAAAGCCCTACAAAGTTTGTATTAAAGAACGATAAGTGATATGCATCAAGTACATCACATTATATGCACTTCCACTCATACGTTAAAGTAGACTTTTGACTATTTTTTGTTCTATATTGAATTATATTAGTTTGACGATATAAACATTTTGATAACAAGATATTTATTGTTAATTTGTTAATGGTTAACATGTATAGATATATATTTTGCTTGGATGATTCAGTCGTTTTCAATCATGTTGTTTATGCATGATATACAATCAAGGCTGCGGTTTAACTAGAACACTTAACTGTAGTTAATACCCAATTAACATGGCTACAAATATGCTAACCATTGCTAGGAATGAGTTTGACTATAGTTAAATATTCTGATAAAGCCAAGCCCATGTCATTAAAGTTGTAGAAATAGAAAATGAGGCAGCGTGCTATGTTGAGTTATAGAAGCACGCGGGAATTGTACGAAGACGAGAGAGGTGTTAGGAGAAGCACGAGGCGTAGCCGAGTGCTTCTCAACACTTCTCGAGTCTTCTTACAATTCCAAAGTGCTTCTATAACTCAACATAGCACTGCTGCCGAGTTTTCTATTTCTTTTATAAAATACAATTGAAGTTTTATTTTCTTTTTTCGTTGGAGAAAGTTTGAAAATGTGCGCGCGTGTGCTGTGTGTTCTCATATAGAGAACGCGCAACACGCGTCCTTTGGCCAATCAAAGCGCGCGTTATACCATAGTTATTTTATAATGTCCGATAAAAAAATATATATTCTGTCACAGATTTCACTTCGCGCAGCATGGCAGTATATACTTATACTTTTGAATTTCATTAAATTAAAACACCAAAGCTGCTAAGCCGCAACCTCATTAGTAAGGTTCAAGCTCTTGACACTTAAAGCTGCGGGCCTTGGACGGGTCATGGGGGGTTGCGGCGATATTACGACGTACACGGAGACTCGGCCCAGAAACGCGATAAGAGCTAGGTCTCTTTCCTGGAAATCCCCTTCAAAATGGTAGACATGCTTTAGCTATTTTGGCTGTGACCAGATCACCAAGAAGGCCTAACATAAGCCTTTGACACCCGGCCACGAAGAAATTAGAGCAAAGACCCTCGACTTTTCACTTCATCGAAAACTGCAGAGTATTCGTTAACCTTAATTGTCATACGCGGCGGCCCTAGCCACCCTCACTAGCGCCTCCAACTGTTCGACCGCTTCAGAGCGATCAAAGCAGCTGGCTGGTCTGCCCCCAAAACCCTTATAATGGCCAAAGCCGATGTAATATAACGCTCTCTAACCCTTGGTGTTCCTCCAGGTCTTTAATCTTCTTTTCTAACAGCGCGAGTCTGTCCTGGGGCTATAAAACCAAACAGAAAGGGAGAGAAAGGTTACCAAACAACCCAACTCACAGAGGTCAAGACTAGTTCATTAAATATCATTATATAACCAGACCCTCCTGTCTAAACCCGCGGGTTCCTAAGCCTCTGAATCCTAGCCTGGATTACTGAGGTTCGAAAAATCCCATTCCCTACTCTCTCAGAGTCCTAAATCGAAAGACAAAAAAGACACGATCTAGATCTTATAAATCAGTTCGCGCCACCCCAAGGAGAGTGTGCCTTATAAACCCCCAGGCGGGCTTATAACGCAAGCCTCCGAGTTACAAAACTCAAATAAAATTAAGTTGATCGAATACGGACTCCCTGATTCCGTTCCCCGGTTCGAGGCCAACTCGCTACAAATACGCTTTGAACTCGATTCTAACTTGACAGGAGAAGCGTCGAAGCCTGAGCTCCATACATGGCAACTCCCAGTGCGCCTGATTAAACTTCCAGAACTGATAACTGTGACGCACATTACACTGACTAAAATTGGATTAACCATTACACAGACTCCGAGAGTCCGAACAACCAGCTTCCAAAGCTGATTCAATACCGTCAAATACGCCTTTACTGACACGAACTCGTCTATCAGTACTCGTTTGTTCTGCTGATAATATTTTGAACAAACATTTTTAGGCCTTATGTGCCACTTGGCACAAGAAGCAAGGTAAGGTAACAAGTAATATTTTGAAGAGGAAAAAAATTTAAATTATAACCAGCGGCAAGCCCCGTAAAAATAGGATTGACGGTGAGCATACTTTTTGTATGAAATACGTGCTATAAACACCATTACGTGTGTTTGGTGTGTAGTGCGTAAGAGATGACAAGGGGGTTGGGGTGGGGACCGAAAAATGTGAGAGCGGGAAAATTACGAAAAATTAATGTAAAAACACTGTAGTGGGTGAATAAAAGGAGAGTTTGGACGAGATTTGAGATGGAGTGGTGTGGCGCGCGGGGGGGGGGGGGGGGGGGGGGTTGGAAGAAGGATCAGGTGAGAGGGAAGTTGAAATATCGTCAGCGGTGATGAAACATGAGCTCACTTGTCGCATAGTGTCATGGTGAGATGAGAAGTTGAAAAATTAAATTGGGCTTGGATAACAGATCATTCGTTCTACCAGGTAGTAATCATCAGGGGTTAAGCTATACAGGGTAGAGGTTAGGAAAAGGATCTGCACGTTTCATAACTCTAGCTTAGTGCCAAGAGTCCGGTTTAACCCAAATGTCAGGGTAGTAACGAGGTATATGGGATCAGGGATCAGCGTTATTTTGGGGCTCAGGGATCACATGAACGTTATTATGTCTTTGGAATCGGGATCACCATTTTTCAGGGATCACTTTTTACGGGATCAGTGATCAAAATTGTCCTTATTTTGGGGATCAAGGATCAGATTTTTAGCCCTGGGATCGGGATCACTGAAAAAACTATATACCTCGTTACTACCCTGCAAATGTAATGCAAGTGAATCCCACACGCCAATCGAGGATCGAAAATGTAGTGATTTTATGTGAAAGTCCCCACTTTCCCCCGCGTATGTCCCGAGGGGGGGGGGGGGGGGGGGGAATGTTGGGGTTTCACTTGACTGATGCATTAATGAGATCCACATTGTTAACTCCATAAACAATAATAATTACCAAGCTACTTATAAGTCTCAAATTTACCTCGGCCTGTTCTTGACCTTGAGGTTATTGAACCGGTTGAGGACCTTGGGCTTCCACACCTGCAACGGCCGGCTGAGCTGGATTCTCTTGTTGCTGCGGATCCTCCGCGACTGGAACAGCGGGAGGTAAAGCTTCTTGAGCAGTCATTTCCAAAAAGTCGAGGAAGAGAGTATGGCTGGTGGCGGTAGAGAACGAAGAGCCACAAACCACCTTCGCTCGGAACGACATTAATTGTGCAATCAAGTGCAATAACCAACGTGTGTTATGCTAATTTATAAAATAACCATCATATAACGCGCGCTCTCATTGGCCGAAGGACGCGTATACTGCGTATACTGCGAGACCCAATTCTCTCTTCCTTTTGCCCTGAAGAAACCCTTGCTACGGAGGCTACCAAATGTGTAGTATCTGTAGTTGATCAGCGTCGTTGCTATGGCATCACTCCACTGATGTGTCTCAAACTGTCATCTAGGGTCTAGTGTCTTTTGTCTTGTTAATCTAAAATGTCCAAGTTACTGTGCGTGACTGCTCCAATTCACTTGTCGTCTATAAAGTTAGCTTTTAGAATTCAGTGGTCTTATTAATTAAGGTAAGAGTGGCTTTGATAACTCCTTATTTTGTTTGATATTAACACTTGTATAGCACAGCGGGTATATCAATTCATATCGAGTCGGGCTTTCGAACTCAAAAGAATTAAGACCTCAACCATGAAGAGATATATGATTAATTCAAACATCAATGACCATTATTAGAAAAAGTTCGTGATAAAGATAGAAAGATCTTGTTTTTTATTGAAAATCCAGATAGAATTCCGGCAAAAATTTAGTTTTAATCTTCCTTCCATACGAATAGACATATCTTCAAGTGTTGGATTGACTTGGCAATTGCATATTCAGAGGTGTTATATCTGATTGAGCTGAAGATTCCGATTGAATCGATGTTAATTTGTTTAAGCAAAATCTCGTTTTAATAGACAAATAGTGTGGACACATTCTTTTGGTACCATGCATCGTAAATTAAAACTTTCTTGTTACACCTGCATCTTATAGAAATGACAATCAAAATTGATTAAACTGTTCGATTTTAACTCTCCGATTTGCATAAAGCAATCCATTGGCCTTAAGCAAAAGTCATCATTTGACGGGCAGAGTCAAGCCAGGTTAGGCCAAGTTTGTTAAGTTTGTTTGGAACTAGATTAGTCTGTCAGTTTGTTGAATCAGTTAAGAAAACAACATTAATTTTTCCTTTAATTTTTTTCTGCTTTATGAAACGTTCTGGCGCTGTGCTATGCTAACAGAATTAATTGTTCTGAATTTTTAATGTTGATTTTTTATGGAGCCTTTTTTGGTCATAACTCTGTATTTGTTGAAGAACTAAAAGAAATGAACATTTTCTATTCATGAAATTCGTAACATGACATTTATTAAGGGAAGCAAACATAAAGACAAGAACTTGACAGTTGGAGTTAGATTTCCTGTTCAATCGCATCATCTTTTTAAAACACAAAGACATGAATATCGCGAAAAATATTTTAAACGCATTTTCAGAGTACACCATTGCAATTACTATATATATTTTGTTCAGTTTCAACGACTTGACTTTTTGGATCGGATTTGACAAAAGTATGGTATAGAGTTAACGACAATGCTTTACTATGTGGGGCATATATGTCCACTTTGCACGTGCTGCCGTTCAATGAAACCACGAGGGCCAAAGTAATGTTGAGGTCTTCAGGCACTTAGACTCAATACAATGGATGAACTGAGCAATTTACCCCCTACCAAGTCCTACCAATCAATCAGCGACACACCTGTTGTAGGGCTACTGGTTGACCATCACTTTTATGTTTCAAGTTATTCTCTATATTTCTTCAGTTTTCCTAAGTCGCTGAGTTTTCGTCATTATTTCACTCGTTTCTGATTTCTTCCAATGTGAAAGAATAAACTTCTTTTCAAATTCTTCTTTAAAGCATCTTTGTTAGTTATCAAGATAATTTAACTAAGTTTAATTAGTGTTTCAATGGTACGTTATTGTACACAGTAGATAAAATTGAGAAAATCCAATATACAGGAATTAATATGAATTATACAGTAGTGCTTCCTAAAACTAAGTTTGTACAATTATTTGCTGTATACTTACAGTATCGTTAACTAGCACAAGACAACGAATTTGCCGCCTAAGATATTTCGTCTCAACACATGATATTGGACCATTGTTCAGTTCATACTTTTTTTATCTCAGCGATGTTATTCAGCTGGTTCTAGCGTGTCAATAAAGTGTACAAAGCATTCTCGTAGTTGTCGTATATCAGATACAATTTTTTATTCTATTTATTTTTATTTATAAAGCTTTAGCCACTCCAACACTGGAGTGGCATGGCCCTCACAACAGAGCGAGGCTTCATTGATAGTGAGGCCGGATAATAAAGCACTGTTGATGGCTTTTACAATTAACTGCTTCGGTTTAAAATATGTTACCAGCATCAGGAGAAAATATGTATTTTGATTTTTGATATAACACTAAATATTCATGTAGTCGATGTAAATGGCCGGGGGTTGCATTCATACACTTGACGCCATGACAAACGATAATATTGTCTGTCTATTCATGTATCTACAGAGTCAATCTTTTAACATACACACCACAACATTTGGGATTTTTATGTTATCCTACCAGTTCTTCTCATCTTCAATACGTAGAACCATTGTAGATTGAAGGATAGAAGGATGTCTGTACCAACTAAAGTTGAGTTTGGATCTAAAAAGAGCACGGTTCTGCATAAAATTATTTGGCGTTGTAAATTGGACATGGCTATTAAAAAGTGTTCCGATATCGTAGACTATAAACAAATTACATGAGGCTTTTCATTTTTACCACACAAAAAAAAAAAAGAAAGAAAGAAAAAAGAAAGAAAATTAACGAACTGCTAGCAATAAGATTAGATAGCCGGTTTACTGACTGAAAGAGACTCTGACCACATCGGGATCACATTACATGAGTCTGAAAACACATCTTAACCTTGCAAAACGGGTGTCGAAGACGACTTAGTTTGGTTAATAAACGGGCCAGAATTTGAAGAACCTGCTGGTATTGAGCATCCAGATATCTTCCACCATCTCAAAAAGTCATTTCTAAAAGCCTATTTTCTACCTATTTCTAAATAATGCTATCTAAATAATAGTAGCATCGTGGTCCTTCTTCAATTCCTCACACCATATGGCCTGACTTTCATTTGACATAATGAAAAGGGCATTCCGCTGAACAAAAGCAACGAGGACATTTGAGGCGTGCCATCTAAACAAAGAACATTTCGTTAATAAACGTCGATAAAAAGACCCTTGTAAATGTTTGCGGTTAAAGCAGGCCAGCTTTTCTTATACCAATGTCTACACTTGAACTGAGAGGAAATCAAAAACGAACCCGTTAGACTCGTCACCAAGTGACTTCAGCCTGCAGCAACAGCGACGAAAACGTAGGTGTTTCACTAACTTACGTCTTCCCACTTAGCTGAGTTGTTAAACTGCGTAATTTTTCGTAATTACCTGAGTTAATCCTTCTTACAACTTCACTGATTTTAAGATAGTTGTGAAAGACTCTTTGGGAGTTTTGAAATTGCGAGAAAACTAAGCTGATACGTTCTATCGTCAAAAGGGGTTTAGCCAAGCATTTCTTGCAATAAACACAAAACGAAACATTTCTTGCAATAAACACACAACGAGATAAAACATAGAACCAAAGCGGTTACTGATCAATTCTTGCTTCGATTCAAAATCTACATCTTGCTATCCTGCTCCTCGTTTTGCTATTCAATTTTAAACATAATTTTAATAATTTAGGTAGAATGATATATACTTCTATCTTCAGCTATCAAACTACCAATTCCGTTTACATTCGCTGTTACAGCAAAGTTCCTACTTTTTGCCAGACAATTTTCTAGTCCCTGAGCCACTTTCCCACTTGATTCAAACATCGTTTTGACTTGGAATTTAAGTATTTTCAACTGAATCAAAAGTAGAAAGGAACTCTTTCACAATGGCTTCCTAAATCATGTTTAAATCTGTAAGGTTTATTGTTAAAAACCAGCGAAAAGACAACAAAAATTACTAATAAATCGTTTATTTACAAATACAGTTAGAGGCTCTCAAGTTTTTGGGTAGGATGGTACTTCCAAAATATTACTAATATATTTCATTATTCTTGAAGATACAGAAGCCATTTGGACAATGCTTTTGGAAGGCGTATTAGTTGTTGCCGTTGTCTCTCTCGTTGTCGTCACGATGATGCGTTCCAAAAAACCACAAAACCTTCCTCCAGGCCCCAATCCATTACCGCTTCTTGGTAACACACTAGACATTGTTCCATTTATGCCAGATGTTCACCTGGGGTTTGTGAAGTTAGCAAAGCAGTACGGAGATATCTTCACCCTTTATCTCCAAGGAGACAGAATCGTTGTGATAAACACATCCGCCATTGCTCGAGAAGCGTTGCTTGTTCGAAAAGATGACTTCTCTGGCAGACCTTACAGCTTTGTTGGTGACTTCTTTACTAGAGGCTCTAAGGATCTTGCTATGGGGGACTTCTCGCCCACGTTGATTTACCAACGCAAACTTGTACACACCGCATTGCGGTACTACATGCCTTATGTTGAAGACGCCCTTACTGCAGAAATCCAAAAGCTTTCCAAGCGATTTAAAGCATCTAACGGCAACCCAATTGATCCCAAAAACGATTTGTTCCTGACTGTCCTCAATGTCATCTGTAAAATGATGTTTGGGCAGAGTTATTCGATGGATGACCCTGAGTTCTTGAAGATTGTGGAATTTAATAAAGTTGGGTTCCGTTTGATCAGTCCTATATCCATTTACAACATGTGTCCATGGTTGCTCTATCTTCCCACTCAAACTGCACGTGAGTTTTATTGGGTTCGAGATATGCAGAAAGAGGTACTGGACACAAAGTATTTGGAACACAAAGCAACTTATGACGGTAAAGTCATCCGGGACTTTGCTGACGCTCTTCTGAAGGCCAAAGAAGAACTGGGAGAGGAACAAAACTTCTTTACTGACGACCATTTGATCATGACCATCAACGATGTTTTCTCTGCTGGATCAGAAACCGTGATAACAACCATTCGCTGGCTCATTGCTTGTCTTGTGAATTACCCGGACATTCAAAGCAAAGTTCAAGCAGAGATCGATAGCGTGGTTGGTCGAGACAGACTTCCAGTTCTCAAAGACAGAAGTAAACTTCACTACCTGCAAGCAGTCCTCACAGAAACACATCGCTTTTTCACTGTTGCTCACCTAAGTCTTCCACACAAAGCAACATGCGACTCAACCCTCAATGGTTATGAAATTCCAAAGGACACAGTTGTGATTTTCAACTTATGGGCCATGCACCATGACGAGAGGGAATGGGATAGACCCCATGAATTTGATCCAGGTCGATTTCTTGACTCAGATGGTCACATAATAGAAGTGGCTGGTATCAAAAGCTATCTGCCCTTCAGTGCAGGGAGACGTGTATGCAGCGGAGAAGCATTAGCAAAAAAAGAATTATTCCTGGTTGCGGCTAGACTCCTTCACGAATTCACCTTCACCAATCCAGAGGGATGTCCCTTACCTGACTTGGTTGGTGAGGTGGGAATGAATCACTTTCCAAAGCCATTCCAAGTACGCATCATTGAACGTTACTGATACAACCAGGTTTAGTAGTTTTATAGTTACTTTTATCGTGTAGTACATGATCTAGTACAGGAAGTAAGCCATTCAAAAGACCTCGTTGAGTCAGGTGCACTTTTTGATATACTTAAGTAAACCGTCTCATTCTTGGGAATGAAAGGGGAGGGGGTTCTTTACATTAATGCGTTTATAACATGCTCATCTAATTAGTTTCGTAGAAAAATGGTAATTCATTTACAACCTACGAAATCATTTGAACAACGCGATAACGTCCTAACTGCCATGTTGCGGTAATAATTGCGTTGTCTTTCGTCGTTTACCCCCATTTAAATTGGGTGGAAGTTTAAAGGGTAAAACTAAACTTCAGTCATATTTTCGAAGGAGGGATCGATTAATGCTCTCCGTCTAGAGAAGTTCAGACTCAGTTTAGCTTGTAGACTTTTATTTCAACACGAAAAGGAATTCGTCTGTTTGACAATACCTATAAAGTTTTCCAGAAATGTCCCTTTTGACACAAAAAGGTTGGCCTGTCGCCTTGAAGCTTACTTTCGATCATTAGAAGTGCTGTAAACCAGAAATAACAGACTGAATATCGCTATGGATCTCGGGATGTATATGGCTAAAAGCCTTGATTCTCGGTATTTAGCTCTTCACTAAACTTTGCGTAGTGCGAACGTAGTTGTTAGGAATGCCTTGCTAAATAAAATATGCGGACGAAGATTTTGCTTAAAGCTGCTCGCAAACTTACGAAAATCACATTGTGATTGGAGCAAGCTGCACTGTATCAGTGATCTCTCCGCGCATTTTATATTCGGCTTTTTTGTATTCGAGTAATAATAATTGATTGACCAATTTATCATGTAAATAGATAGCTTCTGAAAAGAAGACCATTTTCTATCAATGATCGTTGAGTTTCACAACAACGTAGTTTTTCATGAGTCGAAGTTTTACTAGAACGCATTTTTTAATCTTCAGCGTACAGGAATTATACTTAACGTCCACACCAAAAACGATGATTTTGTGTGCAATTAAACTAAGAAAAAAACAATACCTTTTTTAGATTTATCTAGATTGGTGTGGATCGACGCAGCCTTATTAAAATTAGATACACAGACATAACGATTATTTTAATTTGTAACTGTACTCATATTCAACAAAATAATCATTTCTTGTAGAAAAAGAAAATAAAGATTTAGTTGCTAAAGGATGTGTATTGATTCACTTATCAGTATAAAAACAGCCTTCTTTTTGGTGCGCTTGGTTTAAATCATGCATGCTTGTTGCTATGAACCATGCACGACAGCGTCTTTTTAAACAAGTATGTGTATGATAAAAATATAATGGGGTTAAGTATGGCTAAGTTGGTTAGTGTACGGACCTTTTATTGCAGAGTCAATTAACTACACAATAAGTTAAGAATTGTACAAGTGTTTAGAAATAGCTCATAAGCCCGCGTTAGTTCGGCTTTAGTCCACGAGTTACCTAAAGGTCGTATGATGTTCTTGCGTGACCGTTCTTGCGTGACCTCTGATCTTGCGTGACCTCTGATCTTGCGTGACCTCTGATCTTGCGTGACCTCTGATCTTCACGTGATGTAATAAGGCAAACCCTGTACTTTATCGAAATAACACTTCATCGTATTAAATTTGTGTACAAAAGGTACGACATCGAGGTAGAACGCTAAATGACTACAACAGAAGTTCAGATTCGCCTTAAGCTGACGTTATCAATCTAGCATACCTCAAACGCAACAGTTTGTCCTTCACACTTGATAGTCCCTTCTTGCGCGCCTTGAGGAAATGATAACCTCTTCGGTTCAGGTATATCACGTAAAACTGCGTCCGTGAAGAAGCGTAGGATCATGGCCGGACTCCTTGATTAAGGACACAAACTTTTTCACTGCGCACGGCATCCACTTTGAACCATTGAGCAAAACAGGGTACGCACATTACATTCAAACCTAGTATAGCCCTAAAATAGTTTTATTTGTTTGTTTTTTATATATGCCAAAAGATGAACTACAAGTATCGTTTTCAGTCTTTACAAGGAGGTTTGATTTGTTATGCTTCTTTAGAAGCAAGCTTGTTATGCTTCTTTATAAGGAGCCTTGATATGCGATGTGTCGAAGATTCATCCAAGGTCCTGTTTATATGGCTATTCTCTGGGCGAACTAATTTTTCGTACGTATATTTAGTATATTTTTATAAAAATTGAAGTCCTTGTTTAAACTTTCATTTAGACGTCCAACGTCGACCAATTAAGCTAGTGAAGAAGCCTAGACCAACTTTTCAAGGAAACACTGCATTTATGTACGATCGAGTAAAGATTAGCCGTTGCTAAACTCGTGATCATACAGCCCGATTCCCCCAAAATTCACGTGTTTTCGTATAAAAGCTAAGCTCCTACGCCAACAAAAACCACTCGATCGGCTCAAAAATGCAAGAGAACGTTAACCTAGAAAGGAGGTTTTTTTTTTCATTTTCCGTTTATTTTTCCACCTTCCCGTTCCCTTTCACTTTACCTGAAACCTTTTTTTTACAAATTTCTGTGTCTAGGAACCCGTATGTTCTATCGCGCATGTTCGATTAGGGATGAGGTCAAAAAAGTGGTCTTCTGAAGGTACCCAATTTAGACGAATGGAGTGGTATTAACCGACACACATGCACCTTTAGGACTAAAATACTAAACTTTCTTATCAAATATCATCAAGTAAAATTTAAAGTATTTAAAAATTGCAGTCATATTAGTGAACTGTACGTTCCAAGACATTCTAAACAACGTATTTCTAAATAGAAACTGTAACTACATGCAGTCAGTATCGAGATTTTCAGTACAGTTAACTCTTGCCTTGCGAACACCCGATATTACGGACATCTCGTTATTACGGGCAGAGGCTAAATCCCCGGGCAGCAGAAAATACAAAGAAATGTATGAAAACAACTCCCGCTATTACGGACTCGTGCTATCACAGACACCAAATGAGGGTCCCGAGGGTGTGCGAAATAACGAGAGTTGACTATGAGAGGGGGTATGTCCCGGTACCCACCACCAGATCTAAAAAATCGGGTCCCTACTTTAGACCATTGTTTTGGCCTCTTCCCTTATATAAGAGGCGCTAGTGAGTGTTAATGATTAATGTGACAAAAATACATCCATGTTTTCCACTACAAGATGGGATATCCTTGATTCTCAATCTTGCTGACGTGGGACGTGGGAGAGGCTTAACCTATTTTCCTGTTTTTCCTTTTTCATTGCGCAGCATGGCTTTTGTTCTGAGGACATCAAGCAGAATTTAGCACAGTTGTCCCCTGATATCCTAAAGATATTAATTGCATGTGAACAGTATAACCTAACTCACGTGCTATTCATTGAAATTTTCAGTTGAAACAAGTTTTGACACAGGAAAAGCGTGTCAAGTCTGCTGGGCATATGACAACTAAAATATACAGAGAAATTGTGGCGTTTAGTAATTTTCAGTTGAGACTGAAGAATGTCGATGTAATCTAAAGGGTGTTACTTGTTGTGGTGTAAGAATTCTTTACTACATGTTTCAATGTACATGCCGGTTTTAATGGCGTAGCGAGGGAGAGCCAGTGGGGCAATTGCCCCCCTCTCCCATCTCTCCCGAAAAAAAGAGCAATTTTGGACTTGAGCCCTCGAAGATTGTTATCTTTTTATTGTTTATTTGACCGTGGGAACACCCATTTCTGATTGGTTGGGAACAGAACTTGTAACAATCATACACGCCCTTTTTATAATCAAAATACGAGAGCAACATATCATGGAAATCTCGATAAATGAGCTTTCGCGCTATTTATAATAGTCACTGAAGATTTTATGGCAAAATTCTCTTTGATTTATCACACGGATTTGCAGGCTTATATCTATCTCAACAAGTACTTCTCAAGACTATTAATATCCTAAACTAAAGGCATTTAATCAGCCAAGGTTTGTTGCATTGCTACATTGCTTCCAAAAAGGTTCCGCTTATTTGAGTCACATATTTCTGATCTTACTGATACTAGTAGTATTAATAAACAATTAAATTTGATTTTCAGTTTACATTCGTCTTTGCAAGTTAGAACTCTAAGTCTCGTAAAGGGTTTTGAACGGGCCGAAAGATTGTTTTGAAGCAATATAGGGGTGTTAGACACATGTCCGTCAAACACATTGTTGTCAGACAAGGGAGATACCCACCCGAAATTCCGATCATACCTAACTCGCCAAAAACAAGTATACTGGGCCCATAGGCCCAGCATAAAAACACCTTACTTGCTGAATGAATAAGTTCGTCAGTTAATAGTGTTTGACTTTGTCCCTTCCAGTGCTTTAAATAATTAAAATCATTTCGCGCCAAATGCCTTTTGTAAAAAATTGAATTCAAATAAATGAGTTCACATTTCAAACCATTTCTCAGAAATAGGAAAAAATTACCAATATTTAGTTCTTCCTCAAGGTAGAGGTTTTCTTTACGATGCCGATTAACTCCAAGTGTAAATTTTCTGTTTTCGCTTTCAAATAAAGTTCCGGGAATATTTTGAATGTGTACCTAGAGCCTTTTTGGGCCATTTTTCATTTGAACAGAATGTCGTCAGAATGTCGTCAATGAGATCACGGTTTAGTGACTTCGCTGCATTAAAGATCCAAAAGTACGTATGTCCTTCCATTCTGTGCGATGCTTAATTCAAGGGTTAAATGACTGCTATAAAGAATTTACGGATTTTCGCGTGAGGTAAGTGTGATACTGCTTAATTGGATCAAGCCGGGGAAAAACATCCGTCACTGTAAATTATTGCTAAATTTGAGTTTCCTGCTAATCAGTTCTGTTTGAACTACTAAATTCAAGGGGAAAACACTGTGATAAAGAGTATCTAAATTTTAGAGTGATTCCCTTCAATATCGCTGAGAACGGGATACTAATTCAAAGTTCCTTGTTCCTTAACATGCATTAACTTCTAGTGATTTTCGCTTGATGTAAGTGAACTCCTAGTGCCGGAATGCGCAATACATAAGAGTGAGAAAGAAAATGAAAACAGAAAATTGTAACACCATATATTAAAACGCCCTCGTATTCACTCATGATACTTTGATCGTGCCGCACCAACTATTAACTATCAACTATTTAAAACTATCGAGCGACATGGGTACTATGTGAACTATGAACATTAAAACTAATATTTATCATAAACATGCTAAATAGTGATTCTAACTAAAAGTATCAAGGATCAACATCAAGGACAAATTTTTTGGAATATTAAAAGTGAATGAGCTAATTATTATTTTCCTACGGATTAGTTTTTCATCACAAGGCTCTTTTTACACGTGTTTAGCACGACGCCAACTCAAAAAAGGGTCGAAATTTACAGTTGTCAATCTATGGTGTAAATGTAAGTACAGAATAAAACCCTGACAAGTTTTGAGTTGTTTACTATTGAAGAAAGCTTCCACCATGAATGGGTTCAAGTGCTTTTTGTTTTGTAGCTTAATTAGCCTCTTGGTTTCATCATCGTGTTGCTATAGGTCATACAACGAGCCCAGCACACTTAACCAACAAGGCAGGGATACAATTGTACAGCGAGGATGTATTGGATGGACACGGTACAAAAACAAGTGTAATCGTGGAAGAAAGAGATTTCTTTCTGCGGCTGAGGAAACCACTTTTCAAACCGAGGTATTTGGAATTCTTGTAATGCAGCAGTCTTGAAGTCTAATTTTTCTAAATTGCCAATTAGTTTAGACGTAATTCTGGACACGAATCTTGCTGATCAACTGGCGGCTATAGGCATAGTTGTAATCAATGACACAGTAATAAAAGTGTAACAACCTATCAATCCCAATCATACATTTAAAACCTCATTTTCCCCAGACTTTTTGTTCATCGCAGGCTCGTAACATGGTATATGGGATCAGGGATCAGGCCCAAAATTATGGCCAGGATCAGGGATCAGAGGCCAGGCCTCAGGGATCAAATGGGTGGGATCGAGGATCAGGGACATTGGGTCAGGATCAGGGATCAGCTCAGTTTTTTTGCACCAAGGATTAGGGATCAAAAATTTCTAAAAATATGGACTCAGGGATCAAAATTTCTGTAAAATCCCGGGATCAGTGAGACGAAAATATACCATGTTACGAGCCTGTCATCGAGTAACGACGACGTTTTCTTAGGGGGTGTTTACATGACACTAGGATCATCCTAGCAGGCGAATCATCCTACCTGCTATACATTTACTGCATTCTGTTTTGTAGGATGATCCTAGTACCCGAAGTGAAGACACAAATTTCCATGCAAACAGAATGCAGTAAATGTATAGCAGGTAGGATGATTCGTCTGCTAGGATGATCCTAGTGCCATGTGTTACGCGACACTTTTCCATGCATTTCATACTCCCAGCGATTTTGTAGTTTATTAATAATTAGTTTGGCAAGGGACTTTTTGTGACGTAGATTTCTTATGACAATTTTGTTATGGCTAGTTGTTGGACCTCGCAGGGGCAGGACCAACTAGCTACACAAAAATGTGCTAGCCCGGGGGGGGGGGGGAGGGGGTTCTTCGGGGTCAAAACGCTAGGGATGATCGTCGGAAACCTCCAAAATGTACCCTAAAAAATACCCAAATGCCAAAATTTTCGACCCTAAAAAATACCTAACAGCTCAAAAATACCCCTAAAAAATACCAAAAAATCAAACAAAAAACTGACAAAGAAAACAATCGAACAGCACTAATTCAAAGTGTCGTTGTTTGTACCCCTAAAAAATACCATATTTTCTGAAAAACCTTGGATTTTCTCTGACGACCCCTAAAAATACCAAATCGGCGATTTCAACCCCTAAAAATACGACGATCATCCCTAGCACCGCAATATAGGGAGTACCCCTCCCGGGTGTGCTAGCCTAGGCAATTATCCTAGATTTTATATTTCATCTCAGTTCTAGATTTGTAGATTCGGAATAGTTCCAAGCCTGTACCAAATGGTTTTGTAGGTTTAGTACGTTAATGTGTGAAAGAATCTTAGTATATACTCCAGTTTTTACATTATGACGCAATTATAGGGTGTGATTGAAATTTAAGCAAGATTGGCATTTAGAAAGTAGAGTCCATAGTACAAATGAGACTCCATGGCCAAGGTTGTGCAGGAAAGTTTCATCGGCCGGTCCAGATCTGGAGATCCTGCTGTACACCTTGATTGGATATGCCTGACAGTGTAACGTGAGTCTTGTTTGGGTTATGGCTCTACCTGCTACTAGAAATATTTGTGTTATAAGCTTTGCGAGTCAGTTGCTCATTAGTCGATTGTAAGTTGTTGCAAGTTGTTGTAAAAGTAATATTGGAAAGCTACCTCTGATTTTTAAATACAAGGACTTCTATACAAAAGGTATGATTTATTGTTGCCGTCAAAGTGATCCCGGACTAGTTCCGTAACATATGTAAACACCCCCTTAGAGAGAGAAAAAATGGTTTATGCCTTTTTATTGTGGACAGAAGACCTAATCGGCGTATCAAAAAAATCCCTTTTTAAATTGTGTTGTTAACCGTAAATTATTCTTTTTATTTTTTTAAGGAAGAAACCGTATCCCAAGGCAAGCAAGGAAACTACAATTACTACAACTGATATTCATAGCGTCCAGGATTAAATCTTGCCAGCAATGTTTACTGTCATTCAAGATAGTTCATAGGAGTTATTATTGCCTGCTCACTTCAATAAAACTAATATGAGACGAGTTCTTGATTTTCGTAAAAACTATTTATTACTAACGTACTGGCAGCTGTAGTATTAATTACCCGACTCTCAATGCTCCATGCCACTTGTCACCTTCCTTACTAGGTTTTATATCAGCAGGCTAATTGCTCCTGGGTTTAATTGCTTGATCAAAAATGGCCCAGCCTTTTGCTTGTCAAATAATCATGGGGAAAGAAAGGAAAACCGAAACTCGATGATAAAAGCAAAGAAATCGCAAGTATAAATAAACCCCTTGCTGTACTAGCTCAATAACTTGTTTCTTTGCGCGCAGTTAACGTTTTTGCTTCGTTTTCGCTGTCAGTACACCGAAACGGAAACATTGCAAAGCAAGACGCCCATTCAGTATGAACAGCAGTCCTAAAAGTAGAAACAAAAGGTGCATTATCCATTCCATGAATCCGAACATGAACATCAGACTAGCAAAATTTGACGTCTTGCATTCACCAACTTGTAGCTAAGAGTAGTGATAGTAACTATTTGCACCTACCATTCTTTTTTAGTTTTTCCTTTTTAGTTCACCACATGTCATATTTTATGAATGATATCAAATGAATCTTGTCTAATTAGCGACATGGAGTTACAAGGAGTCCAAGGCAATAAAACTGAAAGTGTAAATGCTCCTTTTACTACCGACGAAAACAGCTGTTTGTTTAATTTAATTCACACAAATTCAGTGATATTCTAGTGCTATTCGAAATATTTTATTTGTGTATCTATACCATTATTAGATGATCACGCCGATTTAAATATTTTCTCTGGTGAATTATGAAACATGTTACGATATCACGAAAGCACTTTTGCTTAGATTAATATCGATAAGTTTATACTGATTTCCACATGCATTCCTCAGTATTTTTGTTTACGTATTCCAACCCCGGGGGGGGGGGGATACTCCCTATATTGGTGTGCTAGGGATGATCGTCGTATTTTTTAGGAGTTGAAATCGCCGATTTGGTATTTTTTAGGGGTCGTCAGAGAAAATCCAAGGTTTTTCAGAAAAGATGGTATTTTTTAGGGGTACAGAATAAACGAGACGATTTTTTTTTACTTACTGCCTTATTATTGTTTGATTTTTTGGTATTTTTTAGGGGTATTTTTGAGCTGTTAGGTATTTTTTAGGGTCGAAAATTTTGGCATTTGGGTATTTTTAGGGTACGTTTTGGAGGTTTCCGGCGATCATCCCTAGCGTTTTGACCCCGAAGAACCCCCCCGGGATTCCAACCCATCCTTTTGCATGGATCACAACAAGCTATTCATACGAAAGCTGACCCCATTTAATGAAGACTGAGTGCCTGTGGAAACACAAATGAATTTGGTTTTAAAGCTGATTTCATTTGTAAATGTAAATTCAGTTTTGAGCATGAAAAAAGAGAAAAAGGATCACTGCATTTCATTACATATTCATACATAGCATTCCAACATAAATACTGATAAAATTCCAACTGATAAAAACATTGTGTGAAATGTTAACGTTTTGTGCTACCAGTTTGAGCCCCAGTACGTACAGTACCAATGCCTAAACGTTTTTCACTCCTAATTATAGACGCGCGCAATTGCTGAGGCTTTGAAGATCAAACGTCATTGATACTGTCCCAAATGCAGACCCTGACCCTGACCCTGACCTGACACTCGAAAGTGAAAAAATCATACCCTGTTCAAGACAAAAGAAAAGAAAATCGACCCTAGCTTCGTCATTCAATTCCGATCCGTTGCATATGATTAGACAAAAAATGGCCGAGGAAGCGCTTTTTTGTTTATTTTCAAAGTATCCTATCTAAGACACAAAAAGATGATATGGCTTGGGATCTCATCAAAATTATAGATCCTGTTTAAGACAATAATTTTGGGTAAAATGTATACCCTGTTCAAGACAGCAGGGCCAAAAACCATACCCTATCCAGCGGCACATACCCGTATAGCAAATATATGGGAGTACCCCCCCCCCCCCCGACTGTATGTATTCAACAATAATCAATAAACGCTAAGGGGTTATGGATGGAGTAAAATGAGTACAGCCGGCTAGAGTTTTAGTAGTGAAACTTTGACGCAGGCACAAGCCGCGGGCGCATTGAACAAAAGACGCACTTTGGAGTGGACAATGCAAACTGTTTAACGTAGACTATTATTAAGAATACATCGATGTATACACATGTACAATTTTAGAAATGAATTAATACTTTCATTTACTTTCACTTGGTATCAGTCATTTTTAGAAATATTCCTTTCTTGTGCTCACTTCGATTCTGATCACCGATATTTCTAAAAAAACGTTCATCATGAACCATCGATCAGTTAGTTTTGTGAGTGAGCTATAAACTAACTGTGAGTCCCTACCAACTTATAACAGCTTCTCATTTGCACTTCCATTTAGTATCAATCAAATAATGACATTGTCAACTGATTAATTTTTGTTTATTGACCTTACAATTTCAACCTCGTCCTATAAATTAATAAAATCACGTGAATCATGATAAGCAAAGCATAAAAAGCGCAGTCAGATCACGCCAAGTGCAGACGAGTCTCAGTTCTTTAGCTTGTATCTTTACAATGGCCAGTAGACGTGTTCTTATTTGTTTGATTGTTATAACCATAGTAACCATTATCAGTACAGCGAATGGCGGATCAAAGCGAGACGACACCCGACCAACGTGTGTAGTGGGTCTACGGTGGAGAACTAGAAAGTGCGTTGGAAAAAGATCCAGTGGACGCACAAACAGAGTAAGTGGAATATTCACCTAAGTCGAAAAGTGTTGGTTAGAGATTTGAAATTTTAGACTTGCTAGCAATAGATACATCTTGATCAACCGAACGAATTTGGCAAAAAGTCGGTTTCGCGTCTCAATTCCCCAGTCGCCCATTTCAGATAAATCATCTTTTTTCAAGGTTTTTCCAAACGAGGCATAAGTCTACAGACAGATCTTTCCCCTCCTTTTTACATTTTAATTCTTTTACCTTGTGATGACAAAAGAAATCAAAACTCCATGATTCCATGATTACGTCGCTGTTGTAATTATTCGGTTAGATTTCTAGCTTGACAACGATGAAAAAATAACTTCAGTGGCTGTCGACAGCCTTTGTGGACCTTAATTGAAGGCAGAATGACACTGTGTACAACAAGCTTCATTCTAGGAAAGGAGTATGGGAGGGCAGGAAATTGAATGAATTCCTCCTCCCCGCCGCAGGCTGCTATACGGAGCGCAGAGGAATGGTTTAGGGAGGAGGGAGAAATAGCCCCCCAAAAATAGGGAGGAGGGAGAAAAGAGGCAGAAAAATCGGTTTGGGAGGAGGGAGGAAAACAATTATGAGATGTAGTGAAGGAGAAATGGCCGAAAAAATTAGGGAGGAGGGAGAAAAATGGCATTAAAATGAGGAGGAAGGATATTGAAATGCCTGTTCCTCTCCGCTCTATACGCAGGCCTCACTCAGGGCCGTAGCCACCGGTACGGTTTAGGTTTCAACCGGACCAACTTTTACCGTTAGAACCATTGTTATTACAGTTTTGAAAGCATGAATTTGTGTAGAAAAGCGAAAAAAAACCGCGGACCAACTTTAAAAAAAACCGTACCAATGTTGAAATGGTGGCTACGGCCCTGGGCCTAAAAACCATGAAACTCGATGATCTAAACCAGCAACTGTTGAGGAAAATTGTTGCATGGGTGGACACAAGGTGCATAACTCTTTGTTGCGCACAGAAAATCGTTCAGTTGGATATTTATTTTGTCTATTGAATGATTTAAATACTGCTTCATTTCAGATTAAACTTTTTGATGAACTGTTCTCAGAAGAGGAAGAGAAAGACAAGGGCAACATCTAATTTTAGATCCAGCGATGACGCCAAGTTCGATTGCAAACGCAGTTCTAGAGAACTCACTGTAAGGTTGAAAGCACAGCAAGGTTTAAAACAAACTTTCAAACTATCAAGGATTGTTAAACACAAAGCGTCAGTTACCTAGCTGTATATCGATGTATTTATATATCAGTGAATGAATGATTGAATATAAAACAATATATAAATAGGTTAAATGCATGAACAATAAATATATTTCAATTAAGGGTGTTTTGCAGCTGTGTGACCTTCGTTGTGACGAACCTTTCAGATCCCAAAAATGTACTCAGCTAATACCATTATAAAGCGAGGTGGCCACATTGGCAGGTCAGTTGCTAGTGGCAACTATCAGGCTCGTATGCGTGAAATCCCCAAACTTTAATTACTCAATCGATGATTTCGTATGCCAACATTGGTTTGTATATGGCGAGACGAAATTCGTGAATCGTTTGTTCCTTTGCTAATACCAAAACCTCTTTCTTGAATGAATAACCGCAACAAAGTCATAATATGGTTTATTTCACTTTTTATTGAAAAAAGCTACATTTGTTATATGTGCTTTTTGCTTAAAGAACACGAGTTAAATATTCCTTGCTATGATTTAAAAAGGTGATTTACCTACAGAATTAGAATTCGGAAGCGTTACTTGTTTCAATTGGATAAAAACAAAATGTCGACCAATCGAAACGTTGTGATACCAGCATGACACAGTCACATGAAGACTGTTTTACTGCAGTGATATATGGAGCTGGGTAACCTAGGAAACTTACAATGCTAAATACCTCTACTATATGACAACCAAACCAAGGGGTGTAGTGGTATATATGGAGGCCAACCAGCTCGGTTAGCGGGATAACTCTTTATTCCTTTTTCCCTGGGGAGTGCAAAACAAAAGAGTTATCCCACTAACCGGACTGGCTCGCCTTCGTACAGACAGGTCCCTTAGGGTGCGTTTGCATGAGCATTTCGTGACGGGAAGAGTTTGGCATCAGTGATATTAAGGTGAGACGTTTACAAGGAACTAAGACAAGAATTCATTTACGTTTACATGAGTCTTTTCTACCAGGGACGACACGAACGTCTTTTCATCCCGCGGGATGAGTTCATCACGGGACGGGTTTCACATGATTTTCGGGTGAGACGTTTACATGGAGACCAGGACAAGAATTCATTTACGTTTACATGAGTCTTTTCTACCCAGGACGACAGGAAGGTCTTTGCGTCCAGGACTGAAATTCGTACCGTGATGAACTCAGCCCGAGAAAAAATTAACGCACCCTAATGCCTTAGTAATACATTTTGAAGTGTTAACATGGAAAAGTAACATACCTTATACAGAGCTTAAGCTTCACATAAACGGGAAACGGCAGAGACGACCACGTGACTTCCTTTTTTCGCGCATGGCGAGGCGCGTTTTGCACGTAAATGTGAGAGTAACTTCTAGCGTTTACGTCCAACTTGAATCAATAGAGAGATTAAGCATCACGTACACGGGAAACGGCAGAGAGGATCACGTG